>JABELC010000007.1:0-717500 GCA_028455995.1 Scleromitrula shiraiana
AATCCCAGACTGAGAGGTCGACATAAATTCTTATGTTGTTCTTGGCCTAGCTGGGCGTTCAAGCTGACTTGATACCATACCGTCGCTATCAACCCCGTGTTTCATTTCGGGAATGATGAACCCTACCACCAGAACTAGGAGAAATATTGAATATCATGAGAAAGCAGGAAGGAGCGATCTCGAAGATTCCAAATGATAATTGCTCCAGCAATAAGAAGATTGCAGACGCCATTATGGCTTGTGAATTGAAACATGAAACAAAAACATAATTACAATGTCACAATCAGTTACAGATATCATACAAATACGGATACTGCGATACTAAACCGATCAGACAAGAAACATGATTCGTCTTGACATGAATAAACTTGTTGTGATAACGTGAGATAACAAACTCGTCAAATCAAAAATGGCGCATATCCCAATACTGTCCAACAATACTAGATTAAACAAAAACATCCGAGGCATAACGATCATTCTTGATGCTCTGGAACCAATCCTCAACCTCCTCATCAGTCTTTGGTTTCCCGACATTCTCCGCAGCATCTTGATAAATTTTCTTGATCATAGAAGAAACACCTTCCCCAACCATGCTCGATCCACAAACGTATAGCATAGCTCCATCATCGAAAGCCTTCTTCAGTTCCTCCTTTTCTTGCCACAACCTATCTTGCACATGACGACATCCTTTACTCAAATCGCTAGCCTGCGAATAAGAATAAAAGACTTTCACAACACCATCTTCTTGCCATTTCTTTAATTCCTCAGCAAACAATGCATCTTTCTCTGGATGTGTACAGCCAATGAAGAGGTATGCAGGGGCTAACTTTCGACCAGCATCGATTTGCATTGATCTTTCTTGAACAAATCCACGGAATGGAGCCAGTCCTGTCCCTGCACAGATCATGATTAGAGGTGTGTTTTCGAGGTCAGTGGGTGGATGGAAAGCTCCACGGCTTGGTTTGACTGCAACGTGAACACGGTCTCCAGGTTCAACATAAGACAAATAATTTGACGCTACTCCTAAATATCGCTTTGAGTCGGTCACCTTTGAAGGCTTATCGAGGACAGCCCAAGTAAGACTAGCAACTGTAGGATCGACAAGCGGTGATGATGAGATAGAGTATTGGCGGATGCGCATAGGCGGAAGCATGGCCAAGTAATCACTCAAGGGTAAAGACGCAGATGAATATTCTTCGAGAATATCCAGTGGGGATCGGCGTTTCAAGAGAATTTCCTTTTCATATTCCCATTTACTCAAGTTCTCAATCTTTTCCCTAATCTCTGGCTCCGGAGTACTTGCAGCAATTTTTGCGACATTCTTGCGAGTTGCCGGTTGACTGAGTTCAACATAAGCCCCCAATACATCCATTGCAGAGATTGGATGTCCGGTTGGTAAAGTCGTGTTTGCGCCAGTTTTAATCGTCAACATAGCATCCCATGGTAGGCCGAAATGTTTTAAAACACGTCGAATCGTTTTTGAATTGTTGATAGGAAGCACTGCCATGTAATCACCTGCTTTATAAGACATTCCTGTTGGAATTTTGAGAACAATGTGACGTTTCTCTGGCTCGCCTGGAGCAGTTAGAACTGTGTTGCTTACGACGAGAGATTCTCTGACATCCTGGCGCAGTCTAGATGAACGGGAGTTGGTATCAATCTCAATATCGAGGCCAAATTCTTCTTCCCGCTCAACCTTACTAGTTAGAACATTCCAGAGATAATTGTCTTGCCATTCATCAAAACTTTCGAAGATATCACCGGCGGCAATATCGCCTAAGCCAGTTTCAGCGATTTTAGTGGCACCATGCTTTTCGAATTCTGTATCAAGAAGTTTAGGGATCCTGTGAAATGTGGATACCCAGTCATCTATAAAGATTAGACAGCACATCAAGATGCTTGCATCGGGTAGACTTACGATTTCCAACACCATAAACAACATATTTCACACCCTTGAGCCTCTCGTTTCCCTTCAAATTCTCAAGCCATTCAACAAAATGTGCCGCGTTATCAGGAGGTTGGCCTTCATAACTTGATGAAATCAAAATCACTGGCTGATCCTTGGGGATTTTGTCAACGGCAGCATCAAGTGGATCAACTTTTACCTTGAATCCACGGCTCCCAGCTTCCCTGGCAAGGCTTTGGGCAAGAGCCTCACATGTACCAGAGTTGGAACCATAAAGAATGGTCATTGACTCCTTGGCCTTTCCACCTGTCGCACTTAATACTTTCGTCAGTTGATCTGTATCCGCCGACTTTTCCTTGGAAGTATCCACATGAAGCATGCGTTCGAGATAAATAGGATCAATATGATCTCGTAAGCTAGCATGCATGAAGAAACCCTTCGGCTTGATAGTCAAAGTTTGCTTGATCTGGAGAGTGTAACTTGGATCATCCATCCTGAAATTGAAGGTTTGTAATAACATAGCTACAATTAAAATCGATTCTTGCCATGCGAATGGTCTTCCTATACAACCTCTCATACCATTTCCAAAAGGCTTCCATGCATTGGGTGGTAACTTTTTGAATGGTTCATCCAGCATTCGTTCGGGCTTAAAGGCGTCGGCGTCTGAGCCGTAAACACTGGGATCCTTGTGGACACATGGAACTAGTACCACGATAGGCTCGTCTTTCTTCACTTCATATTTCCCACCAATAATAATTGGGGATTCTGTTGTACCAGGCAGGGGTTGAAGTGTAATAGCCGGTGCTGTTGGGGTCAATCTCAATGTTTCTCGGAGACATGCCTCAAGATATGGCAGTTTGGACATGTGATCAATTGTGATGGGACCCCTACCAACCACTTCATCGATTTCACGCTGGAGTGCCTGGTATGCTGATGGATTTTTCAGAAGATTGTAGAAGAGAAATGAGAGCAGTCCACTAGTTGTTTCGTGTCCTTCAATCAAGGTTAGTTATTCGTGCATGCTTTCTTGAATCCAGTAGAAACATACCAGCGATCAAAAACGTTATCATATTGTTCAAAATGTTGGAGTCTGGAAGTCCCTCTCCTGTTTTGGGATCTTTTCCATTAATCATAACATTTAGCAAATCTTTCTTGTCGTTTGGGCTTGCTCGTCGTTCGGCCAGCACCTCCTTGGCGACATTTTGCAGTAATTCGATATCGGAATCGTATTTTTGCTGCGCCGAACGCATGAAATAATTAGCAATTGCAGGTCTTTGAGCTCGAGCCCCAGATTCGAGTAGGAATCCTGTCATTGCTTCAACAAAGGGATGCATCTCTTCATGATAGAAACTATTGAATCGTGTTCCCATGGTACATCTTTATTGTCAGAATAATGTTCAAGACATATATGTTCACCGAGAGTGTCGACTCACAATGCAATAGAATCGAATGTGAATCTAGTGAAATCGTTTGTTACATCAATCTTCTCTTTCGAACCAAACCTCGCCCATTTTACTACCAGTTGGGAAGCAATATCGTGCATTTCATCGAACATGTTTCTGATTGAAAGGGGTCCAAATGCTGTTCCCCGAGTTAGTTTCTATTGAAGTTTAAATCACTTATTTTTTCGGGAATAAATACGGACCTGGCATCAATATACGATGCGCCAATTCCCAATTGTGTTCTCCGTATTTTGCACTGAATAAACCATCCCCAACACCATTCCTCACCTGTTTCAAGCCACCAGACACCATTTTTGTGAATCTCTTCTCGTCGCAGACCTCATTCAGAAGAGCTTGGGTTGAAATGAATAGTTTTTCGACTCCTCCTAGGTTCAATTTGAAGATCGGACCTAATGAGAGAAAAACGACTGCTCAGTAATGTCTAATATCTTATATCAATGTTTGAAGCTCACCATAAATATCTGCGAGTCTCTCAAGACTTGCTATGGAATTGGCGGGGTCAACATCATTGACGTTACCCAAGAAAGGAAGACCTGGAGGTCCTGGTATCTCTTCGATGTTTGCCATGATAACTAGCTATGATCACGATTGATTCGACTGCAGACGATGTATGTTGGTCCAATAATTGAATACAACGTGATGATAATGAGTTTTTGTTATATAGTTTGAAGGGGTAATGGGGTGATAACCCAAGAATATATACTCAAAGAAACGACGGCGATCGGAGGAAAGACGTCGTAACACATCACGGAGGAATGTATGGCAAAAAGGATATTGATTCCATCGTGCCGAGTAGCGAATTTATCATGGCCCACAAGGCAAATGGTTTCTATCTAGCTCAAAGGCAGATTAATGAACGCCGGTAGTGATAAGGGACAACACGAATGGTTCGATACGACCGAGAGCTTTACGCCCTTGTAGTTAGCTGTTTCTTTCTATAGAATTCGTGGGTAGCAACGACCTTACACAGCACATTGCATAAATACGATACGGTATTTGACTGATCCGAAATACAAACCTTGGCTTCCCACAAGGTAAATGTGAGATTTCACACAGGTTCTTTTCATATCGGGTCACTTTAATGACGGGAACATGTGTGGGTGGATGAGCTCGAGATGGTGGGATAATGAGACGTGACCGAGGCTCAATAAATAGTGAACATCGGTATATTGATCCCATGTCGCTCCGTTGTATTAGTTGGAGTAATGAGTAGCTCTTGATAAGGCTAGACTTCGGGATCAACATTATTCCTTTCCGTATCTTCATAAAAGCTGCAAACCATTCTTATATGGCCGAGGTTGGTAGTTCTCATCGAATTTATTTCCAAGCTTTTTCAGACAGCCAGGATAGATACTTCTGACCGAAAAACATCTAATCTCGAAACAGAGTCGAGGAAGGAATAGAAAATAACCAGGTTTAGATAGTGATTTGAAGGGCTGACTAGTCGTCCAAACAATGAAACTAGATTCGAGCGGTAGATTGATAAAAGGATGAACACAAGACTTGGATTTTTTTCATATGCTTCAAGACGATGCGCAGTTGTTTACTTCTACTAAAACCCCGAAGTTGGTTATGTGTTTTGTGGAATAAATGCTACTTGCTAACTTTCAGAGAAATGCCAGTTATATTGACTTTTGTATGCGTATTATGAAGCTAGATAGCATTTGGATTGTGTACCTTAGTAAATCTACCATGCGCGTGTGAGATGAAAAATCCTCTACTCAATATTCTTATATTTCTTTATTGGTTGTCACGAGTACAAAAATAGATTACCGCTCTGGGTTGCGAAACAATTCCTTTGTATATAAAAATTGAAAGTTTTTTTACCTCAGTGCATATTTCTTTGTTTAAGTACTAAAAAAGTCCAATTTTGAAGTACGAACCAATGTTGGATAAATACTCAATATTGAGAAACACAGTAAATCTTGCCGTGTTACCCCAAGATCTCTTAGAAGAAAGTCTCAGAGAAACCCCGATCTTCTAGAATCATGCTACCGCCAACGACACCCGAGGGTGTAGCGAGATATCAGACATTTATGAACGACACACTAGCATGTCGACACCGCAACCCAGAAATCCCGGAAGAAGCCCCCAACTGTGCATGTTTTACCAACTATCTCTGCAATCTCCTCACCATTGCCCCCCATCAGAACGCAGTGGATGATCTACAAGCCGAGCTAGAAGCTGCAAGGACACGAACACAAACGCACACAGATCAGGAACTGATCTACCGGGGTGAGCGAGACCGTTATTTCAATCGTTTGCTGGATATACATAGACAAGTTCAAAGTTGCGTTGCAGATCTTGAAGGGTCGAACAGCAATAGAACTATTAGTGTCGAGGAGTTTATAAATATAGTGAAGAGAGAGTTGGTGACCCAGAAATATAATCAACTGAATGGAGTCGGGGCCTGTCAAGAAGAGTTGTATGTATTTCGACAAGATATGAGAAAGCTCTACGAATTGGCTGCCTCGGCTGCAAGGCATATAGGCATTCACGAGAGCAGTATGGATTACAATGTGATGGGATATATTGAGATGAGCGCGAACATGATTATGGCATTGAGGAAAGAAATCCAACGAAAAGATGTCAGCACTGAATATGTCCAGTTTTTGCAGGAAAAGAGTAGGGAGGGGGCTCGTGTCATCAATGAGATGGGTGAACAGTTGAAAGGTGTCTGGGATGGTAGAATACCTGGAAATCTTGGTGTTATACCATCGTCAGTTGGAGCTATTGGTACTAGAAATATGGCGCCTCCCATTACAATTGAAGCGTTTAAAGAAGTGATATGGCCAATATACCTGGGATTGTTCAATTCGGAAAGAAATTTGAGAATAATCCTGATTGACCGACGCATCGAGGTTCCAGAATGGGAATCCGCAGCACCACGATTTGATTCTCAAAATGTAACGTATCAAAACAGATGGGAATTGTCAGCAAATCTTGTCCGAACCGAGGTTCAAAGATTCTTGAACCGGGTCTGGGAGCTGTATAGCCGCATCAGGAGTTTGAAAATTGCAGGAAGTGAGGAATATTGGAATGGTCCATATGATGATGATCATGGCCGAGCAATTCATGTTCATGAAGCCATGGTTGCAGCGGGAGGACGAGGAATTCTAGCTGAGACGGAAGTCAACCTGATTAGACAATATATGAGCCCTCTCACGGATATGGCTAGAAAGAGTGACTTGGAGGAGCGACATGAACGACGATTCCCAATATATCAAGAGTTACAAAGATCGATTACAACCTTGACTCAAAGAATAGTTATGTTCAGGCAGGTACCGCCAGCATGGCCGGAACAACATGAACGCGATAACAGTAGCGCGGAGCCCAAGAGAGACTATGAACTGCTCGCCTTGATGCTTTCGAGAATTGAACTGGAGTACTTGTCTATAAGGGTGAAGCAGCTCTTAGAGACGGTGAAGGGTTATTGGCATTTGATACCCAATGGAGATCCCAATATGGCTGGTCAAATGGGTGAAGAATTAAGCCATGCTCATGGAGCAAGAGTTGCATGCGAGGCAGAACTCGCAAGGCTCTCCGAAATTGCTCCTGCGCCCGCATATCCAGGGAAAACCCTTCCCCCATATGACGCATACATGCCATATGGTAGACAAATTGTGCCGCCCTACGGTAATGATAAGAAGGATAAGGATAAGAGAGATAATGGCAATAACGATAAAGATGGAAAAGGTAAAGATAAGAAAAAGAGCTCAGAGGCTCAAAAAGAAACACAGAAAAGCAATCGAGCAAGGATCACGCAAATTGAAAGACTACTTGATAAACAGAAGCTTAACTACAAGAAAAAATCCCTCAAGGGCAACTTTTTACAGCACAAGCCAGGTACATCAGACAACGACAAATTGAAAGCGGAGACTGGCGCGATAATAAAGCGTCGAGTGGAGTTGGAGAATATATGGAAAAAGGGAAATCAGGGGGAGAGATTGCCTCCATGGGATAGGCCATCATAACACACCGAGACTTCGAAGTGCAGGTCTGCATTGAGGTATTCATTATTGGTACATCGTCGTTTGAAGCATTAAACAAACATCTAGCTAACTATTCGATCTCCATCTGCTCCGGTATCGTCCTTAGCCAAATCATGTTCCTTCAATAAAGTCGTAATCTCATCAGCGCCCCACAAGTGGTGATAAATTCTGCCGTCCTTTGTCTTTCCAACAGTAGCGAATTCAACTATGTTTGTGTTAGTAAAAGCGTTCAACGAATGAGTCGGAACCGAATATAGTGACATACTCTTCTCACTGCTCAGCTTTGTAGAATCCATCGTCTTGCTCAAAACCTTGACCGCCATTCCACATGCTTCTTTAAGATCACAATCCTCCTTGTAGTCCTGTTTCAATAAACTCTGGGCACTAGCGTTATTGGCACCGACGCTTGTAGCCTTCCATCCACCATAATTTCCACTCGGGTTACTTTGATACAACTGGAATTCTCTCTGGGGGTCGTAGCCTGCATAGATGAAGGAAACACCAAAAGGACGAAGACCACCATGTTGAGTATAACCTTGTTTCAAATCGCATAATCGTCGCACAAGTTGTTCGCATGGAATATCTTCATTATAGGTGAGGAGGTAACGTTGAGCAGCTTGACGAGCGTAGTTAATGAGGATGTTGGCATCCGCAGTCATACCTGCCACTGCGCAGATCATGTTGCTAGATAGTAAATTAGCTATATTCAAAAGACATCAAAAATAGACGAACATACTCATTCAAGATATAAAGCTTCTCTGCCGAAGTATCTTGCTCCAAAAGCTTGCTTGTAACCTTCCTCTCAGCTGCCAAAACAATTCCATCCTTTGCTAATATTCCTAGTGCTGTACCTGCATGAGAAATAGCCTCGAGCGCATATTCAACTTGGTAGAGACGTCCTTCTGGAGAGAAGATGGTAGTCTGATTATATTGTTAGTTTAAATCTAAAGAATTGATCATGGATTGCTTCAGAAACCTACTCTTGAATCGTATCTTCTTGACATGTTGATGGAATACTTGTGGAATTTCTATGAAGCGGCTTTGTAGAAAAGAGAGGGAGAAGATAAAAGGTATTTCTAAACCTTTCAGTATCTTCGTCGAAAATTGAAGATATATAATCTTCAACTTTTGGTGATGATTTATTGTTAATGATTGTGATAGCTTCAAAGTTGTTTGGATTCAATTCCACTGTAACCACCACCTTGAAGCTCCAGGCACGATCCGAACCACGCGTAGCTTAGTGCGGAGCTTAGCGCCCGCTCGATGTAATTACTCTCGGCCTTACAGCCTTGTGTTGTAGCCTTATGTCATTTTTTGATAGCTCGGGCTGTATTAGCTGGAGTCTTGGATTTGATATTAATTGACCTAATAACACATGAATAAAGTCAACGACTATTAAACTTACAAATTCTCATTGCGATAATTAGCAGTGGATATCGGCTTCTTACTTGGTAAGGAATTACGACCACAATGTTAAAATCTACACATAAACCCGCTCCTTTACCACCAGGATGGACCGAGCATAAAGCTCCTACAGGTAAGGACTCTTTCTGTTATACTCAAGGGAAGAACTATATCACTAACTCCCTTAGGTCATAACTATTACTACAATGCGGAAACCAAACAATCTACATACACACGTCCTACCCTGAAGGTAGAAGAACCCCAACCTGCAGTTATTCCTAATCCATCTCAAAGCTTTCTTCAATATCAGTCTGTTGGAAATTCAATACCAAGTGCTGGACCGAATTTCAACAACTTACCCCCACATGCGCAAGGCCAATTTCAAGCTGGCAGAGGTGGATTCGCTGGTAATAGAGGTGGTAGAGGTGGCCATGATCGATCTCGAGAGAATCGGCCTCAACCGACGGATAAACCGAAGTCTCGTCACCCTATCCCAGGCTGTGAACCATGGGTCTTGGTACATACAAAATATGGAAGAAGGTTCGTATACAACACTGAAAAGGATCAAAGCTTCTGGCGCATACCAGATAAGCTTAAGGATGGAATTTTGAAGCTTGACCAATTGAGGATCAAAGAGAAAGCAGAAGCGTTATTAATTGACCAAAACGAAACACAAGGCACCGAATCTTATGGCCCTGCGGGGATTTCAACCGTTGCAAAGGCCCCCAGTGAACTTGCGGATCCTCAAGCAGATGATGATTCGGAATACGAAGAAGTAGAGGTTACGGATGATGAGGGAGAAGAGGATGAAGAGAATCCTTCGAAACGCCAGCGGACCGACGATATTGATCCCGAGCAACCTGTCGAATTCAATGAAGATGATATAGCTTACCAGCTTGCGGCTATGGGCGAAGAATACGGTCTTGACCCTGGCGAATATGATGACGGTAACATGGAAGACTGGGAGCCAGGCGTCGAAGGAATGGAGCTCACGTACGAAGACTCTGTGGCACTGTTCAAGGATTTACTCAATGACTTTGGTATAAATCCTTATAGTCCATGGGACAAGTTAATTGAGGATGGAAAAATCATTGAAGATACTAGATATACAGTCCTTACAAATATGAAATCACGGCGGGAAGTATGGGATGAATGGTCGAAAGAGAAGATCAAAGAACTTCGTGAACTCCGTGCCAAAGAGGAGAAGAAAGATCCGAAAATACCTTATTTGGCTTTCCTACAGAAGAATGCTACACCTAAACTCTATTGGCCGGAGTTCAAACGGAAGTACAGGAAAGAGGCAGAAATGCGAGACCCATCCTTGTCTGATAAAGACCGAGAAAAGCTTTATAGAGACCATATCAATCGCCTGAAACTTCCTCAATCCACCCTTAAGTCCGATCTTTCTAGCCTTCTCAAGTCTCAACCATTATCTATACTCAACAATTCTACTCTCGCCTCACATCTACCGCCAACAGTACTTGCAGACATTCGATACATATCTCTTGGTGCCTCAACTCGTAATCCTCTAATTGAAGCTTTTATTACAACCCTGCCACCACCAGCAGACATTAATGAAGTTGAAGAAGATGACGAAGCAACTAAGAAAAGGGTAGAGAAGGAAAGGAGACAGAAAGCCTTGGAAGACAGAGAAAGGCGAGTTGCAGAGGAGAAACGGAAGCAAAGTAGAGCTCTTGAATTTGGGAAAGGTCGACTAAGAGAAGAAGAAGCCCAAATCCAACGTGCTATGAATGTCTCCAAGAAGGGTTTGATGGGGCATTTAGAAAACTTGGATGGGGTTGAGAAGTAAAGTCCTTTGATGTTGATTTTAATGATACCAATCTCTTACTGCAGACGGATTTAATTCTACACCTCCATATATATTTGTAATGTATACACGTGCTTAAGCGTTTCAATTGACAACTTTCATGTGTACCTTTTAAGTTGGGAAACAGCCAAAGCATGGGTCTTTCCAGATGTCGTTTCCCCAAAAGCATTCAGAATGGCATTTGTTGTTCCTTCCTCATTTATGGCTCATCTGTTTAGAAATCAAAACCTCACTTGTAGTCACTTCTCCGTCTTGTTCCATTCCATATCAAATTCATCAAATTATCTTTCAACGTTTCTTGTGTCGATACATCACTCAAGAATATCAATTTTTGTTTCCATATCATACATCCATCATCTTCATCATTATCACAATGAAAATCAAAAATAGTTTATTTGTTGCTACATCAACTCTGTTGGTATTCACTTCTGCGTCCTACTCGTTCCATGCGTTCCTACACAATAGCGATCTAAATGGAAAAGCAATAAGTGCTGTTGAACGGAGTTTCTACGTCGGCGGACCATCGGAAACCTATTGTCCTTGGACATACCCTCATAATTGCCCGCCTGCTGATCTTGGGACCCTTTTCTTATCCCAGGATGACCTCAAGTTAGCGGTCAGTCGCCAACATATTTTTCAACTTTTGTGGTTGGCTGACCTAAATAGACTTCCGGTCCAGGTCTCCAACCTACATACATAGCCCCAGACGGTGCACTTAAATACACAAAAGCCCACTCGCGAGATGCTGGGGAGAACGCTATTTATGGTGGTTTTGTATACAGTGATGGGTTAATGACTTATCCTCCGTCAGACCATGGTCCAGGTCAGTCCTCAAAGACCTTGATCTTGTTAACGGAAGCATCGAGCTAACAGTGGCGTTATAGGGGGGTTTTATGCTTGTCCTTCTGGCTTGCATCCGAGTAGAGACTTTCTCCAAGTATTTGTTGGTACTTGGGGTCTTAATCCAGATCGCTGTGTAAAGTTGGAGGGCCTTAAACCACTCCCCAATCCGAACGATTATGGAGCTTGGCAGTATATGTGAACTGGTGGTGAAATTGTGCCTGGGGGAAGGCGTGAGTCATTGGTTGAGGTTTATTTGCGTATCATCAATACCATCATGATGAATCAAAAACAAGTTTTGAGAATGCTTTGTTACTTTAAATCCTTGTGGTCATCAAACATATATCTAGACCAGCAGGGGGTGTATTGACCCATACTTTATCTTCGAATTCATACATTAATTCATTGCATTGTCTAATTTTCGGTTATATGATTAAAGGTTTGAATTTGATAATATTAGGTGAAAAGGTACAATTCTTCAAAATCAATGTAACTAATACTAGTATCATAATTTTTATCTTCAAATTAGTATATCAATAATGAGGATGGTTCATGAATTAATACATCCTTAAGTGAGGCTAGAGATTGTGTGACGTTGCAGGGCAAAAAAACTTGATCGATGCTATTCGCTGGTAGCCTGCATACATTCAGGCTATGCTGATTACTCGGTGAAGCTGCACCATTGATCCCCAAATATTTCAATCACTTTGCTTCTTTCATCTTTATATTCTATTATTTACCTTCTCACATCGATGTTATAGCAAGGCAAAATTACAGTGCGCAGGTTGCTCGATCTTCTTGATTTTCGAAAGTACCCAACTGGTGGCGACAGCGTGTCGATCGGGTAGCGACTGACAAGGCTTAGAGTAAGTGCAATCACTCTCAAGTTGGAGTAGCGATTCGTTTTCGTGGTGTTGATGATTTACGAGTTAAACAGAGTGCTGTGTCCACATATTTGATATAATAAGCTAAGAGCCATCATCTATAAAAAATGGATAAGAAGGGGGTGATCGATACCCTCACGTCTACCACGACAGGTGAGGATGAGGAAGATGTCACTAAATCAGAGTCATCATGTATGTCGCTCACCCTAAATTTCGATTCTTTAGCTCTAACTCTGCTTTTTGAAAAGCTTTCAAGCGTGTGCGAAGGCAGACGTCAAACCCACATTCAAAGGTATCATGCTTACCGTGTAAGTGAGTTCCCCAATTTTCATCTAGTGTGAAATAATTCAATGCTTATATTCAAAAGACAGCGGAGACTGAAATGCGACGGTAAGTTTCATAGTCTTCTAGGCTTAGCTCAAGACCCCTCCAGGTGGTTTTGCCACTGTATATTGACCAGAGAAACGCTAACGCTGACCTTGAACCTCCTATCTGTTAGAGAGCCGACCTCAATGTACTCACTGCTTGAAGTTTGGGCTTATATGCTCTTACTATACAGAAAACCAGCAATCCGGAATCCATATGGCTACCAGACTATCAGCACCTAATGCTTTGCCCTCCGGAGTAAGTTCTCAAGTTTCTCCTGTTTTTGTTTCGGAAGAGACTAATCCTTGAAAAAGACAAATCAAGAGAATTATCATCGAAGCTCTACTTTAGTTTGGTCATGTCATGCATGCCGAGATGCTAATGGGATGTATCGGTCTTCTGGAATGATGATGACCAGTCAGTACTGTCTGGAATGCGGACATTCACGATGTCAAGATTGTTTTACTCAGAATGCCTGGACCTGGTCAGGAGCTTCAAATTCAAGAGCAACAGAAACACATATCTATACAGCAAACTATTCTTCCGGAAATCTTCAGAATACCGAGAGTGAGAGTTTATCTAGTCATGGCACAACTAGCGGTAAGATTCAATCACCTTCAATCAGTCAGGATAAGCCAAAATATGACAGAAACACCTCCATCCCGTCACTATTGCAGTGGAGTACTAAGTTTACTGATGATGTAGGTAATGGGGATTACAATAAACGGGAAAAGAATAGCACTGAGCCAGCAAGTCACGAGTCGCTTCTATTTACTTTAAATCCGGATTTAGGATTCACATCCCATAATGTTCGAGACGATAATAGGAACAACAAACCATCAGCGGCTATCGCGAATTTTGATGACTCTACGGATACAGACACGGAGGATGAGAATTATCTAGACCCTGTAACATGTAGTACAAACGATGTTTCAACAGATCTTCCAGATTATTTCGATTTTTCGTCTCAAACAGATGAGCGCGTTTCGAGCCCCCAAAAATACTTCGAGAAGCTAGAAGCTCTAGAGCGCCGTGTGTTCGAAAACTCAGGAGTTCTTGTTCATAAACCTGGGATTCTAACAGCTCCATATCTAGACGCAACCTTTCTTTGGCCTCCGGATAAGGAAGATGCAGCCGTGCTTGGGCTCCCAAATTACGACGATAACCATCAAATTCTTATAAGAGTTATTAAAACAACAAGATCTGTTGATTTGCTCAAGTTCATGGAATGCCATAACAGGATTCGTCGATCCACTAGCAATTTGGTAATGCTTCAAAGAAACGGCTATTGTTCAAATTATTTTTCCATTCTTGTGTTGGATTCCCATAGAGCTGGGATTGTGAGAATTGTTCCCATCGATATCCGAGATATAATAGACTTATCAAAGGCATTTAAAAACATGCTTGAAGCTTTTATATCTACTGTTTTCATAGTTCCCGGTGTCCGGATAGAAGACATCGAGCTTCATGAGGTCATCACATTCATGGTGGGAAAACACAACGAGTTTTTAGTCACACAGAAATGTCTGGAACTCTTATACCATATGGGCATCACACCAACGTCAGGTTCATTAAGAATCTTCGATTTTACTACGATATGGGAAGTCACTGTGCAAGTAATTGAACTTGCCATACTGTCATATGCTGGTGCTCATATCGAGAGGTTTGATCTCCAGCTCTTTGGAGAAGAAATCACATCATTCTCAATACCACAAAAATGCAATTACTATGATGAGACGTTGCGGCAAATCAGTGAGCACTTTTCACTTCCATCACATCATGGAATCACTGTCAAATTGTATCGTCGTCAATTGCAGTGTATGGACAAATTCCTAAGGAAACAACAACCATGGATTTTCCATCCTCCTCTGATTGCTCGCAGCAATTCAAAACTTTGTCTGTCTTCAACTATTGAAGTTTTAACAGATCTTTGGGGTCCATCATGGCAAGTTGTTGTCACGAATGAGATTAAGCAGTATGGCATTGGTAACGGCACCATTATACCGTGGTCAGATTCAGATAAGGGCGTTGATTCTAGTTGGGTTCTCGATGCCTCAGAAATATTCTGCCATTGGGTACCATTCAAAGCTTGGGATGAAAAACTGATTGATGAACACCAAAGTGACCTAGTTAGGCGTCATTTTCTCCCATCTGATGTTCTTATAATCGGTGCGCCAAGCGATCACGGGTTACTTGTCAATAAAAATTGCATTCCAAATGCAAATGACATATCACGCTATAAAAGAAAGTTCTGGGACCAGCACGCCTTGCGGCACCCTAACACTTCTCGCGCTAGACGATATATTGATTCTCACTCTGTTCAAATTCAAGGAAGTGCTATGGGATTTGTTTCGGGATCAGCTCAAATCAACTACAAGCGTCGAAGCGGCCATACTATGAAGGATGCATTAGTGGAGCGTTGGCGCCACGGTCTTCGCAATCCAATCGATCTCGAGGCCTACAGTGGTATTGAGATATCTCTTTGTTCTTGCAATGCTAAGCGGCGACGTTTGCTCGGTATACTGGGCTCCGATACTATGGCAAATTATCTACAGTCAATATCATTTTGTTGGGTCTCGAAAGCCTGTGAAACTTCCTACTTCAAGGCTTTGAGAAGTCCAAAATCATTCCGAAAATTTTGGCACAGGCACGAAAATTGGCGGATTAACGTTGGTGACGCAATATCGATATGCTTGGATGCTTTAGAAGCTACGGGTATCGATGAAGATACCCAAGAACTTAATGCTTTCTGGGTTGAATCTTTCGGAGAAGACGGCGAGTCTGATGGTGAATCTGATGATGACTTTGGCTTTGTTGGAGAAGCGATATCTCTTAACGGGGTCGGCAGCAGTGCGACTCAAACCAACAATTCTACTTTACCAACGCCGCCAAATAGTACTCGTGAACTGAAGGCTAGCAAATTTTTCGAAGAATGGATTGTGACACTTTTCCGTTCCGAATATACTTGGACAGGCTTTCTTCAAGATTCCGAAGAATCATTTACAATGGCAGCCATGGGGACGAGTTGTCTTGACTTCCATGATCGTAATGGATTTGGTCGCCATTGTTCAGAATCTAAAAATGCAAAAGGATATCCAGTCCTACAAACTTCACTTCAAATCAACCAATCGATACTTGGATGCTCTAAGTTAAAATTGGAAAAAGTTAATGACGATGAACAAGCGATCTGGAATGCACACGGTCTCAAACATGGAACTACATTCTCGCTAGGAAATCATGGAACTTTAGAAGTTATCTCTCCGGCTACAGAATCATGTCCTGTGATTGTGGAGTGGAAGGGTGTAAAGAGTGAACTATTGAGAGAGATCAAGAATGCTGGAGTTAACGAAAAATTAATAGGGCGGAATTCAGAAAGACACCATACGGAGTTTATAAGAGGGACTTGGGAAGTGAAACCTTTACCCGTGCTTATTTTATCGAAGAGTACAAAGGTCAGATTCTCGAAGGATTAAAGAATGAGAGAAGCCCGAAGTAGTACTAGTACGACGAACGGCATAATATAGCATATAAGGTGGTTATTCAAGTTAAAGCCCAACTCCGCGGACCGCAGCACCCACCAGCTTCGAGGTAATCGTATTTTCCTATTGGTTCCTGTATTAGTTCGAGTGTATACGCCTCCAACTATATCAACACTCGTTCACTCTACTTTTTATATAGTGATTGAAGAAGTTTTTTCATTGTAAAATTTGATTATCTGGGTTTCAATGGGATAATTAAAGGTTTTCGCCTTTTGATATTAAATGAAAGTATCTTGCTGTTCAAGATAAACACAAACAACAGATCGCTTTCCATTTTCATCTTAGATACAATACGGAGGATATCCTCGATTATCGATATGAGTCATTCTATTGGGGTAATTCTTTGTACAAATCGCAACCCTCGAGTCTGTCCTCAAATTGCAGCTTGAGTAGTCGAGACTCTTGAGAGCCTTCTAGCTCCAGCAACTACGGCCAACGACTCCATAGCGTTCAACCTACCACTACCACCTTTTGAACTATCCATCATTGACTTTACAAGCTGGAATCTCCCTTTCTTTGACGAACCAGGAATTTCCTCCCAAATCAAACAACATTCCGAATATGCACATGAACATGGACGTCTATGGTCTCTCGAAATTCAGAAACATTCTGCTTTTATCTTCATCCGCCCACAACACAATCGGGGATATCCAGCGCCGCTTAAAAATGCGATCGATTTTCTTTTTCATGAATGGAATGGTAAATTAGGTATAATTATTAGCTACGGAGGCCATGGAGGCGTGAAGTCAGCTGGACAGTTAAAAGAAATTTTCATGGGCGTGCGTATGATCCCCATTGAAAATAATGTGAGTTTGGTGTTTGGGAGTAGGGAGCCGGTTCTCAAAACTCAGAAGGGAGAGAGAATTGAAGAGGTTGAGGTGGGAGGTTGGTGTGAGGAGAGAAAAGGAGAAATTAAGGTAGCATTTGAGGATATGCTGAGGATTTTGGAGGAAAAGAAGATGATGAAAGAGACGATTTGATATGCGATACAATGTTTGGTATTAGTGACCTGTAGCTTTTGTCGATAGGTTATCTCCATCGTAGTAATGATTGTTTAGTTGCTGAGCGGTTTTTGGTTCCGAGCCGACACGATATATGACTGGCCTGATGTAGTCTAATTCAAATCCTATCTCAAATGCCACGAAGTTGTTTTTGAAAATACCCCATATCTTCGAGACACATTCAAGAAACTTTGGATCTAAGTGATAGAGTCAAGTGAATGGAATTCTCGAACTCCAAACTCTAAGATTTTACCAGCAACCGCGGATTCGGCTTGCACAAATTTGAACGACGACAAACAACGTTTATACCATGTCTCCAGAGCCTCTGGATCTTCAAAAAAGTCTCTGAAGTCATAGTTCAAGGTATCAAATGGTGGTCTTCCATGGCATAGGAAGCTGATAATTTTGTCTAGCGACAGAAGGCATGTGTTGGCAACACAATCAACAAGACCAGCTATAAGATCTGGATATTGGATGGTTGGTTTTGATGGATTTATGAAATGAGGCTCTAATGAGTAGTGTAGCCAGCTACGAAAGTTTCTATACATAGTGAGAGCTTTCCGCAGTACTAGTAATTCCGTTCCGGTTGACTGTGATCTCCGCACAGCCTCAAATTCGGTAAGTAGACCGGGTATATCGATCATTAGGTTGCCCAATTCGATTCGAAGTCTAAGAGAAGTATGTTCTTTGGGATGTATTGCATTGGCGGGCCAGGCAGTAGGGCTGGAGATTATTGCACGCCATTCCGGCAGGCGAAGGTAACACTCTTCTCCAGATTTGATAGATTGCACAGTCTAGATAACAGCCACGTATGTTAGGAATTTGTTTTGATCGAAATTTAAAAGGATAAGACATACAATAAAGTTTAACTGAGACTGAAGCATCCCACGATCGAAAGGTTCATTATATCTTTCCACGCCACGAGCCCGAATTAATTGAGCTGTTCCACGTGAGAGGTCACCCCACTTCCCCTTGTCGACATTGACAACAAGCTGTATATATAGTCAGTCAAGAGACATTATGTAGTGTTATAAAACTTCGTTTCTTACCTCACACATTTGCAGCAATATGGATGCGCAAAGAGTCTCGGACTGCATGCTAAGAGATCCATCACCAAGGCACTTTCGCAATGAGTATAGAGCATTGACGTAATTTTGACCAATGACTCTGCTTGTAGTGTAACCATTCGACGATGTGCTACAGTAAAGATCACATATGATCGATATTGCATTATCTAGGGCAATATTGTGACCCAGCCGCGCTGGAATATATTGGAAGAATGACCCGATTTGCCAAAGGGGCATAAGCTGGCCGTTCACTTTGCATCCTAATGAATACAACAAGGCGTTTGCCAAAGGATTGGTTCCGTTAAATCGAGGTATCTTGCGCGGGCCACCCTGAGATAGGTTGAGATTTTTCCAGATGATAACATTCGTCTCAGATTGACTAAAATTGTCTATATTTGGATCCGTTAAGTCGTAAACATATCTTTTCTTAGCATATTGCTTAGCTATCCGAACTGTTTCGTCCATGAATTTCCATCGGGCTTTATACCCTGGACATTTCCATCCACTACGAACACATTGTGTGCAAGATGGTTTCTCTTCACCACACTATATCCTCAGATGATTAGTATCAGAGACATTTTACCAATAAAATGCTGAGACGAAACAACTTACCTTTTTCTTCCGTATCCGACAATTATCACACCGGTTACTTGTGGGGACTCCTACCATTTTGCATCCAGATATTATTCATCAAAACTAGATCAGAATTCGTGGATAAATTAATCGGGCTAAAAATTTCAACCGAATATAGTCGTCATAATTGACAAGACAATTCAAGGCAGCAAACCATTTGCTGGAAGACGAGGAAGATGAGGTCCATGGAGAATCCGAGGTGTACGGTATGTATCCGGTGGAGCAATTTTCAGACACATGGCCAGGGTTAAATTGCTACGTGAGGCTGAGAGATATTTACCCCTATTTCTACCATGGACTTAATCATACCTTTTTCTGCACTATGAATCGCACAGACATTCCAAACGTAGTGTCATATCTTGCTTGGGTTGGGGAAAAGAGCAGTAAATCTCCGTTTGTAGTTAAGTGTAGATTAGTCAGGTATGGGTCGGTCATTAGGACTGAATCCTCCGTATTCATCCTAAGAAATACATCCCACTTCTTACATATTGAAATCAGCCCTAGAGCCTTATATAAAGCTCATATTTTGTCTTCATCTATAATAATTCATCCCAGTCGTTATGCAGGGGTCCTCTTTTACACTAAAATTAAGTGTCATTTTGGTCAAAGTATAAGATTACTGATACACTCAAAAGAGATATAGACCATGTTGGATCACGTGATATCATGTGATTAGCCACGTGCTTGGGCTCAATATAGCTCAAAATAGTGACTTTTAGACAGATTTATACTAACAAATGTCTTTTACCACCCAGGTCACTTATAATTTGCCCCATTTGTCATCCATTCTTGCAATTCTATTGGTCCAAAAATGCACGGATATGAAGTTATATAATCCTCCGAGTCTTTTTGCCTTACATTAATTATACCTTCAATTGCAAGTTATATAAAATGTCATCTATTTTATATAATCCCCCAACCCTACATCTTGCGCATTACCAAATGAGGAGTCGTCGTTTCCGTTAGGTTTCGGGTGCTTCATTATCACGGGCTGTAACAATCCCCGACGACCACATGTGTTCTGTCTAGCAAACATGAGGCAATATCCTCCCTGCTAAACTCGGCCTCATGAATTCGATTCAACCCCCGAGTATGACAGAAATTATTCTAGGATCGTGACCACCAACAGATATAAACACCCAAAATCATGTCCATATTCCAAAACTATCAATCATTCAAACTCACAAATCGGACGAACAATAACAACAATTTCAGGCTTCGAAAGCTGCTCCCAATTATCTAAGACTCTCTCTTCATATTTTCTATAAACGATCAGAATTTGAGCCATCGACTATGTATTCTCCTCGCATTGCAATTATTGGTGCCGGTCCTGGAGGCTTGACCTTAGCCCGAATCTTGCAAAAGAATGGAATGGAATGCACCATATTCGAGCTTGATAAGAATCGATTTTCTCGATCTCAGGGTGGCCTGATTGATATTCATGGCGATAGTGGTCAAATTGCACTTCAAGAAGCAGGGCTCCTTGAAGAATTCCAAAGATTTTGCCTCCCCGGTGCCGATGCCATGAAGCTAATGAAGATGAATGGCATCATTACTTGGGACGAGAGTGATATGAAGAATATCAATATTGACCTTGTTCGACAATCAAGAGATCGACCCGAAATTGAGCGAGCCAAACTTCGAGATATACTCCTAGATTCCATGACACCAAAATCTATCAAATGGGGAACCAAAATTACTCGAGTTGAGCCGAACAGCACAAATTCCACCAAATTCGACCTCCACATTGCAGAAGGAGTTGTAGAGGGATTTGATCTCGTCGTTGGAGCAGATGGTGCATGGTCAAAAGTACGACCTCTCGTCTCGGACCGAAGTCCAGATTATTCCGGCGTCACGTTGATCGAATTCAATGCGCTAAACGTCAGTAAGAATCAATGGCTATCTGATTTTGTGGGAAATGGAAGTCTTTTCATTTTTGACGACGGTCGTTGTTTAACCGCCCAAAGAAACAGCTACGATGGTATTCGTATCTACATTGGACTCCAAAAACCTGATAGTTGGGTTAGGGAGTGTGGTATTGATTGGGATGATCATGAAGGGGCACGAAAACAACTTGTTGAGAGATATCTTAGCGACTGTCATGAAGATGTGAAGCGTGCCATTATGGAGGCATCGAGTGGGCTCACTATTCGGCCTTTGTATATGCTCCCAGTGGGATTCACTTGGTCTAGTCGTCCGGGCGTGACACTACTCGGAGACGCTGCTCATTTGATGACTCCATTTGCAGGAGTTGGTGTGAATGTGGCATTAACTGATGCTTTGGATCTTGCTAAAGCTATTCTGAAACAAAAGGATAACTTCCAATCCGATTTAGAAAGCAGCCTGACTGAGGCCATCAAAGAGTACGAGGGACAAATGTTTAAGAGGGCGAAGAAATATATGGAGAAGACATATATGGGGCTGCAGCATCATTTCAGTGCAACTGGTATTGATCATAGAACTTCACTTCTTCAACAAAGAGCAGCGATGATAGAAGAGGAAGCGAAGAAGAATGCTAGAGGTTAGGGTGGTAGATAGGTCTCCTGGAGATTTGCTAATGCATAAACCAACCTTCTTTTTCTTGCATTTAATTAAATAGATCAAGAATTAGAAGTTTAATTATTCATCGCAACCTCAAAGCATGATATATTCCTGCTGAAAATTACATAATCACATCATTTGAATATTCAATCGAAAGCTAGACAATAAAAACACATATTGAAGTTGGTTGGTTTACAAGTATGAACTCCATGATAATTGACAATGAGTAAGAGTTTCGATCAAGGATGATCTAAAAGCATCTCTTGATATGCCTAGAGATGGGAAATATCGAGGTTTCTTGAACAGTGATTGTTACTTGTATGTTTTTTGATATTACACAGATAAACTTCTCTGAATAAAAAACAACATCTATGTTCACTTCACTTACTTCAGCTTTGTTCCTACTCTGCAGAAAATATGCTTTCCGGATTTGATTCTCCGTAACTCAGACAATGAGAAGAACAATCTCAGTTATCTTTCCCAGCACAACGTCACGAAATTCAGAAAAAAGACCATTACCATAAAACAGAACTCGCATACAACAACAAAGAGATTCAAGTTCATCTCGATATGTATACAACTACAATAACAAGAACTCAGAGAAGTACACATGAGTGGATGATATGATCATATAAAACTATCATCAATATCACATCATCATCCTGTATAACCTCGTCATAGACAAACGGAAATACGCCTCCTATATTAATCATAAACTATCAATATGTCACATCTTACAACTGGCTCGATCTAAAGAATCACAATCTTCTCACTTCTGGTTCACCTCCTCTATGGTCACCACCTTCCCTTCCCGTAACTCTGAGTCAAGATTGGGGAACCATCTATATCGATGAAAATGAAGCTCGATCCAAGGCTTGCCCATTGGCTCCACTCTTTGCCTCTCTTTACATAAAATCTCAACTAAAATCCAACGCAAGCTTGAATGATGAGGTTGATTTGAGAGGCACAGATCTGATAACTGATCGAACCAGTCTCCGCAATCTACTCGATTTTGTCTCGGACAACGTAGGGAAATAGTGGAGGATCGATGTGGAGATAGCAGAGGGCACTGGCACCATGGTTTTCGTAATAAAAGAGGAAAAATATAAGCAGTGGATCTCGAACACTGCGGAGAAAAATTACGGCCACGCGTTCGAAAATGGTTTTACCAAATGTGCAGAGAGATTCAAGGATAGTACCGGGTTGCATCAGATGGTAGTTTATGAAACTTGCAGAAGAGTGTCGTGAATCTTCATCTGTTGTTCGTAACAATCGTAACAAAACGAAGGAGCTAATGATGGGTATTGTTGTAACACGGAGAGGAGAAGTAATCCCAAATTCATCTATCTTAGAGATGAAGTCACGTTCGAGTGGTGGATTCCATAGCTCGTGGATTCCTCAGCTTTATTTCTCTGACAACGCAGTTGGTCGTGGGCCACCATGTTCAAGGGGAATTCAAAGGCTTTCATATCCTAAAGATAGACGTGACTCAGTGATTCAAAAAATGGTAGGATGAAATTCAAACGAATTTGTAGACTTTATCAAAATTAATCAAGGCGATTGCAAATGTTGTGAACGAAAACCCTGGCAAAAAGGTTGCTTTGGTGTGTTACAAGGGACCACTGGAAAGGAAAATTTATCTTCGTTGAGGCGAGTCTAAACTGAGACTTGATCAGCAGGTTGTTGGAAACTTATGGGGGGAGAAGGTTACTACAGATTCATGATCTTTTCTGTGGCACTTCCACAACATAGAGGAAGTTTTTCCAGCTCAAGCGTCCACCAGTAACAAGCAGCTCATACAAGATACCTAGCTAGTATCTCATAGTGTCGTTATAAAGTGTGTATTAATTCATGCACTGTCTTTAAACTCGTATGTTAATTATTTAGTTTCAAGTTGAACAATGTGAAATGTTGATCTAATAATATTAACTAAAAGTATATAATTGTTTAAAATAAGAACAAATAATAGAATGTTTCTTAATAAATTAAGTTTTAATAAGAATTGGAAATATAATTTTGGTACATGAATTAATATATCATCTAGTAGTGGTTGTAAAGACTTCCTTCTGTAACCTTACACCGTAACAAATTTGACTGCTCTCTGATTTATGACTGTCCGAAAAATCTTAAAACCTTGAACCAATCGAATAATTATTAATGTACTTTAGTTTTTGATTGCTGGAACCAAGACGCAACATGCATTACCCGTATTAGTGGTTTAGTAAAGAAAGTTGAGACCTGAATGACCATTCAGTCAAGACCAGATTTCAGTTCGATGTATCCTCATATAGAGTTCATATAGAGTGTATTATAGAGGAACTATACAGTTGTGATAAAGCATCAAAGAGTGCGATTTCAACTCAGAGAAAACATAATAATCATGGTAACAAAGAATAGAGACCCTACGGATTTGGGCGGGGGACTCCAACTCAACGCCAAACTTTCTCAATTCCTTAGTCTTCCGAATGTCCTTCCAACCAAGTCCGGGAGCAAATACAATAACACAAATACTATAAGCAAACCAAGATACATAACATTATCCCCGCTTCAATCGTAGCCGTCAATGCTTCACTCGACACAATACCCCTAATAGAGCAAACCCCAGCATTGGAAATATCATTCAGAAAGATATTTCCAAGTTGTGAAGTGCGCTGCTAAAGTTGTTTACGGAGGCTATTGCTGAAGATGGCGCTTGTGGCGATTAGGGAGGTGTCACACAAAAGTCGATCGACTCCTGCATGATGCTAGAGTCTCTATATATACCACTTTGTGACAGGAGGCGGAAGCTTCAATTTTTGGCTGAAAATGATTATGGCTATAGTGAGAGAGATTTGTTTTGATAATAAGAGATTTTGGATAATGATGTAAAATTGTAATAAATTTAGATTATTATAGAAATTGTTTGTTAAAGATTAAATTTATAATTGTAATTATATAATTATTTATAATATTATAGATAATTTGATATTAATCTATTTTAGAATTAATATTATAAAATTAAATATTGATAAAAATTTATATTTAATTATTAATATTATATTATTAATTATTTATAAAAAGATTTATTATAAATAAAATAATTAAAATTAAAATTTTTTATTTAAAATAATTGAAATTATAATAAATAAAATTATATTAAATATAATTAAAAGTATATATATTTTATTTATTAAAAATAAAATATTCTGAATTAATTAAAATATATAATAATATAATAATTTATTATAAAAATATTAAATAAATTAAAAAATATTGTTATTATAATTAATTAAATAATTTTATATTTAAATATAATAATTAGGATTATAGCTTTATTTTTTTATTGATGTTTTTAAATTAGAAATATTATAAATATAATAGCAATGCTAATAAGCAATCCAATTATAACTAAACTATTCTAAAAATACTAGTTTCCCTCAAATTAGAGGCCTAAGTAGAACATAATGACTGCAGGGTAAATGAGTATGAACTTTAGGAGATCTAGGGATTTGATGGTGGTCCCTAGGATTTCTAGCGCTGGTTTTTTGGGCTTTTGCTCGGGGATACTGACAAAGAGAAGGAATCCACCGACAATAACTCCTAATGGGAGGTTTATATAAAAACCTAACTAAGACTGTCAGTCCTTAGGTCTTCGCAGAGCAAGATGCCAGGATGAAAGAACATACACCATCTCCAAGAAACATTGGTAGTGAACGCCCCACCAATAATAGATCCTGTAGCAAGACCAAGCTGGCCTATGCCCATGTTGATATCCATAAAAAGCGCCTGCTTCTGTGTTGGAAGGACGGAAGTAATAGTTGTTAAATAGCCGTTAGCTAATCCCGCAGATCCTACTCCTGCGATGACACGCCCGATAATAAACATGGGTGATGACTGAGCTGGTCCGCATACTGCAGACCCAAGTTCGAAGATAAAGAAAAAGACGAGAAAAGTCTACTGTATGATGATTCAGTTACATTATATGTAGAGCACGGCTATGGAATTTGTGTTATAGATTGAAGCATACCTTAGTAGAAAATTGGCTGTAAAGCTTGCCGCTCAAAGGCTGGAACGCTGCACTTCCAAGCTGGTATGCACTGCCATACCTGAGGAGATTGAATCAGTATTTTGCAGAGATAGTTGAAAGTTTCAAGCTAAGCTATATGATATGTACTTACCAGCCAACATCCACCAAAGAGTCAAACTGAGTTGTAATAGATGTAGTAGCAGTGGAAAGAACAGCAAGGTCAGGGACAAACAGGAAATAAGTCAAAGTGATCCATGTTAGAATAAGAGTAAGTTTCATTCCCGTGGGATACTCTCACTTAGACTCCTCATCGTCTGTAGGTTGAGTCAACATTGGTTCAGACATTAAGAAATTCGAATCTTTTTCAAGTATGTGGATCAAAGAATGTGTAGTAATATATTTATGATATTGTGGTTAAAACCAAGATGATAATATATATACCAATTGAGAATGAGAGAGCCGGAACTCGCTTCCCAAATCCGCAGGAATTTTCCAACTTCCAGAAGAGAACAGGATATTGCCTAACTGCATGCTGAACAATCATATATACATTACTCTGAAATTAAGAGATAAGGACCTTCAATTATGAGATTGAAAGGTAAATAACCATCTATATTGATTTGATGACATGAAACTAAAATACCTAGTTACTTGAATAAAACCTGAACAGATAAGACAGCTATAAATTGACTCAATGATTTCAGATTCATTCAAACCATTAATTCTCGCAAGATGCAAATTCATTACTGGACAGTCATTTTGCACTTGTACAATCACGTTTGCTTCACTCCGCAACACACTCATTCATTTTACATCGATTGTACATCAAGTAAAGAGAACCAAAACCCACCAAATATCTTCTATTCTAAACACATGAGTTTCTAAACCACAGACTCCTGAAATGACACCACAGCCAGAAGGGGCCTTCGTTTTCATAAACAAGCTCAAGCACCAAAGATGGCACATTCTCTGTCAACGTGTTACATTTACATCTTCACAGATCCCAAACATTCGTCTCAACTCTGACAAAATTGCCTTTATTCTTAAGTGCAGCATTACACAGATGAGAAAACTAAGTAGCATCGATGAGAAGACATTCGAATCCCACATCACTTGCGGGGGACTTGCAGAGAAAGTCAGAAAGCATCGCAGCAACGATAATAAGTCATTTGCGGAGGAAGCATCGAGATGATTTTCCAAAGTTGGAATACTTGCGCATAAGGTGAATCCTGATCGATCATCAGCAACTTAGGTGAAATCGTCAATTTCATTTTGATTCTCCAATGCAGAATTAGACAATACAACATATAATCTAATCAATCTAATCTAGAATAAAAGGTTGGTGAGCGAACTAGCGCCGTCGACCCGCATCGTGGCGAGAGTGAATAAAAATAAATGTAAACATAGGTAGATGTAAGAGATAACCACCCCGTTGCCATGTAAACAATGAGGCTCCACCAAGAGAACTTCATTCACCATTATCGTCAGCCGTTACTTTTTTCCCCTCCATTTACCTTCTTCTCGCATTATCAGATAAATGGAGCAATCTGAGTCTGTGAGATGCTTACCTAGAAATCGCTAGCTTTGATGTCAGCTTCAACTTTCTGCAATTTGATCAATTTCTTGAAGAACTGATAGATCTAACTCTGGATCAATATTTTCAAATAATAGCATCTCGATCTATGGCTGGTTGCTTGATGATTATCCAAAACAATATTTCATAAATGGTACATTTCACTATTCAAATAACCGCCACCTCCATTTCCTCGCTACGAAAATCACCATCCACTATAAACCAGCCAACGAATCAAGAGCCAAAGCCAAACCACCCACTCATCCAACCCAACAATGCCCCCACTCCCTGGAATCCTCTCCACCACCCCCCGTCCCATCACCCTCCCAAATCACACAACAGCCCTCCTAACCACCCCCTGGCACTCTCCCACCCAAGCCGAAATCCGTCCCTTCTCCTACCAGCTGCAACTCCTGCTCGACGATAAACGTTATCTGCGCTACTACATCCTGCGTCCGCCCCCCGACACCAATCAATTTACGTATATGGATTTAGGCGTTATTGGGGCCGTGAAGCAGATAAGATGTAATGCTAAGAGTGCCTTTGTGGAGGTTGCGGGGAATGGGAATGGATATGGGAAGGGGGATTGGAAGGGGAATGGGAGGGGGGTGCAGAAATTGAGGGATGGGGTTGTGGGGTTGTGTTATACGATTTTTTGTGCTAGGAGGGAGGTTAGGGGTAGGGGGAGGAGGGAATGGGAGATGGAGAGGAAGAAGGGTGGTCCGTTCATTGAGAGTGGAATGGGAGAACAAAGACGAAATTTGAGTCCAGGGAAACTGAGAGCAGCAGCATCGACATATCTGCTTATTCGACCCGCGGAAGAACTACCTCGAGTGATTGCTTGCGGGGATATCTATCCATTGTATTATATGGATCCGGCGTTGGCGGTACAAGGACCACAGTATACGCGTGCGCGATTGGTGTTATGGGGGAGGTACGTGGAGAGATTTTCATGGTTGAGGGGTAGTGGTGATAATAATGATGGCGGGGTGTTGAGAGCATTGTGGGAAAAGGTTAGGAAGGATTGTTTTATGTTGGGGGAGCAGTGTAGATGGAGGACAGGAGGGTGGTTGGTAGATTATCATGTGGAGAGATTTTATGGGACTAGTAGACCGGGGGGAAGTTCATTGTCGTCCAGAGAGAGTGAGAACATCTTGGTGGAGGATTTGGATGACGTGGAAAAGAAATTGATGAAGGCTGGTGTGGCGAGGGTTTCGGCTGATCCGAGAGATTATGTTGTTCCTGATGGGGTGGCAGATTCAAATTATGGATGGGCGAAATGGAATAGATATAAGAGGACGAGGATTGCGTTGAGGAGGAAATATATGTTGGAGTTTCCTTGGTATGAACATAGTTGTTTAAAGAGGAAGGTAGAGTATGATATTGGATTTCTTCATCGATGTTGGGAGGAGATGAGGGGAGATGGAGATGCAGAAACGGTTGATGAGAGGGAGATTATTGAGTTTTATGATGCGGGTGTTTTTGATTTGACGAAATATGCGAAGAATGAATTGCCATTGGGGCCAGAGAGAAGAATTACGGCAAGGTTGGAAAAGTATCATCCACATTTAAAGATGAATTTTGAAGCAATGCCAGAGAATTGGAGGATTTTGATGGAAATTGATGGGGACTGATGGATATATGAGTTTGCAGAATTAGGTTACTTGCTGCGGACATAGGATAAAACAGTCCTTCAGTATATGTATGTACTGTATTTCGAGGAACGGAACGAGAGGTCGTATGAGAGAGGACTAAAAAAACTAGAATCTGAAATATGCAGAAAGGATAACAAAAGTATTAGAAATGTCAAACTTAGATTTCCATATACCTAAACATACTCCTGCAATGGCTGCGAAACACAAATTCGAGTGATTGAAAAATTGAAGTAGCCACACCTATGCAATATCAACAAAGCCATAGATCAGGAAAACTTCCCAACCACAGGGTAACAAAAGAATCGTCATATAAATATTAAACTATATCATATCATGTGTATACCATAACTATCTACTTTTCCCCCTCTCCCTCTCCATCCTTCCCAGCAGCCTCAACAACCTTAATAACCGGTCCTTCAATTTTCTTAACCTTCCTCCCCTCCCACCACATCATCACTCCCGCCGCCAAACTAACCCCACACCCCAACGCAATAAACGTCCCCGTCGCCCAAGACGGCCTATTAATCCTATTATATCCCCACATGAAACCCGACAAAACCCCCTGCAACAGTGTATTCAACACCATCATCCAAACCACAAAACTAAGTTTCCACAACCTAGTAGGCGGAGCTTTCTTCCCCGTAAAAGTAGGAACCTCCTTCTCTCTTTCAATACCCATTTCTTCATTCTCCCTTTCAATACCCTGTGTATACCAATCCCCCGGTCTAAACCAAGTTTTGTTCTGTTCAGCCAGCCGTTTCATCGCTTTCGTGTTCTTCTTAAATCTGACCAACTCCAACCAATATAAATCTCTAAATCTCCACGGCGCCAATCCAAAACCTGTTACGCAAAACAGGGCATTTAAAATCTGCGAATCAATCTCTAACCATTTCTTGCGAGGCGAATCAACGGAATCTTTAGAGGGGTGATCCATCGCGGGCGCGGCATCCAGAAGCAGAAAAAATAACATGGCACCCCAGGCTACGATGTTCAGTCCGTAGATCGTCATTAGGAAACCGGTGGGTGTGAGGACGAACTTTGAGAATGCTACGAGTCCGTGTTTGATGGCTTCGAGCCAGCCGTGCTTTTCGGAGGGGTGTACTTTGGTCATGTCGGCGAGGGAGTATTTGCGTTCGCCGATTCCTCCTCCTCCTCCACCACTGCTAGTTTCGATATCTGCTTTTGTGTCTCCTTCAACCAATGCACCGTCTATATATTTCGCCCTCCCATCTCCATCCGCATCACCATCCACATCCACATCTCCATCCCCACGCAATCGAACAGCATTACTCCCTCTCCTCGCATCTAAAACCCCTCCACTACTCCCCCTCCTCCCCTGCCCCTTCCCCTTTATCAATAATCCACCCCCATCCTCCACAACCAGTCTCGCACTCCTCCCATACTCATCAAACGCGATATTCCCGCCCCCGGCAACGGGCTCCCTCAACTCATTTATCGTAGGCGCATATGCGATTGCCGTTCCCGTGGCTGCCCACATGCCGGGTTGGGGGTTGAAGTTTAGGGCTGCATCGGTTAGGGAGATGGATGTTGAGCGGAGGCGTTGGGTTAGGGTTTGAGATGGGGGAGGAGCAGGAGGAGAGGGAGAGGGAGGAGGTGATTCTTGTTGTGCCATGGTATGGTTGGCTTTGGGCTATTGAGATTGAGTGGTTGATTGATCCTTTTTGGATTTCAATGAGTGAGTGAGTGAGTGGATGGGTGGGTGAATGGACAATTGATCGATCAATCGATTAAGAGTCGATAAAACTATATAAGTATAAGAGAACAACAATATCAATCACTCAATAAAACTGGAAAAACACGAATAAAAAGATAATCAATCCATCAGAGAACGACGGGACAAAACAAAAGCTTAAGGGGCGCATCACAGCCTAACATTAATCGTACACCATACAATACCAGACCGAACCATCCATCCATTGGCATAACCAACAGACATCAAAAAGCCTAGAATCTCTCGAGAATCCCCCAAATTTTTTAACTTTTCCCACCTACCTTAGCTTATCTTGGCCCAACCGATACTATACTATACTTCTATACTGTGCCACTCACCGGCTCTAGCTCCAGCTGGGGCTTTCTGCATATTGATTATTAGGTATCGATACCCCGGCACCACCTCCGCTACCGTAGTTCTATAGAAATTCGTAATTCATATTGGACTCGTGTATTCGGTGTTTATTACTATTCGACTCGCTCTCGCTGTGTAAGGGAGAAAGAAATAAATGCCCCGAGTTAGAAATTCTTTGCTTGTTAATTCAAACTTTGTTATAAATTTTCTTCGAATCGGAAAATATTGAAATTAAATTATTAAGGAAAAAAAAAACAAAAACATTTTGATATCAACTTTATGAGGATATAAACTCTCATCTACATACATACATACATACATAGTAGGTAGATTTACAGAAACATTGATATTCATTCATTCCTTGACGAATCTCGTTTAGCTAGAAGAGGCATTTGCTGTTTTGGTTCTAGGGATATTTGGAAGGAGCGTATTTATCCTCATCCATGGGTATATCATATCATATTTGAAAGATTTATATTCTTCAAGAGTCATACATTTAATACTGTATCAAGAAAAAAGAGATATTGAAATGCGGGAGACTTGGCTAGAATTACTCTTCTGCTCAAGTCAGGATGGGTGTCGTGGTAATGTTTGTTGGGATATCTACTGCCGGTAGCTACACCTAGTAATCTCTTGTTATAGATCAAGGAGAGGAGGGAAGGAATGGGATGGGACGATGAAGTATATTATATCATATCCGTCGTTACAAATCAATATGAACATCAACAACCGTAACCATACCTACATAGTAGGTAAGTAGATAGTAAATATACATAACATCACATCACGTCACATAGAAATATCACGCAAGAAAAGTAAGATACCAAAACCATATTACATTTCTTCAACTTTAATACAAATTTAGATTAAATTGATCTCCTGCACCAACCATACATTTTTCCTTCCCCGTCCATCCATCCTCTACCTACTTTACTTCCCTCCCTTCTTCACCTCCTCAACTGATGTAGCCATCTCATCCGCCCAATCACCCGCCCCCGCCAACGCCAACGAAGCCTTCATATCCACCTTCGTCGTATTCAACGGCGTACTCGATTTCGGCGAAGACGGTTTCGGCGAAGGTGACCCAGCCTTATCCTTAGCCCTAGGATCATCTTTCTTCGGATCCTCCTTCTTTGTCGCCGAATTCAACGGCTTAACAATCAACGGCGGGGCATTAAAATCCTCCGCCTGCATCGGCTTCGACGGAGGCAACGTAGGGAAATCCTCCCGAACGGGAACAACTGGACCCGCTGGTTTCCTGGCTGCAGGGAGAGAATCCCGAGCTCTAGGGCTACCTCTTGCTCTTCTACCCCGGCCGCGGAATTGATCGTAGCTGTGACCGTTTACGAGGGTAGCGGCTGGATCTCCTACCACTTCTTCATCTCTACCGCTATACCTACTTCCTCCCAAACCACCCCTAATAACACCCCCATGACCACCCCTAACATACTGAGAACTCCTCCCCTTATTCTCCTCATACCCATGCTCATCCTTCCCCTCATCCCACTCCCGCCCCCCCATAGCTTTAAGCTTCCTCTCTCTATTTTTCGCGCGCTCCCCATCCATGACCCTCCTCGTCTCCAACTCCTGCTTGCGCTTCCTCTTCTCCTCGCGCTCTTTCTCCGCGTATCCTTCCCTATCCCTCTCGCTCTTGTTGAAGGATTCTTTCTTCGCCGCGGTTATGAGCGCCATGCGCTCCATCTTGGCGGATAGCTCTTCCTCTGTAAGCTTTACATGCGAAGGACCACCCGTTAAAGAACGGTCGCCGCGGACGGAGGGGACGGGTTTGGGAAATTGGACAGGTTGGGGAGACGCCTCAACTGGGGACTGAGCGGTGATTTCGGAAGACGCGGTTGGAAGTTGGGAGGAGTCCGCAACGGGGGGTGGGGTCGACGAGGTTGCGACGACGGGCGCTGGTGTTTCGGGAGCAGCGTCGGCATATCGTGATGAATTAATGCCATTATTCCTATTTGGAGCTCCCCCTCTAGCCTTCCCATCGCGCTTCCTATCGCCACCTCGATTACGGTTATTGTTGCGATTGTTGTTGTTGTTGTTGTTGTTGTTGCTGGAAGGGCGAATTGGAGAAGCTGGGTTTGCGCCAGCATTGCGCGGGGGAGCCTGGGCTTGGGCTTGTGCAGCAGGGACCGTCACATTGTTTGCTGCTGGTTTTACTTGTGCCGGTGCCGTCTCTTCGATGAAGGTGGGCTGGGTGACGGGCTCGAACTCGTCGGCGAAGAGGTCATCGTCTTCTCTTGATTGCGCAAATTCATCCATGGTTCCTATGTATCTGTCTGTAATTATTAGGAATTAAGGTGGGGTTTGGCGGGGTTATTTAAATGGTAGTGTATATGGCGGTATATTTGAAATAAATCTAGCTCTATTATGAATCTAGAAATGTAAATGATATAATAGATGTCGGATGATGTTAATTGAGGTGAATTATATATATGTATATATGTATATATATTGTAAGTGAATAGTTTCAATTGATGTTGTGTTCGTTATTCAATTGAAAATGTTGGAGTGAATTATTATTAAGGATGAAAGGGTTGCATATATTTTGACATGGATAAAGGAAGAGGTTTTTTGAACAAATAAAATTCCTTAAATATAAGTGAAATTGTGGGTGACCCTAACTATAGTCCTTAGCCACAACTAGCCACTATTATTAGTCTTTTACGTCACCGTCGATTTTGATATGCAAATTGATATTCTAGAAACTCAATATTTATCAGAAAACCTCTCTTTAACCTATAAAAGGCATGTTATACAGATAAGGAACGGTCAATTTCTCAATATATCACTTGAAATTCTCAGAATTTACAACAAAATGAATTTATACTAACTTTCAAACAGATCGTCAAAGCATATCAAAATCGATCGCTTAACGGGGACGAATATAGAGCTATGTAGTCAAGCTAGTCATCCCACAACTACCAGCAGCTTCGCGAACGTGCGTACATTGAGTTAATTCGAGACTCAAAAATGTGGAAAGTGTAGTCATTCACATGCAATAGCGTGGAATTGAGAGATTATGTTAAGATCTCAAATAGGGATACTGTATGTAAAAACCTTATAAGAGTAAAATCAATCCATGATCATACAAGCAAGCAATTGACACCCATCCTCTCAAGAGAATAGCATTCACATCCATTCACATGCACAAACGAACTCTCCATATAATCCCATCTGATACGTGCGTGGGTGCGTAGAGAAAGAGCAATTCATAGTAGTAGTATGGTATCGACACGATCATAATCGACTAACTAACTAATGACACAAGACGCTATATAATACAACGATATCGAAACAACTCGTGATGAGGCTTCAGTATAAGTTGTACCTTTAGTCAAGAAGGAAATAAAAAAAAAACTAAGAGAAAAAAAAATGAATATAATGAAGTGAACGATAAAGTCTACCCCCGATACTCGGTGAAGGTGAAATTTATACACCATGCTAACCAACCTAACCTAACGCCTTGGAACTTTTTGCCTCCCTTCCCCCTTCTCCCCATCCATCCATCAATATCACAATCGATATGTATCAAAATCCAAACCTCCTGACCCCTACGCCTTCTCCCCCCCACTAAACCTCGCACTCAAAACCTCACTCAAATACTGTAAATCCTCCTGGGCCTTCTGATCCCGCTCCAAAATACCCCTAATAGCCTCCCACTCCACCGGTCTCATTTTATACGCCTGGGGCATTAGGAACGAGATCGTCGGAGAGTTGGCGTACGGGCCTAGGATTCTCACTGCTGCCATTTCACCCTCAATTTGCAGTTGGTCTTTCGTGCGTTGTTCTTCTCTTCGTTGGGTTTCTTCGGAATGGGAAGTAGCGGGCGTGGGGGAGTGGGAGAATCCAGGGGGTGCGATGGGGGACATGGCTGGGGCGGATCCGCTGATGGACATCTGTCGTTGGGCGAGTCCGGGGATTGGGCTTGGTGTATCAGTTGAACCGTCGAAGTTTAATTGCGTTCGTGTTGGGGCTTCCCATCCGTTGCGGACGACTAATGTAACCAAAAGGGATGGTTGAGGTCGATCTTCGGGAAGTTTGTGCTCGGAAAGATTGACGATGAAATCTGGAACATTTCCGGGACCTGCTGGAACTGGAACGAGATATATGTCACGGACATTGCCAGTTCCTCTATTTGTGAGTACACCGTATCGCTCTTTATCATGGAAATAGTTGTAAAGAGCAAGGAAGTCTGGAGTTTCCGAACTTGGGATAATGCTGACAATTATAACATCTGTCGGGGGGCTATATCGAAGTCCGCAAAGATACACATTGGCCTTGTCCTGGTTGATCCTACCTGCGACTTTCAGATCCTTGGCTAGAAGATCAGACCAAGGAATTTGCATGCGGTTGCGACTTAGATCAGGACCTGCGATTTGCTTTGCATGTGCTTGGAATTTCGCGACTGAGTCCATTGTTACACTTCCTCTCCAAACTATATCAGGATCTGGATTGTCCTCGACTGGAGAATATGGAGGTGATTCGGCATCGTCCTGAAGCATCTTATCAAGTTCTGGATCCTCTCCAGGTCCACTAGCAGGTGGAATGTTGGAAGGACGTCGTAAATTTTGTGGAGTTCCATGATGTACACCAACCGGTGACTGGACACTTGCGTATACTTTGGCAATGTCAAAATTGTCAGCGGAAGCCTGGATAGAACCTTTCCTAAATGATGGCTGATTGGTGTCTATATTCAAAGGTGTTTTGTATGTAACATTACCACGAATATCATCGCGAGAGGGATAATCATTGATATTATCGGGAAGCTCAACATCATTCTGTGGAGAATTCTCTCTGGATCTGGAAACCATTTCTGCGTTAGGATCCAGCATACTTCGTCGACGTGCAGCGGACATTGGCATATCAGATGGAACTGTGACATTATCCTCTTCAATAATCTCTTCGCCCTTATGAGTCCTTCTGATTCGAGGGCCATCATCTGTAATCATAATGGATTGCTTGTCTGCACGGGCCTTCATTTCCGCCGTCTCGCGCTTGAGCTCCTTACTCGCCATGTCGTCTGTCGTCATGACAGCCAAAGCTTCAGGTGACAACGATAATGTTAAGAGACCATTACAAAGTTCCTGATTCTGCTTTAGATTGGCGGCTATTGAGCGTAATTGTCGGGATACAGTATCGTGAGGATGAGTATTGTACACAGCTGTTTGTATTTGAATGGCAAGTCGCTCTGCTTTCGCATCAACCGAGTCATCAGACCTTAAAGTATACTGCATATTCTCAATCGCATGGGGAATGGATTGAACTAAAGCTTTCTTAAGTAACTTCGCACCTCCTTGTCGATCGGATTCGAGATCCAAAATCTTACTAGGTAAATCTGATGGCGGCGATGCACGAGGGGCAGGACGAGTGGTGGTTTTGCGAACTTTCGCCTGTGGTTCCTATGAAATGAATTAGTAAATTGCCAAAATTTGAAACACAATTGAGAACTTACCTTGACTGTTTCTTTATCCTGTGATTCATCTCTGGACTTTCGTTTCTGAGTTGAACTCTTCGATGGAGAGTCTTTCTTATCTTTCTTTGGGATATCACCAGAAGACTGAACGGGTGGTGAACTCGCGTTTCCATTCGCAGGAGTTACATCACGCTTCTGATCACTCTGCCTCTTCTTTCCCTTCTTTCCCTTCTTCTTAGCTGCAGCTTCTTCGGCATCCTTTCTTTCCTGTTCTGCCTTTTCTTCCTTGTGTTTCTTCTGCCTTGCAAGCCATGGCTTTTCTCCTCGAGCAATGCCTAAAATTAACTCTTTATGGGCAGATGGTTGGCATTTTTCGCATAGATATTTGTCCGGCGTATCTTCCTCGAAAGAACTTATTCCTACACAAACATTGTGTTGCCAAACGCCACAATTATCGCAAGCAATCCAAGCACTATCATCATCGTCGGTAGTCTCGGTCACCCCGCATACACATCTTATAATCTCAACTTCCTCTTCTTGAACTGCGGCGCTCTTCTTCGAACCTCTTTTGGTTCCTTTTTTCTTTGGTTCTGCGAGTTGATCTATCTCATGCGCCTTTGGATGTTGACCTTTGGTAGCTCGCGACGATTTTCGAACATCTATGAGAGAAGTTTTGTTAGCAATCTTCTTCAATTCATCTGACATTGAAACCACACTAGTTATCAATTACCCTTAAGGTGATATAAGCAGATGATATATGGGAAATGATGGCTATTGCTTACCAGCCATTGTAAATGGTACTGTGATATATTCAATTATACGAAGCGTTCAAAAAACCCTTGATGAGTAGAATAATGTGAATTTTTACAAGGGATAATTTGTCTTGCCCAAAGTTGAATTTCAATAAAAAGTACGCGTTGATGTATTGATTTCTCACGCGATCACTGGCTCTACTAACAAGCTATAGAAATGGAGGGATTGAAGGTTGATGTAAAGGATAGAGAAGAGAAGAGAAAGAGCAGAAAATATGAAGCTATTCAACTGTTATGTATGAACAGCTGTGATATGTTTCCTATGATTCCGTCCCTTCTATTAGATGTCCTGAACTATTCACAAATTGAAAAGTCGCGACACCGATAACTGACACCGACTTGTTGATATTCCCGGATAAGGCTGTTCGCGTGTACTGATATGAATAACGGCGCAAAGTTTCCGCTCCTCGGTATGGGTTTAACGCGATTTATTATTGTTGTCGCAGTTACACTCTATAAAATAAAGGTAGAGGTATCTTGAGGTTTATGAATGCGCCATCCTCATGATATTTGATATTTGGTATTTGGTATTTTATATCTGGTGACGATGATATTGATATGAATGTGGACTTATTAATTGTTGCTTTGTTATTGTTTTTGTGTACGAGGAATTCGAAGGAAGATGAAGAGAGGGAAATATGTTTTTGAAGGCGAATTTTTGGACTTGAAAATCTTGATTGTCAATTGGTTGGAATTTTCGGTTTAACAAGGCTAAAAGTCCACTTGTAGCAAGGCTGTGGCTTACGGCTTAGAAGTTCAAATGCGGGGATGATCATGTGAGCACGGCTGGAGGTTTGATCGGCGTTTCTATCAATTCCAGTTCCGATAAGAGCTTCCAAGCTAGCTTATTAGCGGCTTGGCATTTTTGATGCTTCGTGCTTCCACTCCTCACTCTCACTTTGGTTAATCAGGCTAATCAAAAAATATATTAGGGAGAGCCTCAATATCAAATCCATACTATATATCCCCATTGTACCATCAATAAATCTACTTCTGAATAGCTTCACTTTCTTCTTACTCCTATTTAATTCTGCTAAAATTTTCTATTATTTTGTTTTTTTTATTCTCTTCTTCTCCTTACAAAACTGAATAGATTCACGTAGATATTCATATACAGTCAATTTACATTGGCATCGCATCATATCATCTTATCATAAAATTATCATGGCAGATGTTCGTTCACTTCTCAAAAATGAAAGAGCTGCTCGTCGCATACAGCATAAACATGCCAGTTATACAACTGCCGGTATACTTACTTGTCTCGTCTGTCATTTACATCTAAAAAGCGAATCATTATGGGAAGGACATATACGATCTCCAGGACATATTATGCGCCTATCGAAACAGCAAGAAAGTGAACAAAATGCTTTAAAATCTACACTTGCCGGGGAAGGAAATAATAAGAAGAGGAAAGCTAGCGATGAGGACGATGAAGAAAATGATGCATTAAGGAAGCGCACCAAACAATCTTCTACCACACCAGATGAACCAATCGAAGCATCTACAGAACGAAGATCAACATCACCTGCAAAATCCGCAATTCTCCATGAGATGCAAATACCTTCCCGACCCGCAACACCACACAGAACAATGAAAGAACCACCAAAGAAACAACCTGTCGTAGATGAAGATGAATGGGCAGCGTTTGAAGCGGATATCGCGATCACCGAAATTTCAATTGAATCTGAAGCTGTAATTTCAGCACCTGCCATGTCAGCCGCAGAGGTGGAAGCGAAAGCAGCGGAGGAAACAAATGCAAGGAGGAAGGAAAAATTAGAGGCTGAGTTGGAAGGTGATAAGGAAGATGCTCAGATGAAGTTACAGGAGGAATTTGAGCAAATGGAGAGTTTGGAACAGAGGGTTAAAAGGCTGAGAGATCAGAGGGAAGCGTTGAGGTTGAAGGAGGTCAAGGCTGCTGGAACAACGAATATTGCGGAGACGATACCACCGCCGACTGATGATACTATGGAAGATGATGAGGATGAGGATGATGAGGATGATGAATGGGATGGGTTCAGGTTAAGATGAGGTAGGGATATTTGGATTGAGGTATATGAAGATGCCTATATTCTTGTTGAGTATCATATGGTGCAATAATCCAATAATATCAAACTGTCTAAACACTAATCAAGAGCTTGATCGAAGTACGCATTCACGTATCTTGGTCGTCTTTCCGATGATTTTAAATCTGCCGTCTTGTAGACAACTCACATCTATTTAGGAGTGTTTCCTTTTGGGTCCCCAGCAAGTGCTCGGAAAATGATTTAGTAATTTAAATCAAAACCAAAACGATAACATTGTCTAAGTTACTGTCACAGTTTAACAATCTCGTGGTCTTGTCTGCTATTGTTATGGAAAGATTTAAATATCGAAGGTTTTATCTACAATTTAACAATTATCCTTACTAACTCCAATCCCACTCACAAAGTCTCCTCTAAATAAAACAGCGCATTCTGGAAAAAGTTCCTCCCAACTTTCCGGCAAATGCTCCAAATTCAACCGACCACGTTTACTCGAACTCCACCGTTTCAAATCCACCATCCTTTTCCTCTCCTCATACTCAACGATCAAACCATTTTTAAACCCCCCTTCCCCTCTTCTCTCAGATCCCATCCTCGTAGCATACTCCTCAGCACCATAAAGCTCAATAATACTCCATTTCAGAACTCCATCCACCCCATCTCCCACTCCATCCTCTCTCTCTTCTTCTTCAAACAAACACACTAAAAACGCAATATCATAATCCACCCTCCTCCTCAACGCTTCAAGCCCATACCACGGAAACCGTGCTTTCCATTTTCTCATCAACGCCCCTCTCGCATATCTGTATGGCTCCGCCCACTCGCTCGCCTGTTCCTCGCTCAACTTTCGCAACAGTGGCGTATCGAACTCGGCTTGCTTGGGAGAGACAGGATACCCAGTCCATCTTTCCCCAACCCCATAAAACGAAAGGATATCCCTCAGCGGCAGGTAACCCCCGATTATCAACGCGTATTCTTCCTGCAGCAGCGTGGTATCATTCTCTATTTTATCCCAAAATCCGCTGTCGTGTTTCTACTGTTTTAATGCGGGCATGAGGCGGAGATAGTGTTTTCGTATGGAATGGATTGCTTGTTCCATTTCAAGCGGATCATCTAAATCTGTCTTTATATTTCCACTGGCGAGAACATGTGGCGGGTTTGTCGTGTTATTGAGATTGAAGTTATTTGGGAGGATGTCAAAAGATCCGAGAGGGTAATAGATACAATCGTATGACTCAGATTCTGCTTCGTAAAAGTAGTCGAGGAGAATATTTTGAGCGGATATTGAGGGTATATCGTTCCGCCATGTTACAGCTGGTAGCGGCGCAAGATCATCTTATATTTCTATAGATTGTTGGAATTTGTATTTGCGGAGGTTTTTCATCGGCGGAGGGTATACCGTGGAGTCTTTAGTAGGCTGTTGGGATGTGTATTTGCTTGGCTTTTGAGTCTGCGAAGGGATGGAGGGCAGAAGTAGGGGAATTCGTTCAAAATTCAGTGTTCTGCTTGGAGCCTTTACAGATGGGGTGGCTTGGCAGAGAAGATACCATCGCTGATGCTTGAACCTGTCGATGAAAATAACAGTACCTTCAGGCTGCGGGAGTATCTGGGTCGTGGGTAGTTCGAAAGTTTCTGCCTTGGTACTTGGAGCGGGAAATTGCCGAGTGACTCGAGCGCCTGTAACGTACGACATTTTGGTATCAGTTGTTGCTTGGTATGATTGCTGTAGTAGTAATTCAAATCGAATGATTTTGGTTTTGTTCTGAAATTTCTTCTGTCTTATTCTAATGTTGTTTTTCTAAAGAAATATCTAATGGATGGAAAATAGTCATTTAAGTGCAGTATGGGAACATCGATGTGACTCCTTAAGATATTCCATACCACGACTGCGCAAGTGCGGATTGGCCATTCATCGATGAAGTTATATTGCTCAGAGAACTTCTTTGAAAGAATAAAAGTTAACATTTGTAAATATTTCTATAGTCATCAATACTTCCATCATTCTAAAATCTATAATACATATATCAGATCTCTAAGTCATATCTCTTAATAAGAAAAAACCATCTCAAAAGCATTTTACAAAAGTCTCCTCCCGACTTGTAATGATATGTCCAAAATTCGAATGATACTACTCTCTACGATTTCAAATTCCCTTCTCTTCCCCTTGTCATCATGGATATTTTCTCTCCGTAGAGCTACATCGAGGATATAATTCTCCGCATTGTAGAAATTGATTATCATCTTCTCGGTCGTATTTCAATCTTCGCCCATGAGCTTTTCCCATCTGCGGAATTTCATCGACAAGATAATTTTCTGCATCATTGAAATTGATAATCCTCTTCTTGGTCATTACCCTATATCTCAATCCTTCCCACATGGATGCAGATCAACGTTTACTTTCTTCTTCAACTCCTCAATGCCATACACAACACAAGAAGTATACTTTCAATTATCTTCTTCATCTTCTTGATACTTACCATAGTTTCCTCTCCTTCTTCCCCGAATCCCCTCACGCTTGCGTCTCATTGACAGCAGTCGACGTTACCACACCTACACGCACAAATTAGGATGTTTTCTATTCTGTACCATCAACATCAACCGTATATCTATCTCAACTCTCACCCCATCCCATGCACCTCCCCTACCTATACCAATTCTCAACATCCCATCGCAACAACCTCAGAAAAAGAAAAACACACCTAAAACAGGATGTTCCAAAAACTCTCCATTCTCCAAACTCGGTGTATGAGCTCTCGCCCATTCGTAAATACGATCCCAATTTCTACATTCTCTTTCTATTTTTGGGTTTGGGATTATTGCAGGGGAAGTGAGGTTGGTATTAGCGGAGGTGTATGTGTAGGTGTGTATACTGATATCCGAGTGGCATTGGAGGATTTGACGGAGATGGTCTATACAGTGGTCTGGCAAGGATGAGAGAGGTGTATAAGTTAGTGGATTGGAGGGAATAATGGGGAGGAGGGGAAGGAGAAGGAGAATGGGGGATAAACAGAGATGTTCAGTGTGGTGTTTAGAATCTTCCATGGCGTAATAAGTTTCATACACCGTTTCGCGGACGTAGTTCTATTAATCCAGTCAATGAGCGCTCATTTCTATCCAATATTACTTCGCGAATCGTATCTTCTGGGATCTAACTCACTAAACCTAACGATCAGTCGCTCAGTTAGTCGAATATTCAACATTACTCTATACCTCCCACTAAAGTTCTATTATCTCACAGTTTGCGTTCCATTATAGGATAGGAACTAATGAGAGTAAGTTTGGAATAAATAACTTACAATGAAGTTCATGCATCACATCTAAACCAGCCAAATACCCCTCCTGACCCCTCAATTTAACAGATGATTTATTTATCTGTTGTAGATCGAATGAGGTAGCTACCATATTGTTGTCTGTTTAAAAATCATCTCATTAGTGTTTATTTTATTTTACTATTTTATCATGTTTTTTCTCCTTATCCTTTTGTTGGGGAGGGAGGGAGGGCTAGGGGAGTTACAAACACCTACATTTTAATAGATGATGCCAAGCAGCATCAACCTCAAGCGAGGGGCCCTGATTGAACGGTGTAGATATCGAGTTGTCGAATACTTGCTTCTCATATTCGACCGCTGAACGTGCTGGTGCCACAACCAGTTAGTTATATTGGATTTATTTTCTCTTTCCTTTCTACCTCCCCCTCGGATGAATTGATTTAATTGGATTGGAAGTCGGTGTTAGCGCGTACAATATATTAACCCTACTTCCAATGGATATAGTGACTGATACGTAATAAATGCCGCGAATATACCCAAGTAAAGAAGGAAGAGAACAGTGTGGATTATTAGGAAAGAATTTCGTTTTGGAGAAGTTAGAGTAAGAGCTTGGTTTGAGGATATGAGGATATATTTTCGGGGAGTAGCATTGTGGGTATGAAATTTGCGGAGAATCGAGTTTATTAAGCGGTGTTTCCTTGGGGTTTGCTGGCTCATGGTGGAAGATTGCTTTGGTAGTTTTGTTGTGGCGTGTTTGGACTACAGGTACAGTTGGCGATATTGTTGGTTTGGTATGTATTCATCTCAAAAGCAAGACGAATCACTCAAACGAGAGTATTCTTCCGCAAGATAGATCGGTTATTAATCGTCCCATTTCTAAACAATCTCATTACCAAATCGCCAAAACAAACGTATGTTTTCACTGTTCTACAAACCCCTCATTTCCCGAACGTCGGTGGCGGAGCTGAAAGTTATCACTCGTAACGTAGCACTATCTTGACGTTAGATGTTAAACTTTCAAGTCTGGGCTCTCAGTTCACTGTCGTACAATCATTATAGTATGCTTAGTATATGCAGTGACCATGATTAAGTTGCCGTCTGTTACTTATCAACGTCAACGGTTCATGCACGTGGCGGTGATGCGTCTACTTTAGTGTATTGGTCTTACATTCATGTTTATGTGGATTGAATAATAGAGAGTCTAAGATGGAGAAACACTCAAGTTTCGTTTGAATTTGTGATATGAGCCAAATTCGGGAGATTTTGATGTAGCCTGGAGTTATGCATATTTTGTTTTTCCAATTCTTTTGCTATTGAACGAAGAATTGAACAATGGATGACATTGAAGAGAAGTCAATTGCTGAAGAAACCTTTCTCATTTTGGAGTCTGAGAGTGTTGAGAGAACAGCACGATGGAAGATATCAGGTGTTACAGACTGGATCTTATATTCCGTTTTATTTCATGTCATTTGCGTTGTATTCGTTATTTCATTATCTCAAATGTTTTCACATACCTTCGGTAAACCACAACCTTATGGCATCAATCTCATCTCATGTAAGATATCAATGATCCATCATCTCGTTTTCGTGCTAATAAAGTTTTTAGCACCAGCAAGAAAAGCAGTTTCATACGAAAAAGTTCTATTCATGAATGATTTAGATGATTGGAATGTATATAAAGGAGACCCTAGTGAGGAATTGGACAAAGCATGGGATGAAATAGTAAGATGTGAATAAAGCCCATCTCAAATCTAGCTCCTCTACTTCTTTCTAATGCATTCCCGTCAAAGACAGAAACACAGCAATTCTCTCTGCAATCCTTCCGCCCGACACAACCTCTATACCCATCCCTACTAACACGACCCTATCTTCCGAGTCTTCCTCCCAAGTCCTCATAACCCTCGACATAATTTACAACCTCAACTGTCTCAACCGAATCCGCAAATACATATTCCGCGCCCATTACCCAGATATAACGCAAATTATTTCCCTGGATGGAGTCAATTATTGTATTGATAGTATCCGTCAGGCACTACAATGTCATGCTGATATTGCGATTGGTACTTATAGTTGGAAACAGAATCATAAGATTCCTTGGCCGGATTTTAGAATCCAACACGAATGTAGAAGGTGGGAGGGAGTTTTGGAGTGGGCTAGAGAAAATGACGTGGGAGAAGTGGGTGGGGCATGACGTTCATGCTGGGTTGAATTTGTCTAGCGGGGAAGATAGCATTTGTTACATTGATAAGAAGAATTGCATTAAGTGCGATTCTGAAATTCAGATTCTGTGGTACGTTTTATTGTTATAATTGATTCATTTGGAAGTTTTCTGAGTTGGAACACCCAATTAGTCGAGTCTAAACGTCGTCTAATGCTACCATGCTCCTTCATTTCGACACATCAATATTTATATACTACAACTACTACTTTCAAATCAAATTTAGAATTCAGGCATCACTATCTAATCAGATTTATATACTACTCTAAAAAGCACGACATTGATCTCAAGTATTGTACTCGGTAAATGGAGCTAAATATTAACTTATCTTACATCCAATTGACTCGCTTCGTAAACGTGGAACCAATAGATACCCATGGGATCTACTCACGCATCAAATACCCCGCCTGTACTATCACGACATAACATTCGGAAATTCTAGCCAATAATGAAATTCAGAACTTTGATAACATTGTTTGAATAGTTCATGCTAAAAAATTAATGAGAGATAATAAACATTTTGCACCCATCGAGATGTTATACGTCAGGTCTCCAATATCTTCCGTTTTGCGGTTGAACGATTTAATCTACTCCAACACATCGACCTCTAGCACCATCATTTTTAAAAAAGCAGAACCACACCATTCATCCACTGGAGATGTCAGCAACGTACGAATCAGAGCCATACAATGTAGATACCAGCAGTAGAACCTCACTTTCATACCATGGTCTTTTAGATTCCGAGTTGGAATCAAAGCACGATCCTCTGAACAACACCTGGAATTTCAAAACTTCCAGAAGATCTCATCTTCTACTCCTTCTCAAAATACTTGGTGGTTTATCGGCAGGAATTGTCATCATATTGTTCTTTCTGGTCAATAGATCAAAATCGTCTATTTGGGCATCAGAGAGCTCAAAATTTAAGAGTTTTTCTCCAGAGTGTGAGAAACCCTTATCCATCTGCATTGGAGGTTCTTATGTAAAATGGGTGTTTGCTGATTTTTTTTGTGTGAGCTAAGTTAGCAATGTTCCTGTAACTTTCGAAGAGAATGCAATTTTTGAACATGCTTCATCGCCAGAAAGCGATGCTGCATGGAATAGTTTGATGCCCGGTTAGTACTTCCAGATATGAAAATATCTAAAATTCCTCATTGCGGCCTAGACTTGCTTATTGTTCACACCCAGGTGGTCGAGGATTTGTGATAGTTGAAGAACCGAAGAAATATGGACTTCGTCCAGGTTTGCCTAATAGGAGTGGAACGGAAAGTTATTCCGTTTCAGTATTTCATCAACTACATTGTCTTGTAAGCAGCAAGTTTCTCACACTGAGATAAATCCATCACCTAGCAGTGTACCGGTGATTAATTGTAGTCTAGGGAATAATCCGCGAAAGTTACTACTCCTCACTTCAAGGAAGAAAAGCCCATATCCACGGCGATGAGAAACTCTCGGAAGAACTAGCGGAGCAATCAAAAATGGAACACACAGGACACTGTTTTGATTATTTACGTCAAGCAATCATGTGCTCCGCGGATATGACTTTGGAATGGGCGATGATTCCTCCAAATGGGGACAAGCCGACAGTTGATGGGTGGGGGGTTACTCATCAGTGTAGGGATTGGGAGAGTGTGCTTGAGTGGGTTGGGGAACATAGGGGTCCGTCTAATAGTACGGATCTTGCTTGATTTGAATGGTTGATAGGAAGAGAAAGTCACTTATTTTAGTTCAAAAATCGACCCTTGTTTCGGCTTTGATCGAGGACTTCATTTTAAGTCTACATTCATACTATAGCCGCAAAAAGTGACCACGATAACATGCATCCCGATACATTTAAGAATAGAGAGTCTGGAAAACTCCCCAAGGTGCTCTTGCAAAACAGTAACAGACTACAGATGACCCAAAGTTATCAACATCATACTTGATAAATTAAAGTAAAATTACAAATCAATTGCATATTAAACTTCAGCCTCAAACGATGCAACCGACATATTCCACAGCAGCTTCGGATCCTTACACTTCCTCTGGATCATACCATCCACATTTTCCTTCCCATGAGAATTTACTCTCGGCGGTTCAACCGTATCATCAGCTATACACATAATAGTCTATTCCGACAAACATCCGAATTAGCGGTCAGTTTTCTTCCACATGTTCAAAATCTTCCCAGGAGCACGACATATCTCCAACAAGCCCCAGAAACAGCCGTGCTCAAAGCCCAAAAATAAAATATCAACATACCTGTCTCAGATAATCAAAGCAGTGCAACCAATGCAACGGCTCACTCTCATGACCACCAAAATTTAGTCCTGCACTTTCATCTGATTGCACGCCCTCCCCATTCACCTTCGCATCCGACAATCTTTCAATTTCCCCATACAAATCTTGAATGGTAGCTCTAATCATACCCAAACAGTGCAAGGCATGGAACATAGTAACGCCATCTAAATGCCGACCATTCTCGTCAACTCGGAGCAGAAATCCTCCGTTGGGTGGGACGAGTGAGGTCCAGAGGGTGTCGTATACGTGACTTAGATTTTGATATTCGTCGTGTTCGGTGAAGAGGGTGGGGATTAGATTGTTGTTGCTGTTAGGAGGGGGATAGGGTGTATTTGGTTTGGATGTTGTTATTGAAATTGTGAAGGGGAGGGGCCAGGTGTAAATTAGATAGGTAAGAATCGCAAGGAATATGGAGACGGAGACGAAGAGAAGTAGAGATGGGAGGTAGGAGCTTCGAGATTTGGTGGATGATAATTTCATGATCGTGGTGTTTTAATTTTCAAATGTATGTATGAGAAAGGAATAAAATCAAATTCGTGATATCTAAGATGTTGATACTGATAGTGCTATGTCCATAGCTCAAATAATCATATTTATCTAAGTATGTACAAACATCCCAAGATACGAAAAAGTATTCGTCAGCTCGTTAAAATCGAGAAATTATTTATGTTTAATATTCGATATGAAAGCTAGTGGCAGATAGATCGGTTTTAGTTGCCAAAATAGGAAGGTTTGAGGATATACCCGGATATAATTGTCGGTTCTTCCCAATTCAGAACACAAGAGTCCATCGTTATGCCAAGAAAAAAGTTGATACAACATTAAATGTATCTACAAGAATGTGTAGATATAATCGTTTTTGAAATCCACAGCGCAATCGTTTCCATGCCATAGATGCATAAGCCGTTTAAGAAAACACATGGAAGTTGTGTGACTGGGACCGAAAAAGCGTTTTCGTGTCTAGCCTGAACGCAAAGATTTACAAAGTCGTGGTGATTGAGAAACCGTTGGACAAAATTTTAGACCGAGTATCAGACCGCTCATTTGTGAATGCGATAATCAAAAATGAATTACATTCATTGCTATTGATTTTCAAACAAGAACTAACGTGGATATTACTACACGGCTCAAGATTCTTCACTAGTATCAGACTTGTTCGTCTCATCGCCTCTCCAAGATACGCCTAAAGATCCATCAATTAGATAACCTCCTAAAACAAAAAAAAAAAAAAAACAAAGTGGAAGCATAAAACTGACCCAAAACGGGATGTGCAACAATCGGACCCAAAAGTCTAGGAATATACCTCTCCTTTGTCCAATTCAACACCTTATCCCAATTTCTACACTCATGCACAATCTCAAAATTTGGCCACGGCCACCTATAATCCGGAATCCACGTATAAGTCAACAAGGAGATATCCGCATGGCACATGATAGTTTGTCGTAATGTATCGATGCAATGATCTACATGTTTTAGTTGAAGTTTGGGAGAATGTTTATCGGGGTAATAGGGGCGATAGACATGTTCACGTATGGTGTTTAGACAATGCAGTTCGTGGAATACGTCGAGGTTGGCGAGGTATCCTCCTTTGGCATCGTGGAGGGGGATGGAGGTGCGATTTATGGCTTGGAGTTCGGCGGCTGTGACGCGGATGTTTTGGTCTGGGTAGGAGTTTGGTCAGTGCTTGGGCGGAATGGGGAGAGGTGTTTACTGACATTTTAGGATGTTGTACCATGCATCTTCGAGTTCGGGGCGTGGTTCTCCTTTGAAGGGGTTTTTGTCTTCAAGGGGTGTATTGATGGTTACGGATTCATAGGATATGGATTCTTGAGCAGGAGCTGGAACTTTTGGTTAGCTGAAGAGACATTTCAATCATGTGAGTAACGAACAGAATATTGTGGGCTTATAAGAACATCGTGAGGGATATAGGAATACAAATGCAAAAGCGGCACTTGTATAAAATATTATAAGCAAAATATGAATGAGTATGGGGCTAGTGATGTTTCGACTGGGAATTGTGGATTTGAAATCCTGTTCGGAGTCGGGGTCTGGTACTAGCAGGGAGAATCTCCCCTTTTGTTCGGTAAATCGTGATTTAAACATTAGATTCTGGATAAAGGTAGATATCATACTGAATGAAGGTAGATAGAATGACTGAACAATATCCTAATTGAATTGAGACATTCAGACATGAAATGCGTCTAAATGCAATGGGTACTTTCATGCTACTAGCCAAAACGATATTTTTCAAAAGAACGGCCAAGAAAGTCTATCAAAATGACACCTCGAATCCTAACAAACTATGAGTTACATTCACCGTCGGATTGAACTTCCAATTCAACGGTTAGGGAATTCAGCTAAGATACCATGCGGAATTATTCGGATTATCTAGTAAACCTAGACAATAACTCTACGCATCGTGCAGTACCACCAAAAGATGCCAATCAACTTTTTTAGCATCAGATACACAACTAAACATTCGCCGAGTATCTTTTCGAGAAATCAATACACCGTTTTCTCTGACAACATGACATTTGATCTACTGGCATTGAGTCTAGAAGCAGCCTTGGGGGATTGGCTAGAAGATATACCGTCTACACTTGCAGTTTGTCTGTGAAACTTATGATATCTCTTGGCTGGCGGGGTCAGTACAACAGAGAATGGTTATTGGGATTTCCATGCATATTCAACTGTGAAGTTTAACCAAAAAGGAAACAATAGGAGAAGGAGTGTAATCTATAATCACGATGTAAACATACGGTGTAGGTGCAGCAAAACGGGTGCCGAGATGAAGAATATAGATACATAGCACAAAGAACGATGTACCCGGCTTAATTCGGGAGCTGTTCAATTTAATGACAAGAGTAAATATATATACCTCACCATCTTGGAAGAGGTATCTCTAAATCTGGACACGCCCAACCTCCACACCAAGCCTACTTCACCAAAAATATCACCTTCCAAGCTTTTTTCAGAAAAAACTTCGCCAATCTTCTAATCATGCATTTCCACCCACTCCAACTCCTCTCCCTCGCACTAGCTACCACCGTCCTCTCTGCACCAACACCTTCCCCTAACTCCCTGTGTAAGATTACCCTCTCCCAATCTATTTCTCTTACCAAAGTGCTAACAAGAATAAACAAAAACAGCCGCAAGAGGCGATGTATTCGAGCCTGCACAATCGTACAATTATTATCGAGATGAGAAGAGGAGCGATGATGTAGATGAGTCTGCGCAGAGCTATAATCGGTATGATGAGAATGTGAAGAGGGGGGATGTGAAGGAAGGGGCGCAGAGTTATAATAGGTATGATGAGGATAGTCAGTGAGTGAGGGTGGTGTTGAATGTGTAGGGAGATGGGTGGTGAGAAGTGAGAAATGGAACATCGAAAGGGGAAGGGGCGAGTGTATATTTGTGCTTAATGGGGTGAGGAGGATTCAGTTCGAGTGAGGAGAGGCTTTTTTTCAACAAATTAGCGGGCAAGGAAATTCTAGTATTATGAAAATGATAATGGTATTGGGGATTTGAAGGTTTATGATGCCCATGTAATGTTCTGTGTGGTATAATTCGTGTATTAAATTGCTCTGTACGGTACTTACTAGACCAAAATACCCAGGCGTATTATCATAAGCTGTTTGGCAATTGGATGAATTTTCAACCTCAGTCACAGAGAAGGCAATAAGAAACAACCCGCATATCGAGGCATTTAACGTACGATAAGAGAGAAAGACGAAGAAAGAAGATTCACTATGGTATTAATGTAATCACACTCATCTATATTGATCTCCACTTACTCTCTGAACGAATCAACAGAACAAGCAAACCCGCAAAAAACATTACAATTATGAGCAAAAACGCCCGAATTCTATCCAATTCACCCATCCATATCAGGTCAATACCGAGCCACCATCATATAGTATCATGAAATCTTATCAGAGATGTGTTGATGTATTAGTAGCCAATGAAGTAGATCTCGAGAAGGAGGAATCCGACAAAGATGAGGCGATTGCCGAGATGAGAGCACTCGATGGACTAGGAAGAATATATGATGTTGGTTGAAGGGTATTTCCAGTAGTGGTTAAGATTTCAAAGAAAGTAGTTGTTTTCGTGATTGTTGAAAAGACAACACTGGCAACAGAGCAGATCCCATCAGTAGATTGTGGGGGTGGAAGATTAGATACGGAAGGCTCTGGTAAAGACGGTACAGAGGAACCTGTGATAACCGGAGGCTCTGAGTTTCTAGTAGGGGTATGAATTGGAGCGGTGATTGTCACGATTGGAGGAGTAGTTACTTGGCCAGCTAGACATGAACATGCAGAGGAGAGTAATCCAGGTGAAGTATCGCAATCAGAAACACAAGCAGGAAGTTCAATTGGAGCTGTGTGGAGACTTGCTGTATATGTGGCACAGAAGGATGTAACAGCTGATGATTGAAGCATTTGTTTTAAACAAGGATCGTATTGACATGTTATTGAAGGAGGCGCAGTTGTTTGAGGTATCTCGGTTGTGATTGTTTTAACAGTTCCTGGGATTGTGATGGTAGTTGCAGAGCCCGGAACAGTGGTTTTGACAATCTCTCCTGATCTTGTTATGGTCAAGGTTTTTCCCGGTATTGTTTTTGTGATTGTGTTGGGTGTGTAAATCGTAGTCCTGACAGTTGAGAGCTGTGTTAGAGTAACGATTGATGGTGGATAAGTCGATTCGATAATGGAGCCAGATTTAGAGAGAGTAATAGTGGATCCTGGAACTGTGGAAATAATCTGAGTTCCAGGTTGCGTTATTGTGATAGTAGTGCCAGGGATTATTGACGTCTCGATGGTTGGCGGAACAATCTCCGTGATCGTGGATTCTTTTCCAGGAAGAGTGACAGTGATAGTCGTTCCAGGAACTGTGGAAGTGATAGTAGTACCAGGAACTAAATAATGTTAGACAAGTAATAAATGAATAGACGGAGCAGTATAATTTACTGGTTGTGACCACGGTTGTTGGTTCAACAGGGACAACAATCTGTGAAGTTGAGCTGGGGATTCCAATTGGGGTCTTGGTGGTAAAAATGGTCGTTTCGGAATCAGAGATAGTGGTAATATGTGTAATAGTGAAAGGCTCAGGAGTGATGGGAACAACAACAGGAGGTAATGTTGATATTAGATTTACAGGTGGAGGGGTCTCGGTAACGGTAATAATTGATCCACCACTTTCAGTCCCAATGGTTTTTGTAACAGTAATAGTTTGAATCGGGGTAGTTGTGATTGTAGTGTAAGAAGTGACTATTGGGGGGCAATCAACAGGAGGACAATGACAGTCATCTCCTAGCCTTAAACCACCGGCAACAGGTTTGGCTAATGAAGACGTAAAGAAAAAAAGTACGGCTAATGCTATAAGATTCATGTTTATTGGCATGATGAAGCAACAAAATGGTATACGACTGATATGCTGTACGGAAAGAACTTGAATTAAAACTCAAGATATGAGTAATAATTTCCAACGAAGACGGACAAGGAAGGAAGACCGCCCAATTTGATCTGGATTTCGAACAGAATAAAGGAGTGTTATGATTTGATGGTACATTTTGAATTGGATAGGAGATCAAACAACTACTTATAATATGTCGACTGATTTCTGAGGGGTTGTATCAACAGTATTCTAAGGTGTAAGGTAGAAATTATGTTGAAAATCTTCGATATATTATACTGCCTTGCAGGTATCGAACATTAATTATGAAGTGTAAGGGAGAAGTAATATGAGCTTAGAATTTGTTCAACATAGTACTCTACATTGTATGCCCCTTTTGATCGCTTTCTCAACCTTGCCTCACTTTGCAGAAGGGTTAAAGTAAACCATAAGCGCATACTCCCTAACGGCACCTGAATGAAGCAAGGGTCGAATCAGACCCTGAACATGCGAGGAAAATATATCGAAGGGAGTTAGAAGCAACTATACTGGCTAGTAAATGATCAAAAACGACACAATCGTAATGAGAAATGGAAAACCATAACTATTAGACCATATAGAAAGATCAGAAAGCTATACTCCGTGTACAGGCGAGAGAGGGATAATCGAAGATACCTAGGTGACATACACATCATCTACCTAGGTTTGCAGGAGTATTCATTCAACTATTTATCCTGGGGGATTCATGAGAACAACGAAGTAAGGATAAATGTATAAGTATATACTTTACAGATGAACAAAACAGCGAGGTCGAGGACAAGGTAATGGTTGACGATGAGGCTGAAGATTGAAATTGAGTTTAGATTGAGTAGTTTGAGTAGTTATAATATTGACACATTTACTGTAATATTTAGTCATATTATACAGCTATTACTTCCGTATACGGATATTATATAATCTCATTATATATATATATTTAACCGCAATTTGTCCGGTAAAATTTCCCGGTTGGCCCGCAAGCACCGCTCCGCTTTCCAAATTGCTTACCTGTCTGTGCCTTTTCTTATCTAAACCTCCCCAAGAAAACATTCTTGATGCTATATTATTTACAATCTTCAATATCCTCAACCTTGCTTTCTTCATAAATCATAACATAAACAAAAACAATATTAGATTTCCCTTCGTCGCCTTTTCAATTCGATCCTTTCAACTATATTTTTTCTTCCCTACCAATAAGTTAATGGTGCACATTTGGAGGTAGTAAATGTTGTGTGCGGCGCACATCTATCTTATCCCCGGGTTGGTTGGAGAATAGGTAGTTACAATGGGGAATTGCTCTTCTTGCCTTGGGTTGGATCGCAATCATGATTTGTCTGACGAGGTCTGTTTCACTCCAGTATCTGCGAACCTCATTGAACTACTCACTAACTTTTACATTCGTTGTAGGATGAGAGTTCGAGGTTACTATTCGACGAAGTTCATCCCAATCAGTACGGTAGTTTCGGCGATTCAAATAATGGAACCATTCAAGCAGATCCACAAGAGGTTCGACGGGAGACGGAGGCCTTACAGAAGGTCGTAGCGCAAACGTCAAAGTACGTATGCTCTAAATACTTCTTCCTTATCCAAACGTTACTACTTCACATCTCAAGCAATCACGCATGCAAATTACCCCAAATTCTAGGCGTGCTTCCAAGCTAATCATCTTATTCCAGTCATCTTGTCGATATATTTTCTATGGTCCCACAGAACGTCCCTCGTGCTCCCACAACTATGTTCACAGGTCAAGATTCAAGACTATTGAGGTATCAAGACGTTCTAGCCAAGATGTCGACACAGGATGAATCGAGCAATACAAAACAAACCCCCGTCGAAGGTACCCACCCAATTTCCGATGGTTGGATATCGGATGAGGAAGATGTGGAGGAAATGAAGAGGTATAAACCGATCAAATCAGAGGACGTAGGACCGTTATTAGGAGGCTTCGCAGATGCAGAGTCGGCCATGGAGTAGGAACATGGATTCCCAGTTTACACCGGCATCTTTTGTGTTCCACGGCGTATTGGAGTTAGGCTGGATCGTTACAATATCCTCACACCACGGCCCTTGATGCTGCCGCAATTTCCCAGGAGGGATATTGGGTATCGAATTTTGACTGGACCAGCTAAGCGTAATTTGACTATACGTTGTATCATTCAATCATTTCCTTTATCAAGAGCGCTTGCTCACTGGCTACTTCAGCATGAACTAGAGCCTATCAAGTGTCTCTTATGTTCTGCATTCAAGCTGTACAGGTATCCATTGAGGATTAGCCACGTTACAATTTACTACTACAAGTTCATTCAGTCTATATTTTCATAAAGGGTGGAAAGAATCCTGTTAGGAATTGAAGATGGCTTTCTTGAACTTTTTACTTTCTCTCTTAATCTCTTGCCAGGCATACATACAGCACAATGTATCAAGTCTTGATGCTGATGAATTTCTAGCGAATGATGACAAATACCTTTGGAAGGTGTGTATAATTGAGTATGCATTGAGATTCTAATTTTGATAGGCAAAAAATACCTACTTACTTAGATCCTATCTCGTTGGTGACAACCATCAGAACCTTCGAACAGATGTCTACCTAGGTAGATATATATGAGAAGACATACCTATTTCAATCATATATACATACATCCACATGCTCATTCATCGTCGATTAGGAATGTACCGGTACACAGAATGAAGCTCCCGCGTGATCATCTCGATATCTATCTTTGGCCCAAAGATTTACTAAGGAACAATTTTCTTTACAATATCCTCAACATGACTTCCCTTTAATTATTCGATATGGTTTACATCCAAAGATGCCGTGCCGCAATTTCCCCACAGTGTCTCTCAATGGCAAATTCTGTTCGGTTGGCATCCACAACTGTCCGGAGCCGCCCAATTCCTTCATTTAAGCGCCCACTTATATTGGTCAATATTACAATGACCTCTTTTCGTTTCACAATGGATCAAAAGAGGATGTACCATGACATTCCCAATTCATTAGGAATTCCGAGGAGTGTGTTCAAATAAGATCGTTTCATCATTAAAATGGTGGGGACTGTCTAATTCCAAAAATTCAATGCGTCGATATTTAGAACCCAATCATTTCCAAGGCCCTCAAATCCAAAAACCAATTTTCACTCCCTCAAATCACTCCATCAAAAGAAAAATGTCCCTATAAGAAAAGTTTGAAACACGAAAAGCTCGTCGACTTATCTCGCTCGCCTTCCCTTCGTCGTCTAATGGTAAAGCAAGCCTGGCTTCAGATTGATTAGTATCAAACGCTCAAACAGAATTTAACGATTGGTATCTCACCTTTCACAAAGCCAAGGCATTTTGCTGACGTTGCCAATTGAGCGTATTCACCTCTTGTTGCAGGTCGCGGATCTTCTCCTCTGACGCTTCAATCGAATGTTGACGACTCTTTCCGTTCTCCTTCTTCCATCGAAGCACACGCTCCTGCTCCTTTTGAATTCGACCCCATTTGGTCTCAATCTTCGTGCAAATCTTGCACTTCTCATGACTCGGATATGTGGCCATGACCAGCCTCATGCCGCAAGTCTCGCCAGTGCGGTATTCTTTCGCACAATGCTGTCGGAAGTGGCCCCACTTGTAGTCACCACAGACAAATTGGTATTGGTCGAAGAAACACATGTTGATCGAAACTGTGTGCAGCCATTGATATCAGCCTAAGCTCGCTACAAGAGTATGAAACAAGAGAGCACTTGATGGTTTAAACTTACTGGTTGTGGAATGAAGATGGTCTGATGGAATGTAGTGGAGCTGTCTAGTGAAGCTGCACGATGATGTCGTGGGTGAAGATACTAGATTGAATGGCGATGCTTTGGTGAGAGAGGAGACTTGAGAAGTCTTGTTGTTGAGCTGTGTCTTTGATTGTGAATGTGGATGATGATGAAGATGGTGATGATGCTGTTGAGAAATACTCGATGTTGGGAGTCAACAATGTGGTATTTATACATGACTTGGAGAAGATTGTTTACGGACCGAGCATCCACAAACATCACAATCCTTCGAGCCTGATTGCTTTTGTTTGCTCTCGACTTCGAACAACAACCAATGCGGATATCGTATGCTTGTTCTCAACTAAGACACACATGATACTACTTCCATCCTTGGCCTCGTTCAAATGGAACTACCACCTATCGTATTTTGCCAATCTGCCGATGCTTGGTCGAAGCTCATTCGCTTTCAGTTCCCTTTCTCGCCTCGACAGGGTGAACACTTCATCATGTTGGATGTTTCTGCAAAGCTATCACATTCTGTTGCAACATTGCATACCCCTGACGTATGCAGAAGATTGATGAAATCACGTTACGATTTCTTATCCCGTCATTCCTTGCCACCATTCTCCTTTACAGATTACTGGTGGAGGAGCGTTTGATTAGTTGATCATCCGTTTTCTGATATCAACGGGAGGCCCGCTAGACCTTAAGAGAGACCACAATAATCTTGTTCGTGGAGAGGTGCCAGCCCAAACCTATCACACAATTGCCGATGACCTATTGATTCAAGCCAACCACACTCCTCGGACATCATACTATCGGCCGATCGTGTTGATATTCTGAACATGCCAGTGGTAGTAGGCTACTATTGGCTCCACTATTTTTTTCTAGTCCTTTCTCTAATCTATATCCTTGATATTGTTTGTTATGAGAATACCCGTCATATCTGCAATATCATCACATGTTGGTGGCTCCCTGCATTTCTGACCGAATTTACTTTGATTTATATTGCATGCAAGGTGGTACCTGATAACAGTACATAGTTTTCCGGTCTGGTGACTGTAAGCCATCTGGAATCATGGTTCTGTTACGACGATGACACGGCCGCAGATTGTGCAGAGAACGGCCTCAGCATGCATACTCACAATAAGATTCTTTTCCGTGTTGCCGAGGACAAGGTGATCAGGGAATTATGTGTTGTCAGGTATAGGTGAAGCCTTGAAACGAAAGATCAACCATCTATCCTATGCGTTTGCAAACCAACGTATCCCCATCTGCTTAGCTACACTATGTCGATCAAATATCACTATTCTCGCCACTCAGATTGCGTTTAGGTGTGCGACCCTTTCGCTAAAGTTTACACAAAGCACCAAGCACATAAGTTGGAAGAGACTTGTCTTAACGGAGGTATTCGGATGGTCACTGACGTGGCGACCTTAGTTTGGCCAAAGGAGTTGCAGGTAGATTACAATTGCAAAGCAGCCTTCAAATCACGGCTCAATCGGGCTGCAACGATACTATTTGGCAAGGTATTACATACCACCTACTTCGTTATCCCTCAAATTCTCTCGGAGCAAATTTCTGTCACATTTCCAAGGGGTGTGCGGCCTCACTTTTTCAGTGTTTCCGGAAATTGACCAAAATCGCCCCCCTCCTACCTTGATGAGAAGTCAAAATTTGCCGGTAATCTTGACTTTACCCCTGGCAGGTCATTCAAGAATACACCCGTTTTTGCATGCGATGGCCATCCTTGTTCTCCCTTTTGATATTGGGCTGGACCCGTATCGGCAGGGCTGGCATGCATGTCGCCAAAGATGATATGATCAGGGCGTCAATATCAAGGATGAGAGCAAGATATGAATTTCAACTAAGCCAAGCCAGTTGCTTGTAATAGTGGCAAAACCGGTATGCAATATCGGCACACTAATTGATATGTGCTCATAAAGATATGCATATGGGGGGGCGAAATCTCCGTTGTGCTTGCAGTCATCAGCCAGCCAGCAAGCTAGAGACACGGAATTTCAAGTAAAGGGGGAAGCTGAGTGGCCATCATCTCCAAGTTTGCCTTGCCTTGCCTTTTACTTACATTGAGAACGTGGATCAATGATTCAACCCTTCAACTTCTTATTTGATGTTAGACAGAAACTTATTTGTCATCATGATATCAAAATTCTCTTTGATGATGAGCCATTTCTCACCTGCAAGAGGGAAAGGCATCTCAATAAGGCAGATTAACCCTCTGATCATGATTCTGAACATATCATATCCCGTTCCAGCACACCGAACAGATGAAATGGAGGGGTTGGGAAGCAGCTGAATTTATCTAAATAGATGACCTTGAGTTATTTCAGGAATTGATGAAAGCCTAGTGAATTCTATGCATTGATGAATTGATAATATTTGCTATTCTTGTTGTTGAGGGAAAAATTGGCGATGTTTACACACAAGGGGAGCAATATAGAATGGTTGTTGAAGCACGCATCTTTTTGGCCCCATCATATCCTAGCTCGTCGATACAATAAACAAGACCTATTAAGAGACCAAAAAAGACCACAAGCGAGAAATTCTAAGAAACTGCGCCCCCAAGAAAAGGGTAAACATCAACAAACGAGAAAACAAATGTGCGGAGATTTTGTAGCATTAAAATTTTCAGGAATATAATTCGTTTCAATATTTGATGGCTTTCTTGAACGTCACAAATTTGACGCGAGCGCGATAAACGCAACGTCTTTGCTACCTCATGGTCGGGTCTAGAAATGTCATGTGCTAGAATAACGATGCGAGAAGTAGCAGATTGCCAGTGAAGAAGCGGGTCAAATCGAACCAATTGGGTGATATAGACGGGCACGAATGAAGTTTATGAGGGGAAAAGAATGCGGGTAAAGAAAGTTGTACGAGCTACGAGGCGGAGAGAGGGGTGTCATTGGGTGGTACTTCACGGGAGAGGCGGTTTTTAGTTATTGGTTCAGGAGGTTTCTTGGGGCTTGGAGCTTGGGTTTGCAAACATTGGTTTGTGAGTGGTTGGGTGGAGGAAAGCCAATGATATGTAGGATATGACATGATTTTGATCTGATTAATAAAGTGGATGGGAATTTTTTGAGTAATAGAAATTCTTGGGAGAAGCTGTAGTGCTTACTTGGCTTGAACGTTGAAGGCTTTTCTTGGATCGTTAATCTAAGACTCTGGACATCCCTCTTCACCGTTCTCCCCTTGATGGTGGTCAGATATTGATGTTGATTAACAAACACCCTGCTGGATGCTTTTCGAATCAATAGTGTAGTCAAAAAAGGACCTTGGAGATAACCCATCCTATCCATATCCCATGCTAAGCTAACCTGAAGCTGCAGCTGAGAGCCAAGTAATGTATGTATGCGATGTGATGTAAGTTTATACTCGAGAAACCGAGAAACGTTGCCATTTTGCACCTATAGCTATGCACTCTCACGTGTGCATTCCATCTGCATTATGTTGGTCATCTTTGGGGTCGAGGTCGTTACTGTACCTACATATCATGCCTCCTTGCCTACCACTCCACGTACATAGTAAATGAATCGATGATGCAGTAGAACATGACATTGCATTCTTACCACTGATACAATACCATATTGAACAATCGAGAATAGAACCAATGAACAAAGGTAGAAGGACGCACAATCTAGGAGGTTTTAACGCCTTGCAATTTCTCTATCACGATTCGATATGATATGCGATTGGGATCGACTCAATATGATTCGGATAGCCCGCAACGGAGAAAGATTACAATTATCAGGGGAGCATGTAAGACGGGAATGGTGTAATGAATTGAAATGAAAGGAAATGAAATGATTTTGTTGATTACTATGGCAATTGTATATCGTATCGTATGAAAAGTAAGAGATTCTAGCACGGTGAGACGGTACATGTACGATGCGGGCTGTTTTGCGGGCCTTCTTGTTTGTGAATGTGTAGGTAGGTAGTTAGATGTATGGATAGTGTGGACGCCTCACTGTCTATGCTCGGGCCGGTAAATGTTAATGTGGTACGGGATCTGGATCTGGTCGCCTTGGATTGTATTATGTTGTGTTTGTAATTTTGTGGGTGATGGAGTTGAATGCGGAAGATACAAGTATGCTGCAAAGATGGTGTGTTTTTGGTGCGGGACTTGGGGTTTGTTTGTTAAGTTTGTCTGTTTGTTAAGTTTGTTTGTTATGAGATGAATATTGAGTTTGTAGATATTGAAAGCCTTGTTGAGATTTATCGATTATTATCTCCAAATCTAGTTAATGTGATAGTTGAGCAAAAAACGTTGGATTCGATCGATCAACGGACATTTGTTATTCATAATGGAGGTATGGGTATCGTGCACACGCCTCCACCTTACATACGGCATGTACATGTACGGTATAGACATCATATCCCGGAGAGACACGCTATAAACACGGAGAAATGCATATGAAAAGGTTAGGCTATCTGTACTCTAGCGTGCAGGGCTGATTAAGGATTGATGATTGGTATTTGGTTAATTTCGGTCCTGCAACTACTCGGATTCTCGGACTCGGAGCAAATGATGCGGCTCCCTTCAGAATTCCAATTCCAATGTGCGGTGTGTAGAATATGGGCGATGGGCCGGTTTGTGGGACGCGTTGGGAGGTGCATGTCTTTTGTGCTGGCGGAGTGTCAGATATGGTGTAGGGGGTCGCGTTGGAGGTCGGGTCAAGCTAGCAGCGTGTTGAACAGTGTGGGCTGCAAGAACTTTATACGTGTGAAAATGAGATTGATGCGATTAAATATCGTCATCCATATCAGATTAAGGATCACTGTATCTAGAAGGAGAAAGGAGAGATAGAAATAGAGGTATGTTATTGACCTAGGTAAACTTTCCAATGAAGGGGCTTCAAGGGCAAACGAAACAATTGATGATGCACTTGCCTTACTCACAACACCTGGCTATCATGAGAATCATAATATCAGTGAGCGATTCATTTCAATATTTATGGCACTCGTTATTAAGTATGAGTTTTGAATGAATGTTGGAAGTATATCTGTATAAAAATTGGATTTTTGTCTAGATTGTCGTTGTGATTATTCACTCCCTTTGTCTCAGAATGTCTCAGATGCATGACGATGCACCTCGCACTGATTGAACCCCGGTATTTCCGACATCAACGACGACTTCACATATCATCATCTTAAGCTGATTCCTACTCACCTCCCATCGATATCATTGATGATTTGCAATAACATTTGACAGACAATGGAAATAGCTTCACAAAATGTTGAGAATATTGATGAGAATGGGATTAATGACCTTAACCTGACTGCCCGTGATAAGAGGATGATGCTCAGCTTATCGGATTTTCCAGACGAACTGATACTCCATATACTTTCTTACCTGGATGTGAATGATTTACTTATTGCTTCAAGGGTATGTACTTAGATATATAATTTCTTATTGCCTTCAACACACTATTCTCATCGCTAGTTAAAACATCTTTCAATCCACCCTAATATTAGAGTACCGCATACTAAACTATCCTTCCAATCCAGATATCCCACCACTTCCGAACACTTTCTTTCGATCCTCTCCTCCATATCCACCGTCTTCATGATGCTTCCCATACCCTCTCCCGTCGCCTTTCTCACCGTGTGCCCCTCGCCGATCTCCTGTCCCAACGAATTTACATAACACGGACCTCACTGGTTGCACGATCCCTAGGTCGGAACCTCATAAAAATAAAGTTGGATAGACAATTGAGACAGAGACCTTCGGTGGAAACATTGGTTGAGAAGGGAGTGCTTCCCAGGGAATGTTATGGCAAGGGAGACGGAAAAGGGAGAGGTGGATATTTGTATGGGGGCTTGGCACCGGGGTTGGTAGAGGTTAAGAGGAGGGTGGAGAGAGAAAGAGTGAAGGATGGGTTGAGGGGATGGGTGGAGGGGTGGAAAGGGAAGGTTTGGGAGAAAGAGAGAGAGTTTGTGGAAGGTGGAGATGCTAAAATTGAGGTTAGATGGTTAGTGAGGAGATTTGCCATTAGGAGTGCGGCGAGCGAGGTAGAAGCTGGTAGCTCTAGGATAAGTTCTAATAATAGAGTCCTCGGAAGTGGAGCGCAGGTAAAGTGGGGAAAGAAGAGGGAGTCTAGAGAAGTTCCCGCCAGGGCCAAAGTTCTGGGTTTAAGAAGGTTTTGGGAAAGGGTTGGGAGAGAGGGGGCTTCTCCTACTGAATTGGGTTTATGAGCTTGTTTTCAGAATTGGGCATCTATGGTTTCTTTCGCAAATTAATTTGACGTCATTATTTTTCATTGTTCAGGAAGTAATTAATTTTTAACACCATCGCCCTTCATGATAACCCCAACTTTTATCGCTGCAACTAATTCAGCTATCTTTTATGGTGGTGAATACTAGACGATTTCTTTTTATGGGGAATTAGAGGGTTCGTTTCGTTTGGAGGTATGATCGGACGAGACTGTTCTTTCGATTTCTCGGATTTCGGTTTCTTCATGCCCCTTTTATGTTCTAATTCTCGATTTTCTGGGGACAGAGGGAGTTCTTACCCCATGAACTTTGGAAGACGAAGATACCGATTTGGATCTATGACCCGTACATGATGATGGTCTCGGTATTTCCTTCAGATTAGGCTGTATCGCGTCTAAGGTCTTTCCAATCTCATCTATTTCAATGAAATGAATATCAGACTAATTTTGCAAGTTCTCACAAAGGCGGTCTACAAATATCTTTCGAAAGAGTTGTGCTAGCTTGAACCGTTGCGTGTCATCCAAGGGTACACGACTATCTGTATATAGTTTTTCCACGTAATTCAGTCACTGTTCAGGCGTCAGATCTGAGAAATAACATAGTCAGCCAAAGTTGGTAGGGTGAACCAATAGGACATACGTAGCCATTCATTATGCTCATATTTGACTGAGTCATCTTCCGCGTGAAAGGCACATACACAAACAGTATTTCAAAGATCTACTCCTGTCAGACATTTGTCGAAAATATAAAGACTTATAAGTTCTGTAAAACCTAACAAACAGCCTAGCGTCCAGATATTGGACTCACATGTAGTGTGCCTGATGGTTTTGGGAGCATTCAAAAAAGAAGGAGATGCATACCCAGCTGGGAGTGCAGGGCGGTCTAGAAAGAGAAAATGCTTAGCTCAATTTGAAATTTTAATCATGCAATGGGGAATTTTATTGACCTGAGGCTTCATAACTATTACAAAGTTCCAGTTTCAGGGTTTCTTCATCAATCAAACCTTCTAGACTTGTTGGTCCATAAAGGTTGGCAGGAACATTCTCTGGTCTATCAACTTTACGGCGTCCAATCCAACATGTAACAGGCCCTTCTTCCGAATTCTTTATTCTTGATTTCATTTTTTCTATCGAATACTCTTCGACTCTATCTTTTAATCGGATGAGAAGGTTGGAAGATGTGAAATATATCCTCAATGAATTATATCAGCATAACTCTCTAACCAATTAACGTTGATATGAACTACTAACCAGTCATGAAATAACCCTTCTTATGCAACTTCTTCATGATTGCTGTTGACTGTTTAGCAAGAAGAAATCTTTTCTCCATTGGACGTTGGTCGATTTCTATCAGATACCGATGCAGTGGTAAACCGCCCAATTTCATAGGAAGGCCAAGATATGCATGTGTCTTATTTGACAGCCACAATGTTCTACTCGCATCTGTAAATCCAACCATGGGGACTCCAAGACCTGGAATGTTTTGAGTTGCGCTAGCATATTTCTCTACAATCTTATAATTCTTCTCCTTGAAGTATTGAAAGTCGATCTTGTTCATTTTGATCCCATTCATAATCTTGATCGTAAACCAACAACGTTTATTCCTGTTAATTATCTGAGTTAGCTTAGATATAGAATTAATTATTAAGCAGATAATGAGAAATTATAGACTGACTTAAACCCAATACAATGAGCTAGCCAGACAATACCATAGCTTGCTTCCATGTCCTAATTTGTGGGTAATGAGATATTTGTGATCCTTATTGCCCAGCTCATCGTCAGGTTTAATAGATATGTATTAATTTATATAATACCCCCATGAAGCTTCAACATGTGACTCGAGGTTGCATTCAATTTCTAATTTGTCGGATGAAGTTGTAGACATTTTGTAGAGGGAGATTCAAAAGATCATCAGGATTTGTCAAAAATAAATTCTTTATGACGGATTTCAATAAGAACAACATCTCTTGTATATATAGTGAAACTTGAGATGGAAAATGCTATTCTAAAATTGTGTGTTTTGCTCGTTTGATTCCATTGGGAGATCCTATTGTAGTAACCTGACCGATGTAGGCTATAAATTTGTTGAATCGAGTGCTTACTAATGCTTACTTAAACCTTTTAACGACAACTTTGCGATCCCTACGGTATCACCTATTCAAGAAGCGAATCTGAATAAAATTCAATGATTTCCTTAAATAAACTTTAGGAAATCGGTTATTTTAATATTTAAACTCATTAAAAGTTTAAATATCGATATATTAAATTTGTAATTAACTAAAAATTGAATCTTATATAATATAAATTAGTTTTTAAATTCAAAAATTAACTTTAAATAAATTTTAAGTAAAATTTATTAATTCAAAAATGATTATTAAATTTTAAATTTTTAATAAACTTTTATTAATTAACGATTTATTTAATTTTTTATCAAATCTATTATTTAATTTTTTATCAAATCTATATAAATATAATTTCAAATTATAAAGCCACAATCATTTCTAATTAATTTAAATTTTGTTTTTTATAAATTAATAATTTTATTATTTTAAACAAAAAAAATCATAGAATTTAAAAATATATTTATATTACTTTTTAATATGTATTAATATTAGCTTAAATATATTAATAATAATAAAAATATAAAATTAATTTTGATATATTAATTATATTAAGAAATAATGAAGTATATCAATTATTATTAATAATATATAATAAATTTAAAAATAAAAATATATTAATTTTATATATAAACTCTATATTAATTTAGTTTTATATAACTATCTAAAATAAATTTAAAAATTAATAAAAAGTCTAGATTGAATTTATATTAATAAAAAATTACTTTTTAAAAATCAATTTATAATATGATTAAAATTTCAATTATAATGCAAAAATTTCTTTCCCTAAATAGTATTCAAGAAATCCCTAAATACGTGATACTGTAGAGGATTATCAAAGCTCTAACATTTTGGCGGGTATCTAGCCGCGCAACCACGCTCATTAAATTTCTTGATCCCAAATCTTCCATATTTTTCGACAACAAGAGGCTAATATTCGAATGTTGTGGCAGAAAAACCGCATCTACCCGGTTGTAGTGCTCTTCCCGAGGGGATTTCACATGGCCTCAACTAAACTATGATGGGTCCAAATAGACCACAACCTTGATATGCCCAGTAACTAAACAGTGTTTTTGACAAAATATGAGAATTTCAGTACTGGTTCAATTAAGTATAATTATGTCTTCCACCTTGAATCTTCAAGTGAGATCACAAGTTAGCTACCATGCCAAGGTCAGATAATGGCCCCGAAACCTCGTTCATGAATTGGAGGATGCTCTCACTAGTAAGTAGGAGAATGTTCCTGCTAAGTTTTTTTTACCTAAAATCCCAAATCAGCTACCACGCCGCAACAGGATCATGATTTTGAAAGTCAACACGGATATCTCCACCATAATTATATCTCACTTGATCTTCTCCAGGTACTCGAAACATCCAATCCAGATATAAAATGGCAAGTCATTCACAAACTAGGATGGGTAAGAACTTCAATTGCTTGGCTAGGTTATGGTGTCGGTGCAATGTGCGTGAAGCTTTTTTCATATATTTGGTTTAAGTAAGCAAAGTAGGAACAGTTGACTGATCGTTTTAAATGTGACAGAAATCAAGGAAAATTTTCCGCGATCGAGATAATGAGACTACCGAGGATGTCAAAAAGAAACTGCGTTAATCAAAGGTTTGCAAAGCAACGATGTGCCAGTGATTGGATGTAGCAATCTCGCCGACGTTTTCGAATACTAAGGACATATGTGCTTTCCCATGAAGATGAGTGGCTTTAATTTGGGAAAATATCTCGAAAGAATAAGAAAGAATCCCGGTGATATGGATCCGAGGCAATAATCTCGAGTTAGGTGTACAATTGCGTTAAGAACAGTGAAGCTTTTTATGAAACTGCATGACTTGAACATATACGTAACCGGTAAGTTATTATTTTGTGATTTTTGTTCTTTTTGGACTTTTGCAGTATTGATAAGACTTTTTGTATTAACTTTTAATTAGATTGCAGGCCCACCAACATGTTGCTCCGCATATCTCCCGACTATCAAAACTGCAGCAAGAGCGAGATGCAGGAGATAATCGGCCCTGTAACATCATACCCTGTCTATTGTACATATAACCATCAAGATTCTGACTTACCAAAATCTGTTCCCGATATACTTTATTATCTCATTTGGAATAATCTTCGGGAAAGATTAGACGAGTTCATAGATGTTGAAGACGAGTTTGATCTATGCGATGTTTATGAAGATTGGTCGCATTCTCTATACTGATTCATGTCAGTTGTATTGATGAGACCTATATTAAGCGCTGCTTTGAGATTTGAATTCTGTTTTCGAATTAATGGCATAAGTAACTCGGAGTTCATCATAGAGCTAATTTCCCAATTTTCTATAGATGAGCCTAATCTACCGCCCTGCTATGCATCTCCTGACTTCTTATCCGAGTCTAAAACCACTAGAGAATCTAACATCTGGACTTTAGGTTGTGTAGTAAGTATCTTCCCTCTATAATTAATTTGTCCGGCTCATCTACTAATGTGTAAACTTAGATTTTCGAAGAATCACTTAAGAAAGTCCCATTCTGTGCAGGCTTCGGATGCGACTTCGAATTCACCCAGCGAGACCATGCAAAATATCTGGATATTTGCTCCATAATTCTGTAAAATATTTGATTTTAACTTTTTCATTCTTTATTTTTGTTTGCTGCATCTTTGCTTAACTAACTAGATAATATCAATGATAGAACGATCTAATGAAGGAAGGCTTTCATATTTTGAGAAAGAACTGGAGAGTTCTCGCCATCCTTTTAATTCTACTCAATTAAGACTTTTGGCACCTCTTTTTAGAGATATATTTTAAGATCAAGCTGGTCACATTCCTAGTCTCGAGCATATTCATGGTATTTTGACAGAGATGATAGATTATAATGACTGGGAATTATGAGACATAAATATGAGAACTTGGATTACATAATCAAATTGAGAAGCCTCGTAGGGAGGAATATATCTGAGTCATGGCTTTTCTAAATTTATACTACCACTATCGATTCCAAATTCCATTAGAGACATAACACTACCCAGAGGCTGTACCGCATTGACTAGCTTTAACCTGTGATCGACACCGGCTAGCAGTTCTTTCCATGTTTCCAAGTCCCTTTCTTCGCCATTAAAATTATGCCACATAGTCAGATCTCTGGCACGTATCAACCGCTCTATAGATAATGGGATTGATCCAGGAACTGGCAGAATAGAATCCATGATAAGAATTCGGGAAGATGGCTTCAAAGCAGGAACTAAGTTCTTGAGAATAATTGACGCTTGGCTTTTTGGCCAATTATGTAATATCATGCGGAAAAAGTAGACATCTGCTTTTTCGTGTGGTTGTTTCTCGAAAAAGTCATGCGTCTGGAAGTTGATTCGTGAAGAAATTGACTCTGGTATTGTAGCTAATGATGCCTGACCCTCCGTGATATTCGATGGCAAATCTTGAACTACAAATTTGAGGTCTGGAAAAGCCCTAGCAAGTTCAATACTAACATTCCCAGTGGACCCACCAATCTATGATTGATCAATATCAGCGATTAGGTGAACGTATGGAAAATTAGAACTTACATCAACTACCACGGCTTTTCCAAGCCCTCCCCAATCAAAACCAGTGAGAACATGGTTGATATCCATACCCTCACTACTAGTCACATTTTTCATATGCCCAGCAAATTGATGCGTCTTCTCAGTATCAAGGGTAATATGATCAAAAAATGGCAAATCGGTTTCCAAAGCAAGATTATAAGGAGTCTCATTTTGGGCGTCACTACCAGGCCATTTCACCGAGGCATCAACTAACTTTGATGCAGTGGGGGCTGAAACTTTGCTCATAAACGAGACCCAAGCTAATATGTTTGGACTGCTCGAGATGAATGTAGAAGTTGCAGAATGAGAGAGTCTGTTTGGGGCTTTTTCCAAGAAAACTCCCATAGTCATCATCATTCGAACCACACGTTTAAGTTGCTGCTCTGGAACCTTCGCCGCGGCTGCGAGCTCCAGATAATCGATCTCACTTTCGAGGGGAATGAGATTGAAAATTTTGAAATGAGAGAGCCATTGAAGACAAGAAATATAATGGTACTTTGCTCAATGTTAGAAACATGATTCCGAAAATTGATTCAATGGGATATTGGAAGAGTCGGGTAGAGTCATGCAGAGTGAACATACACCAGTTGCAAGATTAAGCAGAAACTCGCTTGGTCCTATGGCCAGTTGAGACAACTTCAGGGCATCTGTTATTAGTGATTCTCTCGCTTTTCGAACACTCTCTGATGCCGTGACAGGAATTGTAGTAGCTGGTGAATTTCTGTCAAAGGTGGGTTCAGGATATGGCTCGGAGCGAAAGAAATCGCCTAGGATGGAGGCATTTAAAGAGATCCGGGCACCCAGTTCTTCCATGATATGTTGAATAAATCGATCAGAATTGTCCTTTAGCATGGAGATATCTGGATGATTGGGTTTATCTAAGAGATCCATCAATACTCAACCGCATAATGGCTTTTAAGCCTCGTTCGTACAAATCAGGGCTCAGCACATAATGATGTGATTTAGCCGTAAGCCAGCTGAAATTATGGCCCCATTGATTTTATCCCATGTCGTATAGCGTTCTAGGGGACTCATAGTATCCATGTATGTTGAACTATATCCTAACATAGCATCATTGAAGGCTTTTAGCATCACTTCGTTGAGATAGTTTTATTGATATCCTTGCAGTCTCTATGACGTGAGACCAAAATATATATTGCTTCTTACATCTTGTCTAATCGAATCTAATCTGCAAAAAATTCACAGATGAATATGAACGAATGCTTTCTAAACCACTCAACGTAATTGTCAGATGTACAATGTATTCCGGATGTTACAATGGCATCTCGGGTTGAAATCTACATAATGGATTAAATCATAAATTTAAGATTGTGGAGAGCGTTAAGGTTCATGGTGATTGGTGTCCACATGCAGATGATGTGGCAATGCACCAGATGTGGTTTCAATGGATGTATATTGATTGACAAACCATTCCAAACATTGATATTTGAATCGTTCAATGATGAAATACATTTTACTTTGTTTTAAAGATACATTACATACTTCTTCTTGACTTTTTCGAATTTTCCTGGTTTTTGATTCATCAAGTATTACACCCGGTGCTGTGAAAAGACATGGATTAGTCATCAATTAGCCACCACCACATTATCTTCAGGAAGCATAAACGAAGTTTCACGGAACTCCGAAATCCCAAGACTATTTTAATTAAATCTCCAATATAAATTATCAGCCCTTCGACTGGGCAATCAATTTCATCATGCACCATGCGTCTAGTATTCTATCCATTCGAGCTTGCAGAATTGCATAGTTCACAGGTACTGAAAACTTTCGTCCCAAATAATGTCTATACAACCGTATGGGGTATTTAATGCACAAACCTAACCAGTTCATCGTTTTTTCTTTCTTAGGAAATATGTCGTCGGTTGAGCTCTCAAAATTATTCGGGGTGGATGGCATTGTCGCTGTCATCACCGGCGGAGGTACAGGTATGGAAATATCAACATTAGTCCTGATCAATCGTTCAAATTACTAATATCAAATAGGCATCGGGCTAATGATGACTAAAGCCCTGGCCTTCAATGGTGCAGCAAAAGTCTATATCATTGGTAGACGAGAGGAGAAACTCAAAGAAGCAGCATCGTCTCATCCAAAGTATGTTTGAATCCCGTGGTGAGCCCGGAGAACTATCTCATGTACTATATTCACTTTCTAATATCAGCATAGTATAATCATACCAGTACAGGGAGATGTAACTTCAAAAGATGATCTAAAACGTATTGCAGATTATATAAAGCAAGATACTGGCTACATCAATCTACTCATCACAAATGCAGGAATGACAGGACCTAGGTTTGATACTCTCAAGCCGGGGTATACACTATCTGAGTTTGTCGCACATGCCTGGGACTCACCAATGGAAGATTTCACCGCTACATACAACCTCAATTGCACGGCTTTATACTACTCCGTTCTTGCATTCCTCGAACTTCTCGACGAAGGAAACAAGAAGAAAAATTATCTCAAAAGTCAAGTCATTGCAACAGCAAGCACAGCTGGTTTATTGAGGAGCATTCGCGCGGGGTATGCATACTCGAGTAGCAAAGCTGCTGTTATAAGTCTTGTAAAGTGTCTGTCAACTGCTTGTATTCCGTGGGGTATACGATTCAATGCAATTGCACCCGGAAGTTAGTTCGTTGCCGATTCGTTCATGATGAATACTCACTAATTGTGTAATTCTTTTCAGTATTCCCCTCTGAACTTTCAGCTCCGCTGCTCAATCCAATGAGAGTGAATCAGAATATTCCGGTTACGCAAGAAGGGGCTTTTGCGAGAGAATATCAACCAGCGGAAAGAGCTGGGTCAGAAGAAGATATGACAGGCGCAATACTTTACTTGACAAGTCGTGCTGGATCTTATATAAATGGAAACATCCTACTTGTTGATGGGGGAAAGGTAGCTAGCATGCCTGCAACTTATTAGTTGCCCCCACGTAGATTTTGACCTGTAAGCTTGTGGGTTACGTGCCACTACCTCACATATAAGTTAATGCGGGGTACCAACTAAAAGGTTACATACAGTAGTAGAAATGCATTGCAAACCTAGATTGAACTCCAATACATCGTAACCATTCATCCCACTCTGATGCTTTAGCCCTACTTGACGTATTGTTGACGTATATATATAAGAAATCTTACCCTCTCATACAGGAAATCCCAATCATTTCCATACACTGTTATACCCAAACATCCCTTCACCATCATATTCCGGAGCGTCTTCAGAATCTGAAACTCGGGACCTCACTATTCTTCATTCCATTTTCCACAAATTCCTCAACCATCAACCAACTCATCATCAACACCTCACTAAACATGTCTTCTCCTCAAGTAATAATCACAACCAATTCCACCGATGAAAAAACAACCAGCTTTCTTCCCCCCGTCGACCCCGTTATCAAACCCCTAACTCCAAGCTACAAAGTGACATACATCTACTCCGCACTCCCCACACCCACCTTCACCTCCGACGCCGACCTCCACCATCACCTCGAAACGTCCCAACCCGACAATCTAGTCATGTTCCCCGCTGCCGGCGGAAGCGCCGCCACCATCGTGGAGTTGGCGGCGAATCCCTCGGGGGAGGACGGATTCACACATAGGACGAATACGCTGGATTATGTTTTTGTTTTGGAGGGGGTGGCGGAGTATTGGGTGCATACTGGGGACAAGGAGAAGGGGGGTGCAATGAGGGTGGTGGGGAGGGGGGATGTGGTTATTCAGAGGGCGGGGTGGCATGCTTGGAAGAATGGGAGTGAGACGGATATTTGTAGGTTTGCGGCTGTGTGTATTGGGGGTGAGGGGGCCGTGTTGAATGATGTGCAAGTTTTGGGGGCTTAAGGGGTTGAGATGAGGTGGCGATGTTGGTGGATGTTGGTTTTGATGATGTTATTGGTGATGGTTAATTTTGGTTTTGATAATAATTTGGATTTTATAGTAGCAGTTCTATAAGATGAAGACTAAAATTAGTTTAAAACAATTTTCGAAAAGAAAGGCATTCTCAGCTATTCATTACTACGATATAAGATGGTAAAAATTACTCCAAATGATTTATCTAAGAAGTAGGGGTTTACCATTTGGAATTTTCTATTTGATAGGAAAATGGATGTTTACTTGGTAATCAATAATACATGGAGATGGATTTAATCTTATTAATTTCAATCATTTCAATAAACAATATATCAAAAATCCTACTGATATATCAATATCACCGTTTAACATCAAAGATATGTTTAGATCATACTCGATATCCCCCTCATGGCAAAACATTCCAACCCAACCCTACCCCCTAAAAGACACTCGAGCAGCAGAAATCCACTTGAAACACAACCAACGATAATCTATCAACAGCGGGATATATCTTGCAGATTAAAATTATCCGTTGAATCAATAATCCCTTATGCCATATACTGTAGCATCTCGACTAACCCCATTCATCAGAATGACGAATGGCCAATATACTATAATCCTGCGCGAATCATAAGTCTGTGTATCATTCCCAGTGTGATCATTCACTCTCGATAATGTACATCCTTTCCAATGCACTACATGGTTTGTACAAGGATAACTCAACCCGACCACTAGCTCCTACGGGTGTAGTATACTTACTCGAATATCAAAACATATTGAGATGACGCGTGACGGTTATGCTAATTCTAAATCTAACTAATAACGACTCTCGCTATCTTATGAAGATGTCCAAATTTTTCCAAATCGTGTGCTCGGTAATATCAGGAAGATTGATAAAGGTTGAGTGGGTATAAGGAGAAGATGGCTGATGTTTATAGTAGGTGGAACATTGACACTGCATTATCTAGTTGCTGCTATGATTAGCACAACATAACGCGGGATTTCTTGTAAAATATCCCATTGAGAATTGTAATTTCAACTTTCATGTTTGATTGTTGAAATGTATATTATTTGTTATTTGTGACTTCAAGTTAGTATAGAATAGAATAGAAGAATATTTAGTAAATGTAATCTAAAGTGATAAATTAGATCTTTCACAATGCAGTACCAGAATTCTGTTGAGTTTAAGTTGTAGTTTCGGCTAATTCGATGAATCCCTTTATTCATTCAGACTTATCAAATATATCAAGATGTTTTCAATTTCGATTTAGCTAGTGGGGTGCTGGGAAAGGATTTGAGAGAGGCTAATAAATTCATTCAAAACTCAATCTTGTAACTTAAATAAAGAGCCGCGTAGCGTACTAGGCTGAGAAGTCTAGATAGAGTATGATAAAAATGATAAAAATCAAGGATAATTTATCGGTTAAATACTAGTAGTAGTAGCTTCAAGTTATCTAATATTTTAATTCTCAAGTAAATTCTTCTCAATTAATTTTTATAAATCATTTAAAATGTTATAACTTGAATCTACTACTAGTATTCAAGTTACTACTATATACTACTAGTAGTAGTAATTACTACTAGTATAATTTTTCAATCTAAATTTTAAAACATGTATTACAACTTCAAGTTGAATCATTCTCATATTTTATATATACTAGTAGTATTAGTATTTGAACGTTTTCAGACTATTTAGAACGTTATTTTACATTTAATACTAATAATTAAATTCACATACTACTAGTAGTAGTACTAGTCCTCGAGTAAAAACTTGAAATAAGATTGATTACATACTACTATATACACTAGCACTCTTAATGCTGTAAATAATGCAATCCCCCGAAACTTGAAAGAATCAATATAATAATGATACTTTAACTTAAAGCAATAGAATACTAGTAAATCTTTATCCGTACAGTATCACCTATTCAAAGAATCAACCTAAATAAAATTCAATGATTTCCTTAAATAAACTTTAAGAAATCAATCATTTTAATATTTAAATACATTAAAAGTTTAAATATTAATATATTAAATTTGTAATTAATTAAAAATTGAATTTTATATAATATAAATTAATCTTCAAATTTAAATTCAAAAATCAACTTTAAATAAAATTCATTGATTTAAAACTATATAAGTTTTTATTAATTAAATATTTATTTAATTTTTTATTCATTAATATAATATAATTTTAAAATTTTATATAATTTAAATCTATATTATATTATTTATATTGTATAATCTACATAAATAAATTTATTAATATTATTAATTTAATTTAAAAAAATTTAAGAAATTTTAGAATTTAAAAATATATTTATATTATTTTTTAATATTATATATTAATTAATAATAGTTTTAAATTTCAATTCAAATTGAATATATATCACGGTTCTAAGGTTCTGTACAAGTGTGGCCTCAGGCCACAAGGCCGAAACCACTTCTATATAGTCGGCCTTCTTTAGCCAGCTTAGATTTAGTTTTTTATAAATCAACAATTTTATTATTTTGATAGTTTGATTTATTTTTTTTTTGTATAGAATTTTCTTTATTTTAAATATATATTTTTTATAATTATTCTAGTTTTTTTAGTTATTTAATTTTTATATTTTTTTATATATTAGAATTATAAAAATCTACTTTTTATTTATTTATTTATTTATATGATTAAGCGTAATTTTAAATTAAAAAAAAATTTTCTTTTTTATTTTTTCGCGTTTTTTATTTTATAAAATATTTATTCGCAAATAATTTTTATAGTCTATTTTTTATATTTAAATATCAAATCTATCTTTTTATCTCTTTATCTCTCTATCTCTTTATCTCTTTATTCTTGCCGTCATCATTATGCATAATTCACGCAACACTAGCAACTTACTAACCATCTTCAATAAAAAATAGTTTTTAAATATAATAGCTATTCTACATAGTTTTGAAAAAGCACTTTAATTTTTTAATATTAAAAGACCTTATTATTAAAAGATCTTTAAAACCTTTATTATTATTAATAATGATAAATAGTTTTTTTTTAATATTTTTTTTGTTATTTTTTATAGCTAGAATATAGTTTATTTTAAAGTTAGTTAATAATTTATGGCTTTATAAAAATGTGGTTTTACTTCGGTTAAATCGTACGATTATGATACTGTAGTTTGTATTATATATTCTTATTATTAATCTATCTATAGTATAGATTATCAAATCGTATATATATATAACTATAATCACATATTTATCACATGCTATTTTATAATCTATATCTTAATATTGATACTATTTAAAAAAAAAAAAAATTAAATTAAATTTATTATATATCATAATATTATCTTTTTTTATTTCTCTATAAAATAGATCAAAAGATTGAAATATATATAAATAATATAATAAAAAAAAATGTTTAAAGAAAATGTATATAAAATTATAATCACCGTTATTTTGATAAATATTATTTTTAAAAAGATTATTTTTAAATTAAAATAATAATATCTTAATAATTTTAATAGATATCATTTTTGTATATATTATTATTCTTTATATTTTTTCTATATTAGTTTTTTATGCTTTTGTATTTTTTATATTAATTCTTTATATCATTATATTTTTTTTATTATATTTTTTCTATTATATTTTTTTTATTATATTTTTTTTATTATAATATATTAATATATTATATAGACTAATCTATAATAAATGTTAATTTAAATAATCATAATTTATTTTATTAAATAAATAAAATGATTTATTTATATTTAACTTATTTTTTTATATTGATTTTGACTTTATTAATATTAATAAAGTTTTTAAAAATAATATAAAATTTTGATTTTATTATTATATTAATAAAATTTATATTATTAACAATTTATTTAATTTCTATAATTTCTTTATATTTATATAATTAATAAATAAAGGCTAAATCAATTATTAAATATTTTTTTTGGAAAATATTAAGTTTAATTAAATATTTATAAAGAAATTTTAAATTAATATAAACTATAAAAAATATAATATTAATTATAATTTTCTTATTAATTAATCAATTTATAATTTTATTAATATTAGATTTAATTATAGTAATAATATTAAATCCATATCTTATTCTATATAATTTTAAAGTAAAAATATTTATATAATTTATTTATATTTAATAAAGGATTAATAAATGATATTTATATTATTATTTTTATTAATAAATATTATAATAAAGTTGATTTAAAAAAAAATTAATATTATTTATAAAATTTATATTAATAAAATAGATTATTTATAATGATTTTATTTTAAAAAAAATAAATATAAGGTTATGGTTAAAATTATTAATTTATTATTAAATATATTTATTAAAAATATTTATATTATTTTTAATTAAATTGGTAATTTAGGTTATATATAATAAATCGAATAATGTTTTTAGTTGATAAACATTTGTAATATATATATTATAAGTTTGTTGAGTAATATATTATTTTTTTGAGGAGGTATTTTTCTTGATTTTTATATATGATTTAAAATTGGTAGAGAAGTGATTTATAAAATGGAATTTATTATATTATTATTTTTAAATAAATATGATTATATTATTTTTATCAATATGGATTAGAGCATTATTAAATTTAAAGGGAATATTAATTATTAATTATTTTTGTATTTTTAAGAGATAATCTTTTTTTTTGATTTATATTTCTTTTTTATTTACGAATTCTTTATTAATAAAAATAAAAATATTATTAATTTATAGTTTAATTATATCTAATTTTTTATCTTTATTAATATAAAATAAACAATTATTAAATAAAAAAAAAGTTATTTTAAAGGTTTTTATATAATAATTATAATATATAAAATATTAATGGTTTTTTAATTTTATAATATTATAAAATAAATATATAATTTTAAAAATTATATCTGATTCGAAATTTGCTTTTATTAAAGATTTAATATAAAATATGTAAATTAAGAATGTTTTTAATTAAATATATATTTATGATATATTATAAAGATATAATTGAGTATATTAATATTTATTTTATAAAGTTACAAAATAAAATATAATTTTATAATTAATTTATTAAATAATAAAGGATTTTGTTAAAATTATTTTTTTGCTTTTATTATTATAATTTTAAATTATTAATTTAGATTTTTCAAATATTTTTAATATATTTTTGTTTTTAATAAAATTAATGAATTTATTGTGGAAAATTTGAGTGTTTTTTAATATATTATTTTTTTTAATAATTTTAAATATATTTTTCTTTAATAAATTATTTATTTTTTTTTTATAAAATAAATAAAATAAATTTATAATTAATGAAGAATTTATAATGATATATATATTAAAAATGTTTTTAATAATATAATTATTATTATTGTTATTATTAAAATATATTTAATTATATTTTAAAGTTTATTTTGAATAAGAAATCTTAATTATTAATTTTAAGTATAGGGTTGTGATAAAAATTAAATTAGGAATAAATTTTTTATTTAATATATAAATACTTTTTTTTGATTAAAATGTTTTTAAATTATTAAAATCTTTATTATTAATTAAATTTAGAGTAAAATTTTTTATTAATAAAGAATTAATTATATTATTAAATAATTTATTAAATATTTTAAATTTTTTTTTATATAATTTTATTGAAATGTTTTTGAATTCTTTATTAAAATTATTTATTTTGATTATGTATATTTGATTTTCCATTTTGATAAGTTTATATAGTTTATTTTAAATATTTTTTTTTAATAAATAAAAATTAAAGATCTAAATTTAAAATTATATAAATAAAATATAAATAATTTATTATATTAATATAAAGTATTTATTATTATTTATTTAATATATTTTTTTTATATTTTTTTTATTATTTTATTGATTATAGTAATACACTATAAAATAGATAAAGTGGAAAAATCAAAAAATATTAAATAAAGAAATATATTGAATATTAATAAAATAAGGATAAGATTATTTAAATTAATAATATTATTAATGATTTTAATAATTATTTATAATTTTATATTTTTATTGATTTTTTTAATGTCTTTAAATTCTTTAATAATAATTATATATATTTATCAAATTATTTTATAGTAATATTTAATTATTTTAATAAAATAATGGGTTTTAATAAATATATATTTAATTTTAATTATAATTATATAAATATTATTAATAAAATCTTTTTTTATAAAATAGATTTTTTAATTATAAATAATTAATTTAAAAAGACTATTATAAATATTGATTTATATAAAACAAAATATATTTTATATTATTATTATTAATAAATCTTGAATAAAATATATAATATTAAATTAAATTATTTTATTAATAATATAAAAAATAAAACTATTATTAATATATATTATATTAATTATAATAATAAAATTAAATTTTATATTATTATAAAATTTGAATTTAAATCTTTTGAATTTATTAGTATGGAATTAGCATTTTTTATAGTACTTTATAAATTATTTTAGTTGCTTGCAGTTAAATTCATTTTTATAATTAATACGATTAAATAGATTATATAATTTCTTAATAAAAAAGTATTTTATTCATCTATAAATATGGCGTAATTCGATTTTAAATAAATAATATTCTTTATTTATATTTAATAATTTTATAATAAATTATTAGAATTTTTGAAAAAAAATTAATTAATTAATAAATATATATTTATAATATTTAATAATTTTCTATATTTTATTATTAATATATTAAAATTTATTTTTAATATTATTAAATAAAATTTAAATATAGTTTATATTTATAAAATTTAATAAAAATAGAATATTAACATTAACAATATAAATATCAATTATATTAATTAGTGTGGTTTTACTTCGATTTAAGTCATACGATTATAATACTATAGTTTATATTTGATATTCTTATTATTAATGATCTATCTATAATACAAATTATCAAATCGTATATATATACGATTATAGTCATATATTTATCATATGCTATCTTGTAATCTATATCCTAATATTAATATTATTTGAAAAAAAAAAAAAGTTAAATTAAACTTATTATATATTATAATATTATCTTTCTTTATTTTTTTATAAAATAAATTAAAAGATTAAAATGTATATAAATAATATAATAAAAAAAAATGTTTAAAAAAAGTATATATAAAATCGTAATTATCATTATTTTGATAAATATTATTTTTAAAGAGATTATTTTTAGATTGGAATAATGATATTTTGATAATTTTGGTAAATATCATTTTTATATATATTGTTTTTGTATATATTATTATCTTCTGTATCTTTTTTATATTAATTTTTTATACTTTTATATTTTCTATATTAATTCTTTATATTATTATATTTTTTATATTTTTTTTATTGTATTTGTTTTATTATATTCTTCTTATTATAATATATTAATATATTATATAGATTAATCTATAATAAATACTAATTTAAATGATCATGATTTACTTTACTAAACAAATAAAATGATTCATTTATATTTAATCTATTTTTTTATATCGATATTGACTTTATTAATATTAATAAAGTTTTTAAAGATAATATAGAACTTTGATTTTATTATTATATTAATAGAATTTATATTACTAATAATTTATTTAATCTTTATAATTTCTTTATATTTATATAATTGATGAATGAAGTCTAGATTGATTATTAAACGTTTTTTTTAAAAAATATTAAATTTGATTAAATATTTATAAAAAAATTTTAAATCAATATAGATTATAAAAAATATAAAATTGATTATAATTTTTTTATTAATTAATTGATTTATAATTTTATTGATATTAAATTTAATTATAATAATAATATCAAATCTATATTTTATTTTATATAGTTTTAAAATAAAAATACTTTATATAATTTGTTTATATTTAATAAAAGATTAATAAATAATATTTACATTATTGTTTTTATTAATAAATATTATAATAAAATTGATTTAGAAGAAAAAATCAATATTATTTGTAAAATTTATATTAATAAAATAAATCATTTATAATAATTTTATTTTAAAAAGAACAAATATAAAGCTATAATTAAAATTATCAATTTACTATTAAATATGTTTATTAAAAATGTTTATATTATTTTTAATTAAATTAATGATTTAGATTATATATAATAAATTGAATAATATTTTTAATTAATAAATATTTATAATATATATACTATAAGCTTGTTAAATAATATATTATTTTTTTAAAAAAATATTCTTTTTAATTTTTATATATAATTTAAAATTAGTAGAGAAATGTTTTATAAAGTAAAGTTTATTATGATATTATTTTTGAATAAATGTAATTATATTATTTTTATTGATATGGATTAGAGTATTATTAAATTCAAGAGGGGAATCAATTATTAATTATTTTTATATTTTTGAAAGATAATCTTTTTTTTTGATTTAAGCTTTTTTTTTATCTATAAATTCTTTATTAATAAAAATAAAAATATTATTAATTTATAATTTAATTATATTTAATTTTTTATCTTTATCAATATAAAATAAATAATTATTAAATAAAAAAAAAATCATTTTAAAGACTTTTATATGATAATTATAATATATAAAATACTAATAATTTTTTAATTTTATAATATTATAAAATAAATATATAATTTTAAAAATTATATCTAATTTGAAATTTGTTTTTGATAAAGGTTTGATGTAAAATATACAAATTAAAAATATTTTTGATTAAATATATATTTATAATATATTGCAAAAATATAATTGAATATATTAATATATATTTTATAAAGCTATAAAATAAAGTATAATTCTATAATTAATTTATTAAATAATAAAAGATTTTATTAAAATTGTTTTTTTGTTTTTATTATTATAGTTTTAAATTATTAGTTTGCATTTTCTAAATATTTTTGATATACTTTCATTTTTAATAAAATTAACAAATTTATTATAGAAAATTTAAATATTTTTTAATATATCATTTTTTTCAATAATTTTAAATATATTTTTTTTTAATAAATTATTTATTTTCTTTTTATAAAATAAATAAAATTAATTTATAATTAATAAAAAATTTATAATAATATATATATTAAAAATATTTTTAATAATATAATTATTATTATTATCATTATTAAAGTATATTTGATTATATTCTAAAATTTGTTTTTAATAAAAAATTTCAATCATTAATTTTAAATATAAAATTAAAATAAAAATTAAATTAGAAATAGATTTTTTGTCTAATATATAAACGCTTTTTTTTAATTAAAATATTTTTGAGTTATCAAAGTTTTTATTGTTAATTAAATTTAGGGTAAAATTTTCTACTAATAAAAAATCAATTGTATTATCAAATAATTTATCAAATGTTTTAAGCTTTTTTTTATATAATTTTATTAAAATACTTTTGAATTTTTTATTAAAATTATTTATTTTGATTATATATATTTGATTTTCCATTTTAATAAATTTATATGGTCTATTTTAAATGCTTTTTTTTTGATAAATAAAAACTAAAGATCTAAATTTGAGATTATACAAATAAAATATAGATAATTTATTATATTAATATAAAATATCTATTATTATATATTTAATATATCTTTTTTATATTTTATTTATTATTTTATTAATTATAGCAATATATTATAAAATAAATAAAATCAAAAAATCAAAAAATATCAAATAAGAAAATGCATCAAATATTAATAAAATAAAAATAAAACTATTTAAATCAATAATATTATTAACAATTTTAATAATTATTTATAATTTTATATTTTTATTGATTTCTTTAATATCTTTAAATTTTTTAATGATAATTATATATATTTATTGAATTATTTTATAATAATGTTTGATCATTTCAATAAAATAATGAACTTTAACAAATATATATTTAATTTTAATTATAATTATATAAATATTATTAATAAAGTCTTTTCTTATAAAGTAGATTTTTTAATTATAAACAATTAATTTAAAAAAGTTATTATAAATATTGATTTATATAAAACAAAATATATTCTATATTATTATAGTTAATAAATTTTTAATAAAGTATATAATATTAAATTAGATTATTTTATTAAAAATATAAAAAATAAAATTATTATTAATATATATTATATTAATTATAATAATAAAATTGAATTCGATATTATTATAAAATTTGAATTTGAATTTTTTAGATTTATTAATATAGAATTAGTATTTTTTATAATACTTTATGAACTATTTTAATTGTTTATAATTAAATTTATTTTTATAATTAATATAATTAAATAAATTATGTAGTTTTTTGATAAAGAGATATTTTATTTGTTTATAAATATAGTGTAATTTGATTTTAAATAAATAATATTCTTTATTTATATTTAATAATTTTATAATAAATTGCTAAAATTTTTGAAAAAAGATTAATTAATTAATAAATATATATTTATAATATCTAATAGTTTTTTATATTTTATTATTAATATATTAAAATTTATTTTTAATATTATTAAATAAAACTTGAATATAGTTTACATCTATAAAATTTAATAAAAATAAAGTATTTATATTAATAATATAAATATTAATTATACTAATTAAACTAATGATTAAAATAATTCTAATAAAAAAAATATTATCAAAGTCAAATTTAAAATTTATAATTAAATTTAAAGTTTTTATATTAATTCAAATAAATTTTTATCATATTAAAAATTATTTATAATTAATAATTAATTATTTTATAATATTAAAATCAATTATTATATTAATAAATTCATATTCACTATAATATTCAATTTATAAATAAATCTCGAATTTTTGATTAATTTTATTAATATAAATATATAAAATAATTAAATTATTAAATTTTATAATAAAATTATTATAATTATTATTTATAATAATATAAAAACTATATAAAAGAATAAATACTTTAATATCATTATTATCATTATTATTATCAAAATATAATTTTAATTAGAATATTTCGATTTTTTCAATTATATAAATAAAATCATCATCATTATCATATTTATTTTAAATATATTAATTATAATTCTTATTAAAAGCTTATATACCATTAAAACTAAATCTCGATTTTATTTTTTAATTAAATTTTTCCTTTATTACAATTCATTTTTTAAAAATATATTTAATTAATTAATATCTTTCTTTTTTATAAATATAATATATCTTTTATTTTTAATTATAATAATTATTATTAAATCAAAAAACTTAATCGTTAAAATATATATTTTTATTTTAAAATTGAAAATTGTTGTTATTCTAATTATTTCTTTAAAATTATTAATCATTAAAATTTTATTCGATTATATTATTATTTTTTTTTTTAAAAAACAATTCATTTTAAGATTTAATTTTTATATTTTTTTATATTATAATAAATATATAAATTTTTATAATTATAATAATAAATATTTTAAATAAATTTAAATATTTTTAAAAATATATAAAATAATTTTAATAAATTATAAAAAGTTTTATTATATAAATAAAATTACTATATATTTTTAATAATAGATTAAATTTTATAATATATATTTTATTAAATAAAATTTTATATAATTATTTAATTAATTTTAATAAATTATTTATAATAATAATATAAAAAAGTAATTTTAAATTAATTATTATATATATTATATTTTCATTTTTTATTTTCAAATACTTTTTAAAATTTTTTAATAATTATTTTTTAATTAATATTTGAGTTTTTATATTTAATAATATTATAATAATACTTTTAAATATCTTTATATAATATAAATAAAATATCAAAATATTGATATTATTTAAATAAATTAACTTATTTACAATTATTTTTATAAATAATTGATTTATATTTAATATTATTTATTTGATCAATATATTTATTATTATTTAATATATAGCGTTTTGCAAAACTTTCAAATTATTTATTAATATCAAATAAAATAAAATCAATCTCAAAATCTTTAAAATCTAAATAATTAAAAAAATCGTTTTTAAAATCGAAATCAAAATCAAAATTAAAATCATCATTATTATCATTTTTTTTTTAATAAACGTTAATTTGGGATTAAATTCCTTAAAATTAAATAATTTTTTAAATATTATCTATTTCTTTTATTTGCTTTTTTTATTCTTTTTGCCTTTATTTTTAGTTTTATCTTCTTTTTAAATAGAATCAATAATAAGATTTTTTTCATTTTTTTTCTTTAAATTATTGAGTTTTTTAATTATCATAATAAAAATATTTGATTATATATTGAATTATATATTATAGATTACTATATTTATTATTTTTAAAATTTATTCAAATAAAGCTTTAAAAATAAATATAAAAATCAAATTAATATTAATATTAAAATTAATAAAAATATTAATACTAAATTTTTATAAAAATCATTTAAAGAATTATAAAGTAAAAAAGTTCTTTTCTTAAATTATAACAAAATATTTTAGAGTCTAATTTACAAAATTGCTTTTAAATATTTATAAAATTTCATCATTAAAAATATAATAATAAATATATTCTAAAATTTTAAATCGAATATATAATAAAAAAATCTTATTATCAAAGTTATTTTTGAGATTAAATCCATCTTTAAATAATTCGCAAAATTCATTATATTCTTTAAAGTTTTGATTTAAAAAAGAATAGTCTAAAAAAAAGAGGTTTCTTTTTATTATATTAACTCGAAAAAGAAAGTTAGATAAGAATATTTATATAGATAATTAAAAAAAAGTATCATATTTTAATAAAAAGAATAAATTTTTTATTATTATAGAAAAAAATTAAAAGAAAAAAAAAAGAAAAAAAAATAGATTATTATAAAATAATAAAAATTTGTTTATTTTTGAAAAATATTTCTAAATTTTTATAAATTTTATTAATTTAAAAATAATAATATCTTTAAATAAAAATCAAAGTTTTTTAATATAATCTCTATAAATCCAAAAATAATAAATATATAAAAAAAATAAAAAAAAAAAATAAAAAAAAAGTGATAAAAAAGATTTTATTATTATTAAGGTTTTGAAAGTTTGAGAATTTGAGGATATTGTAAAAATCATTAAAAAATATCTTAAAAAAATAAAAATTAAAAAATTAAGATTTTAAAAGATCAAAATAAAAAAGCTAAATTAAAAACATATATAATAAATGTAGAAATTTATAATATCGCTTTAATGTTTATATATTTTATTTTAATATTGTATATTGTTTTTAATCAAAACGCTTTATTGATATTTTAAATTCAATTTCAATTTTTTTAAAAGTATTTTTATTATTATAATATTGTCTTGATGCTTGTAATATTTGATTTATACAATATTGATTAATATGGTTTTATTTTAGTTTAAATTGTACGATTATAATACTATAATTTATATTTGATATTTTTATTATTAATGATCTATCTATAATATAGATTATCAAATCATATATATGTACGATTGTGGTCACATGCTTATCACATACTATCTTGTAATCTATATCCCAATAATTAGACTAATAATTAAAATAATTCCAATAAAAGAAAAATATCATTAAAGCCAAATCTAAAGTTTATAATTAAATCTAGAATCTTTATATTGATTCAAATAAATTTTTATAATACTAAAAACTATTTATAATTAATAATTGATTATTTTATAATGTTAAAATTAATTATTATATTGATAAATTTATATTTATTATAATATTTAATTTATAAATAAATTTTGAGTTTTTGATTAATTTCATTAATATAAATATATAAAATAATTAAATTATTAAATTCTATAATAATATTATTATAATTATCATTTATAATAATGCAAAAACTATATAAAATAATAAATGCTTTAATATCATTATTATTATTATTATTATCAAAATATAATTTTAATTAAAATACTTTAATTTTTTTAATCATATAGATAAAATCATTGTTATCATTATATTTATTTTAAATATATTGATTATAATTTTTATTAAAACCTTATATATTATTAAAACTAAATCTTGATTTTATTTTTTAATTAAATTTTTTCTTTATTATAATTCGTTTTTTAAAGATATATTTAATTAATCAATATTCTTTTTTGTTACAAATATAATATATTTTTTATTTTTAATTACAATAATTATTATTAAATTAAGGAATTCGATTATTAAAACATATATTCTTATTTTAAAATTATAAATTATTATTATTTTAATTACTTTCTTAAAATCATTAATTATTAAAGTTTTATTCAATTATATTATTATTTTTCTTTTTAAAAAACAATTTATTTTTGCACTTAATCTTTATATTTTTTTATATTATAATAAATATATAAATCTTTATAATTATAATAATAAATATTTTAAATAAATTTAAGCATCTTTAAAAATATATAAAGTAATTTTAATAAACTATAAAAAGTTTTATTATATAAATAAAATTACTATATATTCTTAATAATAAATTAAATTTTATAATATATATTTTATTAAATAAAATTTTATATAATTATTTAATTAATTTTGATAAATTATTTATAATAATAATGCAAAAAATGATTTTAAATCAATTATTATATATATTATACTTTTATTCTTTGTTTTTAAATATCTTTTAGAATTTTTTAATAATTATCTTTTAATTAATATTTAAGTTTCTATATTTAATAATATTATAATAGTATTTTTAAATATCTTTATATAATATAAGTAAAATATCGAAATATTAATATTATTTGAATAAATCGATTTATTTGTAATTATCTTTATAAATAATTGATTTATATTTAATACTATTTATTTAATTATTATATTTATTATTATTTAATATATATCATTTCATGAAATTTTTAAACTATTTATTAATATTAAATAAAATAAGATTAATCTTAAAGTTTTTAAAATTTAAATAATCAAAAAAATCATTCTCAAAATCAAAGTCGAAGTTAAGATTAAAGTTATTATTATTGCTGTTTTTTTTTTAATAAATATTGATTTGAGATTAAATTTCTTAAAATTAAATAGTTTTTTAAATATCGTTTATTTTTTTTGTTTATTTTTTTTATTCTTTTTGTCTTTGTTTTTAATTTTATTTTTTTTTTATTTGTAGTCTTTAATAAAATTAATAATAGGGTTTTTTTTATCTTTTTTTTTTAAGTTATTAAATTTTTTGATTATTTTGATAAAGATATTTAATTATATATTAAATTATATATTATAAATTGCTGCTTTTATTATTTTTAAAGTTTATTTAGATAAAGCCTTAAAAATAAATATAAAAATCAAGCTAATATTAACATTAAAATTAATAAAAATGTTAATATCGAATTTTTATAAAAGTTACTTAAAAAATCATAAAGTAAAAAAATTCTTTTTTTGGATTATAATAAAGTGTTTTAAAATCTAATTTGCGAAATCGCTTTTAAATATTTATAAAATATTGTTATTAAAAATATGATAATAAATATATTTTAAAATTTTAAATTAAATATATAATAAAAGAGTTTTATTATTAAAATTATTTTTAGAATTAAATTTATTTTCAAATAATTCATAAAATTTATTATATTCTTCAAAATCTTAATTTAAAAAAGAATAATCTAAAAAAAAAGATTCTTTTTTATTATATTGATTTAAAAAAAAGAATTAGATAGAAATATTTATACAAATAATTAAAAAAAAATATTATATTCTAACAAAAAAAATAAGTTTTTTATTATTATATAAAAAAGAGTTAAAAAAAAAAAGAAAAATAAAAATAGATTATTATAAAATAATAAAAATTTATTTATTTTTAAGGAATATTCTTAAATTTTTATAAATCTTATTAATTTAAAAATAATAATATCTTTAAATAAAAATCAAAGTTTTTCAATATAATTTCTATAAATCCAAAAATAATAAATATATAAAAAAAAATAAAAAAAAAAATAAAAAAAAATAATAAAAAAGATCTTATCATCGTTAAAATTTTAAAAATTTAAGGATTTAAAAATATTATAAAAATCGTTAAAAGATATTTTAAAAAAATAGAAATTGAAAAATTGAAATATTAAAAGATTAAATTAAAAAAGCCGGGTTAAAAATATATATAATAAATGCAAAAGTTTATAATATTATTTTAATATTTATATATTCTATTTTAATATTATATATTATTTTTAATCAAAATACTTTATTAATATTTTAAATTCAATTTTAGTTTTTTCAAAAATATTTTTATTATTATAATATCATTTTAATATTTATAATATTTAATTTATATAATATTAATTAATATAATTTTATTTCAATTAAATTATACAATTATAATATTATAATTTATATTATATATTTTTATTATTAATCTATTTATAATATAGATTATCAAATCGTATATATATACAATTATGGTCATATGCTTGTCACGTGCTACCTTGTGATCTATATCCCAATAAAAAAAGTAATTAAAAATTGAATAATAAGTTTATTAAAATTTAATAAAGCTTTAATATAGCTTTTTAATCTATTTTGGATTTTTATAATATTTTTTTTTAATTTTGAATTTAAAGAGATTTTTTGATAATAAAAAAAATAAAGATATTAAGTTTATTATATAAAAAATCTTTTATAATTTTTTTTATTTTAAATTTGTTATTAATATTTTTTATTTTTATTTTAAAGTAATCAAGATTTTTTATATAATCTTTTTTTTTAATAATATAATATTTATTTTTTTTTGATTTATTTAATTAATTATTTACAAATATTTTATTAATTTTATTTAATGGTTTTAATAAATAATAATTATAATATTTGAAATTTTTTTTATGTTTTTTAATATTATAAATAATCAATAAATTACTTTTATTAAATTATATAAATTGATTATAGGTAATTTGATTTGATTAGATTTTTATATTAAGTTTATTTTTTATATTATTGAATTTAATCATAATGATAATATTAAAATTAATTTATTTAAAAAAAAAATAATAATAATTTAAAGAATTCTTTTTAAAACAATATCTTTACTTTAATGAATAATGATTTAAAAAAATAAATAGCTTTTTTTAATAAATTTTAAAAAAATAAATTCATTTTTATATAAAAAAGTAAATTTATTTTTGTTTGTATGACTCCGGGGGTATGGAACTATACAAGTACGATATCATTTAGTATTATATTATTTATTCAAGAAGTTCAAGAAGGATATTATACGTCGTTGAAGATATATATTTCTTTAACAAACACATAATGTAAAATCATGTATTTGATTATATAAACACTGGCAACTTTTTGAAAACTTAAGGCTATATATATAAAGAATTAAACTTTATAAAAACTATGAACTATTTATATAAGATAAAAAGCAAAATAGGTTTTTTTTAGTTTTTTATTATCTTGAAATCTTTATAACTTATTTATATATAATATAATATTTTGAAGTTAGATCGGAATAAATATTATTTAAATCATATATTATTATCGTTTTATATTATTGTTATTTTTTATATTGTATTTTTTATTATTTTGTTTTATAATAATCATATATAAACTAAATAAATAAAATCGATTATTATTTGGTTATTCTTCAAAAAATAAATAAAGAAAAGAAAGAGAAAAAAGAAAAAAAATCAAAATCTTTCTTTATACTTAATTTATTTATTAATCTTTATCAATATTTTGTTTATATTAATAAATTCCTTTAATATTAAACAAAGCTTTATCTTCATCATTATATTTATTAGATTATTGTTGTTGCTAATCCATTATATTTTCGCAATCTCCCTATATTTATATGATTAGCATAATATTATAATATTAATTATAAATCGCTTTTTAATTATTATTTTAAACTTAATTAATAATTAAAACAAAAAATATAAATCAATATAAATAATTAATAATAAAACACGATTATCAAAGATCTTATTAATTATATTTTTAATAATGATCATTATATTAAAATTAAGGATTATTATATAAAGTTTTAATGTTAATATAGTTTAAATAATATATTTATATTTGATTAAAAATTAATATATAATATCTATATTTTTATTCTTATTTATTAATATAATAATATATCTAATTTAAAATGATAAATTAAAATTATTAATATATAAAGCATTAATAAATATATATATATAAAAAGTATTAAAACTAAATAATATAAATCGAAATCCTTTTATAAAGTTTTCCTTTTACTATTATATATATTTATTAAATGCTTTTATGTTTTTATTATCTAGTTTGATATTTTATATAATTTATATTAGATTGAATAAAGTCTTGAATTAGCAATAAATTACGATATAGACATTGCGAGTGCGTTATATAATATATTGTTCTTTTAATATTACATTTTTTTGGAATTTACTATATATTCCATGCATATCAATATTAATATTCTTGATTTACTTTATATTTTTATATTGAAGTTTTTAGTTTATTGTAATTGTTAAATTTTCTAATAATATTAGATTGTTATTAAATTTAAATAGATATATTTCAATTAGTTGTTTTTGTTTTTTATATAAAAACTTAATTTCTCTTAAATAGTATTTCTTCTTATAAATAAATTATTTATTAGCAACAATCAGAATATTATCGATTTGCATTGCTACAATTCCAAATTCTCATTTTTATATATATAGCAAATAAAGATTATACATCAATACCGCTATCTTAAACTTCATAATATAATAATTTAGGTATATATTAAACTAGTGATTTCTTGCCTTTAGGATTTTATACAATAATTATATTATATAAAATATAGTTTCTAATAGATATCTTATTTTTAGAATTATATATATAAAGATAAAATATACAAATTTCGAATTTATTTATATATATATCTAAATAATATTATATAAATAAATGCTAAATACATTATTATTTTTTATTATTATTATAATAATTATAATTATTAATATTAATTAATAAATTAAATATTATATAATTAAAGATTATATAAATATAATATATTTTCTTACATTATTAAAACCTTATATAATAAACCTCGATTTTTTATATATGTTTTTCATATTTAAATATTTGAGTTTGTCAATTTATTTATATTTGAAAATTTTTATTTTTATCGGAATCTCTCTTTATTCTACTATTTTGAATATACCGATTTCCATCAATCTATTTAGTTCCTTTCTCCTTAATTCTACATATATTTTATTTGTTTTTTTTTTATTATATTTAACTTGCCTAATAAAAGGAATCAACCTTTTTACAAAAAAGGCATTAATTGGATATATAATATATTTGCCATTTAATAATATTATAATATTTGATAATATTTCCTTAAAATCTTTATTTTTTATATATAATCTAAATTATACTTTTTATTATATATTTTATTAAATATATTAATAAAGTTAAATTGTTATTAATAATAAAATATTAAAACTTTAATCTTTTCTTGATTTATTATATCTACAAATTATTAACTTAGATGGTTTAGATATTATTACTCTTAATATTTTTTAAATAATTGATTAATTATTGCCATTATTTATAAATATAGACGATATATAGTTTTCTATATATATTGCTAGTAGCATTGATATTAAATCAACAAATTCCCTATAATACAAGCAAACTAATATTGATTATATAATTATAATATAGCTATTTATATTAACTTTGTAATTCTTGCTTTTTATTAATTTAAAAATATAAAATCTTATTTATTTTTCTTTTTTTATTTTAATAATCTTTTTATATACTAAAATTTTTAAATGTATCTTTAAGTTATATACTATATATATAGATAGTTTATTTCACTTTTATAATACATCTCTTATTAATTAAATCACTCTATATCTATAGATTTTATCATTTGTTTTTTGCAATTTTATCGCTTGATCAATAATAGTTTTTGCTAATAGATCTAATTTTTCTATGTATCTAAATATATTAAATATCAAAAATATTGGAATTAGTTTATTAGGGCTTATTAAATCATTTATAGCCTTTATTATCATCTACAATATTTGCTTTTTTATAAAACCAAATTATTATAGCTTATTTTACAAAATCTTAAATACTCATTATACAATTTTATAATATTATTCAATTTTATTAATTAACCAATAAAATTTTATAAAAACTATCTTTATCCTAATCATTATAATATTTATATATTTATTAAATTCCCTTACGATAAACTATATATCTATATTAATAATAATATAATCTAGAGGTTTTATATAAATATTGATCTATTTAAATTAAATTGTATCCTAAATATATTTCGTTAATAAATTGTTTAAAAATATTATTATTTGATATTTTATTATTTTATTAAATATATACAATATCACTTTTCTATTAATATATATAATATCAATTATAATTATATAATTAAATTAAATATTATTATCCTCATTATTGTTAATTTTAAATTTAAATTTCTTTAATGATTTGCCATATATTTAATATTAATTACAATATTTTATTAATTTATTGATTTTATCTTTGTTTATATTATTATAGTTAATTTATTTAAATATATTATATAATCTATAAATAATTAAATAATTAAAATATTTATATAAACATTATAGTTCTATTTTTATAAAGTAATAAATACTATCCGAAATTATTAATTATATAAATGCATTATAATTATATTTTTATAATAGAAAGCTATAGCTGTGTTTTTATATAGTAAAAAAATATTTATCGGTTTTATTATGAATAATTTGGTTTTTGATATTGTTAAAGAATATATCAAATTTATTTATATTTATCAAATAAAGTAAAAATAATATATTTATATAAACAATATAAATCTTGATTTATTCAATTAATAATTCGATTTTATATAATCCAATAAATTTTTTAATATTTTCTTTTCTAAATATAATCTTTGTGATTTTTATTTTGCTATAATTAATAATTAAATTGGTTAGTTTTTGTAATGTTTTAAATTATTATTTGCTAATAATTAATATTATTATTACTTCTATATTGATTATAATACCCTAAAATTTATCGAGGTTATATTTGCTATTTATAAAAAATATTTTGAGATTATATATAATTTATTTTAATGCTATATTTCCATTAGCTTAGTTATTATCAAATAATTTTTTATATATTAATATATATTCAAATATTTTTTTTATAAACCTAATAATTATTTATAGATTATTGATTAGGTTATTTAATATATAGTATATTTTTAATATAATTTTGTTTGAATATTTTATCTTTATATAAAATGCTTTATAAATCTCTTTAATATTCTTTTTCTTTATTTTTCGCTTTTTTTTGTAATATATCAAAAATTACTTATATATATAGCTATTATTGTTTTTGATAATTTTTTTTTTATATTTTCTTTAAGTTTTTTCTTGATTTGACTTTAAATGGTTTATAAAAAAACATTTTTTTTTTTTATATATTTAATATTGTTTTTTATAGATTAATCTAAAATTTTTTTTATTATATCAATTTCAAATATTAAATTATAATTCAAACTGATTTTAATAATTGCTATATTTTTTTTAATCGTTATAGTTATTTGCTTTATTATATTTGCTATAGTTAAAACTTCTACCTCGATTTTGTGAATTATTCATAAATTTTTTTTTAATATAATATATATCGATATTATTATTTTATAATTTATTATAAATCTAGATTGCTCCTTTAATTTTTTAAATAAGATCAAAGGTATTTATAGTTGATTAATAGTATATTTAAATATATTATCTAATTTGTTAATATGATAAAATTATTTTTTTGCAAAAATGTGATTGATTTTTTATATCATTTAATAAGGTTTTATATAATCACTTTGTTTTTATAAGAAATAATTTTAAGTATTATTTAAATTTCTTTTTTTGATTTTTATCTATAATGTTTTTTATTATTAATCTTGTTTATTTGTTTATTATATTGCGATAATATAGCTTTTTTTGATATTATGCTTTAAATTCTGCAATTAAACTCTTTATTTTTTATAAAAGTATAGTAAGATTCGATATATAGTACTCAAGCATTTTGTCTTTAAATATAATTAGAAATGCTATTATTATAAATTTATTCGGAATATCTGCATACTATAAAATTAACTTATATATAGCTAGTTTATAATCAAAATCGTTATTTTCACTATTAAATTTTATTGTGTTATTATACATTTTACTTAAATTGATCTAATACTAAATTTTTGATATACAATATTAATGACTCTTTTCTTAATAATATCCTTGATTCTCATACTTATCCCTATGTGTATATACCCTTCCATCCCTTCATTTTTTTTTTTAATTTTATTTGCATTGAAAATCATGGTTATTTTGATTATAATCACAATTATTTTAATTATAATCACAATTATTTTGATTATAATTATTTTAATCATTCTAAAATATGCGATAATTTTGATTAAATTAATTTCGATTAGATTGATTTTGATTATACTAGTTTTAATTAGGTTAAATCTAACTAAGTTGAGATATATAATTATTTTGATTATAATAATTTCTATTATAGTCATTTATATTATGGTGATTTTGATTAAATTGATTTTGATTAAGTTGATTTTAACTAAAATAGCTTTAATTAGATTAAAATATATAATTATTTTGATTATAATGATTTTTATCATAATTATTTTTATTTTAGTAATTTTGATTATTATATAATATATAGTTATTAGATAAAATTATATATTAGATATTATAATGTATAAAATTATATATTATTATTATTAAAATAATTCTGAATAAGTATTCAAAATCAATTTTTATTATAAATTAGATATTTTTTAATGATTTATTAAATTGTTTCAATAAATTAGTTGTTATTTATATAATTAAAATATTTTATTCAATTTGTTTTTTTTTTTTAGCTTATTTCTTTATATTTTCTTTTTAATTTTATTTTTACTTCAAATCTTTTATTATTATTTTTATATTGCCAAATCTAAATTTTATTAATCGATTTTTATAAATCTTCTTCAAATAAGCTTTAATCTATTTAAAGTATAATCTTATATATATTATACTTTATATTATATAAACTATTAGTATGGATATGTTAATATAAATGTTATTTCCTTATAATGCTTTTTTTATTACTATTAGATATTCTTTATTTAATGTTTAAAACATTTATATATTTATATCTTTGAATGTTTCTTTAAAATCTATTTATAGATTTATATCAATAAAGATTTTCAAATTGCTAATTATATATTTATTGAGTTTATATTTTAAATAACAATTTATTATATATAAGTTTTTTATATTATATCCTTTATATTCGTTAATAAAGTTTAAATCATTTAAAGATAATTTATTAAATAAATCTTTATAATGTTTATTGCTCCATCTGGGTTTGAAGTTTTGATTATATTTAGGGTTATATATATTATTATTCTTTAATTATTGTCTTTTTTTAAGATTAGATATAAACCCTCCAAAAATATTGTTTATTATATTTTTAAATAAAAAGATCTTTATTTATATTTAGGATGTTAAAATTTATATTTGTTTAAATATTTTTTATTAATATTATTTTTATAATAAATCTATATATATTAAACTTTTATTAAAATTTCTCGATAATATTTTTAATATTGATTGGAATTCTTTAGTTTAATTAAATATTCATTTTAATTATTAAGTTATTAATAGTAATCCTAAATTTTGAATATTTATGTTTATTAAATTGCTTTTTCTTTATAATTATCTAAAATTCATATTTATATTCATGTTCTTTAACCTCCTTTCTTTTTCCATATTACTTTTGCCCGCCATACTACCTATGATATTATAATACAAAATAAAGAAATGCTTTTAATAGTGTTTTATATCTATTTATTAGATAATATGGTAATTATTATTAGATTCGTTTTTGCCTAGTTTTCTTATTATTATTAGATAAATATCTAATATTAAATTAAAGATTTAGTTTAATAAAGCTTTGGATCAAATATAATTACCCAATTTATAGGATAAATCTAATATTAAATTAAAATTCATTTTAATAAGGTTTTTAAGTCAAATATAATCATTTTGATTTATAAAATAAATATATAGTAAATAAATTCGTTATAAAATAAAAGAAAAAATAGGGCAATTATAAAAAAATATAAAAATATAAAAAAAGGGTTATTAAAGATTTTATAAAGATTTCTAAATAGAGGTTTTTATATAGATAACTTTATCGTCGCTTTCATAATTATAGTAAAATAATTGTTATTATTAATATTTTTATTTATCGAAATATTTTCTTAAATAATATGATGTATATTTAAATAATATAATATAATTTATATTTTTATCGTTACTTTGTTTATAATAAATATTTAGATTTTATAATTTTAAAATTAATTTAAAAATTACTTAATCTACAATAAACATTTAGATATTATAATATTTAAATCAAAATTAAAAACTATTATTTTTATAATAAATGTTTAAATATTGTAAAATTTAACTCTTTTTTTTATTAAAAAACTAAATAATCTATAAAACCTTTTATTATTAAAGATTATAGAAAATTTTTTATTAATAATAGATAAAAACATTTAGAATTTATCAAAATTAGTATTGTATATAAAATAAAAATCTTAATTTATAATGCGTACATTAATTAATATTTATATAATTTTGGGGATATAGAACTATATAAGTACAATATTATTTAATATTATATTATTTGTTTAAAAAATTCAAGAAAAGTATTATACGCCATTGAGGATATATATCTCCTCAACGGACACGTGACGTAAAGTCACGTGTTTGACTATACAGACAATTTTATACTTTAGAATTATTAGTATAATTTTTTCTAAATAAACTTCTAAAACCTCAATAATAAATCAAAACTATAATAATCTAATAAATCTTTTCTAAATTAAGTTTATAAAAAAAAAAGGCTATATCACTATATTGGGGATAAATATATATATTATAATGAAAATAGTTATTATATAAAAAAATACTTAATTAAAATTATTAATAAAGGCTATAGGATTAATTAGGCTAATTTAAAATATTTATATAATATATTTAATATCGCTACTCGTAATCGAAATAATAATTTTAGATTTAAACAAGATCATAAAAAATATTAATTTAAATATTATCAAATAAGTAATATTATTTTCTTTAACTTTTACTAAATATTTATAGCTTTTGTTTTATTTATTACAACACTAACTCTATCTATAAGCTGTATTCTAGAAAAAATTAAAGAAACAAAAAAAAAGCATTTTTAATATAAATCGATATTAGAGGTCTTCATTTGATTTAAATATATTAACTTATTTTGTAAATAATTTAAAAAATGTTTTAAATTTAGAATTAAATATTTTGAAATTTTTTATATATAATATTTTATTATTAAATGATTTATCTAATTTATTACTCTATAGTTTTATAAAATCAAATCAAAACTATACATATTATATTTTTTTTTTTAATTTTGAATATTTTATAAAAATCTTTATTAATATTTTAATTGTATATTATAATAATTAATATATTTTTGATTTTTTTAAACCCCAATATCTTTTATTAAATAATAATAAAAAATCTTTTTTTAGAAATATAATTTAAATTGTTATTGTTTATTTTATTATTGGAATATTTAAAAGATTTTACTTTAAGCTTATTTTGTTTTTTTTTATAAGATTTAATATTAATATTATTTTAAATATATTATAACTATAATTATATGATTTATATATATATTATACTAATAATAATTTAATATTCAACTTTTTTTTATATTTGTAATATTATTTATTTTTTATTTTATTATTATATATATTAAAGATTTCAAAAAAAGCTTTAGCTTCTTTTTTTTAAATTTAAATAATTTTATTTTATTTATATAAAATTAATATAATTTTTAATATTAAAGTAATTATAATCAAATTTACATTTATAATAAAAAATATTATAAATAAAGATTTTTTTTATCTATCATTAAAAATAAAAAATAATATATTTAAGGATTTAGATTTAAATATCAAGATTTTAAATAATAAAAATTTAAATAATAAAGATAAAGATAAAGATTTAATCTCTAAAATTAACGCTATAAAAAGTTTTAATAAAAATAAGTTTATAATTTGTTTATTATAGCTTAAATTTATTGGAATTATAATTGACTAACAATATATAGTAATATTTTGCTTTTTATAAAATATTATAAATAAATTGCTTATTATTCTTATTTTTGAGGAAGCAGATGTTTTTGATAAGCTAATTGAAATATGTGTTTTATTGGCTTTTTTAATATTGTTTTATTCTTAATAAAAAGATATTTAAATAAAATGATTTATATTAAATCATTTATTAAATAATATTTATATAAATTAAAAAATTATTACCACAGATTTATATTAAAATATTTTAAAAAATATTATTTTTTATAAAAATATTAAGGCTTAATTAAACTCTAAATTATATAGATTTCTAAATAATTATTTTTAAACTTTTGATTTAAATAAAATTTTAAATAAAAATATTAATAAATACATAAAAAAAAAACTAAATTATAATAAAATATATATTTTATTTAAATTACTATTAAAATATTAAAATCTCACTAATATTTTTTTTAAAAAATTAATAAATGCTTTATTTAAATATATTATTATAAATATTAACATCAATTTAAAATCTAACTTTAAATCTCTTTATAATAAAAATTGTTTTTTTATAACTAAAAAATATAAAGTTATTTATAAATATATTAATAATAATATAAAAAAAAGATTTATTAAAAAATCTATATTATTTACAACAATATTAATATTTTTAATAAAAAAGTATGAAAAAAATATACAAATATATATTGATTATCATAATTTTAATAAAAGCATAATCAAAAATTGTTTTTTGATCTTTTTAATAAAGAATATATTTAAATAATTAAACAAAATAAAGATCTTTATAAAATTTAATATATTTATAATTTTTAATAAAATTTATTTAAAGAAAAAAAATAAATAGAAAATTATATTTATTATTTAATATAAATTATATAAATATATAGTTATTTTTTTTGGTTTATATAATATTCTAATTTATTTTTAAACCTTTATTAATAATTCCTTTTTTAATTTTTTTAATATTATTATTTTTGTTTATTTTAATAATATTTTAATTTTTTTTATAAATAAATATAATTATAAAAATTATATATAAAAAATTTTAAAAAGACTTTATAAAATGAGTTTTTACCTTAATATTGATAAATATAAGTTTAATATAATAAAAATAAAATATTTGAAATTGATTATATTTAATAATAGAATCTTTATAGATTTAAATAAGATTAAGATTATCGCTAATTAAAAAACTTTAATTTGATTAAAAGAATTATAAAGTTTTTTTAATTTTGCAAATTTCTATTAATAATTTATTAAAAAATATTTTAAAGTAATAAATCCACTAATAAATTTATTATAAAAAAATGTTTTTTAATATTAATCCTCAAAATGTTAAAAAATATTTAAAAAACTAAAAATATTATTTATTTTTATTTTGATATTCAAATATTATAATCTAAATTTTGAAATAATTATAAAAATTAATATTTTTGATTAGATATTTAAAGATATATTATTATAAAAGCAATTTGATAATAAATAACATTTAATAACCTATTTTTTGTTTAAGCACTTTTTATAAAAATATAATTACAATATCTATAATAAAAAATTATTAATTATAATAAAAACATTTAAAAAATAAAGACTAAAACTAAAAAAATAAATAATTTCAATATCTTATTAAACTATAAAAATTTTCAATATTTTATAACTATAAAATAACTTAATACTTATTAAACTCGATAAACTAAATTTTTGAATAAATTCAATTTCCATATTTATTATCAATCTAACACAAAAATAATCAAATTTAATATATTAAACCAACCCTCTAAAAAAAAATCAATTTTTAAAAATATAAATAATAACTATATAAATTAATATTAACAAATTTTATTATAATTTAATAAAATAGATTTATATATTTTAAATTTATCTAATTTAAATATAATCAAAAATTATTTTAAAAAATTCATTTTAAATATCAAAATTTTAATTAATATAATTATTGATAAAATATATAAATAATTAAATATTATTGCATATATGATTTAAATAATTTAATTAAAAAATTTGTAAATATAGCTTTAAAAATTATTTAAATATTTATGATCGATTTTATTTATAGTTTACTTTATACAAAAAAAAAATTTATTATAAAAAACAATTATTTATTTTTTTAAATAAAAAAATAATAATACAAATTTTTTACTATAACTATTTTATTCTATTAACAAATCACCCAAATCGTATAAAATATATCGAGATAATCTAATATTTATATATTTAAAAAAGTCTAATATAAAACATTATGTATTTTATAAAAAATTATTATATTTATTTATATTTAAAAACTTTATATTTAACCCTTTAAAATTTATTATATTTTTTAAAAATATTTTATTATATCTAATCAAATATTATTATTAATTATATTATATCTTTATTAAAATATTAATATTATAATATATTATATAAATATATTTTAATAATTATTAATTATTTAATTAAAATATACTATTTTGTTTTTATTATCTTTTTAAATATTGCGAATTTAGTAAATGCTTTTATTTTTCGAGTTTAAAATTTATATAATATTTTTAATATTATAATAAATAATTAAAAAACTTAATTTGTATTAATGTTTTAGAAATAATTATATAGATAATTAAATATAATTTTGTTATCTAGTTTTATATTTTATTTATAAATAAATAATCAATTAAAGAATTCAAATTAGATAATGAAAATATATTTGCATAATTTTATTGCCTTTTTATAAAATAATTAAATTAATTAGCTATTATTAGCCAAATTCATTTTGAATAATGCTATATCTAAATCAATTTTAATATTATTATTTTTTATAAATTATAGATTTAATTTTAAATTAGAAATAAAGTTTTTTTTCTTTTTATAACCGATATTTGCAATATAAAAAAAGAAATATTTATCTATAAATATATTAATAATATATTTTCAAAAAATTATTAATTTTTTGTGGGAATTATTAATATTGATATATAAAATTCAATTTAAATATATTAATTATTAAAGAATTAATTATCTAAAATATAAAATAAAGGATATAGTTTTTTTGAATATAAAAAATATTTAAATTATTTATTTAATAATTAAATTTGATAATAAATACTATTTATATAAAATATTAATAATTTATCTTAATATATATCGATTGAAACTATTAAAAAAATCTTAAATATTTCTAGTTTTTTATATATTATTTTTTATATTAATTTTAATAAACTTTTTTTTTAAATAATCCATTATTAATGAATTTTTTAATTTTAGATATAAAAATAATAATGTTTTTTTAAAAAACAATAATATAATAGATAATTATATTGAATAAGAGTTTAAAAAAATATTGAATATTAAAAAGTTGAAAAATAAAACGTACTTTTTTAAAGTTTAATAAAAGAATTATAATTTGATATCTATTTAAAAAAATTATATATAAAAATATAAAAACTAATTGCGCGATTTTTATAAACAATCTAAAAATACATTGAAATATAAATCAATTTAATTTATAAAGTAAAAATTTTCAAAAATTAGAATAAAGAATATATATAATTATTTAATTTTAGATTATTATAAAAATTTGTGTTTAATAAATAATTTAATTTTAAATCAATATAAATATTATATAAAGTTAAATATAGGATATAAATTCTTTTATTTAATAAATATAATTAAAAATTATTTAAAATAATTATTTTATAAATAGAGTTTTATAATAAAATATAGTATATAAATTGTATTAGATTAAATTGAGATATATAAAGATATGTAAAAGTATATAAGATTATAAAAAAGTATATAAAAGTATATAAAAATATATAATAATAATATAATATTATTATAAAAATAATATTAATATTTATTTTTATTTATTTTCTTTTTTTTATTTGAAAATTATTTTATTTTGATTTGGTTTTTAAAATATTATTATTTTCTTTTTTTTGTTTAAAGATTATTTTGTTTTGATCTAGTTTTTGAAGTATCATTATTTTGTTTATTTATTTTTGATTGGCTAGAGTATACAATTCAAAGATAATAACTATTATAATTTTAAGGTTCTATACAAATATAGTTTTAAACTATAAGACCAAAACTATTTCTATATAATCGGCTTTTTTTAGCTAGCTTAGACTTAGTTCTTTATGAATCAACAACTTTATTACCTTAACAATATATTAATAAAAAAAATACAGGGTTAATCTTAGTATATTACTAGTAGCTAAATTAAGAAATAATAAAGTATATCTAAATTATTTAAAATCACTCTCCGAAAATCAACTTATAATGCGATTGAAATTTCAATTATAGTGCGAAAATTTCCTTCCCTGAATGGTATTCAAGAAATCCCTGAATAGGTGATACTGTAGGGAACAACACAACAACACAACAACACAACATAATCAATACTAGTGATAATAAACTACTACTATACAAGTAACTTAAAACCTAAATTATCTATCCTTCAGGCTCTTACTAGTATATATAAACATTAGATCAAATCAAGTAAAATAAAGTAAATCAAATCAAATCAAACCAATTCAAGTAAATAAATAGATTAACTAACTAACTAACTAACCAATCAATTAATTCCACCTACTACTACTACTACTAGTACCATACCCGTAACACATGAATTACTAATTACTAACTTAAATATCTAGCTTGAGTATTAGTATTAATTAGTATTAGTATTAGTATTAGTATTAGTATTAAAGATAATAAAACACTTACCTACCTAGTATAACTCCCTATCACTAGCACTTATCATGATCGAACTTGAAATACTATTATCGAAATAAATAAATATATATCTATCTATCATCCCACCCATCCCATCCCATCCCATCCCACCTTATCCTCACTCCCTCACACTCACACTCACACTCAAATTTGAACTTTCGGCATATAATATAATATATAAATACAAATCAACATCCCAACTCCTATCCCCCATATCCTCCATATCCCCCATATCCTCCATATCCTCCATATCCTCCATATCCACTCTCTTTACTTTCTATCAAATCATCCATCAAATCATCCATCTTCCATCTTCAAATTTATTACAATTCATTTCCCCATCTAAATTCCTCATCTTCCTTCTCCTTCTCCTTCTCCTTCTTCTTCTCCCTCCTTCTCCTTCCTTCTCCTTATCATCACGATCACAATCACAATCACAGTCATAATCACAATCACGATCCCGTCGCGTTTGGGGTTCATTTTATTTCGTTTCGTTTTATTTTATTTTTATTTTTATTTTTATTTTTTTGACACTGGCACTGGTGAGTTTTTATGAGTGTGTGTGTGGGTATATGTATATATGGGTATATGGGTATATGTGTATATGTGTATATATGTACAACTATACTATACTATACTATATATTAGATCCCAATACATCATATGTCGTTCCATCTCATCCTATCTCATCCCATCTCATTTCATTCCATCCATTCCATCCATTTCTCTTCAAGTTCATTTTTCAATCCATAAATAATCTGATTTTAATAATCATCATGAAATCGATCCCGCGTCATCCCCTCACCTATTCACCTATTCACCTATACCCACTCCACGGTCCATTACCACTCCCACTCCCACTTCCACTTCCACTCCCATTCCCACTCCCATTCTCACTCCTTTCAACCCCCGTACTCTCCACCCTCCCATGTCCCCTTTCCAAATCTCCATCCCCATCCCCATTCCCATCCCCACCTATACCCCGCTCCCCACCTATATCCCCCTCCGTAACAACCCTCCTAGGATTTCTAAACCCCATTTCAATCTCCTCATCATTAAAAATCGCCGATCCATTACCCGCTCCCGGTCCCGCCGTAGCAGCCCTTACGATCCCCCACTGTGGTACCGGTGTCGAGAAATTTCTTACTTCTTTACCTTGTCCTTGTCCTTGTCCTTGATATCGCTGTGAAGAATTTGAAAGTACATGGGAATGAGTGTGTGAGTTCTCATTTGCATTTATATTTGCATTTCCATTTCCATTTCCATTTCCATTTCCATTTCCATTTACACTCCCATTCGAATTCGAATTCGATGATGAATGAGAATGAGAACGCATCGACTTCCTCACCTCATCTGTCTCATCCACATCACGTATCGGCAGAACCAGCTCCCCATCCCTATCGTCATCTTCTGGTTCCGAATTCAAATTTGGATTATAAGCCTTAAAAGTACTCGCTGGTGGCGGATTACTAGCCATACCGACTCCATTCATTTGTCTCGAAGGATTAAATGGTGTTCTTCTATCAGAACTAGTACTGGAATATGTCCCATTTCCATTCTGTGAATAAGAATCACTAGCATATGCATCTTGTCTCCCATATTCCGAACCCGGAGATGACGACATCATCCGATTTTGATTTTGATCCTGTATCTGTCTCGCATATCCGTTTCCCATTGCAGGAGCAGGAGATGATCTACTCATATTTTGAAGAGCAGGGTTAAAAGGACCTGGGGTTTGTGTTTGTCTGCTGATACCGATATCGAATTCCGACCCGGGTGGTGGGGACATGAAACGATTATTTGGATTTTGCATATTCATATTCATGTTAATATTCGAATCAAATGGTGTACGTCTACCCATCAAAGGAGGTGGACCCATTGGGGTATTCGATCTCATATCACCCGCACCCATACCCATACCCATACCCGGTGCAATCGGCCTCCCATAAGAATCCATCGTATTTTGTCTTTGGGGTCCCGGAAATCCAGGTGTATTTCTTCCATTTCCTCCATTTCCTCCATTTCCTCCATTTCCATCAGCGTAGGAAAGTGGACTAGCTGTGAAACCTCGATCGGTGGGTGCAAATGGTGAGAACATTCTTGTTGGTCCTTGAGGTGGTCCACGTTGCCATTGATTTAATTGGGATCCTGCTGTATTTGATCTTTGTGGAGCCGAAAAAACTTCCGTATCGAGTACCGGAAGTGATGGAACTGCTTCGCCTGAATTACCATAGCCCATTGGACCTGCATTTTGAACTAACGGTGCATTTGAAGCATAACTTCCTGTAGCCGATCTTCCAAGTTGTGGTCTTTGTTGTTCCAATTTATCCAGTTCGAAAGTAGCAACTTGAGGGATATTTCCGCTTGGCGTTCCAGGTCTCGATGTATATTGTGGAAGAGTTGAAAATGTATTTTGTCTGTTAAGCAATGGCATTTCGGGAAGTTTGTTATCATCCAATTTATTTTCATAAAGTGTTGGAATTGTTGCTTGTCGTCCACCGATTTTCTCCCCTTTCTTTGATGCTTTTGCCTCTGCTCTAGTTCGTTTCCTTTCCTCCTCTTCGATAGCCTTACTGACCTTTGCGCTGACAATTTTCGTTAATCGACCATTAATTTTTCGTTCGCAATAACCTGTAAGTCCACCATCTGCTGTTGGAAGGTAATGCCATAGGAACATGATATAAAATAAGATGGCTAGAATAAGACTCAATGCAGAGAATATCCAAACAACAAGTGTAAATACCATACCAGATAAAATAACAGCTTGTTGATGTTCTGATTCTGCAAGTATTCCAATATTTTTGAAAAATGTTACCAAAGTATCTCCAACATCACTAGTATCTTTAGGATCTAAATTTGCTTGAAAAACAGAGTATAATGTTAATGCGTTAATAACTTGTCGAGGACCTTGACAAAAAATGACTCGAATCCAAGCTATAATTATTAGCGATGATATAAAAAGGGGAAGAATTAAAAGGGAAGAATTGAAAGAACGTACATTGAAATGAGAAATATGTAAAAAGTGCCACATATTCCACACCTTTCTTACTCTTTGTCAATTCAGCAAATACCAAGAATCTTCTCCAACCTCTACCAGTTTCTCCCATTTTTATACATTCAAGTCGTACAGCCAAATTATCCAAATAGCTTTCCGCAACAGCACCTCTTCTCATGACTCGAAATGCTCTTAAATGTTCGAAACCTAAATTGACCCAAGATAAAATGATACATCCCGAGAAGATCCATTTTGAAATACTGAGTGGAATATATGGTTTAATTTCTCCAGACCAACGATTGAAAGCTAGAAGATTGACTGCGGTTAAAGTATCGACAGCATAAACTGCGGTAGATATAAATAATGAAATCCAAAGGTATGCGTATGCGAAAGGGGTGAAACAAGATGTTGATTTAAAGTCATTAAGACTCTATAAAATCATTAGCAACTTTTGTATTGAAGTAGGAATACAAGATTCATACGATAAAGTCCCATTTTTGTTCAGGACGTAAATCATCCACCTTTGGACGTCTTGAACTACAACCCATTTTTAAAGAAATGAGTAAATGTTGATATTAAAAAAGGTCGATCGGCTCTGCCACGATGACAATATTTGTCGAAGCACCTGGCTAGAAAAGAATAAATCGTAAAACCTTTAAGGATTATCGAATAATTCGTCTGGGGATTTCTCTTTCGTAATGAATGTGAGATCAATCCAATTGTTCTCCGCCTGCGAAGTAATCAATCTTATTGCGAATTGAAGTTATAGTATTGAGATGGATATCCTGTATAGTGAGTACCAAATGAAGGTAAGATGTAAAGAATCGATTCGGTGTTTGAGTATAAGTCGATTTAATGAGTGTGTAGATTGAATGATTGACTTCTTCCTATTGTTCCAACATTTTCATATTCTGAACCGATCAATTGTTGTTATTCATAAATTCGGATGGCGAGGAAAAGATTCACGATACAATAAAATAAAAGTGATAATAAATTCACTTTTATAGGATTATATCATGCGATTCGAATTAGAAAAGTTGTAGCTGTAATAAATTGAGATGAGATATCAAATTGAACATCTCAATTCGATATACCTTTTTGTTTCTGATTATGTCGTGTACGTTGTATGATATGATAATATTGGTATCAAATTGTGAATGAAGTATGTTATGTTATGTTGTGTTATGTTGTGTTGTGTTATATTGTATTATGTTGTATCGTATCGAATTGTATGAAATTGTATTGTTTAAAGCGCGCGGGTTTGATCTACTCTTTTCGTTCCAGATGGTCTCAAATGAGGATCAATATACGAATGAATGGTTTGGGATTTTATGGGAATGAAGAATTTAATTCTTTTTCTGTTTTGTTTTTTGATTTCCTGTTCTTTTCTATTTGATATAAACTTAATGAATGGAAAAATTGCAACCAAAATAAAAAGAAAAAAGAAAAAGAAAAAAGAAAAAGAAAAAGACTGAATTAATGCGGTGGATGGGTGATGGTGTTTGATGTTGATGTTGATGTTGATGTTGATGTTGATGTTAATGTTGATGTTAATGTTGATGTTGATGTCGGTATTGAAGTTAAAATGAAGAGTATTATTCCATTAACTCTAGTTTCGTTCGGTTCCAAGGATCAATTAATTTTCCTCTTAGATACCACTACTATAAAGCTAAGAAATTGAAATCATCACAAGTTTTTAAAATTCTTAGAAGGAATGGAAATATAGTATAGTATAGTATAGTATAGTATAGTATAGTATAGTATAGTATAGTATAGTATAGTATAGTATAGAGTATGGAATGGAATGTGTGTGTGTGGGTGGGTGGTAAGTAAGTAAAAAGTGGAAGTGGAAGTGAATGTGAATGTGGATGTGAATGTGGATATAGATGGGATAAGATGTGGGTGAAATTGTTTTATCAAGAAGGTCAATGCGAGAGAGAGAGAGAGAGAGAGAGAGAGAAAAGTATAGATAGTAACGAAAGAGGGTAACGAAAGAGGGTAACGAAGATAGAGTAAGATGTAAACTATTTTACTTGGGTTAGATGAGATGGAATAATTAATGGGATGAATAATAGAATAAAAATATGAATCCGAACTTTACTATACTATATCATATTATACTATACCATATCATATTATACTATACTATATCATATATACTAGTAACATATCATACATAATATATCATACATATCATTTCATATATACCATGTCATATCATAAAGGCATTATTCCCAGGTTCAATATTGATACGCGGGTAATAAACTGAGACAAGTTTAGCTTATGGTGATGGTGATTATTTATTATTGTGGAATTTACAGTGGCTGATGATGGCTGAAGATGACAATAAGAATAAAAGAATAAAAGTCTACAAATACAAATCAATTGATGTTTCGAATTAGAACTTTATTATATATATCAATAGGAATGGATGAATCTTTAACTCTTGGGCACTGTCATTGTCATTATCATCATCATCATCATCATCGTCGTCGTATCGATACAAACGAAACTTAATTGAAACATTATATGAAATGATACAATATGATAAAAGGGAGGTGAATAAATAAATAAATAACTCAATAAATAACTGAATAAAGAAATAAAGATATAAAGAAATATCCAACAACTTGAACATGTATAATATATAAAAATACTATATAATACAAAAAATACTACCTCAAAATCCAAATAAGCGCTACCCAAACCCCCCTTCACAATTCACCCAATCATTATCACATCTCCATCCATATACAAAAGTAGAAAGTACCTAATCCTAGAATTAAATCATGCAGGAACCGAATTTTTAGATCCTGCATGAATTTTATGACGGATTGACGGATAGACGGATGGGATGGATGGATGGATGGATAGATGAATACTAGTATTTTCTTTTTGATCTTAGTATTATTTTAATTGATTTTTGACGGACTTTACCTTGTTTCATTTATACTTTATTTGGATTTTGGATTTTTTGATTTTTTTTCCCCTTTTCTTTTCTTTTCTTTTCTTTTATTTTCTTGTCTAGGAACTATACTACCTGTCTTGTACTATACTGTCTATATTCGTATACTATCTATATTCATATACTAAATATATATCTTGATCATAAAATCTCAAAAACAATTAAAAAATCATCATCAAATAAATACCGATATGATATATGATATATAATATATGATATATAATATATGATATATCTAATTAAAGTGCCCTCCCTTCCATGCATTAGATTAACAATCTCTGAAACATTGGGGAAATAATTAATTAATTAATCAATGAATGAATGAATCAATCAACTCACTCCATCCACTCCAACCCAGTTAACCGTTGGAAAAATAATTATGAGCGTTAATTCTTCTCTTTTTCTCTCTATCGTCCGACTCGACTCAATCTAGAAATATCTATCCAGGTATATACAATATGAATGGAATAATACGACTTGTACACTACACTACAATACAATACAATACAATACAATACAATACAATACAATACAATACAATACAATACAATACAATACAACTATATATTATCATAAGAATCCATTCCATCACACCACAAAAAACAAGAAGCACGAACAAGCAGCAATCGAAATTTCCAGAAATAGACCCAGCCAGCCAGTCAGTCCATCCTTTAATTCTATTAAATCACGCATGATGATCACATGATTAAACATCCATCCATCCATCCATCCATCCATCCATCCATCCATCCATCCATCCATCCATCCATCAACACACCCAAGCCAATCTATCAATTAAACAAAAGATACAACAAAAGACATAACGAAAGATATAACAAACCGAAAGACCAGATATTCCTGCTCTATGATACTTTAATCGATGTATTATTTCCATCTCCATATCTTCTTATCTTATCGTCAAGCAGAAAATCACTATTTCCTTGGCGCATGCATGCATGCATGCATGCGGAAATTGGTAGCATGTGGATGAGTGGGTTTTTACCTACCTAGCTAGCTATACTATACTATACTATACTATACTATACTATACTATACTATTTTCCTCTTCACTATATCGTTAGGCGCGTGTGGGGTTCTGATGTATATATCACCTTCCTGTCTACTATATCGTTAGGCGCATCTGTGGTTCTAACATACACCACCTTCCCCTCCAGCATATCCCCATCGCAAATATCATTCCAACATCTACCTCACCCCCTCCTCATCAATCACCCTCTTTCTTAGTCTTAGTCTTAGTCTTAGTCTTAGTCTTAACATTCAACAGTCGATCCACCAATAAGCCCGACTTCGCGCCATTTCTCACCGGCTTCGCTCACCAGATCTGCTATATATTAGGTCCCGGCGGACGGACGTTAGAGATCTTTTATCCTTCCTTAGCGGGTCTTTGGTCTACAGGACCTAACCTCTCGTTTGAATCGGTGCTATGGTTTGCTGTTTCCGGACATGGTTGTTTGGATTTCTTGCGGTGTGATTTGTGAGGATAATTCGAGACTTTATATTTATTCCCATCTCCATTCCCATCTCCATCTTGATATCGAGATGTATGTATGTATGTATGTATTAGATTGGATATCTAAACAACATCCGAAAAGTCTCAATAGATGAATGAACGAATGAATACCCAGTAGCTAGCCACGAAGGCCCGTTTCCCCTTCACCAGCATTCTTCCCTTGTAATTTTTATATTCCCTGTATCTCTATCTCATGGTAAACTTCTCTCTCTTTTCTACGAGTACTTTCTGTTTATTCGTTGTTGGTCTTTTCCTTGGAGTTAGTATTGCCGTTATTCTATTGGTTGATTCTTTATACCTTCAGCAAGGAATATGTATATCTGATGATCTTTTTAAAGACCTTGAAGAATATATACGCTGTCGTATTACTCTGTTATTCTTCTGTGTGATTAGTTGATAGTAAGTCGTTGTTTGGATTGTGCGGGGTTTATATACATTTCTTGTTCTATATAGATGATTAGATTAATCATAAATCTAGTCTAGTTATACACAGATGGTTAAATCAATGATAAATATAGTCATACACATATGATTAAATCAACCATAAATCTAGTTCTACATAGATAGTTGAATCAATCATAAATCCAATATATCTTCTAGTTTGCCAAAGTACGAAACCCTTATAGATATTATAACCATCACTTTACCCCATAATCCTCCACTTTCTTTCTCTACCGCCCCGTTCAAGGTTGTTTTGTTTGCACTTGGCATGCAGCTTGCTGACTTATCGTCGTCTGTAAGGTATCTTCATTGAAATACATAAATCCATAAATCCATGCTTCGGAGAACAGTTCGGTGAGGGTATGACATTTTGGCATCATGGCATCATGGCATCATGAATGGTTATTCTGAATATTTCATGTACTAGCATTCATTGCATGTATGATATTATTGTTTGAGTTTTTGACCCTGGTTAAATTTTGAAAAATACATTTTCTGGTCGATATCATATCATATATAATGGTCGAAACAAACATCATGATAGATATATATTTCCGTGCTCAATGAATACAGTATGAATATGAATTAGTGCTGAGTATTTACATCAGAGCTGAAGTAGATTTGCCGAATGCAACATCGTAACATCATCATGGTACTTGTACATCCAGCTCCGATTCGCAAGAAGCGGGGTATCTTCCCTATGTACTTCCATATTCAAGAATCGTTTATCTCACCACCATCCTCCATCCACTCACTCCAAAGATCCAACAAGAAACCGTAAATTTCATTCCAAGCGAAGAATGGCACGCAAACGAGTAATCGCCATTCTAACAATTACGTTCCGGATATTGGTATCTCTTACCTCAGCATCAAGCTTCTCAAAATGTCGACTTCTCCCTACCGATGCAGAATGGCCGTCACTCTCAGAATGGAACTCTCTCAATAAAACCGTCCATGGGAGATTAATAGCGACGATACCTCTCGGTACTCCATGTCATGATCCCACGTACAACGCAACAACATGTTCATACCTGCAAGATCATTGGACACGACCCGAGCTGCAGTTCGTGAAGGATTTTTAATTCCATTTTTTTTTTCTTCCAGAATAGAATAAATTCACACTGATTGATTGATTGTGAGCGCTAGTTTTGCTTCGTCCTCGTCAGTCATGGCTCCGTTCTTTGCAAATCATAGTTGTGATCCTTGGACTTCGACTGCATCTCCTTGTTTATTGGGAAATTACGTCGCGTACGCCGTTAATGTTTCGAGCGCCGATGATATAATTGCGGCTATCGATTTTGCAAAAGAACATAATATTCGCTTTGTCATTCGAAATACAGGTCACGAGTAAGTCACCCACTCCATCCTGCTAATTGTAATCCACCAACCTACCTACCTACCTACCCACCCACCCATCACAAAACGCAATCCGCAATCATCTGATCGGAATCATGTATACAGCTACCTAGGAAAATCCACCGGAGCAGGCGCCCTCTCAGTATGGACGCACCACCTCAAAAACATCACATTGGCCGCCTATTCCTCGCCGTCCTACTCGGGGCGCGCCATGCAACTCGGCGCCGGCGTTCAAGCATTCGAAGCGCTCGAAGCCACGCACGCGCGCGGGCTCGTAGCCGTAGCCGGGGAATGCGCAACCGTTGGTCTAGCGGGCGGATATACCCAAGGAGGGGGCCACTCGCTGCTGAGTACGAAATTCGGACTTGGGGCGGACCAGGCGCTGGCGTGGGAAGTGGTGAGTGCGGATGGGAGATTGGTGAGGGCGACGAGGGAGGAGAATGCGGATCTTTATTGGGCGTTGAGTGGGGGTGGGGGTGGCACTTATGGGGTTGTTGTTTCGTTGACGGTGAGGGTTTATGCGGATGCTGTGACTAGTGGTGCTAGTATTGAGTTTGCGTTTGGTTTGAATTCCGACGGCTTTTATAAAGCCATTGGGTCTTTTCATGAGCTTCTTCCTGCTATGGTCGATGCGGGTGCAATGGTTGTTTATACGATTACCAATTCCTCGTTCTTCGTGAACGATATCACATGTTTCAACATGACAGTCTCTACCGTCAAAACAATCCTCTCACCTTTCCTCTCCGTTCTCGATACCCTCAACATAAACTACACGATCTCCTACACCGAATCACCCACCTACCTATCGCATTTCAACTCCACATTCGGACCCCTCCCATACGGCAGCATCGGAGTATCCGAACAGCAAATCGGCGGCCGTCTCATCCCACGCTCCGTCATCCAAAACAAAACCAGCAATTCGAATCTCACAAGCGCCATTCAAAAAATAGCCCAAGCGGGATTCACAATCATCGGACTGGGCCTCGAAGTTTCCCACCCGCCAAGCAACCCATCCAACGCGGTTCTCCCCGCCTGGCGCGACGCTCTCACGTTTCTCGTGCTCGAGTCCCCGTGGAGTTTCACTGCGCCGTGGGAGTCTATGATGGACGAGCAGGCCAAGATGACGCAGTGGGCGCTACCGCAGTTACAACGCCTTACGCCCGGCAGCGGGACGTATCTGAACGAAGCTGATTTTCGGGATGGCGATTGGAAGGGTGATTTCTACGGGGGGAATTATGCGGCGTTGCGGAAGATCAAGAAGAAGTGGGATGGTGGGGATTTGTTTTATGCGACTACGGCGGTGGGGAGTGATGTTTGGGATGTGGGTGGCGATGGGAGGATGTGTAGAGTTTGATTGGGGATGGTTGGTTTTTTTTGATATGAAGTTTATGTTGTGCGGTTCTAAATAATCATAATAATAATAATAATCTCTTTGAGGTTCTGTACAGAAAATAACTTTTACTTTTTATATTATGTTATTGGCGCCCAATATGAAATGCATGTATTGAAGATGTGGGGAGAACTATTCCATATCCTTGTGGCCTTTCGTTCTTGCTTCACACCGTCTAATATGTTAACTCCATCATAACTTCTCATTATTTAGAATTTCATCCATGCGGACTATCCAACTTGATTTACGCATAAGACTTTGGAAGGAAGGAAGAAATAGCACAGATTTTTAACTACTTTGAGTGCGAGATTTATGTTGTCACCAGTTACTGGGCCTTTGAGATTTTAGGAACCGCTGAATTGAGGCCTATAGTTTAATTCCCAACAGTTAATATGGTAGTAAATTCTCATCCTCCTGGTATTAATGGATAAGGAATTTGAGCAGATAACGACCCATTGTAAGAAATATACAGGGAAATAAGCGTAACAGGATGTGTTTGTATGTACAGTACATGAAGAATTAGATCTTTATTAATCACAGATCGAATGCAAAGAACACGCAAAGAGATACTCCAGCTCTTATCTTGCTCATCCACAATCATATTAACACATTGTACCGAGGATTTCCAAACTTTTGTTGAATAGCATCGTATCATTTCTAAGTAACGGAGAAATGTAGATGGATATACTGCCTCCCAGATTTAGCTGCTACGTTGGGCAGATGCAGTAAATGCATCTACTCACGCCAACGACTGCGCACACTACCTCAGCATCAAAATCTCCATGATTCGATAAGATTGATTGATAACTACCAATCATGCGTGCATCCATAAATCTTGAAATACATTGGAACATCACACCTCCAAGGGGCCTCCAAAATTACATAATCATCATCTTGGTTTCAAACTAGTACCATACTATCCACAAAAGGCCACTTGACCTAGGTACCATACAACCATAACCAACCTAAGCCCACCCCACGAACCATCCAACCGATAACTTTAAGCAAAATAGAAATACTCCAACTATCAACCTTCAGGCCGCAAATCAAGATTCACACATCTGCTCCATATAGAAGCCAGTGCATACCTACCCAACCATCACACCTATCAATCAATCAATCCTCAGCATGCATTTGCACCCCTCCAAATATAGAAATAAAGCATGAAAGGGAAGCCCGAAGCCGAGAACTCGGTATCCACTGCGCAGATGGTAGATACATATACGAGAAGAATTTGATATCATCCCACCATCCAGTGGCTATGCGTACACGATGATATGATTACGCGAAACCTCAGCCGGTGCTTGGATCTCGAATTTCGTGCTTACTTCCAAGTACTGGAAGAGAGAGAGAGAAAAAAAAAAGAACCTGGAATTGTTTTTTATGCTGGGGATTCTCCTAATAGGATAAATAAAATATCATATATGAGATTTTGGTGAACGTATCGATACGTATCTGCATGGGATGGATTGGAAAACCAAGGACTGTAAAAAAACATATGGAGAGAAATATCGAGGTCTGGTTTTCTTACAGCGCACATCGTAGTGTAGTCAGGGGTGTTAGTAATCAATCCACCATCTACCTACCTACCTATTGACCGGGACAGCGTACAGCCACCATGCTTAGCCGCCTCCATGCAAGTGGAACACCAACCGTCACAACCAACATATTTAATATCTTTAAGAAGATGGCAAGACTACTAAACCCTAGAAACATATATCGAGAGAAGAGAAAGTTATTAATCATTGATTGCCCTTCTTCCCGTTTCCGTTTATTATCGAGTCAAGTGAAATGGATCTTTTTCAGAACGGGTTGATTTGATGGTCATTTAGTTCATTGTTTACAGTATTTAACTGACTGATTGATTGATTAATTGATGGATTGATGAATAATGGCTGATGAATCCGAATATCGAATCTTGGTATGTGGAGACGTGGGGGTGGGAAAATCATGCTTGATTGATAAGGTAATTATAATCAATACCACCCAATACATACCCTCCATTTCGTGCATTTACTACTTACAATTCATCACAACCCATCCCGTCGTACCTCATACATACGTAGTACAATATGGGCAACCCATTGTATTTTACACCACATATCGATCTGATCGACTAAAGAATAGAATTCATCACTAATATAATTATATACATATATATAGATAATCGATTCCCATATCCCCACTCCCCACAATAACCATGACACCGACACAACACCCAGCTACCGCCCCCTCCGAATCGGCAATTCCCATGTCCTGATTTCCCTCCAAGAACTCAACACCTCGACACGCTCTCCCCATCGCGAACGACTAATCCGCGAATGCGACGGATTCCTCCTCCTCTACTCTATCCTGTCGCCGTCCTCCCTGCAAGCCATATCCGCGCTCTGGTCGGAAATCAAAACGGAAAAGGTCTCGAGGAGGAAGGCGGTCAATGTTTGCATGCTGGGGAATATGATGGATATGTGGGAGAAGAGGGTGGTGGGTAGGGAGGTGGGGAGGGAGACGGCGAGGAAACTTGGGGTGCTGGGGTGGGGGGAGTGTTCGGCGAGGGAGGGGGAGGGGTGGGAGGTGGGGGTTGAGGGGTTGGTGAGGGGGATTAGGGTGGGGTGGGAGAGGGAGAGGAATAGGGAGAGGGAGAGGAGGGAGAGAAGGCGGGTGGAGATTCAGGAATGGGGTGGGAATGAGGAAGAGGAAGAAAGGAGGAAGAAGAGGGGGTTGTTGAAAAGGATTGGGAAGAGATGTGTGGTAAGTTGACTTTTATATTTCATCGTTTTGAATATAATTAGTTGAGGCACTAATGACTCTTGTAGGAACTACTAAGTATGGGAAGTTGATGAATTTGTAAACATTACTTACATAACATATTTACCCATCACGTATATAATGATGAATGTATGAATTTAGTTACCATAACCATCATTTGCTTATATTCTCTCATCAATGAAAGCGTGAGATATAGTGGCGTTAATATTTATTTGGACCTTCAAATACATGTGGCATTTTGAGTCGATATCGCCCATGGAATAATTACACAGCTATCTTCAATGGAGCTCCAGATATTATGGCACCGATCAAAGAATGCAACGCGCTTGAAGATATTCCCTTGAATCTACTCGAGAAGGAGACCCGCACACCTGTCTCCATCGGGCGAAACTATACAGCATAGTAATAGAGTCTAGAGTGAATGACAATCATAGTCGGAAAAGTGATAGTAGCCAGGAATAAACCGCGCTACATGTTTTCCCTTACGTTCTAGCAGAAAACATGAGTTTGACCCAACCGTGGAGGCAGACCCTAGTTGTTCCCAATTATAGCGGTGTCTCTCCACTTCCCAGGTAATTTCGACGATCCTTAATTTCATCTTGATATACCCCCACAGCACTTGACCATACATGTCAGAAACCGGATTCGTCCCAGCATCGATAAGCATTGCCTTCCACCGGATCTTGTGATCTTTGAATTCGATGTCACAGCCTTTGGCCACCGTTACTCCATTTGACACCAACTCTTTTACAGTGGCACATGGATGGTATCTTACTGGGGCTGGTAGAGATGCCCATGACCATGATGGCGCTACGTATGCAAGGGAATGAATGGCTTCTGGCTCATCCAAGACCTGTGTCCAGCACAAGGCTTGAGAGAAATTGTTAAACCAAAGACCAGCAATATACGGGCATTTTATAATCTGACCAAGCTTAGAAGCCAGGCCAACGATGGCTGGAAGTTTGTCTTTTGCAATTTCTTGGTAGAGTATGTTGACACTAGTCCGTACCAAGCTTTCATTGCCTGAAATATTTCCATTGGTCCATTTATTCCCTTTGGTATTAACAGTGAGAATGTCAAATGCTGAATATCGCCAAACGCTTCCATATTCATGGGTGAATCCGAGTCTGACTTTTGGTAAACGCGACAACGAAACTGCACACCCGTTGATGTGTGTGCTAAAGTGCGAGGAGCAAGTATAGTTTCTTGAAGAACCCAGGGCCTACTCCAAAGTGGGTAACGGCCTATTCTTTATATATTTTCTCCACCGGGAGCCATATCGAATGCATAGATGAATTCATAACTCACTTTTTATGCTTCTAGAGATGTGATCAATATCATGACCTATTTTTACAGCTAGTTTTCTAAACAAAAATCCATCATCGCCTTTAGCCGCTGTTATAGCCGCAATATTGACAGTAGAATTGTTATACACTGAGGCCATTTTTGATGACTATCGATTCCAATCTTCAATAGAATCTTGAATCATGCAGAGTGAGTCAATCCATAGATAGCGTAATTGCAGTTTTCGGGTCGTATGAATAGCATCTGCAAATTTTTTGTTTATAGATGCGACCGAAATGGTAGTTTTTCTCATTTTATAGTGGGCGCAACGAATCCCATAGTCAGAGAAGCAGTGACGTTTAGAAGCCTGAATGATCTTTGGAGATGTGACCCATGATCGAAATCTTTTGCATTGAATGCATAGCGGCGTGATGGAAGTTGACTTTGTAGTAAACAAGTTTGGACATAGTATCTCTGCTCAATACGAATCAGAACCGATTGTGGGAAAATAAAATATTCAAGAGCAGACACACGAGGCTCGACTTTAACATATATTATTAGGCAGCATAGTGTGTAACAAGATTGACATAGCCCCAGATGGCAAAGCATGTACAACAGATAGATATTTATATGCTTCAATAAAGTGTTTAGTATAAATCGATTGACGTTTGTGAAGGTCTAGTTGTTGTGATAGTTTATTGTTTGACTTTGAGCGAAGCATCCTGTCCATATAAAGAGCTTAGGAAACTAGTTAATATTGACTGGATCGGGATCTCAATGTTTATAACCTAATCCAATTATGATGCTTCATATCGTTGTTGTAAAGGAACTGATTGAGGTCCAAGAAATTTTGACTTCTACAATTTGTATTTGTACAATTCGATGAATATGGAAATACTGACGGATTACCGAAAGCTCTTTATCTTCCAACATTCGTAAATCTCAAATATGGTCTAACCTCTCTCAATTCACCAAACTTCTTCCTCGCATCTTCTGTCTTTACACTTGGCGGTACAATGACGTCATCACCTACTTGCCAATCAATTGGTGTGGTGATGCCTTTCTTGTCAGCGGTTTGCAAACTATCGATTACCCTCAAAACTTCCTTTGTATTGCGTCCGCAACTCGCGGGGTACATCATTGTCAATCGGATTTTCTTGGCTGGGTCAATTATGAATACGCTACGAATTGTGAAGGCAATTCCGGCAGTATCAATGTTGGTGAGGTCTTGGGCGTCTAGCATGTCGTATAGGTAGGCAACTTTCCGGTCGGCATCGGCAATGATGGGGAATGAGAGTGTGGTTGAGGAGATGTCGTTGATATCTTCGATCCACTTGTGGTGAGATGGTAGGGGATCTGCCGACTTTTGACAGAGATGGATTTGTTAGCTGGTGTCGATTTGAATGTTTGAAATGGCGTAAAGAGGGAGACGGTGGTATAAAATCTTATAAGCAACGAACCAATCCAATCATCTTGACACCCCTCTTCTCGAATTCGCCCGTCATCTTTGCGAATGCTCCAAGCTCTGTTGTACAAACTGGTGTGAAGTCTGCGGGATGGGAAAATAGAATAGTCCATGAATTATCAATAAATTTGTGGAAGTCGATAGGTCCTTGGGTTGTTTCGGCGGAGAAATTGGGTGCTGTTTGTAGTGGATGTACAATTAGCACGGGTTTGGTTGGATGATCTGATAATTGATACCAGATAGAAAGTCGGACTACCTTCGGAACCCAATCTTAATCGTGGCTGTTCTGGCAATGAAGATGTTGTAAGGAATCTGCTCGATAGAGGGGTAATTCGAATGCTTGAAGCTTTGAAGCTGGGAGTGGCGCGGGGTAGAGCGCGAACTGTGCGGGGGATCGAACGGGCGAAGAGTGAGGCCATCTTGTGATGAATACGTTGAAGCGATGAATTCTAGGAACTGTGAACTGCAACAGAAGACTTTTGAATAGCTTTTTGATTTTGTAGGTTCAAAACTAGATAGTGTTGTTAACGAAGTAAGTGGTGCACGGACACTCATGACCTCAACCTGATTACTAATAATTTGAAAACATAATGAGCTACTTCCGTAATTCAATTCTGAATGTCTACTCAACACTTGAACATTCGAAAACATTTAAAGACAATCTGTTTTAGTTGTATGTTTAGATCATAGACATTAAGGTTTTTATTCAAATTGCAGACATTGAATAGCAAAACATATAGTCGACACTGTTGTATGCCAACTGGACAGACATTTAAAGTTTTTATGTCATATGTTGTTAGTCAGGGGTAATGGATAACCACGACTCGATATCTGTTGGTAAACCGACAAATGTTGCAAAAGAAAGACTTGTTTCAAAATATTTTCATCTCTCCGTTTATGAAAGCGTTACCTCTACACGATTAAAGCTATTGTCCCAATATCAATTTTCGACAGCTGATACTGCTATCAGTGGGTCCAATCATAATATGTCAACCTTCTCAATCTTCAGGTTTCTTCCAAAAGAACTACGGCTTCTGATATGAGAACTCGCCCTGCCAGAACCTCGAATTGTGTGTGTACAGGGAATACCCTCAACCATGATATATCATTCCATAGAGCGGCATGTGCGTTCAGATCTATATGTTCTCTACAAAGGCGTCGAAACATGGGATAATGAACAGAGAATCGAGACCCATACTTGCGTATGTTCCCTTCCTTATCTTACTTTACGCACGGAGATTCCATTTACAAGAGGGATAAGGACAAGTGAGGGTAGATACTCACGAATGCCTCTTCATCGTACCTCCAAGCGACGAATCTTCGACAATTTTGATCTCAATATGACGCTTTGAAGAACTTGTCGTGAATCTGCTAAAGTTTTCAAACGATATATATCTCCTTTAAGCCCAAAATCTCCCGCGGCAAGATCCTCGCGCAAGATTTTGATCAACTTCGCAAAGATCGCCAGTGGATCCGATTCCTTTTTCAATTACGTCTTTCTTGGCGATACAGTAGCAGATGAAATTTTCGGATGGGTTACCTTCGGTATCAATCAAGGCTCAAGCTATACTGCCAGCGCTGCAGCACGTCTTATAGCGGGAGGCGGGGTAGCTAATCCCGGCGGTGGATTTCCTGGGGCCGCTGATGCTGAATAAATGATTATCTTCAGGACATTCATTCAGTTTGATCTCAAATATTGAGTAGCAATTAGCACTCGCTTATCTTATTCTCCGGGGGGTAATTTATTTAGTTTACGCTTGGGTTACTCGTTAATAAAATGGATATTACACTCTTTGCTTAAATTTAGTCCATTACTATTGAATCACTCACAGAAACTGCAGTGTTGAATAGTGTTCTATTGTCCACGAAATCATGAAAAAGTATACAAATTTCTTTTATCGCCTTACCAAATTATTTTACTGGTAACATCTAGGCAAATTTCTCTAAATGCTCATGACTAAGCCACTAATTGAGGAGCTTTAAATGTATCTAGCGTAATTAGTACTCAGTAGTGTAATTAGTGACTACTAATAGCACCAGTGGTTAGCTTTCGCCCGTGATAAAACTAAAAGCTAGCGCTCCCACAAAACCAGCATTGCATCATGATTCCATAGAACCTCTGAACTTCCCAACTTTCATCCATACATATATTTACAATCTCACACTCAAAATTCTATACTGCATAATTTGACACTTGATATCGAATTAATCAAATATACTATATCAGAGCTTCAGAACATTAATTGCCATTCAAAATACCAACATATCGCTTAAACATTATAAATCCAAAGATCTGAAACCTCCCACCACGTTTCTTCACGATGCCATCGACGGAAACACTTGATATAGTACGTCATCACACCACAATATGGGCAACCACAACTCGTATTTCATGCGCCATAATTGTTCTTTCGCTCTTTTTCACTATGGCATTGAATATCTATCTTTTCGAATGGTATTGGTGAGATAGGAAAGCCTTAATTAAAGAGTTGAAAATGGCTCCAAAATCATATCGGGAACATATTGTGGAGAGACGGGCAGATGAAATGAATTATGATATGTGGAAAGAACCACAGATTGATATGAAGTTCTTTGCGAGGAAATACAAAAACGAAAGATTGGATAAGAGTATGTTGTTTATAATATGAACGCTTGTGGGGATATTCATAAACTAATGACTGGGTGGTAGAATGGAAAACGACGATTAAAGAGATCAAGGAGATGAGATTAGAATATGATATTATGGACTATATATCCAGTGTAAAGGATATTCCACGATGTTCCAGTGATTTTTGAGATGTTTGCAAATGAAGACCGAGGATTAATCAAAAATCTTAAGACCCAACCTCTCAGGATAAATATACTATCCCTAGAATCTAGCTTTTTCTCCCTCTAAACTATGCTGCTTCACATTATTCTCTTGCTCAAGTACCTCAAGCCAACTTCTTCAACCCGCCAATCTAAGTACGGCTGGCTCTAACTCTCGCTCGAGTAAGCTACCAGCCACAGCCGTATCATGAGGGAATTCTCACTTATCATTGCTTTTGCGCCAACCGCACCTGCGTCTGGAAATAAATCTACAACCGTATCATGGCGCATGGCGGCCGCGTGATGAAGAATTGTATTCGTATAGTCATTTCAAATGTATAGATCTACACAAATGCGAATTAAGAATCCAATAACATGTCTATTTTCCAAACTGACATTACGAAATGGAGGAGTTACATCCTTGTGCTTGCGCAAATCGATGTTCGTATCATACTCTATCAACAGTTGAAGTATAGGAATTTTGGCATATTTCACTGCGTAATGCGAAGTTGCATCACCGGAATCCTCGCAACCTTTTCCTGGGTCATTGAGATCCATGAATTCTTCCAAATGGTACGGAACAAACTCTGTGTTGACTAGAAATTTGATTACAGCGCGAATCGTTTTCCCAGTAACGTGAACCATGACACCAATGAGGATCTCAACTGCAGCCTGGGAACTGCACGGAGCTGCATGTATCAAGGAATCTTCTAGCTGCTACTTAGAGAAGAATCGAGGCCAATAATGAATTCAGGAACTTGGTATTGTTTGAAGTTTTGTTATTCGATATGATTCACTAATTCTCACAGTGACAGGTTGATCATAACAATAGGTATATCTCAAATTCTAATCACGAGTCCCATGAGCTCTTCTTTGCAAAGAATAATTGAAATAATTAGTCAAAGTCCTATTTAAGGTCTCCTATTGCCGAGTATAAAAAGAGAATGTATGTGATGACGCAAGCTCATGCTAGTTCGAAGTATATCTATACAACCCTTGCAGATTACAAACGTTGGTCTTTAGCTTATAGTTGGCCCAATGTTGGTTTTTGAATTACGCCTGGAAGAAGTCTTCCCGAAGATTCGCTACTTGTAATTCGTATTGAACAAAGAGGCGATGGCCTGATAACACTATTCAGTTGGAACTCGTACTCGAAATTCCAAAACTACTGAGGTTTGAACATACGCAAATGATCGAATTGAGTAGTGATCAAAACACGATGACTGCAGACTCCGTAGTTTCTATCCAAACTACAGACGTCAGTGTTACTGATGATGCTGAGAAGAATGCGCAGATAAGAGCGGAAGCAAGTGATTCTTGTGAGAACTTGGCTGAATTCTTTCCAAGAGACCCTCCTAACGCCTCAAATTAGTCCAGAAAGTCGAAATGCAGCATTATTGGTCTCATATCAACGTTAAGCTTCGTGGTGTAAGCTTCTTATGAACTAGTTGACTATCATTTCTCATGTTTACAAGTCCAATTAGCAACCTCTCCACAGTAATTTGCGCTCCCCTAGCGCGATAGATTTTGATAGATTTTGCCGAAACAAATCAAATATGTCACCTTGTTGGTATCTAGCTGGGAGCTTGGCGAGGGTTGTGGGCCGCTCTTGGTTGCCCCCCCTATCCGAGATTTCCGGCCGCCTGCCAATTTACTACACCGCAAATACCCTCTTCATCATATTCTCAGTTGCGTGTGCTCTCAGTACGAATCTAAATGTGCTTGTAGCTTTCAGATTTCTGAATGGTATGACAGTAGTAGCGATAATACTAAATCATAGTGTCGTGAACGATATGTTTGTGCAACAGGAACGAGGTGGCGTTTTAGCAATCATGATGGGACTACAATTTATCGGCGCATTCACTGCTCCTGTTCTAGATTTATATTATACATTAGAAAAAACTTAATGTAGTTAAATTGACAACCAAACGGATGGCAATTGTTTCATCGCATTGAGATAGAAAAGCAAAGTCTTTGCATATTCATTTGTTGGTTGTCTGATGTTACATCGGGCAATCAGATATCTCGAGTGTTCGAACTCATAATAAACAACAGGAATATCTGATTGGGTAATACGGAATCAAACAATGTGACATTCTAATTGTAGAACTGAGATATCGTTCATTAATCAAAACATCATCTGCTGCTTGTTGTATTAGTTCAGATATGAAACCAATCTCAAGCCGTCTGAATGAACCTTCGACAATTATCTATCCTGCCAATTCAGTAGGTGTTCCTTTGTATCGGTTGTCATTTACTTTCGACCCTTCTTGGCTCAACACCACATTATCAGTTAAAGAATGGATAGGTCCTCTGCCCTGTGGTTCATCTATCACTTCAGTCTCCGTGGGCAGTTGTGCATCTGCTTCAATTCCTATTGGATGTTGTAGATTTGGCCTTGCAGTTCCACCCACTTGTGAATACTTTGACTTTTGCCACCATAATAGAAGAATGCCACATATGACTACAACAATAACAGCAGCGCCGGTGGAAATACCAGCGATCGTGCCGCTGGAGATTTTATGGTTTACAGGTTTGTCTGCAGGTGTTGATGTAGAGTTGGAGCCGGTAGATGAATTTCCTAGGGAAATGTTCGTATCATTTGGACTTGTAGTTAACGAACCATTAGGAGATTGTTCTGTGATTGGTGACCAAGTATTTTTCCAAGTATCTGCCCACTTCATCTTCGATGGTACAATGTAATCATCATCCGCGCCTATACTTATAATGTTTTCATCCAAAGGACCTGGTATATCTGGACCTGGTGCTTGGGCCAGAAACCAGACTCCCTGTTCATTGTAGCCCCATTGCACACCAATAAAAGCTGCTTGAAGAAAGGCTCTACCAAGATGGAGAGGACTCCCGGGTTTTGTGGGATAACAAGGAAAAAATTGCATCTTCTGAGTTGTTATTGGCTCGCTCAGTGTAAGATTAAGAAGCATAAATGGTACTTTGATGGTTAAGTTTGCGTTGGCACTGCTGTTGACTTTGAATGTGAAGCTAAGATATGCTGGACTACTGATTATTTGGTTATATTTTGGATCGGAAATGTTCCACAGATACAAATTGTACTTCGATGAGTAAGAAACAGGCAGTTCCTCGGTAATTGCGTCGCAGGCAGTCCGAGTCAAAAATATATAAGGAAATGCGGGGTCAACATTTACCGAGATAGAAGTCTCAATGGCGCCGTTATCCGAGAGTAAAAGACCGTTCCGGTTGAAAAACGAGAAAGGTGAATATCCTTCCGATACTCCGATGCCAATGTCGACTAAATCAATAGGTAGAGTTGCAAAACCGTAACGTTGAGCCGAGAATGATCCCAAAATTCGAGTCTGGTCATACCCCCCAATATAGTAAGAACCAGGAATAAACGGGTCGACTGATCCAATATGTAGACCAAATGCATTCGATGGCACAATGCCATTTCCCCAAAGAGCGCTGTCAATGAAAGTGCCATTCACTTCCGATTCATTGGTCCGTTGCCAGGTTTGATTGATATCCCAAGAACCGAGTGACAAGATGCCAGTTTGCAAGGCATACTTCGTGCCATCCGGTAAAAGATTGTAGCCAGCATCCACAACTGACATGTCAAACGAGGCTACCGTTACCACTTGTTGGGTTTCCGATGGCAAATTCAGATCGTCAAAAATGACAGATGCGTTGATTCCGTCATATAATGTACTTCCTAGGTCCAAGGTTGTGATTACGTCAGCAACTCCTGGGGGTTGAGCAGTAGAACTGAAAGTACTGGAACGGTTTGGGTCATAAAGTCCAGCTTTTTGAGCATCGCATATAGTGGGACAAAGGGCTGATGATAAGATTATTGATGTCCAAAATCCTCCAGGCAGTAGGTCAATGTCTTGACCTGGTGTTCCAATTTGCACTTTGACAGCTTGCCAGGGCCCATCTGGTCCGTATGTTGTTGATGACCACAGTAAGGCTCTAGGTAATGATGATTCGGCGATTGCAAAGAGGAAACAATACATAAGAAAGAAGAATTGATTTGCCATTCTGCACAATCAGAACGAGGTGGTTTATTTACGCGGGTGTAAAAAAATCAAAGTTGATGTTTAGAAAGAGCCTTCAGTAGTAGTGATTGACGCAAAGCAAAATGAAAAATGAGAAACAGATGGTTTGAAGTCACCCAGTCAATGCCCGTTGACAGTTTTCACAACTTTAAGTATGAGGGCCCAAAATATTGAATCCTTAAAAGGAACTTAGATCGCGAGGCCACAACATCCTAGCGTGAAACTCATCCACTGCCATTGTTTTGTGTAACTATCATCATGTAACACAACATGGAATGAGGAACAGGGTTAAAGACATAGATTTCGAGGTAGACTTGATATAACTGAAGGGAAGAATCTTGAGTCCTAGAAAATAATTAACGAAAGAAACCTATAGTTATTATTGCATTCGCTGATGTTTCTAACGCTTCAATATGACCACAATCCACTTTCCAGGTCAAAAGGCAAGGCTTTGGGAAATAAACATACGGCAACTCGCATATTATTCAGGTAATTGGGCATTTACACAAAACTAATGTTGAGCCTCATGTCGACAGCCTTCAAGATGAATAAACAATAACTCTTGCCCAACCACCATTCGGCATGTAAATTCATGATTATGTCAAAACTAAATAGTCATATAGTGTAGAATTGGATTCAAAGTGTTCAAATTGATGTTGAATGACTAGATTATTCAATTGTTTAATTCAAGCCAAGGAATCGAAGGTGTAGAATCATGAAACCGTGCAATAGAGCGGTCCATGAATTGATACAGTCATCGGTATCCAAGTGGCTCCCTAGTCTTAAGACTTGATTACTGCCACATTGCTTTCGTTGTGAAACGGTTATCCATCGAGTTAAATCCGACAGTTTGGCAGTAGATACTGATGATGCAATCCTCTTTCCTGATGAGAGGAGAATATTGGCATAGAATTTTACATTTTGCAAAACAACTATGAATGAAGTACGAATGCAATAGCTGATGAACAGTGTAATTTTGCTCAGACTTCCGGGCAACTGAACAAGATAAATCAAGAATATGAGAACACGCCCATATTCCTAGGGATTCGAAAGAGAACTCATTGTTCGAGATCAGAAGCAGTCAAAGATGCATCTGTTTCTTATACCAAGAACTATTTATGATAGGACCGAAAGATTGGGCATCAAGGGGTGAGGTTGAGATACAAAAAGATTTACATATCATATTAGTCACGTGACTCGTAGGCTTCTGGAACATTATTTCTCCATTTCCGATCTAAGGAATTTTAGCAGCCATCATATTGCCATCGATCAAAAAAAGATTAATTTTGAGATCAGACTGTTCAACAACCACGAGCCCACCTATCTACTTTTGCGATTCCTATCCTTACGTCTGGCTGTTCTCTCAATCAAGTCTCCACATACACCATATTCTGCGATCAAACAAGACTTCTTGCGGGAAGTTCAGGTGGAAGCGGAAAAGCTTGAAGACGATCATTATAATTATAAAGAATGGATCACACACGAGACCCGTGTCCTTGGGTGGCATTGAATGATTTCGGAGGAGCATTCTGTATGGGGGTACGCTCAAATTCTACCAATGAATTTAATTTGCGTTCATTCTCGAAAAAAAATCGGCTCAATGGCGTTTGCTGACATCTTTCTTGCACCTAGGCAATCGGAGGAGCTGTATGGCACGGTGTTAAAGGCTTTCGAAATTCACCATATGGCGAAAGGCGGATTGGCGCACTCACAGCGATAAAAGCACGAGCACCAGTTTTAGGAGGAAATTTTGGTGTTTGGGGTGGATTGTTCTCGACGTTCGATTGCGCTGTGAAGGGATTAAGGAAGAAGGAAGATCCATATAATGCCAGTATGTCTCGAGATATTTACCATGGATAACCGTTTCTGCCGCAAAAACATGACAAAATCGATGATAGAAGCATGTCACTGACACAATACTTGCAGTTATCGCGGGATTCTTTACTGGTGGTGCGCTAGCTATTCGAGGGGGTGCAAAAGCAGCCCGAAACTCGGCGATAGGATGTGCGGTTCTCTTAGGTGTTATTGAAGGTGTCGGAATTGGGTTCCAAAGGATGATGGCTGGAAACACCAAATTAGAGGTATGCGCTTTTCAATTCCTGACTTGAAATCTCTACTAACAAATATTTTACAACCAGCTTCCCCCACCACCCCCACCACCCTCAGAGTCTGGCCAAACCGGATTCCCAGCCCTCGCATAAACATTGTATACTTCACGATGACCTTAATATATACCTTGTGCTGTCCGAAATTTCAGCATCAACACCCCAACTCTACTCCTTCCGTCCATGTCGAAAATGAAAATGATGACATAAGGCGCATGTATTTCCTACTTTTTGAGGGCCCTTAGCAGGGCCGCTCCTTACACCTGTCTATACTTGTTTGTCTGCATATTTGGAACGGTGTACATCTAGACTTAGCTTTCGTGTCCTAAAGACAGGATCGGTTATCAAGTGAAACGAATAAAAATGATTTAAGCACTGTTTTACGATCAGACTCTTTGAGGTTGCCACGTCGTATTGCTTCAAGTGTGTGTTGAATCCGCAGTTTTTGTCTCGATTCACTCGATTTATGTGCCCAAATTTGAGAAAAATGCATAACCACTCCAAGGCTTCCTACGAGTAGTATCTGGCGCTAATCGACACCTCCATTGTCTTAATTCTCCATCACAAGCTTTGATTCCTGATTACTGTCACCCGATATCAGCCCCCCAATTCCAACTCGGCTTGCTGTTCTCTTAAATGGCGGATTAAGCTCCCTTTTCCCATGATATTGCATCATCTTATGGCCATTGCCAATGTCTTGGGACGTGGCTGGTGCGGAAACGAACGTTGATGTTTGGTTGACCTCGAATATACTGTGTTGTAATGAAATATGAAAGAAGGGTATAACAAAATCATAATCTCAGAGTGGACTGCGGAGCCGGATTCTTAGATGATGTTGTCTGTAGGAAAAGAAACATCGCCTTAAGGTACAATGACGACGATCCCAAGCTTTTTGCATGTTTAGAAGCATTTAGTGAAGTTATATAATTGGACGACTGCAGCTAATGATGTATGAGAGCAGCATTTACTCCATGTAGGACTATGAGGCGAACGTGGCGAGGAACGCGATGTTAAGGCGCCCCGAAACATAATTTTTATTTCATTAATTTTGAGGCCCTTGGCAGGTATAACCTCTTTTGAGTGCGGGAAAGTACCTAGGCTGTTAATTCAACCAAAGTTAACTTCGGAATCGAGATTCTATAGTTCTGAATGTTTAATCAGGCGATATGCAATCATTGTAGTTTCAATTCTTGCATTCGAATTTAACGTTTTTAAAGATTAAATCAACATATATCTGTATATCTCATGAACGGAGATTCAGAAATGGATCGGAAAGATAATTTGATTGACTTTTCTGGTTACTGATCAAACTGAATATTTTTACCACACAGCTGTTATCAGTCGGGAGTTCCGACATACCTAGGGTATAATGTAATCATTAGGTTTTTGGTTGTTTAATCAAAACAGTTGCATGTCGTGCTATTAAATTGTATCAATTGGCCGCCTTACGCACCTACATTATGATTACAAAGCACATAACCAGTTGTTGATTACCAAACAAATCTATCGCGAATAACTACCTATATAAATTTAAAGGTCCCATGCAACAGGATTTAAGTTCTATCTGGTAATTCATGAAAGTTATCTTCTAGTTCATCACTTTCCTTCGCGATCCAAAAAGTACAAGGACTTTGGATTGTGCTGTACCAAAGACGGAAAAATACCTACCTCACTTACCAATACTGTAGTTATCCATCAATTTCAAATATGGCACCAAACAAGTCCCTCATCTTTGTATCTCATCCCACAAACTTCCCAATCCCAGGTCAAGACTTAGTCATCAAAACCGAAGAAATCGATCTCACCAAACTCCCAGAAGGTTGCTCTCTCCTCCTGAAAACCCATTACCTATCTTATGATCCCTTTCAACGTGGTCGCATGCGCCCCGCTAGCGCAGCATCATATACAGCCGGCTATATCCTCAACGAACCCATCTACAATGACGCTATATCCACCGTCATTCTCTCCTCTACATCTCGATTCAAACCAGGTGATGTCATTATCGGTTATTCAAATTTCGCCGAATACGCATTAATCCCCTCATCACGCGCAGAGAAAACCACTGCTGAGCGTGGTTTTGATCTACTCGATAATCCGTTGGACTTGGATCCGAAATTGTTCCTGGGAGCTTTGGGTATGAGCGGTTTGACTGCTTATTCTAGTTTGTATGAGATCGGGAGACCGCAAAAGGGGGATACTATCTTCATTAGTGCAGCGAGTGGTGCTGTGGGTGGGATTGTGGGACAGTTGGCTAAAAGAGAGGGAATGACGGTTTTGGGATCGGTAGGGTCGGATGAAAAATTAAAGTTCATCATTGAGGAGTTGGGTTTTGATGGGGGATTTAACTATAAGAAAGAGAATCCACAGGAAGGAGTTCAAAGAGTCTTAAAGGAAGCTGGAAAGGAAAGTCTCGACATCTATTATGATAACGTGGGTGGTGAGATGTTGGAAGTTTCCATCGCATCTATGACTGTTGGAGGGAAAATAAGTATGTATACATCATTTTTAATAATGGGTTTGAGGAATTTTTGACTTACAAATAGTGTTATAGTATGTTGTGGAAGTATTTCACAAACTTCACTTCCTTTCTCAGAATTCTATGGCATCAAGACCATGCCTCTGGTTGTTGCAAAACGTATTCAGATTACCGGTTTTCTTGTAACTGATAAACACATGGGTCCAAAATACAAGAACGAGCATCGGGATAAGATGTCAAGATGGATTAAGGATGGCGAAATCAAAGTCAAGATGGACGTGACTGATGGGATTGAGAACGCCGCCGAAGGTTTTGTGGGAATGTTGAAGGGTCAAAATTTTGGAAAGGCGGTTTTGAAGGTTTCTGATCTGTAAATAGATGTGAATGGGTCCCTTCGGGCACTCGATTCTGCTTACAGAGCCGATCGCGACGCCGTGTGATGAAATCCTAATCTAATATTGAACAATATCAGCATTTAACTATCTAATCAAAAAGTACATATTATGTTGTAAATAACCAGGATTCAAGGATATAGTCACTTCAACAAAGCTAATGTCTGAACTGAAGATGGTACAATGAGAGCTTTCACCTCCCCCTCGATGACTCTTATCTAGTGGATCTAACGACTTGTCAAGCTTCTGAATCGAAAATTATGTTGAAAGTATGCCATCTAATCCACACTATCATTTTAATTTCTTATTATAGAAATTTCGGAAAAGCCGGTGCGCAGGAGAAGAGATCTCTTGGATCTCACCGGTAAATACCATTGCAAGGGAAACGTTTCAAAAAGGGATTGTGTATCAAATATTCTCGATAGGGGCAAAGTATCGACAATGTCACGTAGACCTTCGAGACTAACAACTTACCTGAAACTTCTTTGAGCGATAGCACAACAACTATTGTCAATTTAATCAGCGCCGTCTGATATTGGACACTTCTTCTCCTAATGTTTCAATAACAATAGCTGGTCGGTAATAAAAGGATACTCGGTAACCTACCTACAGACATAAATTAGCGCTTCAAGATTTACATGCCGGAACCCAAAGCTACTTGAGAACAAAATGAAATTTAAAAACTCGAATTTAAGACTCATGGTTCAAAATATCGATGTTTTATGCGGTATTGATGGGCCGGAAGTGGGGGGTATATGTATATAGGGCGGGGTAAGATGAGATGATGAGAAATTGTGACCTGAGTGAGGACTACACTAGCGCCGGGAGGAAGGTCCCGGTGGTTTGAAGTGAGATTGATCTAGATCTACAAACAATCTCAGAATAGTCGGGTCGTAGACCGAACCAGGTCAGAGCCGTCGTTTTCTAGATTGATCTATAACCCGTATCAATACGTCTTTACATTCTATGTATTTATATTTACTGCCATACTGGTACAGTATCTCGAATCTCGAGAGTATCAACATTTGAATGCGATGTCTAGATGTCGAAAGTATTTGAAATATTATAAATGCCAAGCAAGACGTCATTAAGTTTCTGGTAAGGCTGGGTTAAGAAGAATTAAAAATTTGCTTGTGCGGGAGATCTAGACGGATTGGTTTCGGACCGACAACATGGGTACCATACGTCAAGGACGTTTTAGTATCAGAAATTTTATAATTTTTCGACCTTTTGGAGATTTCCAAGAAAAGAATATGAGAGTATATATGCGTACGAGTACAGATATATAATGGCTTCATGTTCACGATGAGAGTTGAGGTTTTGTTTATATGAATAGATGGGCAGGCAATTTGAGGGAAATCCTACCTATTAATTGCCACGTCACATCCCTACCAACCCGCCACTTTGCGAGTCAAGCAAATTAATTGACGATGGCTTCCACATCCTCTTCACAGAGTGAATCTGCCGATTCGGAACATCAACGAAATAATCACATGGCATCCGAAAAGAAAACAGATGAAGAATCTCAAAATAATGGCACCCCGGGCGGCTTTCTCAACTCCCCCGTCTCCATCCGAGAACGCATTCATCATTTCACATGGGCTTGGTTCACTCTGACAATGAGTACTGGTGGAATAGCACTCCTACTCGCTAATACCCCCCATAAATTCAGCGGTCTCACAATCCTCGGCGATATAGTCTTTATGCTTGACTTGGTATTATTCAGTATACTCTGTACCTGTATCACAACGCGTTTTATTCTCTACCCCTCCGCATTCTACGCCTCCATTCAACATCCCACCGAATCTCTCTTCATACCCACCTTCTTTATCTCCCTCCTCAGTATCTTCGCCAATATTTCCCTGTACGGAACACCGCACGTGGGACCCTGGCTCCCTACCACCCTCCGCGTTCTCTTCTGGATCTACACAGCCATCACCTTCCTCGTCGCAGTCTTCCAGTATGTATTCCTCTTTACCGGAAAACCTCTCACCATTCAGTCCATGACACCCGCCTGGATCCTCCCCATCTTCCCCGTCATGTTATGCGGAACCTTCGCCTCCGTAATCTCCTCCAATCAATCTCCCGAACACGCCCTCCCGATCATAATAGCGGGTATCACGTTTCAGGGGCTGGGCATGATGGTTGCGATGTTCATGTATGCGCCCTATCTATCCCGCCTCATGACAGCCGGTCTCCCGGATCCGAATACCAGACCGGGGATGTTCATTGCGGTTGGCCCGCCCTCATTCACAGCGCTAGCTTTCCTGGGCATGTCGGAGCAAATGGGTCGGATTTTCCCAGCCTATGCAACCATATCGTCGATCTCGCACCCGGAAATCATCGCCGATATCTTCCGCATGGTCGCCGTAAGCGTAGCGATATTTCTCTGGGCCACCGCATTCTGGTTTTTCGCAATCGCGTTCGTGAGTGTGGTGATGGGGGCGAAACAGGGGATGAGTTTTCATCTCGTGTGGTGGGCTTTTGTGTTCCCGAATGTGGGGTTCGCGATTGCGATGATTGATATTGGGAAGGCGTTGGAGAGTGAGGGGATTCTGTGGGTGGGGAGTGTGCTTACGGTTTTGTTGGTGGCGGTTTGGTTGTTTGTGGGTACGTTTCATGCGAAGGCTATTTTTACGAAACAGATTTTGTGGCCGGGGAAGGATGAAGATCATGATCAGTGAGGAAGCGAGAAATTGAAGGGTTATTGAAATCAACATTCAAACGAAGGGCAAATATCTCAAACTCGAAGTAGAAAGGATGGATTGGAAAAAAAAAAGTTGTCATCTGGATCAGGTCGATCTATATGCCTAAAAATATTACGACATTCGGCAATGCAATCTACGCAAGATCATGAACCAAAACGAATAGACAAATAACGCCCAACGTCACTCCCCACCAACATCAACACCTCCCAAATCAACTTGTCATCTCACGAACCTCGCAAGATCTAACACAGCATCTCATAAGGTGGAGCAAAACCACTGATCTTCTTCTCACAGTCCCCCAACCTAGACATCATGCAGGACTACCACTCCTCTCACCTCCTCTCATCCAACTCAAAACTCAACTTGACAATCGCACAAGATTGAAATACCTCACTTCCATCTTCACGCTTCTCATCTTCCTCGTCGTCATCGTTTCCCTCCCGGTACTAAATTAACTAATCAAAATGCCTATCATAATCACACCAACCATGCTACCACGCGAGTCCTTTAGATCTCCTGCTCCTCGAACAAAAATCACGAGTTCGTATTTCTTTTCTTCGGTTTTGGCGGTGGGGAAATTAATTAATATGGTTGTTTGGCTCGGGATTGAGATTGAGATTGAGATTGAGATTGAGATTGAGATTGGGGCTGGAGTTCTTATCTTGGGAATGGTAGTTGAGGATTTAAGATTTCATGGAGAATAGGGTGACGACTGGGAATATGAATTTATATTACCATGTGTATATGATGGTGTTGGTTCAGTGGACGAGTATACACGATTGCTAGAATGGGAGATGATGATTTGTTATAGGGATTGCCAGGATTGGGACGACTTTCCTGCTGTTGGGATATCTTGGGATAGAGGGGGGTGGTTGTATATTTGATTTGATAGATGGATAGATGGGATGGGATGGGATGGGATTGGATGGGATTGGAGGAGATGCATAATGATAGAATGATAGAATATGGTAGATAGACATATAATATACGTAATATAACATCACAACTGCACAACTGCACATACTCACATTACAATTCCATTTCCCTTTCCATTTCCATTTCCAATTGCACGAAATATAAACATCATGTTAATTGCAGCTCTCCAAATAAAACAACGCAAACTGACACTTACTCTATATAGCTATCCACGAACCCAATTACCTAGCCACTCACTATATCTACATTGCACCCATCACGCCCATCGAGACAAATATAAGTAAGTAAGAAACAAATCCGGAACCCAACCCGGCAAAGGACATCCATCCATCCATCTCATCTATCCGGTCATATGTAACGGTCCACCAACACACCTACCATAAGATAAAGCGATGCAGGATTGGGGAGCGGATCTTTATGTGGCACGTTCGTGCGCAGATAAGCTTGGGATGCAAGAAAAGGGGTGATTGGGGATATGGAGGATGGATGGTGGATGGATAGATAAGGAGATGGATAGATGGAGAGATGAGGAGATGGAGAGATGAAGAGATGGATAGATGAGGAGGTCTATAAGTGGTTGGGTTGGGCTAGACTGGGCTGGACTGAGTTGGGCTGGTGCTTGGGGAATAAAAGATGGATGTTTGGGGGGTTTGGGTATTGGTATGTTGGGTTGGAGGTTGGGTTATGTTGTTGTATGTATGTATGTATGAGGATATGTATGGGAAAGGGGGAGAGGAGAGGAGAGGAGAGGAGAGGAGAGAAGAGGAGAGAAGAAGTGGAGATTAGTTGGGAGGATTGATTGAAGTGATCTTATTTATTAGTTAAATGGGTAGGATGAATTTATATAAAAATATATGGAGAATTATAATATACTGGTAGATAAGGAAGAAAAGAATTTATCTCAAGAAGAGTCATAACTCATAAGGAATTTAAAGACGCAATTAATGATATTGTTTGCGTGCGTGATTATTATTATTATTTTTTCAGTGCGTATGTGTAACCCCGTATGTACCTTCCTATTATTATTATCATTATTAGTATTATTATTATATTCACCTTTATTTTATTCCTGACCATCCAATAAGATATTGTGTCACCTTAAGCTGAAGATTTAAAAAAAAATAAAAAAAATAAAAAATAAATAAAAAATAATCATAATATTAATAATACGCAATTGACTATGGATTCGCACGCAATTGATCACTTGGATGAGAAGATGGGTTATGATTCAGGTGATAATCATAATAATAAGCTGAAGATGGAGGAACGGGAAGATGTCACTTTAATCAATAATCGAACCCAGAAGGAGAATTTGTATGTGATACAAACGAACTGTGAGAAGGTACAATATCCTTTTCGGCAACGACAATATCAACATCCTGAAGAAGTAGAAGAAGAAAAAGAAGAAGAAGAAGAAGGAGGAGGAGGATACGAAAACAACAGAGAAAAGGAAGAAGAAGAAGAAGAAGAAGAAGAAGTAGAAACTTGGAGTTCTAAACAATATCAAAATCAACAATTACCGTCGGCGTCTATATCCCTTGAACTTGAGAGGTGGAATTGTTGCGCCAGAATTAATTCAAACCTAAATCCGAATTCGATTTCGAATGGTTGGAAGATGGATACTCTTCATATTGAGAATATTAATCCTTGGATTACAAGAAGTGAGAGGAGAGATATTGATGCTGATGCTGCTGGTGGTGGTGGTGGTGGTGGTGATGGTATAAGAGCAATCAAGGAAACAGTTGAGGTTTTTTTGGACGATGATATCGATAATGATGATGAGAGTGATATTGATAGTAATTGTAAGTTCAATTTCCTCAATTCTTCTCTCATTTGGTTCGATTTTTATTATTCTTTCTTTTGAAGATATAAAACATAATAAATGGAACCAGTTGAAATATCGAACATTTTATTTTGTTCGGTATTGATATGGATTTTCATGAAGAATTTGAGGTTTTTATATTCGTATGGTATGGAAGTATGGCATCTCGAATTATGAGAGGAAAGATTTCCGCTCCTCTAGCTTCAAAAAAATAAAAAAAATAAAAAAAATGCCACCATACCGTTAACGTTACAGTACCTTCAAGGTTGCTTTGACAAATCGGATTTAATCATAACTACACTATTGATTTAAATCCCCCTTCAAATATTTGAAGATGACCTCAATTTTTAGTTCAAGGAGATCACCGGAATCTCAAAATATCAAAACTTCAAAAATAACTACATCAAATGCTAATAATACCTCAGCAACCGGTAGTAATATCGACGAAGATGTAGAAATCCCTTCACAATCGCAATCGCAAACCCAATTTCAAGAATTTAACCACGAATCTCGATCCGACAACGATGACCCTTCCTCCTCCAAACCACAACTCGCACATCATTTACAAAACGATAGTTCCATCCTAACCCTCGCAGTTGGCGATCAATACATATATGCCGGCACCCAAGATGGAGAAATCATAGTATGGTCCCTCTCGGCCTTCGAACTAGTATCCAGAATCCAAGCACACACCCGCTCCGTACTCTCGCTATTCCTTTCTCCCGACCGCAAGCTTCTTTTCTCCTCTGCCGGCGACGCCATAGTAAATGCCTGGTGTCCCGTTACCCTGCAGCGAAAATACCACATCTATAGTACATACGACGTGGGCGATGTATTCAGCGTGGCCTATTCCGCACAATTTCAAACGGTGTATTTAGGGGCCCAGAATACAAGTATCCAGTGGTGTAGTTTGAGGAACTCGGCGAATCGACCGACGCCTAATCCGGAACGCCATCCTGATAGGAGAAATCATAGGTTCTTTGATAGTGTGCAGCATGGGGGGACTTCGACTCCGAGACCGAGACCAATGAGTAGGAGTGGTGCGGACCAGGGGGATATTTTGGAGATTGAAAAGGCGCATATGAAACAATATGCTCATTTCGGGTATGTTTATTGTATGTTGATGGTTAAGAATGTTTGTCGGTTGGTGGATGCAGATGAGGATATGTTGATTAGTGGGGGAGGAGATGGAACGATTAAATTGTGGCAGTTGTCGAATGATGCCGATGTGGGAATAAAAGAGGTTGCAAGTCTGGGTGAGGATGATGCGGAATCCGTATTATCGTTGGCAGTTGATGGTTCGTTTCTTTACAGCAGTAAATTGGAGGGGGTTATCGAATTGTGGGATTTGGATACCAAACAAAAGTTGAGGGTTATTAGAGCGCATAAGGGTGATGTTATGACATTACAAATGGGCTGGGGATACCTTTGGAGTGGTGGTTCTACGGGACATGCTAGAGTAAGTATTTTTCTTGTTTGATGAGAGGCACATTCTGACTTTTAATAGAAATATAGCACGGTACAATATGGACAATATAAAACCTCGAATTTCAGTCAAAAATACCACTGCGTCAATCGATGGAAGGCTCATGAAGGAAGAATCCTTGCATCGGCAGTTACTACTTATAATGGCCAACAATTCTACATCACTGGAGCCAACGATAACTCGGTATCGATTTGGGATATTACTGGCTGCCATACAGGAACATATCGAAAACCGGATATTGAAGAAAACCAACTGGTCAAATCCTTACAAGAATTTGTTGCTTTCAAGACAATCTCTTCTAGACCAGATTATGAAGAAGATTGTCGGCGTGGAGCTACGTTTCTTCGTACACTTTTTAAGAAACATGGTGCTGTCACAGAAATGTTAACTACGGAGGATCGTCACAATCCTATTGTTTATGCCAAATTCAAAGGAAATCCAAAGACTGCTGGAGAGAGAAAGAAGATCCTTTTCTATGGTCATTGTAAGTATTGGCAGTCCAAGTACATTGTGTCGTACTAACTAAAATTGTAGATGATGTCGTGCCAGCTGATGACAAACAAAAGAAATGGATCATTGATCCTTTCCAAATGAAAGGTGTTAATGGTTATCTTTATGGTCGAGGTGTTTCCGATAATAAAGGTCCAATTATGGCTGCTTTGTATGGTGTTGTTGATCTTGTTCATGAGAAAGCTCTTGATTCTGATATCACGTTCCTTATTGAGGGAGAAGAAGAATCTGGATCTCGCGGATTCAAAGAAGCTGTTCGAAAACATAAAGATCTGATTGGCGATATTGATTACATTATTCTTGCCAACAGTTATTGGTTAGATGATGAAGTTCCTTGTTTAACATATGGTCTTCGAGGTGTTCTTCACGCTACGGTTCAAGTTCATAGTAAACATCCAGATGTCCATAGTGGAGTTGATGGAAGTTTTATGATGGACGAACCGCTATTCGATTTAACCGCTATCCTCGCTCGATTAAAGGGTCTTCACAATCGAATTCAAATCCCCGGCTTCTACGATGCTATTCTCCCATTAACTGAACCAGAAGAAGCTCGTTACGATGATATAGTTTCTACACTTCTTCGTCGTAACCCCGAACTTGGTCCAGCCTCTAATCTCAAAGCTTCTATCATGGCCCGTTGGCGCGAACCCAATCTTACAGTCCATCGATATAAAGTTTCTGGTCCAGATGGTTCCCTCGTCTCATCAAATGCTAGCGCAGCTATCTCTCTCCGTTTAGTCCCCAACCAAGAAGTCGACGATGTAATTCAATCACTTACAAACTTCCTGCACGATGCATTCTCAACCCTCGATACCCATAACGTACTCACCATTACAATCGACAATCAAGCCGATGCCTGGCTTGGAGATCCCGACAATGAAATTTTCAGAACACTCGAGGATGCTATCATGGAAGTTTGGGATCCTATCACGACAGATAGTGGAAGAAGAGCCAGTGTACCCGGCCCCAATAGTATCAAAACCAGCTTATCAACAACAACCAACGGATCAACACCAACCTCAAATTCAAAAACAACCACCATTTCCTCCCCAAGTCTCAAGCCAGAACCGGCTACAAGTACAACATTAACCAATGGAAGCGATCATACGAGTCTTGCGGCTACGACTACTGATATCCCATCGGATGTATCGCTTTCTTCCGAGGAAGACGATAATTATATTACGGGTGCTGGGCAACTAGATGGACACAGTCATTCAAAACACAAATCCAATTCGAATGGGGAACATCAGAAGAAGAGAGGCAGGAAACCTCTTTACATTAGAGAGGGTGGTAGTATTCCCAGTATCCGGTTCTTGGAGAAGGAGTTTGGGGCGCCGGCTGCGCATTTACCTTGTGGTCAGGCTAGTGATTCGGCGCATTTGGGTGAGTTCTCTTTTTTTTTCTTTACCTTTTGTTTGCTATTGAGGGATTTGGTGTTTTGAGTGGTATGGAGGAGTTGAGATTAATGACTAATATTCATTGTGCCTAATAGATAATGAACGCATTAGAGTTAATAATCTCTATAATAGTCGATTGATTTTTAGAAAGGTTTTTAGAGAGTTACCGAGGAAATGAATGAGTTGGTGGATGGATGAGATATTTTCTACTACATATCTCTGAACCTATCTTTTGTGCTGGGAGGGGATGGAGGGGCGAGGAGTAGATGGATAGGTACATGGATGGATGGATGGATGGATGGCGTTCGAGGTTCTATTGCCCCTAGGCGTGACCTTTGCGTCTGAGATTGGGTTTCAATTTAAGATCTAAGATTCTTGATATCTACAAAAGATACCTGAATAGTTCATGGATTGTTTTCTGCGATTTACGTGAGCATGGGAATGTGGGTGTATGCTGGGCGACACAATTTACAAGAATATTATATTTCTATAGGAGATAGTTCCAGGCCGAAAACTATGCGCTAATATTATCTTCCTGCCCATCGTTACCAAACCACCCAAAACCAAGACCATCCACTAACATTCCCTCAATTCCTTCCAAATTCCTACGCAACCACATCCCAAAACAATATATCTATAAAGCCCTCCCCAAAAACCTCTCACACTCTTCCTTCTCCGGATCCTTGATCTCCTCATCCCATTTCATCTGCTCGCGCTCGAGTTCCCACACCCCACCCACACCCCCATACCCAACCAGCCAGCTCCCCTCCACATCCGCCCACAACTCCATCACCCCCCTCTTTTTCGCCTTCCCCACAACCCCCACCTGCACCTCCCTCATATGTTCCCTCCACCCCTCCAACGCCGCCTCCACCCTCTTCTCCACCACCACATGCCTCCACCGCCCGGGATCCCTCAACCACCGATTCGCGTCCTTTTCCAAAAAATTAATATACCCAATATACTCACAGACCAGCGCCAATTCCCGCACATTATCGACCCGCGGCTCCGTCGCCGCGAGGATCCCCTGGTAGGTGGATTTGGCCTTGCTGAGGTGCTGGAAGAGCGTGCTGGCGTCGCGGGGGTCGAGCAGCAGGGAGAGCATTAGGTGGGCGTGTCCGATGAAGAGGGGGCCTTGGGGGGAGATCTGCCAGAGCAGGGTTTGGGAGAGTTGGAAGGAGAGCGAGGCGTGGCGGAGGAACCGGGATTCCGTGTACGCGTTGTTTATCTGACGGGGTGGGGTTTAGCGTTGGATCTTCTTCTTGTGGTAATAAAAATGGGGAGGGATGAATGGGGCGTGGGAAGGGGGGGGGACTTGGATTTGGGGAGTCTGCGGGGCGCGGCGTATGGATTGATATTGGAGGGGTATTACGAACGTCGCGGACTTGGCCGATCCAGTCGATGAGTGGCCAGGGCATGTTTGCAATATGTATACGTTCTGCAATATTTATCATTCACAACCCAGCGAGAGAGAGAGAGAGAGAATGAAAATAACGAAGTGATATTTTAGTTATTTTCAGAATCATGGTAGTAGATATTTATTAATTTTACAACAAGGTCAGCGGGACCGCGAAATGAAAATTTCCTTCGTCTACTGGTGTCTTCAAGTGAATATGTATATAGTAAGATGAATCAAGTAAATCCTTCGATATTCTCCACATTGGATGATAATCATATTTACAGTGAATACGATGCAAAATCAACAACTTGAACTCAATAAAATTGCCTCTTCAAAAATATAATCCAATCAGCGTATAATCCCCTACCTCCCCAAATCATGCCTATCCGTCCCCCTCTAAATCCCCAATCTTCACCCTCCACATCGCCGCATTATCACTCCCAAGCCGCAACCGCAACCGCAACCGCAACCTCCCCTTCCCATCCGTGAATTCTTTACCCACCACACCTTCCCTCATCACCACGTAACGATTACTTTCACGCATTTTTGCACATCGTCTTGTGAGTTACATGAAGAGGGTTCCTTACCGCTGTGGGGTTTAATTCGGGGATTACGTCACTGTAATCAGCTGGGGGGGTGGGCGTGGGTAAGTGAGGAGGCGAACGAGGATGCGAATGAGGGTGTAAAAGCGCCGGGCACGTGCTCGACGAGGAGGAGGAGGAGGATGGAGATGGAAGTCATGGGGTTCGTGGTAGAGGGAGTTGGATATTGCTGGTGGTTGTTTTAATATCTATCTCTTTCTGTTGTCTTGGATGGAGATCTGTGGAGAGTGGGATGGGAATTCATGGCAAAATGAAAAACACCTTCTACAGCGAATTTGCTTCGCTATACATTGCTCTGCTAGCCTTTGCTTGGTGTAAATACCGGTTAAGTCCGAGATAACTGTTGGAGATGAGAGATGAATGGTTTGGGTTTCGCGCTCGAGATTGAATAATCAACTTGAATCACATGTCGAGGAATATGGGAATGAAGTAATAATAAACACGAAGTATGGCGTCAAAGGCATTGTAAAAGGGCGAGAAATATTTATTTGTCTGTCATATCCAGTTGAATAATACAAAGGTTCAAAATACACCACGCTCGCTCGAATCCATAATTAACATCCAACATTATTCGTAAATATTATCGAGAAAAAGTCTCAACATTTACAACTTGTTGAGTTCATCGTTGACGAGGTTGTTAACCACTGGGTCAAGACCGGCTGGCATGCCTTCCTTGTTTGCGAATTGGTCGACGGCTGGGATGATGTGTAAGCAAGGGATGTTGAGAAAAGAAGAGGGAAGAGATAGAAACGTACCGGAGTCGACCAATGTGTCTTCGGTCTTGTCGTTGCTGCCGTTGGCGTTGTTGGCGTTGTTGTCACCGTCTCGTCCACCTTGTCCGGTAGCGGCTTGCTCGAATTCTTTGATTTCTTCTCCGAAACCCATGATGATGATTTGTGTGGTGGTTGGTGGCTTAAGGTAGTGTAGTAAAATTTTAGTTCTAGTTGGATGTGAAAAGGTGAAGAAATGGAGAGATGGAGAGCAAAAGATAAACTGACGATTTAGAGTGCTGTTGTGTTGTGGTGATGATTGTTTGAGAAGCTGATCATTTGATGAAGAAAGAAAAGCGAGAGAGAAGGCACAAAGGTTGATACTTATAGATTTCCTCTTCCTATGGAAACTTGGAGACTTCTCCGTATTCCTTGATATGTAGCATAATCAATGCCAACTTTGACATAAGTTCTCGATGTAAGATCGATTCTTCCGAATCTCAAGTCCATGAAGAACAACATTGCATCACAATCAATGCAGGATGATGCACTACTCCACACTTTAACTTCATTGTGTACCTGCAATAACACTCACATATAACCCCACATCCAGATATAGACATCGTTTCCAATATCAGAGAGATCTAAGTGGACTAATTGATCGACAGAGCTATATCAAAGGGGTTCTCCAGCCAAGATTTTACCTTGGTCTAACCTCCTGAATAAACAAACGATTATGACAAGCGTCATCTCCTCTAATTGCCTCGTCTCATAAAACCAAGGTTATCGCCCTTGTATGAAAAGATTGGATCTGGTTCTTTTTGATGCGTTGTACATATGCATATCCGGATATATTTCATTAGCTTCTGCGGAGAAAAGCTTCATTCGTGTATAAAGCATCTTTGTACCTCATGTATGCATAACCTCGATAAGGTCTTCTCTTGATAACATCATTATCTTGCATATTTGCAATATATTAGGACGTGGGATGATGTTACATCACAATTATGGATGAAATCCGAGGATCTGACAAAAACTTGGCAACTTGGCATCGTGATGGAATAAAGTTCAACCGAGAACTATCGGAGAAACCACTATTGGCCCCACACCGTTCCGCTCCGCTAGACCCTTGTTCTCCGCCTTGCCAAGATTCTTTGTGATAACGATAAGCTTCTTATCTATCTCGACTTCATCTTGTGATAGGAGGTAAACAATCAGAAACAACATCACCTCCTCAACTCTTATCAAGTTCTATTAACAATTAACATCCCCGAAAAGAAAACAATCCTATACTAACTCTCTCGCGCTTCAATATGGAATATAAACTACCTACAAAATCATCATCTCAAAAAGTAACCCCTCGTATCATAATCCACGGCGGCGCAGGTAACATATTACCCGCAAACCTGCCACCCGCCAAATATAAACTGTACCACGACTCACTCTTACAAATCATCTCCAATACCCACCATTTCCTTACATCTCCATCATCGTTTCCTCTATCCGCCGATACAAACTCTGTTACTTCCGCTCTCGACGCAGTAACATTCGCAGTCACCCAACTAGAAGATAACCCACTCTTCAACAGCGGTCATGGAGCCGTCTTCACGCGCGATGGCATCAACGAGTTAGAAGCGTCCATTATGGTATCAAAAGGGAAGAAGAAAAGAGGTGTGGGAGTAATGGGTTTACAACATGTTAAGAATCCTATTAAACTTGCGAGGGAAATGTTGATTAGAGGGGAGCAGGATTTAGAAGGTGGGAACGGGGAACATAGAGGTCCGATGGGGAGTTCCGAGGAAAAGAAGAAAACGCCTGGAGCGCAGGGTCATTCACAATTACATAAATATTCTGCGGAGAAATTGGCTGGGGATTGGGGGTTGGAGATTGTGGGAGAAGAATACTTCTTTGTGCAGGCGAGGTGGGATGAACATATTTCTGGGCTGAAGAAAGAGAAAGATGGAAAGGGCGAAGCTTCTTGGGATGCGAAAGAGTTTGTGCCGCAGGGTACTTGTGGCGCTGTTGCTTTGGATGCGGATGGTGTGTTGTGTGTTGGAACTAGTACTGGAGGTATGACGAATAAATTGACTGGAAGAATTGGGGATACGCCAACACTCGGAGCTGGATTCTGGGCTGAGGAATGGGAAGATACTACAACCTCTTCTTCTTATGAAGATACACTACGTCGGAGAATGAGTAGTCAAGCACCGGTTATGGAGTTAACTGATTCTTTAAGAGGATTACTAGCAGACTGTTTTCCTAGTTTGGGTACCTACTCCCCTATCTTAGCAGAAGAGGTTGATGAGAAAGTTGGTAAGGAAAGTAGGACTTTCAGATCTACTGCCATGTCCGGTACTGGCAATGGAGATTCATTCCTTCGACTAGCAGCCGTACGAACAGCATCAGCAATTGCTCGATACAGACCCAATACGACTCTCCAAACAGCCATAACCGAAGTGACCGGACCAGGAGGCGAACTAGTCAAGTCAGCTGGTAATCGCTGGAAAAAAACCGGAGAAGGTGAAGGCGGTATCATTGGTATCGAACTAACTATCGTAAAGGATGAACATGGTAGAATCAAAGAAGTAGTAAGTCATGTGGTAGATGATTATAATTGTGGTGGGATGTTTAGAGCGGCTATCACTAGAGATGGGAAGGCGGTGATGAGGGTTTGGAGACCGGGTCAGTATGATGGGTTGGAGGTTTATGAAGGTGAGGGGAGGGAATATGATGTTGAGGATTGGATTGATGCTTGAACTTGATTAACTACAGTACTTTACTTCGAAGAGATGCGTTTCCTAGACAGATTCCAGACTTGTTACCAATTTGATTATTTTAATGGAACTTTTTTTCTTCTTGTTTTTCGCGGATTGCTGTACAATGTGTGAACTGTACATTCCGAGAATCATTCATCGATATGATACACAAGCGTGCTTAGATATCAGGTAGATAAATCATCAAATTATCGATCTATCTGCCTGCCCTACCAATTTTCCCCTTTTGCCCGTATACAAACCAAAACCCCACGTCTTGTCTCCCTTTATCCACAAATCAAGAATGAATAGCCCGTGAGAACTCATTTAACATATTTGTTATAGCTCTAATCAGAGAAAGATCGTACTGAATCTGAAGGGCCCTCGCCTCCAGGTCCCTAGGTGACTGTTCTGGAAGCTCATGGTCGCTTCTGTTTCGCCGTATCGCATTCATTAGTTCTTGTATTGTTTCGTCTAAGCTAGTTTCAAGATTTCTTTCGAAATATTGGAGGTTGGTGAGCATGCTTTCAATTATTGAGAAAGGGTTGAAGGTTCGTGATATGAAGTACGGTCTTGACATTTCGAGATAAATGTTATGAGAGATACTCGTGAGTTGCAGGTCGGATTATTGTAGATTGGGAGTAAGCGTTTTATACTTTCTATATGGGGCTATGTGTGGCTTTTTTTTGTCATTGAAGTTTCTTATCGTTTGATATTGGCACATGATAGGGGCACAACTAGAATAGTCACGGTGGTTTATTAGTGGCAGGTAGTACCAGATCTGAGGAGAAATGATATAAGTCCCACGGCTGCATAAAATCTCTTATATAGAAAATACCTTGTTGTTTAGTTGTTTAGCATATGTGGCTGTATGGTATGTGTTGTATGACATTCTAGCGAAATCAAATCTACTGCCATGGTCGTAATCCGCAAAGTTTGTTTGCTCGATGCTAGAACTAATGATTTTCATATAACGTTGAATACGTCTTTGAAGTTTGGCCTTGATATCACTATCATCATCGTATGTTATCATATATCAGGAAACAATAAAACTATGTAATAGTGTGGAAAGTTTATGCGATATTATTCCATACAAATAAGCAATGGATCGGATTGATGCTTGAACTTAATTAACTACAGTACTTTACTTTGATACGAGGGCTTCGGTTTCTTACTAGTTAATTCAATTGTGCAAATTCTGCCATGAAATAACCTTCATACTGGATGTCCAGCGGAATATGTACTCGCATGTTCGCATTCATCTAGAATATGTCATAGTTGAGGATATCTACAAATAGACTGGACAAGGGTGCTTAAATATAAGATAGATCAATCATCAATTGGTCTATCTATGAAACACTACGATTTCCCTCCTGCGTCCTACCATACAAAATTCATCAACGCAACATCCTGCCTTCTCCTCTGATCCTGGTCCATTTCAAGCTTCATGAGCCGCCGAGACTCTATTCTCAGCCAAGAATACAGCTAATATCTCTATCCTGACCATCACGTAATCTAGATCGTAGTCATATATTCCCCTCACATTCGCCACGAGACTCTCTCGCGCACCTTGATCGTCTGCAGTTTGTAGGAGTGGAGCTGCTGCATTTAGAGATGCATCGATGTTGAGAATCTCGGATTCTAAGAGACGTTTAAGGGTGTGGTAATTGGCTAGTAGGCGTTGGGTGTATGTGCGGGCGAGAATTAAATCTCGTTGTTTTGCCGACATGTTGCAATAGGTATTACTATAAAGTAGTAAGTCGTATTACAGGAGATGGGAAGGGAGGTTTTTAAAATTTCTACACGGAGCTATATGAACCTTTTTATCTTTGGAGTTTCTCATCATTTGACATATGTCACATGGCATTGGTATAACTGAAGTTCTCACGGTGATTATGGTGGTCACGGTTGGCATATTTGCTTGCTCGTTTTGGTGGTAGAATAAATGATTAGTATATCATGTGGGATATCTATCTTTTCATGCTATCCCTCATTTCCTACTCCATTTGCTCCTACTCTCCTTCCTTCTAATTCCCTTTCTCCTGTTCCCTGTTCTCATACTCCTTCTCCTCCTACCCTCCAATTCCTCCATCTCTCACATCTCCGAATATGGATTGAGTGGGTGGGATTCCATGAGCATCTCCGACATCTAGCAACGAGTCCATTGTGATGCTAACACTCATAAGGGTGGTGGAATGTAAGTGTCTGATAGTACGCAGAGCCCGGAGCTCTTCTCTAAACCGGTTCCGGCCAATAGTATCTCCAGATGAGGTTGCAGATTCCCAATTTCGACGCGTCAATTCTATTCTTTGATCTATTTGAGTTATGATGGCACGTAACTGAGTTTCGATACGTTCTGAACAAGTGAACGAACGTTGAATAGAATTGTCGATACGGGTTACTCCCTCCGGGCCTAACGGTGATGATGATGACATGTTGAGGTACAGATTTTGACGCGCAAGACTGATAAGTTGAATCACTGTAGATTGGCAGGTGCAACTGTGTGATTTTGATGCGTATAAATAGCCGTTATTACCCCTGAAACTTTAGCCTAAACCGCATGATACTGGTGTAACTAAAGTTATCACTGTTACGACGGTCACAATTTGCGCGCTTGCTCGTTTGTCAAATTGTAAAGCACGCAAGTTTGCGAGCTCACTCAATGAGTTATGTCATGCTTTCTTTTCTTCCATGACCTACAGTAGCATGCGGAAAGGATTGTAACTTATGAGGAGCATGAAGATATTTCACATGATCTACTAATCATTTCTGACATTTAGCCATACAAGGTTGAGATTTGTGAGTATTGCAGCAGGTTTAGTATCATGCATCATATATCAAGCAACCAGATAACAAACTGCGATCTATAAAATAAATGATATGCACTCATAGAAGTAGTCTCATTTCTTCTAAGAGCCAATTACTACTATCGGTACATCACCACTTTATTATCGACATGCCAGGAGATCCAAATCCATCTCTGGGATTACTAAGCTTTGAGCGTGCCATCAGGCACATGGACGAGATCAACAGCCTTATCAAAGACACCCAGAAACGCTTGAATGATATAACAGGCGAATTTACCACGACTGAGACCTTTGAATTCATTTTTTTCCATGGAAAGAGTGATCCTAAATCCATTACTCAATGGTTTTTACAGCAGGTGTCACTTATCAATTGTCTGAGACAATACGAAGAGAAGAAGGCGGAGAAAGAGACGAAAGAACAGACGGATGAAGAGATAGGGGGAGGTGAGGTGGGAGGAGATGGACAGAGAGACGGAGGGGAAGCGGAGGGAGAGTAGAAGGAGGAGGGATAATATAAAGAGGAGGCAGAGGAGGTGGGAGAGGAGGTGGTGGTAGTAGAGGAGGTGGGAGAGATGATGGGAGAGGAGGAGGGGTAGGAAGATGGAAGGGGAGAGGAGAGAGAGGAAAGAGAAAGGGAAAGGGTAGAGGGGGAGGAGGAGGAGGTTAATGAGGAGGAAGAGAACGAAGAGTATGGAGAGCAAGGGAGAGAAGAGAGCCTAGATTTGAACAGATTCGTAGCATTGGAGAATAAGTAGAAGCACAGCAGCAATCTAGGAGAGAGATAAAGAGGAGAGAGTGTAGTAAAGATAGATATCCAGTACGATTTGCTAAGTGAATTGGTCTAATCAATGTACGTAGTCTCAATGTATCCATTCTATTCCCTCGCCTTTGTGATTTTTCGAATTTTCAAGGTCAGCTCTCCCCACCAAAGCCAATGGCTTTTCCCACATCAAACGTCGGATCTACTCCATCACTCTTGACTGCTAACCCAAACGTCCCGCTCCAAAGCCTCTCTCCCTAGAATTTTCATCCTCCCATCCAGTCTTTTCACAACATTATCAACGGATATCAAACGTGCCCAGTATTCCTCAACTCGATCGTCAAGCCCGTTCAACTTTTCCTCGAACGTAGCTTCAACATCTAAAACCAGTCGTTTCAACTCCTCGATCGTTTTCTCAAGAGTAACAATTCTTTCCCATAATGCCTCAACATTTCCATGAGCCTCTGGCACATTTCTATTGGATGCTTCTCGTCTACGATCAAAAACACCCGAACCTCCTTTGAATTCGGCGATGCGTTCCTCAGGCATGGTGATCCGTCTTGCCTGTTCGCTTGATGATCTTGATAGACCTTTGATGGTATTGACTAGATATCGAGGAGAGTTGACGGGTATATGAACTGCTGCCTGGTTTGAGCCAAGTGGAAAGGATGGTTGTGAGGTAGCCGGCGGATTTTCAGCCTGATTGACGTTGGAAATGATGGAAGGTTTGACGAGGCCACCGGATTGCACTGAACATGTGAAAGTGAAACGTCCACCTTCTTGAGTGTTCGTCGATGCTTCAGGGCGTGAGATTCTCCTGCCATCGGCTGAGGTCTCGTACTTAGTGACTTCTATTGTTCCGGTCACAATTAATGGCTGAAGAATGTTGGTGGTAGCTTCAAATTGACGTTCTTGAGGTGAAGTCATTGTTGCGGCGTGAATGGTAATCGTGGAATATTGTTGGGATGGGTGAATGAGAGAGGAATCTGGCGAGAGCAAAGAAAACTTCCTTATAGTCAAACGAGATTCACAACCTAGTTGGCGCTTCTTTATTGATATTGCGTGAAGTGGTTTCTAGATCAATCACTTTTTGTTGTAGAAAGAAAATAGATTTTGGATAAAGTATGGTGGGTTCTGGAATGATTGAGAGATCTGAATGAATGTTCTTTTGAACATATGCATATCTGAAAACCATCTTTATTCATCAATGGATCTAAAATCTTTGAAAATGTGCTTGTTTGTCATTATTTATCTGCAAGGGAATCAGCTGAATGAATCAAAGATATGGAACATGTGAGATATCAATCTAAACTACGTTTTCATTCATTTTTCAACTGAATGATAATCTTTCGAGATGCAAGAATCCTTCTTCCATTTAAGCAAACTTGTTCTCTCCGTTCTGTTACTTTGTTACACTAATCAAAGCTGATGATCGTAAAAATCAAACAAAAAGAATCCAGTTCATAAAAGACGTCAACTTTCCTCTCAGGTTATAGTATCATCGCGATCTCATTCTTATCTCACAACCTAAGAAAAAAAAAGAGATTCAGCACACTCTTCGTCCAAGTAGTAACAAAATTTTGCAACACCACCCTGTCCAAACCATTATCAACACAATGACTGCCAATTCATCAGACCAAGCCGCCCAAACCAAAAAAGTTGAAGGCAATAACTCCCCCAAATGCATTACCCCATCCGAATTGAAAACCGCCATTAATGACCTCAAAGCTCAAATGAACATTATGATTCAGAAGCTGGAGGAGAAGATAGTCAAGAGTAAGAAGGATCGGATCAAGCGTCTGAAGGAACAGGAAGACAATTTAGAGAAGGAGCTGGGTATGATTACCACCGAGAACGCTTTGTTGCGGGAAAGGGGGGAGATTTTGTTAGAGCGGAGGAATTTGTTACAGGATGAGAGGAACTCCGTTGAATTGGAGATGATTGCGATATGATCAAACGAATATGGGTGTTTATGAGAGCTACGAGAGGCTACCTGGTACTGGGTCTGGAGCTACATGGTTTTGCAACGGGAATTCTAGAGAGGAGGAAAGTTGACTTTGAGCCAAACACTAAGACTTTTTGGTCAATGTCTGCAATAGATAGATAGTTTGCGAAATTTCCACCCCCGTGATCTTGTGTCAATGCCAGTGTGAGTGCTCTTTAGTGGAAATGAACATGTACCTTAGCCTACTGCAACAGCTTCATTTAGCAAGAGATAAACTAGATATCTTCCTGATGTGCGCTTGTCTCATGGCAACGATCCCATATGATCTTATCGAGGAACTCAATTTTTCGAAGCCAATTACGAAAGTGCCGAAACTAGATTGCAGTTTTGCGCCGACCAGTTTTGATACTTATTCAATTACCCGGAGATAAATCACCACGGATATGTATTCATCTGGAGAAACTTCTCAGGACTTTATGAAAAAAGACCGATGTGGGGAGGTATGCCAAACTCATTTCTTGTAATCCCGTTATTAGGGTAACAAGAGCTTTCCCGCAAGGAGCTACTTAGCAGTGCCATCACTCCCATCAATAATCTGTCCTTACGAATCAATTTGGATTGAGAACTTAATTCTGCAAGAAAATCGGATCAGAAACCATAGATGTCTTCAACACAGCAAGATCCCGCCCTGGAATTGTAGCACAAGCATGCAGTCTCACCTATCGAATCGGTTAAAGACGTGTCAATTAATCTTGGAAACCACAAATTATCAGGATTCGTAACTGCCGTGTCCACAACTATGTTATGATTGAGAATTCAATTCCATAGGGTCCATAAATATCAAAAAGTAGTTGAGCATCAGAAATTTTTAATATGCAGTCGGCAGTTATGAGGAGAAGATCTGCCGAATCCGGGCTGTGTAACATCGATTCCCGTGATAATCTCCCCACAAACGCCCTCTCCCCACAACACATCGACAACAACATCCCGCTGGAATGTCATTTAACTCTAATATCTATGGACACTTCCAACTGCCATCTATTGTTCAGACAAATCTGTGTTATTGGACCCGAATACGAGAGATATTCATCTGCATAACATTGCGTCAACATACCAGAGGAAAGCCTACTAACCGGCATCGATCAATGCATGCTTGCTTATTCTGAGTGAGAGTGAGTAAGATAAAGAAGATCCAATATCAAATTAATCAATCTAATCTTTTTCATCAACGCACAAAAACACAATACAGTAAGCATCAGGTCGAGCATACCGTTTCTACTTGCCGATATCTTGTATGACAGCGGGCCCTAAGATATCCTCCGTCATTAGTGCGACGACTTATGACCCACGGTGCAGCTCTAATGATGATGATAGATTTTGAGTAAGCCATTGATATCCATAGGTGTGCGTAAGTATTGCATTCTAGAATATCGGTATTGGAACCAAATTATTGACGAGGTCGGCAAGTATGGTTTCACTGGTTTTATATCAAGCCAAGCTTTGTTGATTGAGGATTTTAGTCATAGCTAGCTTGGTTTGGTAGAGATTCTTATTGGATCTTGGTCAATGTGAGAGCAAATGGTAGAGTTTAGAGCGTGCCGCGGGGCGTCAAATACTTTGTGTGCTCTTTTACCGTTCTGGAACTTGTTCGGATTGCCTATTGATTTTTTTTGGTGTCTGTGGTCGCGTCTGAGATTTCGCCAGATAGATTTGCTGAGATAAATTCGCTGATAGATGTCGCGAAGTATCTTTTTTCTGATCATTTTCTTTATACCATGGATAAAGTTGTTCAAGTGAAGGTTGAGGATCTTAATCATGGCGGTTGTATAATGATTGACCATGTCCGAATACAAGCTAATGTACTATTATGGGCTTACGTGACCTGTCATATTATGTTGAACGATAAGGTTTCATGGGTGAATCATTGCTATGCTTGTGGATATATAGCTTGAAGTTCTTCTTTCTACCATCTCATTGTACAGTGTACATCGACAAAATGCTTGCAACTATAACTTTTGCGCCTCTATTCCAACATTGGCCTTGGATCTTAGTTGTTATACTTACTATATACCTACTAAAGAACTATTTTAATCAGGGGTTGAACAGATATCCAGGTCCTCTGTTAGCTTCATTGTCGGATTGGTGGAGATTTTATGATGTTTATAAGCGTCAGGCTCAAGTCACTCACCAGGAACTACATGTCAAGTATGGAGATATCGTTCGCTTGGGACCAAACACCCTATCATTCGCGAGCCCAAAAGCATTGAAAGGCATCTACGGACTGAACAAAGGATTCATCAAAGTGCGTACATGTTAACAAGCCCATACCTCATACCCAGACCTCACAACTAACATGCCCACCCACTTCAGTCTCATTTCTACACGGTCCAACAATCAGTAGCTAATGGCCATTCCCTCCCCTCACTCTTCAGTACCACATCCGAGCCCTTCCATTCTCAACTTCGTCGTTCCGTAAACTCTGCATTCAGCATGTCCTCCCTCATCCAATACGAACCTCTCGTAACACGCACCACTAAGCTCTTCCTCTCCCGCACAGCCGATCTATTTGCTTCATCCAACAGGGACACAACAAATGGCAACTCATGCGATTTTGCTATATGGTTACAATTTTACTCCTTTGATGTCATCGGTGAAATGACCTATTCAAAACGTCATGGATTTCTAGAGGAAAATAGAGACGTGGATGGTATTATAGGATATTTGAGCAAGATATTCGATTATGTCGCGCCCATTGGACAAATTCCAATTTTGGATCGATTATTCCTCAAGAATCCTCTGTATCTACTAGCATCCAAGTATGGAATAGTCGACTCTACATTTCCCGTTGCGAGGTTTGCTCAGCAAAGAGTCAAAGAACGGTATCCGAAGTCTGATGGATCTATTCCTCTTTTACCTACCGTTTCTCCAGAAGTAAGCACTGATATCCAGCAACCTGATCTGTTGTCGAAATTCGTACAGGCAAAATATGAGAGGCCTGATTTCATGACTGATCAATTGGTTCTTACGATGGCGGTATCGATGGCATTTGCAGGGTCGGAAACTACGGCTATTTCTTTAAGCGCGGTATTTTATTATCTCCTGAAGAATCAGAGATGCTTGGAGAAATTAATGAGAGAAATTGATGGGAAGGCTAGAGAAGGGTATTTTGAAGATAGAGAGAAGGGTATGGTTAGTTGGAAGGAAAGTCAGGGTTTGGTGTATTTAGATGCTGTTGTTAAGGAGGCGTTTAGGTTACATCCTGCACCGGGCTTGCCGCTCGAGAGGGTAGTGCCGAAGGGTGGGGCGGAGATTGCGGGGGAGTGGGTGAAGGGGGGAACGGTGGTGGGGTGTAATGCATGGGTTATTCATATGAGGAGGGAAATTTTTGGAGAGGATGTGGAGACTTTTAGGCCGGAGAGGTGGTTAGTTGAAGAGGGGAAGGGTAAGGAGGGGGAGGAAAGGAGGATCAAGGAGATGAATGGGACAATGTTGCAGTTCGGGATGGGGGCTAGGACTTGTATTGGGAAGAATATTAGTTTGTTGGAGATCTACAAGTTGGTTCCTAGTATGTTGAGAAGATTTGAGGTAAGAAAGGTCTTTTGATTCCTTCTGTCATATCTGAGTTCTTGCCTATTATTTCAATTGCTGATAATGTGACAAAAATAGATCCAACTTGAAAATCCAACTCAGGACTGGAAACTTCACAATGCATGGTTTGTTAAACCATTGAATTTCCGCACCACGTTTCGCGAAAGAGATATAGTGCAACCAACTGTTGCACAATAGTTGAGGTACATAAAGTACCCGATAGTACTTGACAGTTTGCATGCATGGCGTTAAAATGTTGGATCAACTGTTTGAAAATTAGTATCAAAACTAATTGATAATCTCGTATAAGTTCTTTATGTACCAGATGATGTGAAGTTTGAATTTTCTTGCTTTTTCTGTTCCTTAAGCTATATGTGTCGGATTTTACTATTTGATCGCAACTTGAAAGTGTATACGATTGTAGGCTCGATGCCGAGTAGACACGATAATACTCCAACCAGCAAATAAACACACATTAAACCATGGTCATCGAAGGGAGAACTAAAATGCCAAACACAGCATAATAGTCCACGCTTCATGCATATGAATTTGTATGGCTTAGATTCCACAAAATCAGGTACGTATAAACAAAATGTCACCGAAAGCACCCCGCAATGACCGAAAGCTATCAGGAGAAAACTCTCGTCCCACGTGCTACTACAGAGCTGTGTATCTTCACGGGAGATTGAGAGGATATCACTGGTTTACCAGTATACATGAGAAATTAGCTGTTCAAGAGTGAATGCAGGGCGTTTGGTGTTTGATCCAATATGAAACCACTTCTTGAATTGAAATTTCCTTTTGAGGCTGTTGATTGATTAGATTGGAGAGTTTTCAGAATTGGAAATGTAAAAATGGAAATCATGAGATGTTGTGTCACTATTTTGGGAGACTGCTGGTGAATAACTTATCCTTGAGTGCTAATTGTTGATAGTGTGATCGATTGAATTTGAATGAGGCACATGCAGTGGCAGAAAAATTGAACTGAATTGATTCAAATGGTCTTAGGAGGTTTGGAACATTCAAGAAAGTACAACAGAGCAGGAGTGAATGAAACAAATTGTTCGAAAGTGATTGTTGTGTACGGCATAGATTTGTATATAAATCCTCGCAGGTCGTAACTTCCAAAAAATTAAAATCTTCGACTACCTCAACTTCGTTTGTCTAAACTAACTAACAAACACTCTTTTATCCATTCGGTATTTGGCTTTCTCAATATTACCTCTACTTTTTGACAAGAACACTCGTTATACTCAATATCAATCAACAAGATAAATAATACCGCAAACATGCAAGGAATTCTCATGGGCTTGATGGCACTCGCCTCCACGGTTGTGATGGCTGATACGGGCAATGGAACCACGCATCATGTCCTCGTTGGAGAGGATGGTCTCAGTTTCTCTCCAAATAGCACCGATGCGAATGTTGGCGATACGTAAGTTACCTTTTCCTGTTCATGTAGTTTTGAAGGGGCAATTGACTAAAACATACATATATCAGAGTTATGTTCCATTTCAATAAGCCAAACACTTTGCATAGTGTTGCAACTAGTTCTTTCGACTACCCATGCGTTTCAGGTCCAAACGATTTGTTTTCGGGGAACATTCCCGGTGCTGAGAATAACGTAAGTATTATATATCCTATCTTATCATTGCATCATTAGAATCGACTTGAGTATATACTAATTCACACCCCAAAGGACCAAACTTTCTCCATACCCATCACGGAATACAAACCCATCTGGATTTACTGCACCGTCGGCATGCATTGCCAATCGGGCATGGTAGCAGTAATCAACTCCTTTGGTAATGTGTCTAACAAAACCCTGGACAAATACCAAGAAGCCGCTGCACTTGTTGAAAAAACCGTCCCACCTCCTTCCATAAACAACAGTACGGGAAGTACAAATTCGTCACTCACGGCGACAGGAAATGCAACTATGACTGCTACTGCTACTTCGGTCATTATGACGAGTCATACTCAAACTGTTACTTCGACTGGAGGACCAGCAACAAGTACTGAGACTCCCACTGATGCTTTGGGCGCGGCGAGTAATTTGAAGCAGGATTTGGGTGCTGTTGTTGGTTGGACTTTTGTTGTGGGCTGTTTGGGTGCGATGCTGTTTTAGGAAATAGGAAGAAAATGGAGAGAATCGAGGGGAAGTCTGACTAAAATCCAAATTCATGTTTTGCGTGGGAGGCATGATTCATCATTTCAAGGACGATGGTACAATGTATGATGGATAGGTGGGTGGTATGATATGATTGAGATAAACTCATTGGCGTCTATATTACGAATTCTTTGCGAGCATGGAGGGATGGAGGGATGGAGGGATAGATAGATAGAGAGGGATAGACTTTAGCGATGAAGATGTATATGGAGATCAGTTACATTAAATACATGAATAAAAAAATATGAAGCCATTCACAGTAATTATCCCATGGTAATGATGTACCGGTACATGAAGTTATTCCCAAGTTCGATGGATATTTTTATTTACTTCCATTGCCGCCCAAATAATGGTATATGTTCATCTGCTGCCACTTTAACAACATTTGACGCTGCTATAAATTATCTGAAAATTTTAGTGTTAGTGAGTCAGAACCCCGCAAAATTCATCCCACTACTTATCACCAACTATTTTGCCCTTCAATTTCATTATCAACAAACCCCACTAAAGGAAAAACAAACGAGAATTATCTTTTTTCTTTCTCTCCAGCAACTACAGCATCAATACAATTGAGAGGAAAATTGCAATCATGGCGGACGTACCACCAACAGATGGAGCATCTGCTCCTCCCACCGAGACTATGGCAAAGCTTTTACTCGACGAGCCAACTGGAGAGATGGTCTCCAAGTCGGAATTGAAGAAGCGCCAAAAGAACCGTCAAAAGGAAGAGGAGAAGGCAAAGAAGGCTGCTGCTGCTCCACCCAAGCCTGTCAATGCTAAGAAGAGCAATGCTGAGGCTGATGAGAAGGAATTGAACCCAAATGTAAATTTCCTGCTTCTCCCTTATCAATACTCTGCTACTTTCTTGGACGCCATGTCTGTGAAGAATTGAAGCGCTAACTGCGGGGGTTTCTCTCTTTCTGATATATAGCAATACTTCGAGATTCGTTCCCGTAACATCAACAAGCTCCGTCAAACTAAGTCTCCAAACCCTTACCCACACAAGTTTCATGTCAACTACGATTTGAGGAATTTTGTTAAAGATTATGAAGGGTTGAAGTCAGGAGAACATAAGAAGGAGAAGGAGATCCGTGTTGGTGGAAGAATTTACAACAAGCGTACTTCCGGAAACAAGTTGGTATTCTATGACATTAAGACTGAGGGCGTTAAGGTACAAGTGATGTGCCAATTGCAAGAGTCTAGGGAAGGTGCTGCTCCATTTGAGCAACAACACGAGCCTTTACGTCGTGGTGATATTATCGGTGTAGTGGGATACCCAGGACGAACTGCCCCAAAGAGCAAGCTTGAGAAGGGAGAAGAGGGAGAACTTTCCATCTTTGCGACTGAAGTCATCTTGCTCACACCTTGTTTGCACCAACTTCCAGACGAGTACTATGGATTCAAGGACCAGGAACAAAGACATCGCAAGAGATATTTGGATTTGATCATGAATGATCCTACTCGAAATGTCTTTATTACCCGCTCTAAGATGGTTACATATATTCGCAAGTACTTCGACGACCAGGATTTCGTCGAAGTTGAGACACCTATGATGAACCCAATTGCTGGAGGAGCTACTGCCAAGCCATTTGTGACTCATCACAATGATCTCGATATGAACATGTTCATGCGTGTAGCACCAGAACTTTATCTCAAGATGCTCGTCGTTGGTGGTCTCAACCGTGTTTACGAGATGGGACGTCAATTCCGTAATGAAGGTATTGATCTTACCCACAACCCAGAATTCACAACTTGCGAGTTCTATATGGCATACGCAGATGTCTATGATATTATGAACATGACCGAAGAATTAGTTTCTGGTCTTGTCAAGCACGTAACTGGTGGCACAACCACTAAGTTCCACACCCAACACGGTGAGGAATATGAAGTTAACTGGGCTGCACCTTGGAGACGTGTTGAGATGATTCCCGCTCTGGAAGAAGCTACTGGAGAGAAGTTCCCACCTGGAGAGGAACTCCACACACCTGAGACCAACGAATTCCTTAAGAAGGTTCTCAAGAAGATGAAGGTCGACTGCTCACCACCTTTAACCAACGCTCGTATGCTCGACAAGTTGGTTGGAGAATTCATCGAAGAAACCTGCGTCAACCCAACTTTCATCACCGGACACCCTCAAATGATGTCACCACTTGCCAAGTACCACCGCAACAACCCCGGATTGTGCGAACGATTCGAGGCCTTTGTTTGCAAGAAGGAAATCGTCAACGCATACACCGAGTTAAACGATCCATTTGACCAAAGACTTCGATTCGAAGAGCAAGCTAGACAGAAGGATCAAGGTGACGATGAAGCCCAAATGATCGACGAGAACTTCTGCCAGAGTTTGGAGTTTGGTCTCCCTCCTACCGGTGGTTGGGGTATGGGTATCGATCGTCTGGTTATGTTCTTGACGGATAATTATAGTATTAAGGAGGTTCTTGCTTTCCCATTCATGAAGGAAGTTGATACCAAGGTGAAGGAGAAGTTGGCGGCTGAAGAAGTGGGCATTCAACCTCTGCCTGTTGAGGGTATTGGTAAGTTTTACTGATTTATATCCTACATCGCATTAAGTGCAAACATTTACTAATATTTCTGATTGAATAGCTCACAAGTAAGGCAACCTCAACTCATTAGAGATATATCTATTCTGAGAAATTAAAGAAAGGAATGATTTCATGATTTCATGATTTCATGTCGACAAGAGATGAAAAAAGATGAGAATATATTGCGCGCAAAATCGAGTTTTAAAAAGACAAATGTACCTACATGGTTCTTACTGTATGCAGCAATATTCATGATAGATAGATACCAATCAGGAAAATTCAAACAAAAATGAAAACAGATATACAGAAATTACGATGTGTGAAAGAACAGAAGAAGGTCGGCGAGCATGCATCGTGGCTACTGTGTGTTTTTGCTAGGTACAGAATATGGCATTCAAAGTTTGATCCAGCGATCATGTTTATTTTTGAGATGATTTCTTCTAAAGGTCCATCTCTTCCATTTTAACAACTTTGATATCATTGGCCTCCTCATCTGATAGCCCCAAAACCATAATATCACTGATCTTGATGATCAAGATCACCTCGCGTGTGTGTGGTCTTTACTGGGTTGCCATCTTGTTACGTCTGGAGTGTTTGTGACAAAGCCTTCACCTCGACCCTCACTTTTCCTTATTCATGACGGTGATAGTACGATTTTTACCTAGTACTGTTTAGATCCTCTTCGTCGTTCAACCCACGAAATTTCCAACCCTCACCTGTACAGTGGTCGGAGCTTTGAGTGGGAAGCGCGGAGTACAAGGCTTCTCTATGCTATTACGATCAGGCAAACTTATGCTAAGCCGGGATTCCTTGGCAAGCGCAACTCGGATGATCATGTCGATATTCTCGTAGATAGATAGAGCATGAGTGGCTGTGCATGTCTTTGAATGTAACTCAAGCTAAGGTGATCTACTCGTGCATAGAATCGAATACGATCACCTCAAGATGAAGGTCCCAGGTTATTCTCACGTCGTATGTAGGCCAACCTGGAGTCCTCCTAAAAGGTTCAGTGTAGCAACAGTACAGCATATAGTCATGATAATAGCGAAAGTAATGCTGTACATAACTGTACGAAAAAATGCGATAATTATCACTTTCCTCCACACAAATGAGGACGAGCAATCAAGAAACGAACGACGTCAGGGGTGGTTGAAGAAAGTGGTGGTGGGTAGAGATTGTATTACCTTCATATGCCAAGATATATAATATACAGGAACGGAGACAGGGCAAAAACCACAGAAGCCGAGCCGGCACATTTCCGTTCTGGGTTGTACGATAACTGAGCCCCGTATTTTAGTAGTTAGGCCCAATGAACAGGAACTGGGAAGCTATATCTCCATGTATATAAGACCTTGAAATTCCATCTCATCCCATTTTCTCGTCTTCATTCATCGATTTCTCTTTTGATAAAACAAACTTGGATATTTGACCATGATCCCTCATCCTTACCACCCATTGGGTGTAGAAATTCCCAACTATGTTACTAACGAATCGAGCAGTCTTGCGCTCGTGTCTCTATTCGCCGTGGCTTGTATCATCGCGCTAACGGGGTCCAAATCCTCGCAACAGGGATAAATCCGAATATGGTGCCGTTCAATTGAATGAGGATTGTGGTTTGCAAGGGGATGTACAGCACCAGAGTTCGTTAATCTTGTATTGAAAGTTGGATAATATTGTATTAAATAATAGTGTTGTATTTGATCTTCACTCTTATGGGTGATTTATTGTCTCTATGAATTTCAAATTTTGATTATATTCGTTTGATTCGTTGACATCGATATACAGAGTTGAGAATGCGTATAATATATACAAAATGGCACGATCCATACAACCCGTTGTATTATGATACAGGTTTCTCCTCTTCATCTAATTCTATCCATCTCATACCGATCATTATAATCGTAACTCCTAATCTCTAATCTTAAGAGAGGATATAACGGCTCATCCATTTATGATTGACTGCTTTTAATAGAAGCAGCAGGCGCCCTGCCCATTGTAATGCCCTTTCCCTTCGCTATCTCTCTCTGCATATTCCTCTTGACAGTATTTAGTAATCCCCTTGGAACCCAAACTCTATTCCCTAACACCACAACACCAGTCAATAGTGCTAAACTACCTGCCTGATGAGCAGCCGCCAACGGAACAGGTACTAAATATAGCAGGGTCGTGATTCCTAATGTAACCTGCATAAGCAACAGATGCACAACCCCATTCATACCCTTTCTCGCATTCTTTGGAAGTGCATTGCGAATTCGAGGGTTGAATCGTGAATAGGCCCAGAGCGCAAAGATAGCAATACTAGATGTGGTGGCTAAGATTCTGTGGTCTAGTTGTACGAGGGAGGGGTTCTCGAGCATGTTTCTCCACCAAAGATCGCGATGAGAAGGGTCCCGACTGTAGAATGAAGAGAAGAGCTCGGAGGTAGGCGGGGTAAGTGATTCTCCCATCAGAGGAAATTGGTTGTAGATTAGACCAGCATCAAGACCGGCTACGAGACCACCCGACATAGCGGTCGTGAAGACTAGGAGGGAGAGGAAAAAGACCGATTTGCGGAAGGGAGAGAGTGTAGGCGAGAGGAGTCGTTGTAGGAGTTTGTTGCATTCGGATGGGGAGGCGAGTAGTGAGTGCGTACGCAAAATCGAAAGACCATTCCATAGCATCGATACGTAGCATATGAAGGCACAGCCTAGATGTGCCGTGAGTCTATATTGAGAAACGCGGGGATGCGAACCCGGCGCAAACAAGTCGTCTTTTAATCCAGATTTAACCATCCACCAGCCGAGGAAACCTTGGAAGCCAATCAATGCGGATATGGAAAGTAAACGGAACGTCATAGGTATGGAAACCTTGCGTCGGGAGATAAAGTAGATGCTGGGAATAACGAAGGAGAGACCGATAAAGCGGCCCCAAAGTCGGTGGCCCCATTCCATGTAGTAAATTTGTTTGAATTCGGAAAGCGTCATGTTAGGGTTGAGGAGTTTGAATTCGGGGGAGGCTCGGTATTTGGTGAATTCGGACTCCCAATCCGCGGCAGAGAGGGGGGGTAATGATCCGGTGACAGGTTTCCATTCTGTGATGCTAAGGCTGTAAGGTGTAGTGGGTAAGGTTAGTGAGGGGCACTTCTTTTTGGAATGCTTTATCGAATGGATGGAGGGATAGAATGAGCGATTGGAGGTAGGAAGTGTAATATAGGAATAAAATTATTCTCACCCAGACTCTGTTAATCGAGTAAGACCTCCAAAAACCACAATCCCAAATACACTGGCTGCACTACCCAATAACCAATACGCCACACCCTTTGAGCTTGTTTCTGGGAAGAATTTCCTCTTACTGCCTGCTTTCTCCCCTGCAATACCTATTGTTTGACTTGAGAAGCCCAATGACGAGGCTTGAGATATCGGAACTGTATTTGTTGTATGAAATCTTATAGCTCGGGGTGCTTTTGAGAACTGCCCAATAATCTTCGTAGGTTGTAATACGGATTTGGTAGTTTGGTTTCGTATACATTGGTGGCATATAAAGAAATCTCGGGGTAGTTTGGGAGCTGCTCGTCGCAGCCCCGGCAGTATTGATGACATTAATGACTCAATTCCCTTTGACGGTAAATAGAAAATTGAGAAGAGATTCAAAAAGTGGCATGGTGGAGGAAGATTTATTATTATATATGGATGACCATTACGAGTATATTAGTAATTGGGAAATGGTCTGAGGATTTTCGGAAAAACGGAAAAAGTAATTCTCCGACAATTCCAGAAAAAAGGTACCAAGCCTACATTGATCGACAGTAAGGATAAACATCAACCAACCTCCGAGCCCCCTTCTTCTCTTCGGTTGAACCAATTAATCCGAAATTTTCTATATTTATATCTATCACAGTATTATGTTTTTTGTTTATCGAATAAGGGTTGGCACGGTTGATAATATCTTCAAGAATTCCACAAGCCCAATCGAATCTCCAATCAAATAGGAGTTTGTGTCTTATGGTAATTATAAATACGGCATCGTCGACGTAAGGATTGTCGTACAATTACACGAGGAAAAAGAAGAGGAAGAAAACTGACAGTATTCTATGTCCAAGAAGATACCATCTCCAGTTTCAACTTCATTCATTAGGCACGCAATAAACTCTTCTCCTCTTTCTCATTCGTTCATTAAAATCATAAATTAATATCAAAATGTTTTCAGCTCGCAATACCGATTCCCCTAATCCGTTTCGACCGGCTCTTCAATATCTGATCAATAACGCTAACACGAATTTCCCACGAACGAGATCGAACCGGCGAAGAAGTTATTCTGTCAGTAGTTTAGATTCGTATGGTGAAAGTGGTGATATAGAAAAGATGGCTTCTCGAAATGCTTCAAATCCCTCCGAATTACAACCAGCGATTCCCCTGATTAGTATATCGCGATCACCTTCACCCTATCATTCGCGAACGGGCTCAGATCCTATATCAGAAACTAGCGATGACGAATACAATGATTGGGGAACCTCATCGGGACGACCATTTCTCTCACAAGATGAAGTAAAATATACCGGCTGGCGCAGATTATTATACAATGGTGGATTAGGACAATGGTTATTCGGCACTTCAATAGGATGGCAGGTTTACATTGCGATTCTGGTGCTTTGGCTTGGAGGCTGCGGTATTGGTCTCACCATCATGAACAGAATTATTCTCTGGAGTGGGTACCTCCAAGCAAATTATACATCCCATACTAAACTTCTACAATTAATAGCTGGAGTTTATAAGTTCCCCTACCCACTCACGACTACATTCATCGAAATGCTTATTACACATTTTTACCTCTGGCTTTCGGCTTCCTTGACGAGGTTGGCAAGTCCAATATGTATATCGGCTGGGGTATCAAGTATGGTTGCGCCGAGTACACCATTGAAATCGAATAATGCACCAGGTTATAGAGGTGACTCAAAGAAGCCCGGTTTGATGTCTACTTTCGGAAGAGTTACTTCTGCTGGATCGGGGGGAATCGCCGGTGGGGGATTGTTTGAATTTGATAAAGTAGTCGCAAAACAAGTTTTGCCTTTGGCTGTCATTTTCGTCATGAAGCTTGTTTTGAGTAACCTCTCCTTTGCATACGCTCAATTACCTATATACATACTGGCTAGAGTTGGGATCGTACCTTTCTCGTTATTTTTTTCTGCAATCCTTGGTCAACAACAGCATTCCGTGACGACCATATCGACCGCGTTAATCGCAACTATTACCCTCTTACTTGGCGCTCTGAAGCCCAACATTCGAGTGACATGGGAGAGTATAGTAGCTGGCGTATTTTCATCCATTTTCGTAGCTTTGTACCCGGTTCAGATTCAACGTACATACAAAACACTTGTTGCTCAACTCGTTCCCCAAGGAGATCTCCTCGGCACATTCGCATCAAGCAATAACAACGGATCATCCGACCTCTCAGGTACTCGCGAAGCAACTCGCGCCTACTGGCGCCTCCTCCATTACACGTCCCTCCTCTCCATTATAATCTTCATTCCTATCCTTCTCCTTTCCGGCGAACTCCCAAACATAGCTCGCAATTGTTACATCCTCGACGTGTTTTTTCACTGGTTAATGGTTCTTTGTGGGGGTACCGGATCATGGGCAGTCTTTTGGTCGACAATCGCATTGACCAGAGCTACGAGTCCTCTTACGGCGACATTTCTGTGGATTCCTAGAGCAGCGTTTTTACTGCCTGTTTTGGCGGGGTTTAAGCTGAAGGCTTGGAGTTGGATTGGGTTGGGGATTTGTTGGGCGGCTTGTGGGGCGTTTGCGGCGTCGAGGAGGAGGGAAGGGAGGGGGATTGGGAATGGATTGAGATAAGTAGGGATATGGTTATGGGGTGGAATGGGACGGGATAGAATGGAGCGGATGTATTTATTGGATTTGAATGGACGGCTGACGCTATCTCGGATTGTATAGGTTTGGAATTGACCCAAAAACGGATTTGGAAGGACTATGTATGGTATTGATTTATTTTGCTTCATTTATATGCAGTTCTTGGTGGAATAAATATACCATTGATCATATATCTTTCAAGATCATATCACCTAACTCTATCATTCACAGGTGAATTGACACATCAATATTGATTCCATTATCCTGACACCAAAAGTTTGGGATTTAGGTGTTAGATTTCTTGATGCATGTCTTGTAGTGTATGGATGCGGAATACAAAGCGTTTTATAGCGATTATATCACTGGTATAACGTTAAGAATAGGCAGTGGGAAGGATTTTGGGACACTCAGTGAGGCATAAGTATGCTGTTGCTAAGCACTATTTGATACAAGGAGTCAAGCCTAGAACTGTTTGAACTCTATTACCACAGCTATCAAAATACACAATACAAAAAAAAAAGTCAAAAAACAGCAGGATAAAGATGCGAGTAGGAGAAGACACCCAAAAAAACTTCCATCGGCGTACAATAATCCACCAACTGGTATCAAATCAAGCCCATTCAAACCCCACAAACCGTATCCCCATCCCCAGAAAGAGTAATCTCAAAAGCGCCAGCTTCCCATTCACATGGCGAGAGATCCTCTGGTAATATTCCGGTTTGGAAAAAGGTATGAATCTTTTGATTTGCGCAGGTGTTGTTGGCTGCCACTGAGGTGTGCTGGATGGTAAAGGATTAGTAAGGTTCGATGCGGAGGGGTGAGTGGAGGGGGTACATACGCCGACGACTTCTAAGGTTAGGGTTTGGCTGTTTTTTGAATTTGGGGGACGACTTTTTACTACTGGGGTTGTGTGTTTGTTAGTTTTTGGATAGAGAGCATGGTTGTGATCGTGATGGGGACGGGAATTTTACTTTTGAATTGGTGGAGCGGGATCGATTGTATTGCTGATGAATAGAATGGGATTCTTGGTTTCACCATCAAAAGGACCTGCAAACTATTAATTCAAATCATCTGGAGAATCCAGGGGGGGGGGGGGGGGGCTTACCAGTATATCTCGACGTTGCATTAATAGGCCACCCAGCACAAAGAACAATCAGACTCGCCCAAACTTCTCCACCTAGGAAACTCTGATCCTCAATCTCATCGAGATGTGGTTTAAGATCTTCATAAGTCTGACCATAGATCGATGGAATCTCACTGCATACGACTCCGGGGAGCCATTCTCTTAATTCTGGTATGGTGCCGGTTATATTGCTCGTACTAGCTCCAATGTTACTCGCTGCCTCGATGGCTTCTACCGTTAGTTTTTGAAGTGCAATCTCGTATGTGACGAGTTGTTCGGCTAGAATGGAGAAGGATGCGATGGGTGTTTATTCCGTTAGTCTGATTGTTGATTTAATTAGTGCGAGGGATTGTGTTATGGTTGTAGCATTTGTCCAGTTTTGAGCAATGGCAACTGTTGCGTTAAGAGGAAGAAATATATTTTCGAAGCGTTGACGAATATCGTTGGAACTGTTTCCTATAGCAAAGGCGCAGGATAAGGGACCTGCTAGGTGGCAGTAGGTGAAGAATTTATCGATTGCTGCATCTTCTAGTGTAATGTCATTTCGTTCTGCTCCGGACATATAATCTTCGGGATCCACAACTTCTATATAATATCAGCGGACTGGTTAAAAAAACAAGGGTTGCATAAAACAAACCATCAATTGCGAAGCGACCGACTCGATCTGGATACATAGATGCAAATGTTTGACCAAGAAAAGTACCATAACTAAAACCCCAATAGTTCAGCAAAGAGGGGGAATTGGCACTTTCACCACGAGGCGTTTTTGCAAACGCATCCACAATACTGAGCATATCAGTAGCCACAACTGAAGTCGACATATGAGGCCCTGCTTGATCAGCACCATCAATCGTTACATCACATTCCGCGCCCAATGCCATCAATCCCTCAAATTGAGCATCCCAAAAAGACGTTGGAAGCTCAGGTCCCGATAGACCAAAAGCACGACGACGGAATTTAGAGGTAGTGGAGACGGAGCAATCAGTAGGTGGGAAGCTGCGTCCCATACCTCTAGCATTGAAAGACACAATATCAAAATTTGTTGCGATTGTTGGAAGTAAATCCTGTATGTCCATCCTCGAGTAGGAAGTCTACTCCTGGATATCCGGGACCACCTAGGGATGTTAATTGGCAGTATAGATATTTGCTTGGAGAATATCTTACCGGGGTTGGTTAGTAGCATCCCTTGATATGGTCCATCTGTTGAGTTATCTTGAGCTGGAATCTTGATCAATGAGACGGATGCTTGTAGTCCATCCGGTAAAGAATAATCGAGCGTAACCTGGAAACATATCAATTTTAAGGGTGATTAACAATTATTGGGAGAATTTGTCATATACATCCAACATTGCACAAAAATAATACGAAAGACACGGATACCATGTAAGATTTGTTGATGCAGGAATCTATACTCCAAAATTAGTTTAGGAAAAATCACCACCAGCGCTCATCTCTTATAGACTGGAAGATTTTCGCTACGCACTTCATCGAATTCCCATTGTTTTGTCGAATTCGAGCTAACAATTGAGTATGTAGGTGTTATGAAGGCCTTCGCAAATGGAACAAAAAGCCCAATTGCTGCAACTCGGTTGGTTATTCCATGATATCTCATCTTGAAAGTGTAAAATAATGACCTTTCTTTGCTAGAGATATAATCTCCTGAGATGATTGTTGCTCTTCGAATATCATGATGGACAAACTCTAGAGCTCCATAGTTGTGTCTTCAATACTTAAAATGAGAAATTCAAACCTCATCCTACCTTTCCACATACATAGGAGGTGGATGTCGAAGCCCTGGAGATACGACTGATCATATCTTCGTGCGGGAAAGAAAATATTACGTCCTGACCAATGAACAACCGATCTATGCTTCATCATCCCAGATTTCTCTATACACTTGTGAGAAACTTGTCTCGGAAGGATTGAAACATTATCACATATCGCTTCATGGCCGCTGGGCTGAGTGAATGACAATTGTAAAAAGTTTCCGTGAAATTGGGAGTGTTCACGTGACTTAATTTTTACACCCTTGTTAGGTGGCTGAGCTTCAGCAGCTCATTCTCCATCAGTTGTTCCTTGGATCGATTCCTAGTAAGGGGACCAACGAAGATGGTTTTACGATACATCTACGATATGGAGCGACGGTATTTACATGCCGCATGTTGATTGGATATTAATTCTTTGTTGAAATCCAGAAGAATGGAGTCTACTTATAGCCCCTTGTGGTTCAAAAACCTCGATCACAATCTCTTTCGCAATTTTATATTCAAATGATTGAAGCAATCTACACGCAATCAATGGTTTATATTTGTAATATACTATGCATGAAAGCACTGGTTTCTCGTCACTTTGCCAGCGGTTTTGAGTACGATCGAATGAACATGAAGAGTGACACCTTGGAGGCACAACGTATTCATTAATACGATTTGATGCAGGAGAAGATCGACCAAAACCACGAATCAAAATGCGGGCAGATATAAAACCTTCCAGGAAAATCCCGTCTATTACAGCATCGTGACGTAAATTAATAAGGGATAGACCAAGTCAAAGCGTCAACTTCAAGTGACCCAACCTCGAGTCAATCACACCAGTCACTTGGCTCGAATGCGGTTCTCGGAAAATTAATATTGCACTAATTTGATCGAAATGCCCGATGGAAAAGAACAACGAGCGGCTTCTATCAATTGTTTCAATCTAGAAGGCACGAAAAAACTTCCACTTCGCAAGCTAGTGAGTCAAATCGTGTACAAGCTTTCAAGGTGTTGCAACTTGACAACAATCGGTGTGCGGGATTATAGTTTCCCCAGCAGGCATCTCAAATGTTCGGCATAATGTTCCTTGACAGCATCATGCTTGAAATATGCAGGAAAGAGGGATCAATCTAAGCTTATTGAACTTTCTGTACATTTAGGTTTTGGGCACCTTGTGCCGAGCCAAGTCGTTTTCAAGAGCTTCGCTCTATTTCCAGTAGACGTAGAGTCAACGGTTTGGTTTCAGCTGCTGGAATTTTCAGAAATTGATGAAGAGGTATTTATGAAATCTCTTTCGACGTTTGTTTTTGGACCAATTCTTCAAAGTTTCCAGATAGCCATAGCGATGAGGTCCAAGCGAGTTTGCACTTTCTAGCCCAAACGTTGATATGGCGTGGCCACCCTCGATTCAGATACGCGAACAAAGATAGGAATCCACCAGCCTGCGATTTTATCGATTTAGTCCACTCAAACTTAGAGGCTAATATTGAAACATGCGAATCGCAAAACTCACTTTTCACTTTTGGTGGGCCTTTGAACACATTACTCCGAGGCGCCGAGTGAACCATATCACTTCTCTGCCCAAATACTTGGAATTACATTTGATAAAGTTTATCCCATTGAAGTTGTTCCTTTTTGTTGTTTATTAATGCCAAGTGAGTGTGGTGTTTCTATTCGATGTCTCTGAACAAGCTAGTCATTTTGATGAAGATCCTTACCAGTGTACTTGGATTGAACCTGGAGATGCCGTCAAATTCTTGCAATGACTTAGGAACACGAGTTTCATCATACTAACAAACAAGTGAAAAGTTCCTCCGATACTCTTGCACTGCCATTTTTTAAGTTGACCCCCTATATTATGCAGAACAAACTTAAAGTTAAAGATCTACTTCCATTCTACCATTACCGACGTGGTGGAGACTGCCTTATAAGATATATTATCTTCAAGCCCATCTAATAGTCCCTGGAAACGTTCTTGCTCACAGATCCGGGGATCTTTGCGCCAACAGACCTTCGTTTCAAGAGATTGTATAGGTATCAAAGTTCATTGTTTTCTCTCATCACTCATCAATAGAGTTTTTCGAGTGACACCGAACGATCCAGAGCCCCCTGGACCCTCACACTCATTTATCTATCTATATTTAATCAAGCTGCATTATAATCTCGGAACTGCCTATAAGATCATTGATCTACTGCTCTGCAAATTAGATGGTCAATAACTCTAGGCCAACAACTAGTATTCTTTGTTTCTCGTTCACTCGGTCTGCCTTGAGATTCCCGAGCACTTGGAATGAGTTGGTTCATCTAAACCATCAATTTTCATCATGGTCATTTTATTATCTCCGCATTATGTTCATCAGCCGACAACCAAAGCTGACTTGGCTATCGCATCAATAGCCTTCGGTTGGACTCTAGGTTTCGGTTGGCTAACTGCATGGACTGCAACCAAACAAACAAGTCGAATTCAAAGAAGGCATGGGATCACAAGGGCTCACTACCCATATGTAATTATGCTGTGTGCAGAGATTGCTATTTGTTTTAGTTTTGCTATTATATGTTGGCTTTATCTGTATGATATTATCCCTCCGAGGTCAGTTATTAATATCTATGATGCTCCTTATTTACTCTAACATCTTGTAGTTTTGCGTTTTACTTTACCATTCGTAAGCTTTGGAGGTTCATGGAATTAATGTTGTTTTCTCACTGATCATTTCTCTAGTTACAATGTGGGCTTTACAAGTGCAACTCCTGCTACAAATAATCATAAATCGAATAGCAATCATCATACCTAATCATACGAACAAGGTTTTGCACCTCAAGATTGGTGTCGCTATACTTATAACTGCCATCAATATTTCTGTTTATTGCATCTGGATTCCGGCTCGGCTTCAGATCTCACCTGAATATATTCATATCAACAAAATTTGGGATCGTTGCGAGAAGTCGATATATCTGGTGGTGGATGCAGCCTTGAACTGGTATTTTATGAAGACGGTACATTCAAAGCTAGTAGCGAACGGATTATCGAAATACCGAAAGTTGATAAAGTTTAATTTGGTCATCATCATCTTTTCTCTCGGTATGGATTGCTTGATCATAGGAATGATGAGTCTGAGTAATTCTTTTGTGTAAGTACCTATCTCATTATACATATTGGCCATCGCTGCATTATTCATACAAGTGTTAACTGAACAACAGATACATGCAATTCCATCCGCTTGCCTATCTCGTCAAACTAAATATTGAAATGTCTATGGCGGAACTCATTGGCAAAGTCTCAGTCCTCCGCACGAATATCACGAACAATTCTTCTTTGGCCTCAGAAGATAAAGATAAACATATACCTCTCAGAATAGCAGTCAAACATGACGTGTCAATAAAACATGACGCTAATGCGGATTTGGAACCACGAGTCTCGGGAAGCTCGGTGTCGACAAAAGGCTCGAGAATATCTATCTTTGCCTCAAGTGATTCCTCTAATCATTCTTGGTTTAGATTTTAGGGGGACAAAGTTATAATTGATAAGAGGAATAAGTATGGTATACAGGACAATGATTGTATATATCTATACGAGCACCAAAATAAAAGTTATCAACTAAAGCAACGCAAGCAAAGTCGACTAAGAACAGCTACACAATGATTGACACAAAAGTTAAACAATTATATGGTCTGTTTCTGAATACCACATCGAAATTGCACTACATTTTCTCTGCTTTCTTTCGCTGACATTCCATAATTACATAGCAGTAACTTTACTCTATGATGTTGCCAGTTGCGGCATTAATATTTCTTCAATCCTTCAAGCTTAGTCATTACATACTTCAACCACCAGAACCAACACCTCAGGTGATACGATAAATTACTTTCGTTCGGTGCCTTAATTCCGTGCACCCCCTGCTATAAGCTAGCCGGTTGTGTTGAACTATCTGTGGCATCCTGCATATGACCCGTATCACTCAATAGACAGCCATTCTGGAGTTGCGGCCATCTCGCCATATTTCACACAAGGTGTCTTGCGCGAACCAGCCCACTTAAGAGGTGTGTGCACAACACTGAGTCCAAATATCAGTAACTACCTCTTTTGTTTTTCATACCATATATATAATTATTACCTGAACCGTACGATTCCCCTCGTCAGAACCTAGTTGCAACCTCGTTGCATCCTTATTTCCAATATGTCGAATAGCCCCAAATTTCGCATCGCCGTCCTAGGATCCGGTCCTATCGGGAAACTTTTGATGAGTTCTGTAGCTCCTCATCCACGGATTGAGTATACTCAATATGAGGCCGACACATTACCTCTTCGTCCATCCTTTGGGTATGGTATGGGCCCACAAGCACTTCGCACGGCGAACGTTCTTAACCCCGAGTTTGGCAAGAAGCCGCATGCACAAACTTTGACTTCTTCTGTGTGGATGGAGTTTTACCACGGTGGTGAGGAAAACAACCATTTACATACCATCAAAGTTCCGGAGGGAGAACTCTTTGGGAGACTGGGGAGGGACGAACTTCTAGAAATTCTTGACAGCTTTGGACCAAAGGATAGCCCAATTCAGTATGGAAGGAAGCTTAATTCTGTAGAGAAGGATGGTGAATTAAAGCTGGCATTTGAAGATGGTGGTGAAGAACATGCAAATGCAGTATGGGCATGTGATGGCATGAATTCTTTGTGTAGAAAGCTTATTCAAGGCGATGAATACAAGCCAACGGTGTATTCAGGGCATGTGACATTCAGAGGCAAAGTCGAGCGTGAAAAGGTTGAGGCAGCTGTCAGTAAAAATTTTGCTACCGACACCTCTATGTTCCTCGGTATTAAAGGGTGGCATGTCTTGGTCTTTCCAATTAATGAAGGCAGATACGTGAACATTGCTGCATTCTCAACAGAAGAGGTACAGAAAAAGCGTGGAAGAGATTATAAGACTTCTACAGAGGAGTTGTTGACCTATTTTCCCGGAGCAAATTCCACCGTACAGACACTTCTTAAGGTAGGTGATGAATAACCTTATAATACCGACTCGTACTGATACTAACCATATAACAGTTACTGAATGATCAACCTGAGGGTTGCATATGTCTCGAACTCAGACTTATGCGCACTGTAGGCACATTCTACAACGAAGATCTCTCTATGACCAGTTTTGGTGATGCTGCTAATGGAATGTTGCCTCATCTTGGTGGTTCAATGGGAACTGGCTTCGTGGGTGTTACTACTTTCTTACACGAAGAATTCAATCCACGGGTTAAAGCTCTCAAACTTGATGCCAGTGATGCTGAAATTACGGAAATACTCAAGCAGGCCACACTTAAGTATGAGCAAAAGCACAAGCCTTTGTCACAAATACTTGTTGATTGTTCAAAAGAGCAAGGTTTTGTATTTAGTGGGGGTGTGACAGATGCGGCGGAATTGTCTCGAAGAGCGAGATTTCTATGGAAGAGTGATTCTTACAATGCCCCCACCACTTAAGTTTAAAGATAGGATGAAAACTTTTGAGACATTGCAACGGTTTTCGTCGATTTGAGATGCAGAGTGGATCGGAAACAACTGGTGGTCAGAGTGTTAAAATATGAAAGTCAGCACAAGGTTATGCAGATACACCTCTCGAACCCCCTATAAGTTTCAGTGTTCCAACAAGGGCAACTAAAGTGGGGCACAATTGAAGATATGAAGTTATTCCCAACATTGACCATCGACGTTAGGTTTGTTTAATAAACATTTCTATTTTTAAATAAAACTTCCACGTGGGAATCGAATGACTGGCCAAGACTTTACACATATGTTAAACCCAGGTACGGCACTGTTCAGTCAATCCGTATACTCAGAAAAATTCGAAATGATAGTGGGTGCACCAAGACTGCTAATTAAACCCTTGTGTATATAACTACTGATATACCACAAGTAAATGACGAGGCCATTGATAGCGTGTTTTCAATTAGTCTTGACACCAGCAAAAACGGTTTCCGTTTTAGTAAAAGGATTGGATTGAAGCCATTACGCAATCCCGTTGAAGGGGGTACTAAAGATGTTTTTACGGGGTACAAATCGGACCACGAAGATTCGGAAATCTGAGCCGAGTCGGATGGAGTACCAAGCGAAGCTGCATTCCACTTTCAGCGATACTTTCCACGCCTCCCTTGTTGCTTGTCATACCGGGGGACATAATTTTATCGTCCCGGAGTAACCCCCATCAATTACTGTAACTTGAGTGGCTACACGGAGCTTTTTAAATTCCTGCAAAATTGGCATTACGTAGTTTCGGTGCTAAAAAGACGTGGGGATGTTTCCCTACCCGCGAATAACGGGTGGTCTGATCTACAGATAGTGTTGGCTTCCGTCGATGAGCGAATACCAAGGAAATCTAAGTGGCTTTTACTATATACGATACAGTGGTACAACAAGGGATGTTTGTCTCTGCAACGTTGAACATACACTCCGTACTCTATTTAGCAGCTACCATGGCGCTATCTAAAGATATTTATTTATAAATTAAATTATAATACTTTTTCCGAGTCTATTAAGCTTTATTGATAAAACTATAAACTTGAATCATGATCAACTTGAAACTTACTACTAGTAAATAGTATGATATAAAAGAAATATGATTAGTTATAACTTGAATTAGTAGTAAGTTATTTAAATACTATATATAGTACTCAGGCTAGTAGTACTATATATTTTTAAGATATCTAGTAGTAGTAATTGAACTTGAAAACTTTTTATCATCATACACTGGCAACTTGAACGTACTATGATACCGCAACAATAATAGTATTATTTAGTAAAAGCTTAGTATTATTATTTAAACTTGAAATGAATTTGAAAATATATAAGTTAAAAATTTAGTTTTTACTACTAGTAGTATCATTTTCCAAGACTTTTGCATTATTAATAATTTATTTTTCTGAAAAAAAAAAATCTATTAATTTGAATAAAAAATAAAGCTTTTTAGAACTTGAAGTTCAAGTTATATAATGATATCATAGTACTAAATTATATACTAGTATAAATGATTATAAATAATGACGCTTTATAATATCTATATAAAGCTCAAAATCTCAACCTTATTCCAAACTTGAATGCAGTAAAATCGTATTAGTGGGTTCTTTCTGCCTCAAGGCTCATGGTTCCCATGCAGAGTTCGTACTACACCTGCTTTGATACTAAATTAGAGCTGCGGGAAGTTCCACTGGTCGGAAAATTACTTATGCTGCTTTCAACTATGGGGGGTTAGATCCTGCCTTCTAGACTTTGCATTTCTTCTTACATGCTAAGATACTTGAAGATGCAGCCTTTATTACTAGTTACCGACCAGAACTTCTATGTTTCAAAAGTTCATGGGTGACTTCTTGTATACCTTCCTTCTTAAGAACCACTCGGGCGATATTTATTTCAAACTTGAAAGGATATTGAATGTATCAACTTGCATTGAAATACAGAAACTTCAATATTTTGACATGCAGTTTGTATTAGTACTACAAATCAATAGCTGGCCATGATATTGTTGATAATGTTTTACGGACTTCGCTATAATTCACACAATTAAAATGATCTTTATTGCTGGGACATCTAAAGGAATTCTGCCATTGGGCTACATCTCGATGTATTATTAGTGTAGCAAAAAGAACTCCTATCAAGAGAGTAATATTATGAAGACCCACTAGTTCTAGTTCTGTACCATAGAAGGAAGTTTCCAGGAACTGGATATCTAATCCAACCTCATGCAGGTCTACCGATCCTTCAGCATTGCCAAGCACGTGGACTACATGTCAAGTAATTTGAAAGCAATATTAGAATGTCCTTACCATGTGAATAATGGTAACAAGGGAATGTCAAATTCTTGCGAGCAGATATCCGCTTAACACTTGGCAGTGTGAGATCTAGATTCCAGTATCATGGGTCGGCCGCCAGTCCAGAAAGACACCATGCTATGTACGTGCGAACTCCCAAAGGCTTCGTATCCAGTACACGCACCTTGTCATTACATATCAGATATTGCAGAAAGATCTTTAGATCATTTATCCCTAGCATTGCTCTATCAAGACGTTATGATTTACTATAAGTATATAGTACAACATGTAGACGTCGAATTGTTTATTTGGTTATACAATTTAGATATATCATCTAGTTGTTGGAACCAGCTACGTGAATTTACCCCGCCAGTGTCGTTAGGCAAAATTAATTCCGATCGATGGTCTTTTACTGATTGTTTACCATACTGGTCGTGCTTCTCACAATGGCGATTATCAATACATCCCACAGCCCTCCGGATCTGAGCAGTCATCGTGGGCGCGTGGTCATTGAAGGAGCTACAATATCGTTAGGATTTGTAGCAATCTTTGTGGGCATGCGACTATGGGGTCGCTATCGCTACACAAATGCACTTGGAGTATCTTCAGCTCAGTTTGGTGAGCCACGGTTTTGGGCCCTGATCTCTGATTTAGCAATCTTGATCTCAACAGTGAGTCCTTGATCCACGAACAAAATCGATTAGATTTCTCATACACGATTTAGATGCTTGCTATTACTTTAACGATCATCGCTTGTGTTGGTAGGTTTTTTTCCATTCCATGATACTGGGAGATATTAATATGTTTTAGGAGTGAAATGGGGAGTCGGTCTTCATACAAAACTACTGAGTGCAACACAAAGTCACACTGCGCTTGAGGTTCGTCTAGGATCGCCATTTTATGACGTCATGGATATTTACTGATTCCAAACAGATGTTCTATCTTTACCAAATACTTTACAAAGCCGGTGCTGGACTCTCAAAGATCGCCACTTGCCTTCTGCTACTAGCCATCTCAACCCCACAATTCAAACACTTTAATCGGTTCTGCAAACTCCTCATTGTGTATATCGGGGGCTACAGTCTTAGTTGCACCATTGCCACCATTTTCCAATGTGGGATAAATTTTAGAAGCAACTGGATTCATACCCTCGATCAAAACCACTGTTTCTACAAACCACCTTTCTGGTACATTCACGCAGGCTTGAATATATTTGCCAGTGTAGTTGTTGCAATCCTGCCATGGTGGTTGTTTTGTTATATCACTTACAAGAGGAAAATGGTTGTTGCATCAATCATGACCGCACTTACTTTCACGTGAGTTGTTCATTTCAGGCTTGTTTGCAGAGGACTAATCTTGAACTAGTGAAATTATACTTGGGTGCGTACGTGTGAAAGGACTTTACAACTCAGCTCATTCTTCGACCGACTTGACATGTAAGCTATGTGTTCTCATCGCATCTATCCCCTCTATTCAGTTCTGAATTCCGCTCAAGCTATATCTACGAAAGCACTGACTGATGTGTTTTGAAGATGGTGTCACAACCGGAATAGTAGTATCGCAACTGGAGATCAACTTTGGAATAATATCAGCCTGCGTTCCTACTGTCCTGAAAATTATCGAAGATGCAGTGAAACCCATCTTTGGCTTCACTACAAGCCATGATGAAACCAACACTCATTCTCAATCTCAATCTAGAAACTTGGGGGCTAGTAATCATGGCATACAGACCAATATCAAATCAAAACCTCGCTCTCAATACGAGCTATTTGGAGACGAATATGTGGAATTGGATTCGGTGCATTCAGAAAACAGCAGGAAAAATATCAGGTCTAACCAGATCAAGGTTGAAAGAACCTTTATTATAGAAACGGAAATTGATAACACACGCAAAATCTAGTGGTCATTGCCACGGAAAATAGATGATCTTGGATTGATCAGTTAGACAATAACATTTTGCTTCAGCTAGATACAACTACAAAGCTTTGCATGAGATTTTAAGTCAAGGCTTTGCCCGTAAAACCATCTCTACTGAGTTTCAGTGACGAACTTGAAACTTCTCACAGTCTTCTGATGTTTAAATGATGCTTTTTTAATTTGCATCGAAACTGGAGGAGGTCAGATACAGCGGTTATCCATTTCTGTGTAACCCTGAACTTTTCGGTAGTATTCGGATTGTATCATTACTTCGTCGAATTGTATATTTACTTGAAGTTAGTGTCTAATAACAACTGCCCCTGGTTGTCTTAAATTTCAGAGTTATTCCTAGTACTAAATACCGTAATGGTGTGATACGTATTCATTTCAATACATCCCCAGAGTCCGAACCTATACTTGTAACCGAGCGCCTACAAAATGCTGGTAGCCCCCACACCTCTAACGGAGTGAACAGATGCAGAAAGAAGTATGCCACAGGGAATAAAAATCATATAGCACGGATACTCTCCATATGGCAGTTAACCGTCAATCGATTGGATATATGCCCATGCAATATAAGATAGCTTTATCTTTCACGAAATATTTGGTACGTTCTAGCCTACTAGGTAGTTCTAGACGGCTGTTCCAACACAGTACCAAGATCAGCTTGCTTAAGTTTTATTGAAACTAACCTCAATTCTCTTTCAATATGCTTAAAGATACACAAATCCCTTCATCGCGGGATTGACATGTAATATCCTAGGTATCTTCAGCCAAAAGCGATATTTCATCTTGGCTTAAAGGCAGATCACTGGGATAGATACTCCCCCCTCCCAAATTGTCTGAGAATTTTCTTATGTCGTTCAATCTTTCACATCTCTTAGGAGCTTTGTCTCATATTTCTAGGTGCTTTGTATAAGTAGACCGTAACTGGCTTTCTGAATACAAGTAACCAAAAAGTAAAAAATGGCGACAGAATCAGCCTCCGAGGTCCCCCAAAGGGACGAGAAACTGAACTCAAGTGTTACAGAGACCGGTCACGATGTACTGGCTACCGGATCATCTCGATATAATCAGAAGCTTGCACTGAAAATTGATCTTCACCTCCTCACTCCCATGATATTCCTGAACTTCTTGTCGTTGATGGGAAGAACAAACGTTGGTGCTGCCATGGTACAAAAGTTGCCGTTAGATCTAAAACTCGACGCCATGAAAGTATTCCTCGTTATCGCCATCCCTTTGGTAACCCTTATTTTATTTGAGGTTCCTAGCAACCTTCTCATGCGTCTACTCGAAACGAAATATAACTTCTCCTACATGAGATACTTGTCTGTCATGACGGCGCTTCTAGGTATGATATCAATTATTCATGACGATTTCGAAAATATTTGTCTAACAGTGTAACAGGTTTGGTGACTTTGGGTCAAGGTTTTGATAAGACTTATGGCGCAATGCTGGCAACTAGGTTTTTGGTTGGAATATTTGATTCTGGCCTCATTCCTGGATGTGTTTATGTGTGTTCATTATACTATCCAACAATTCACTTACAATGGAGAATGAGTATGCTCATGACGGCCTGCATCGCCGCAAATGTTGTATCAAACATTCTTGCCTTTGCGATCGCACATATCAATAACTCGAATGGATACCATGGCTGGCGATGGATCTTCATTGTTGAGGGTTGTCTCACCATCGCTATCGGGTTAGCTTGCTGCTGGTCTAACGTTAGTCGACCCACAACGGCTTACTTCCTCACCGAAGAGGAAAAGGAAATTGTGGCCGCTGAGGTTCAGACTCGCACCACGACCATTGGACTCGCGGCTGAATGGAAAATCTTCTTAACTAACCCCCTCAACTACATCTGGGCCGCATGTTACGTCTTTACCTGCTCCACCACCTACTCTGTTGCTATCTTCGCACCGTCCTTCGTTCAGGCTTTCCACCCTCACTGGACCATCCCTCATATTCAAGGTCAGGTCGTTCCTATCTTCATCGTTTCCGCCTTTGCTTGTCTCATATCAGCATGGGCAGCAGATCGTTTCAATCACCGTGCTGGTTTTTCCATTGCAGGATATCTCATCACAGCCATTGGATTTATCATACTCAGAGAACCCAAAAATCTCGCACCACACATTTCTATGTTGGGTCTTTACTTCGTTAGCATCGGAACCTATGCCTCCATGCCTGTTCTCTGGAGTTTGACAATGATCAACTCTGCTACTCCAATGCAAAAAGCTATCGGTTCCGGGTTTGTCGTGGGTATTGGAAATGTGGGTGGATTTATCTCCGCTTGGCTCTTTAGAACAAGTCAAGCTCCTCATTACAGCGATGGAATGACCGACTCATTGGTTTTAACCTTGATCTGCGTTGCGCTCATAGCCGTCGCTTGGGTATACATTATCATCTCGAACAAGAAGTTGGATAAGAACATCGTAATAGCCTCTGAAGCGTCGTCGATAGAGGCCAAGGATGGTAATGTTGGCAAGATAAGATACAGAGCTTAGTTTAGTGAATCCTTTTGGGTATAGTTTAGTCAGTTTTAATAGTTTAGAGATTTCCTGATGAATATACGTATCCATTTCTCCCGAGTCTGTTGAACACAATCTATTTAACGAACAAAATGTCATGGTGCTCGAGTCTACAATCCTCGAGTTTATATGGAATTTTGATAACAAATTTACATTCATCTCTTCTTGACCTATCACGGAAAACTATAAACAACTCTAATACCAAGTGATTTTGGATAAGTGAAGTTTTTGTTATCTGTTTTGTTCAAGATGCCACGTTAAAATGAAGATTACGCGATGTCAGTAGTGATCTCATCACTCAGACTTAGTGAGTAAGCTAGTGATAAATTACTGGAACTCAAATTTTTGGGGAATTTATCAAACATTCATTCCTGCATAGAAAATTGTTGGTGTATCATCATAGTTTACATAATACAGCACAATGATACTGCAGTAAATGAAGAATATTTTGATGTGAATAACGTTTTATCGTGTAATCAGACCGCAAACGCTAGTAGTTCTTGACTAATACCAAGTCATCGGTACTTTCGATGTTTGTTCTGCTTTCCCTGCATGTAGAAAGTTTTAGCAGTGGAGTAGGTCATCTGAGTGAGGCCGCACACTTCATGTAGTTGATTCGATAGGGTGAGCATATTTTAAGCGAATTTCGAAACTACCATCAGCATGCTTTCAATGTTATGCTTCGACGCCAATTTTACCAATGAATGTAGAATTGCCAAATTGATCAAAAACATCACTTAATATGTATTGCTTTACAGACATACTTATGTCTCCACTAATGCAATTTTGAGGCTCTCAGCGTTCCATACATGGGTTTGTTCAGTGAAATCATGTTGATATTGCTTTGTTTGGTATAAAAAAAAGGAATATTGCTATGTTTAACATGAACAACAAGAATCGCAACAAAATTTCTCTCTCAGTAACGAATCAAAAGAATTCTCAAAGGTGACGGAATATCTAGATTAGGATTCGTTAGTCGGAATCAACGGTATATCTTACTTGTTACCTCAGGCTCCGAGTCCAGCAAAATACAATATATATCAGTTAAATTTTTGCTTGGTAGGCCGAGTTTTCAATTTATGGGGCGACGACGGACTATCGTCTTTGAATATTTCCTAGCGATCAAGTTAATTGTAAACAACTTATAAATATATTTTCTTCTATTAGAATGGTTGCCGGATAAGGATCACTCCACATTGGGACTAGTATAATTACATAATCAATAGTTGATATATATCTCTCTTTATAGAATCAAAACTTTAATTAATCAATTAATAATATAATGATATATTAATTTATAATGTTTTTCTTCATATTTGATCTTTTATAAATTATAAGTCTAAAAACATCTAAAGATTATTGATTATATTCAATTTATTCAAATCATATTTAAAAAAGCTTATTTATTATTTTTATTTTAAATCTTTTATAAAGAATATTATTAAAAAAAAATCAAAACAAATCGCTAAAAATTAAGCAAATATTATAATAATAAAAATTTACAAAGTATTTAATAGTTTTAAATTAAGTAAAAGTTTTAGATTAAATAAAAACTTATCAACTTTCAATATAAATCAATAAAAATATAGGTTAATAACAATAAATTCTTAAAAATCTATATTAAGATCAAAATATATTAATAATTTTATTAATTCATATTTTCAATATTTATTCAATAAAATATTGGATATTATTAAAAAGGAAATTATAATTAATGGTTTTATACAAAGCATAAAAACTAGTTTAACTTTTTTATTTAAAAAATCATTTTAATATTATAAAGTTAATAAGATAATATAAAAGATTAATTATATAATTTAATAAAAAATCATAATAATATTTGATAAGTCATTATTTTTTTCAATTTTTCTTTATTAATTATTATTATAATAATTATTAAGATTATTATTTTTATTTTTATTAATAAATTTAATTAATTTAATAATAGAATCAAATTTATTATTATTTATTTTGCAAATGAATTTAAAGTAATACTTTAAAAGAAAGAAAAATTATTTATATTAGATCAAAAATATTAAAGATATTGTTAATGCAAATAGATTAAAAAAGGTTATTAAAAAAAGAGTAATAATATTAAAAAATATTGATTTTATAATGTTTATAATTAAAGCAAAAATTAAAGTTTAGGAGGAATAAAATAAAAAAAATGTGAAAATACATATTATTATTTATTAGTTTTTTTATGTTGGTTTAGTAAAGTTAATTGAAAATAAAAAAATAGTTCAAAAAATAATCAAAATTTTTAAATATTAATATAAAGGTAAAGATTATATTTTTAATTATAATGAATTAATTAAATATAATTAAATAAATGTAAATAATTTTAAAAACATTTAAAAAATGATTATTATAGTTCATCAATTATTTACAAAACTTATTGAAGTGAAGCTAATACTAAATGTAATAATTCAATATATACAATTTATTGTGATAATAGATAAGAAATTTTTTATTTAAACAAAATGATAGTGTTTTATTATTTAAAGTTTAAAAATAGATAAGTTTAATATAATAAAGGATTTTATAATCGATTTTATCAATAAAATTCGATAAATCGAAAATTTGAAAGATAAAATAATATTTTTTAATAATAAAAATTGAGAAGTTTTATAAAAGAAAAAAGCTATATTTAAATAAAGCAATTTTAATAATTTTAACTATTTTAACAAATCTAATTTATATATTCATTATGATAATCCTAGCTTTAATCTAATTCAACTTTATAATTTTAATATATATCTAAATAATTCAAAAAATATTAATATAAAAAAGAAATAGAAGAATAAAAACAACATTAAATAAAAGATTTAGATTAAAATTAAAAACAAAATATTAAACAATAAATCTAATAATAAAATTTCAAACTCAAACAATAAAAAAAAATCTAATAATTATAAAAATTTCGAAATAATAATAATAATATTATTTATAATGGTTAAAAGCCTTTTATATGGTTTATTTAATAATAAATTAATTTTAGATATTATTATAAATATTTAATATAAATATATTTAAATTTATAATATTAATACTTTATATTATAATATATAAGATATATTAAAATTTATTATATTTTAAAAGTTTATATTATAGAAATCAAAGAAATTCAGGTTATTATTAGCAAATAAAATAATCTACTTTATAAAAATAAACAAAATTGTATTAAAATGCTTTATAAAAAACAAATTTAAAATATTTTTTTTATATTAAAATATTTTATATTTTAATAAACTATTATTAAAATTATTTTTAAATATAATATAGTAAAAAAATAATGGATATATATAATATAATTATATATAGGATAATAAAAAAATTATTTATTTTTAGATAAATTTAAATATGCATATTATTATTTAATTATAAAATAAAGTAATAATTTATTTAGTATTTCTAATATTATTTTTAAATATTAATATTTATAAAAAATATATTAATATAAATATTTAGTATAAGTAATTTGGGTATTTTTTTAAAGAAAATATTAAAATAATTTAAGAAATAATAAAGAGATTATTTATTGAAGATTTAGTAAAATATTTTAAAAATAAAAAAAAAATCTATAAAATATATGAATTAACAAAATTATATTGAATATTATAAAAGACTATCGATTCAAAATTAAACAAAATTTTTGAGCTTTTATATATTAATATTATTAAAATTAATTTAATTAATATTAATAAATATTAATATACTATTATTATTATTAATGAAGCATTTTGATTTAAATAAATCTATATTTATAAATATAAAAAAAGCGTTAAATTAATTCTATAAATTATTATAAAACGATTTGAACTTTAATATAGTTAAAAATCTATAAAATAAAGACTAAATAAGGGTAAAGAATATAGTATAAATAATTTAAATAAATTTATTAATAATATTAATTTAATAATTAAATTTATTATATTATATATTTTAAATCAAAATAAAGTTTTAAAATAATCAATTTATATTTTATTTAAAAAAATGCAAATAATTATAATCAATAAAAAAATATTTTTAATATTTTAACTAAAAATATATTAAAATATAATTTATATTATAAATTAAACTATAATTACTTTAATCAAAAAGATAACTCTATATAAAGCATTTATAAATCAAATCAATTTAAACTATAATAATAAATTTTTAATCATATATTTATATATACTAAATTATAAAATATATATATATATTTTAAAAGAAAAACGCATTTTTAATTAAAAATTTATTTTATATATTAAAATTAATATCTTAATAAATTTTAAAGATAATTATATATATTATATATATATTTTAATATAAATTAAAAAAAAAATTATATAAATTTCAAATATTCGATTTAATAAAAAAAATTTGGTTATTGATCTAAATAATAACATTATTATTAATCTTTAAAATAAAAAAAATAGTAATAATAATATTTTAAAATTAATTAATAATTTTCAATATATACAATTTAATAAATTTATTATTAATATATTAAAAAAACTATTTAATATAAATAAATATATAAAAATTAAAAATAAAAAACTATTTAATCAAATATTCGATAATAATAACAATATCGATATTATTAACAAAGTTTTATCATCTATTTTATTCGAATTTAAAAAAGAACAAAATTAATTAATAAGCTTAAAAAATAAAGAAAAAGCATTATTAATCAACATTAATAAAGTTACTCAATTCTCATATAATATATAAACAATGTTTATTATATTCAATATAATACATTATAATAATAATAATAATTCTAAAATTTTAAAAAAAACATTAACAAATTTAAAAAAAAAATATTAAATTAAAATTATTAAATCAAAATATAAATTATTATACAACAATAAGATATTTAAATTAATCAAAAAATCTAAGATATTTAATATTATTAATAAATATAAAATCCTACAAAATAAACTCATTTTTAAATAAAAATACAATAAAAAAAAGATTATCAAATATAAAGTTTGCTAGATTATTCAAAAATATAAATAAAAATATAAAAAAGATTATAATTAGATATATATAAAAATATATAAAACAACTATATAAAAAACTTTTATAATATTAATAATAAAAAACGATTTTGAAATTGAATAAATAAATATCATTATAATATTTCTAAATAATAAATTTAATAAATTTATTTTTATTAAATTGTTATTATATTAAATTAAAGATAAAATCATATTTAATTTTATTAATAACAATATTTTATAAATATATATATTATTAAAAACTTTATATAAATTAAAGCAATTTTTATAATTATAATAAAATATATTATATATTAAATTTATTAATATAAAATTTAAACTTTTTAATATTGATAATTATATATACTATAATTTTATTATAAAAATCATTATATACATTTATATTAATAATTTCTTTATAATCGATAAATAATAATTAGTTAATTAAGTCAAATAAAGCTTAATAAAAGCATTTAAAATAGAAAATCTCGAATCTACTATTTATTTTTTAAATATTAAAATTATCAAAAATAAAGAAAAAAAACCATCATTTTATATTAAGATATTTATATATAAAAAATATTAAAAAAATTCGATTTTAACAATTATAAATCAAAATCTACATTAATAACACCAAAAATTATAGATTTAATAATATTAAACATTAAAACAGCAATACTAGAATTTATCATTAAATATCAATTAAAAATAAAATCATTTAAATTTTTCCACATTCGAACTGATATTTTATTTATAATTAGAATTCTATATAGATTTTTAATTAATTTAATGATTATTTATATATCGATTTATAATAAAGTTTATTAATATATATTCAAAATAATCAACTATATTACAATCTACAATAAAATAACTAATAAACATATCAAAAACTATAACGACTTAGATTATATTAATAATAGTATAACTAAAAAAACATTTCTAAATATATTTACTTTATATATAAAAGTATTATTTCAATATAATCTAAAAAATAAATTATTATTACATTTTCTTTAACCAAATTAAAATATTATAATCTAACCAAAATATCAATAAAAACTTTATAAATATAATAATTTTTAATTGAAATTGAATATGATAAAAATAATATTATATATATCATATTTTATAATAATAATCAAAAAAATCTAATATTCGTAAAAAATCTAAAAATCTACTAACATACAAAATATATAATCATAAAATATTACTTTATTTAAAAACAGATCGTATAAAAGCATATCGATCTATAATTTGTTCTAATTAAAAAAATAATAATAGATGGTTTAATTAAACTATTAATATTAATTAAATATTAATATTTTGTTAAAATGCTTTATATAAAAGTATTTGAAATGCAAAATATAATAAAATAATTATATATATATAATATAAAATAAAGGATAATTAAATTAATATAGATAATTAATATATTAATAAAAAAATATATTAAAATAATTGCTAAATAAAGATCACTCTATATTAAAATTAATATAATTATATAATCAATAATTAATATATATTTCCTCTTATAAGATCAAAACCTTAGTTAGTTAATTAATAATATAATGATATATCAACCCATGATGCTTTTCTTTATATTTGACCTTTTATATCTTCTAATCTATCAACTTCCTCTTCCTCTTCTTTCACTTTTTATCACAACTACCTTCTCTCTCGTACCCACTGGGCTTATATTTCTTATACAAAATAGCAATTCGATGTTCTACTTGCAACAATGAGCAGCTTACAGGTCTCGTTAAAGACAAATCTCTTCAGATAAAGATTCTTTTCTCTTCTCTTTCTGGACAAACACATGACTATCCGTAATTTCTCATTCTTCTCTTAGCTTTCAAGTCTTCACACTAATACTAAATTCAAAGCTGAATTATACCATATCTTGAAGGGAAACAACGTCGATATATCCAGCACGAGACATGCAATTATTGAAAATATTAGAATGAGGCAGGGTATGGATGGACGCTGCAAGTCTGTAGACAAGATGATGAGGTATGAAGTGCATATTGAAGGGGGTTTGGCGTGTGAGGATAGTGATGAGGAAACTGTGGTAGGCAGGTATAGGCTTACAGAGAAGGAAAAGAGGTACGAAGGCAATGTTGAAAGTGGCTTAGCATGCGAGGATAGTGATGAAGATGTCGAGAGAAGTTGTGAGAGAAGAAAGAGAGAAAGGATTTGTGAGAGAAATAGGGGTTATAGTGAAGCATTCGACGATGAGGAAGAGTATGTGAGAGTTTGCCCGGGCATGAAAGTATCGTCCGACAAGTCCACAGTTGTTAATACCATCTCGGAAGGTTCATTATCTACGCCTTGGATTCAAAAGATAGCAGGCTCATTGTTCGGAAAGGTCTTGAAGCCGGTTGGGTTAAAAGGGGAGGATAATGATGGAATCGAGATTGTGAAAAGACACACGGAAAGTATGGAACGAATCAGGAAGAGCTCGTATTGCTTTATTGAAAAAGCTTTGAGTGAAGAAATTAGAGGGGAATATAAAGCTGGTGATTGTGTGATTGTGAAGAGGTATAACTCTAGTAAGTTGTCCGTATCTGTTTTAATACTGAATCGTCATATTTAGAGGGAATGTTAAATATCAAAAATCAGCCGAGCTATATTTTTCGAACGCAGAAGAATCCGATGGTGTTTCATATGCAAGGATAGCGTACCTCACTACGAAAAATGGCGAGCCTATAGCTCACGTCCAGTGGTTCGAGCATGGAGATCGTATTGAGATTCTCGGCGAGCTTGCAAGCCCCATGGAGTTGTTCCTAGTTTCTGCTTGCGAACATATACTACTTAATGATATACTGGCGATCATTCAGGTCGATTATAGAGGGCAAAGTACCTCTGGAAGATCAAGCAATGGCCCGATTGATGACGAATACATGCAGGAAGGGCATTACTTCTATCGTTTCCATTACAATACCTCCGGAAATGTTTTTACAGAAACATCAGATCCACAGAAGAATCCTAGTGGACGGAACTGCATATGTTGTAAACAGAAGAGTATGGAGGAGCAGAAAGCTCAGTTTGAGGTTTTCAACAACACAGATGGATCGATTAGAGGCTGCCGATACATGGGTAAAGACTACCACTTAAACGACTTTGTTTATTTCGAAGAAGAAGAATATGCAAAAGAAAACGTTCCGAGTGGAATTGGTCAAATCAAGGAATTTAAAAACTTCGGGACAGACTTCGAAGAAGTTCCAACTATCAGTGTCCAGGTATATGAGAGGTTCGATCGTTTTCATCCTGACTGGAGTGTTGAAATTGCAGTTGGCGTAAACCACGTGGTCAGAGATGAGCGAAAACTCTATTATAGTGGTAGGAATATGACTTTATCATTAGAAGAGCTAGACGGGAAGTGTTTTGTTCGATATCTTAATCATATCGAAGATTTGGATCTCTACAAAGATCTAGACGATACATTTTGGGTAGTTGAACAAGTACGACTTGCTAGGAGAAATAGCGATAGAACCAGGATTGAGGATATTGAGCCGATGCCTGCAACTTACTTGCAGTATTCTAAAGAGAGCCAGGATGAATTGCGAGAATTAAGAGAAGGTTTGAAAGAGTTTAATCTCAAGGGACCAAAATTGAGGACATTGGACATTTTCAGTGGAGCTGGAGGACTTAGTACGGGATTCCACGAGAGCGGGGTTATTGGAGCCACCTACGCCATTGAGTTCGACACGGCAGCTTGTACGACTATCCGAAAGAATAATCCAGATGCTACAGTATACAATCAGGATATCAACATCCTTCTCCAATGGGCGATGGCTCAGCATGCTGGCTTAAAGGTAACAGGGATCAATTCAAGAAGCAATAGAACCGCCGATATGCCAGCAAAAGGTGAAATCGATATGATTATTGGAGGTCCGCCTTGCAAGGGATGGAGTAAACTGAACCGCTACAAGAAGCCAGACTGCAAGAACAACATGCTTGTGGCTGTATATATCTCCTTCGTGGAACTATATCGACCAAAGTACTTTCTTTTGGAGAATGTGGAGGGTATTTTACATACACCAGTAAGTTATGATCAAACTTTTTCAAAGGATATTTTTAACTGAATATAAAAGCTAGACAATGGAAAATTGAAAAAAGGGGCGGTAAAGTAAGTATTTGCCGCATAAAAGAGCATGAGAGAAATTGACATGAAGTGCTAGATTTATCTACAGAGCCCTAACATCACTCGGATATCAATGCCAAATGGCGTTGCTTCAAGCAGGCGAATACAATTGTCCCCAATCCCGCAAACGTGTCATATTCTGGGCGAGTCTCCCAGGGCATCGACTGCCAAAATATCCACAGCCAACCAATGTCTTTGGCAGGAATAATAAGAGGTCATACCATCGCGAGAGAAGGTCCGCGGCGCATTTCCCTATTTCTATAGGCTCTTGTTTGACTGATCTAGCAAACTTCGAATGGATTAACACCCATAAAACTCGCAAAGAAACTTTTAGGGAACAAGGAGATCGCACTCGACGAGCAAAAAAGATTATTCAATGTCCTACAACCAACAAGGAGAGTCTAGTTGGATTTCTAGAGCAGCCTTATCGATCACCGCCTCTGTCTGAGTTCCAGCGACGACTACGTAGAAATAATACGAGCGAGACACTGCATGGCCATGTTACTCCTAGACCCCGAGAAAAGTATTGTGAAGAAGTATGCAATATCCCCATGAGACCAAACGCCAGCTATTTAGATCTCCCAGTGGAGTTTATGTCTCATCCGAAGAATAACGGAAAGGACAAAACTCCAGGGACATTGGGACGATTAGGCATGGAGGATTGTTTTAAAGTGGCTATCGCCAACCCACGTTCACCTTGGGTAAGATACCGATGTTTATGGCCTTAATAGACGAAAACTAATAGATGAATAAATAGAGTTTACACCCATATCTCCATCGAACGCTTTCTATCCGAGAGTACTCTCGGGTGCAAGGATTCCCGGATGACTTCATTTGGGACATTAATAGTATGAGCGCCACGGAAATTTACAGGCAAATCGGCAATGCAGTGCCAGTTCCGTTTGCGAGAGCACTCGGAAATGAATTACTAAAGGTCTTGATGGAAAGATATGACGTCGACAGGAAATCGAAAAATGCATTGGTGATGGGAACGAATAGGATGAATATTGCTGAGAAACAAACGGGGGGTGATATAATTATCATTGGAGATAGCGATAACGATTGATAATGGCGCTTGTCAAACTTGCATAGGTTGGCCTTTTCGTAAATGTCTGATGATTAGACCGTTCGGTGCATATAATGGGAAGGAATCAGACATAAGATGAGTGTTGGGGACATCATTAGGCATTTGGACAATACACTCGAAAATAAGAATTAGACAATTGAAGGAAAGAAAATAGATAATTCAGAACCTAGCCACCTAAAATAGACAATAAATATATCATAATCGAGAGGAACCAAGATATATGATGAAGAAACCAGAGACTTTTATTTTATCCTTGCTTTAGTAGAAACTACCATAAGAAAATTAATGCACCAGAGAGCCATTTTTTTAGAAATGCATCTTTTCCAGGCCAATAATTAATCACAACTTTCCATCATCATGGCGGACTTTGAGCTGGCTCGGGCATTCTACTTTCGAACCACATCACCGCTTGTTGGAAAGCAGATTGTTTCGCATATATCTCATCCGCACTCATGCGGCCATCCCCCAACAATCTAGAAGCAAAACCATGCCCAATACCACTAAACAGATTTGTTTGCCATGGTAACCGAGCTACGTTGGCATTGAGGGCAGCCTCGGTTTGGTGACGTTGTGATATATCGACAAACCTATCTTCCACAGGCTGCGCAAGAGATAAAGGAGCTTGAACTAAAACATCAACTGGTCAATTGCATGCTCTGTTTGCATTAACAGGAAAATCAATGAATGGTGCCTACTATTTCTGTAGTCGGGTATTGGGACTCTGGCGGGGTGTGCTATGAAAGCGGCCTGTATTGGGCATGGATTACGGAGAAGAAGATTCATTACTATATGAGCAATCCATGTGTTAATAGATATGTAATACATCATAAGAAAACAAGAATGAATTCAAAGTACGAATAATCACTAACCTGGGGGTGCACCTGAGCAGTATCCTGCAGCACCAACCTCAGTGCATTTCTGGTGATTGCGGAGGTAATCAATCGCGTTATTAACTCTCCGATCTATTTCATTTCTATCTGGAGGGCTGGGCCTGGGTGCATCCTTGGCTGAAAATTTAGGTTAGAATAAAAGTTCGTTACTGAAAGCACATAACAATAATAAGAACATACCTCTTTCTGGCTCCCCTCGTTGTCTGTGGGCGTTTAGATAATCGACGATTATTGTGGTATATCCAGCCTATTGTCCCAATGTCAATGACGAATATGCGTGATAATTCATTTGATTCTTACCCGAGAGAATTCATCTGCACTTTAGCTATGTTAATATCATGTTCATAGAATAGAAAAAGATCAGAACTTACAGGAGCCTATTGTTAGGTGCTATTCCAGTTCCATTTGGAAAGTACAATAGACCTTGGCGTTTATCGGTACTGGGATCAGTTGGTACTGCGATGTAAACCCTATTTCCATAAATTTGAGTGTCATGGAACAACGGATCTACGCTGCGTGCATACACGCATCAGTAAATTAGATCAGATGTAGTGTTAAAATATTGAATACTCGAATTCTACATCACTTACGTTCTCTCATTGCCTGTGAAGACATCTGGTCCATGTCGAATTACTAGCTGTCTTACGGTTGGGGGGTTGGCTAAATGTATGACAGCTTTGGTAAACAACCAAAGAAGCGTCCCTCCAACCAGAAGACTTGTAAATACAATCAGAGGAGACTCCTCGTCTAAGGTTCGACTACTCATAATAACTCTGGAACTTGAGGTAATGAAATATTAGGGACTTGTAGTGCTGTATATGCTTTTCTTAACGACTGATACTTGTGAATTAGAATGTTCAGCTAGAAGGAGATCCATCATTGGAATCCCTTTTGCCTTTGATGTAGCAAACAATCATCTTTACCGTTAACGGTGTTCAAGACAAAGAGATATTGTGTTGTTTGAATGCCATAGGTCTTTGGAGTTGAGGTCGTCTAGGAGCTAGCGCACGGACCATAAGAGTATCACGTGACTCTCTGTATAGAAACAGTCACGTGCTGTATATCCTTGCTATCTTGGTCTTTACCATCGTCGGTACACAAGTATGAAGCTTGCGTACATATATCAGGATCAAAGACCATAATATGTCCTCATACCTTCCTATTGCAAGTCCTCCAAAATTCGATAATCAAGCCTGTATACAAGGTTGAAACTCGGGAACTCACCATTCACTGTTTTTCAGCCTCGTACCGGAAGTTTAACCGAGAATCCGCCGCCTTTATCTTAAACCTCCAAGTTCACTACAATTTTGATTTTGAGCTCATCCATCAATTTAAATGTTTGAGATTTTACAGTAGTTCCTATGCTCAATTCTTTGAAAATTGGGAATCTACTATATGGCGGTAGAGAACGTTGTACAGAGTTATGATTCTCGGATACAAAACATACCTCAAGATGACAGATCAGCCGCCGAGAGAATGAAGTTGGAATCGGGAGAGTTACCAGATCTAGTAACTCACAGAACATCAGCACCTGATTCTTTATTATCTCAGGAAGATTCAAAACAGCTGCCTACACCATCGCCAACCCCTTCTCCAAGAAGTAAATCACCATCTATGAGATTCACAGATATTTCATCTCATGAGCTAGGAGTGAATCATTGCGCATTCGACAACACCGACGATCGATATCATGAGTCTTATTTAAGAACCAATCCACAAACTTTGGTATCTATGGAGAACAACATCACGGGAGATTTATCCACACCGCCTCCGATTTCCAAATTGTTGCCCCACCACGAGCTTCATGACATCCCAGAAGAGAAGGTTCGAAATCATAGGAACCCATCCTTTAAAGGTGCGGGAGAAAATGAAAAGATACTAAAACTATCTCCCGCTGAGATGGAGGAGTTGACTTCAGCTCCCGAGTCACTACCTACAATGTCGCCAAACAATCTATCAATTCACAGTCCAAACCATACCAATAATGGATCATCAGGACACGTTCGGAAAAGATCGAGCTCTGATGTATCCCGTATAGATCTTGACGACCAGCAATCAGCTTCTACTTTGCGACGAAAATTCAGCACTCCCGAATCAAAATTCGCTTTGGACACTGGTACCGAACGTACTGAACATCGACAATATGTAGAAATCACTCCTGCCAATATCAGCAGTAAACGCCCAACAATTTCATCTGCAAGAGCACTTACAGCCCAGCCCCCTACTAATCAGTGGCCATCTTACTCTCGATCCATTTCAGCTCAGACCTCACCCAAGAGAAAGCCATCCTCTCTTAGTTCGCGACCAGAGCCATTGCATCTCGATGGGTTAAACCCGTCTCCCATGGTGAACGGGGCAGTCAAACCTTCACGGATACCTGAGCTCCCCCCTTCACCCATCCCCCAGTCTATCCCTCTACCTCCCATGTCGATACCCACTTACCTTCAGCTTGAGCTTTCTGCAACTAGACCATCGCCACTGTATATTTATCGTTCAGCTTCTAACGAAAACCCTTACGAATCATCAAAGGTCAAATTCGAGCGTTTGCTGAATTTCTTGCTGTTACCTCCCCAGTTGGAGCAGGTACTTTATTTCGGTTCACTAGCATGTCTTGATGCTTGGCTCTATACTTTCACAATTCTCCCTTTGCGGTTTTTCAAAGCATTGGGAATTTTGGTCTCATGGTGGGGTCACGTGTTAGCAAAGGAATTTCGTTTCATTACTGGATTTGTATATCACGGCACACGTCGCATGTGGTACCGGCGAAATGAGCGGCATAGCAGTGACTCGGCCTCGTTGTCACGAAGTGCTTCGCGTTCAAGCAGACCTCCTGCCTCAACTACATCCTCATATCAATCTCAGCATGGAAGACAATTCGAAGCTGTGAGACGTAGTGGTGCAATAGAGACTCCCAATAGTGAACGCAGATCAAGGCAAGGCTGGACACGCAGACATCGCCGAACCAAATCGCAACCCTCCTCACTATCCTCATATAATAAGGCGGATCTCTTGCAAGGGCTTGTAATTATTTGTAGCAGCTTTTTCTTGATGATGTTAGATGCAAGTAGAATGTATCATAGTATTAGAGCGCAGTCCGCGATAAGACTGTATGTGATATACAACTTATTAGAGGCAAGTTTAAGCATTCATCAAATAGGCCAATAACAGCCCAGAAGCTAATATCTCCAAGGTATTTGATCGCCTTGCCGCTGCTCTTGGCCAAGACATATTTGAATGTCTCTTTTCAGACGAGACACTCGAGAGAGATAGCGATGGTAGAAGCAAAGTCCTACGACCACTAGGAATGTTTTTGCTTGCACTGATATATAATGTCATTCACGCTGCAGCATTATTTGCACAAGTCGTAACCTTGAATGTTGCGGTCAACTCATACTCCAATGCCCTCATCACACTTTTGTTATCGAACCAATTTGTGGAAGTCAAAGGAACAGTGTTCAAAAAGTTTGAGAAAGACAACCTCTTCCAACTCACCTGCGCGGATGTTGTGGAACGATTCCAGCTTTGGCTTATGCTTATGATCATTGCATTGCGAAATGTCGTTGAGATGGGAGGCTTCAGTAGTACGGCATCATCTGTGGGTGAAGCGCCATTGCGTACCAGTTCAATGCTTCCTAATAGTTTCACTATTCTTCCTGGATGGTCTGGTGAAGTGCTGTCACCATTCCTGATAGTGATAGGTAGTGAGATGTTGGTAGATTGGATCAAACATGCATACATAAGCAAATTCAACGGTGTAAAGCCAGCCATTTATCAGCGATTTCTTGATGTTCTGGCTAAAGATTACTATACCAATGTAAGCAAGCCTCTTAACTATATAAGTGTCATCTAACAACAATAGGCATTTGTCAATCAAAATCTCATTAAACGTCTCGGTCTCCCAGTCATACCGCTATCGTGCCTTTTCATTCGAGCTGCTTTTCAGACGTATCACATGTTCCTTGCCACACATTTGCATCCTCCATTACCGTCAACCGCCACATCCCTTTCTGTAGAATCATCTCCTGCTACAACTGCGGCTCTCGAGCATTTTGATACAATCATCAGAACAGCTCTCGGTCGCTCGACATTCGGTCTACCGAATCCTAATGCCAACACTCCCTGGTATCTTCCAAGCGCTGATAATGCCATTGCCGCACTCACCATGATTGTATTTTTCCTCGGTGCATTCTTCGTTCTCCTCGCCCTGAAGCTCATTCTTGGCATGGTCTTGCTGAAATACGCAAGAGATCGCTATCGAACGATGAAGAAGAGGGAGCACCAAAGTTATGATACTGGTGGGAAGAGGGTAGGTGGTTGGGGTATGGTGGAAGTGGATGATGATAAGAAACGATGGATCTATGATGATGATCCTGAAACACTGAAGAAATTGAGAGAGAAGGAACGGATAGCGAGGGACAAGGAGAAAGTAGCGGCTGTGCATGATTTTTCCAAGATTAGTAGATATGAAATGGCTGCTAAGAGAATTTGGTAATGCTGTATTGTATTATAGAATTTAGAATAAATACAATGGTGTTTACTGGCAGCTGATTGGTTCCGAGTAAACATTCCCAAAGTCGATATGAAACGGCCCCTTACCAGACTTTGAAAGGCTTTAAAATCGTCCCCCAATCCCTCTCAAATGCCACTTATGGTTGAATTTATTTTATTCGTGATCTAATGCAATTTAATGAAAGTTATCGCGACGATGATACTATAAGCAAGGACCAGGATCTAGTGATTTTTGAAGGATAAATTTTTGGTTGGTTCATCTCATAACCATATTTCATCTAAATGGGCTGTAAAGATCACGCAGCAACTAATCGTGGTTCATCATACTTGCTATTACCATGGTTACCGACGGTTATATCAGCATTCTATAGAGCAGATACAACCAGAAAGAGATACGAAATGCTGTCTTTCGCTGCCTCAATGCAAATTTCGAGTCATGGGTGGATTACATTTTTGTAGGCGATCGCAGACATTCACTAATGCCCGTGCTTCGACTGCATAGTAAAAATTTGAACATCCATATATGGTCCTACTCTAGATATATCTTCGCCAGAACAGTTTCTTGCAGTCTATTTCTTATAACCATGCTGGCAATTGCTCTATCGCCCGTAATTCTGGTCCTCGTCGTTGGTCTGCTTGAAGTTAAAGTTCAAACCCTTCCCATTGGCGAGCAGAGCGGCGCGATGGGCGCATGGGTTTCATGGGTCAGCGTATCATTTATTATCCTCGCTGCTGCGATAGATAGATACAATACAATACAATATGGATGGATGAGATATCAGATATCTTTCGGTCTATCTAGCACTTGATCAGATACTCGAAGACTGATCGTCCACTGGCACAATCATCAAACAGCAATTCGGCAATCGCGAATAAATCAATACCTTTATTACATCAGATTCGAACTCCTTTCCTTCACATGTACTACAACGCCAAACAGGCTTTGTGGAAAGCAAGAACGAGCCTGAAGTTCTTTGTCAGATGGTGGAAAGGTCCTGAGAAAATATCCGAAATGAGGAAGAATGAGATAGCTGCAATATAGGCGGAAGCAGAAAAGAACGATAACGACAGAAAGCCCATCTGTATTTGCGTCATGCGCCAAGAAGACGATAATGAGACTGCAGATGAGTTGTCACTAGGAATCGATGACTAGGGCAGAAATCATAGAATTTTAGCCCACTATGGGTCGGAGAACAGTTAGAGGATTGGTCTAAGGTTACACTTATGGCCATGGCTTGTGATGAAAATTTATCTTCGGTATCAAGAGCATCATCAAATATGTCGTGGGATACTTCTTCGTGCCGTGGTATTTGAAGAAAAGACGGGGCATAGTAATCATTCTAAGGACATGAGATACTTGGAGGAGGGAAATGAAAAGAGACACTATAGTATCATGATCGCTTGTTATCTTGAATTAAAACATTCAGAACAAATATAACGATAATTTTATTAGTGTAGCTGAGTTGACTGTATTCATGGATTTCATTGCCACATATGCTGCTAGCAAGTGATAAGCAGCAAAGAGTTCGACCGGACGTGCATATACAATGTAGGAACTCAAATAAATACGATATAGCACACTATTTATATGAAATTTTGACCAAACACCTTAAATAAAAACTAATCAAAATATACCCTACCCCCTCACACCCCCCTAGTTATCCCGCACAAACCCTTCATTCCCCTCCACCCCAGTTGCCCCCCTCAACGCATCCTCCACCCCATACCTCACATCCCTCTTATCAACAAAACCCCTCGCATCCTTCGTCAATCTCCATTTTCTCCAACCATCCTCAATTCGGCTCACGAGTCTAGCTGCACTCGGTCTCTCGCTACTTCGATGTTTCAACATATCCCTCACGATATCTTTAAGTCCGTTTGTGAATCCTTTATCGTTAAGACGAGAGACTTGCCAGTTATACTCGTATTGACGGGGTGGAGGAATTCCTGTCATCATGGTGTACAAGACAGCGCCGAGGGAGTAGATTTCTGCAGCGGGAGTCCAGGGTTCGAGGTGGTTGTAGATTTCCTTGTCATGAGGTGTTAGCCCAGTAATATATTTTTGGGTTTAGATTTTCAAATAGGGATGAATACATGGATGAAATGAACAAAAGAGTGTTTAAATGAGAAACGAAAGACAAACAACATACTGGAGCCCAATAAAAAGCTCTACTCTTTTTAGCCTTCGTATCCTTCATCGCATTTGCAGTTAAAGCTCCCGGAAACCCCGTCACAACCGCCTTCTCAAATCCCGCCAACTTACAATCCCCATAGGTGGTTCCCCCCGTTGGCCTCTTGAACCAAATTTGCTTCGGACTAACATCTCTGATAAGAATGGGTTGCCAATCATCATCATGTTTTTGCCAATCATTAAATCCATCCGTCTGCTTGACACCCGTATGTAACCAGAGTAGCGCACTAGTGATACTAGTAAGGACATGCCAACAGAGAGATTCGGGTAGTGAAAAACGATTGGGATTTTCGGTGGCGAGAGCTTGCCAGGCGGGAAAATCTGTGTAAGGGGGGTAATTGCGATCGTCTGGAAGAATGAGATCGAGAGAACCTTGGTCCATGTTTTCGTAAATAACGAGGTTACCAGAGAGTTCGGCCTTGACACTAGGGCCCGCAAGAGAATCTGCATGGATTATGTCGATTAAGGAGACGAGGTTAGGGTGGTTGAGAATGCGAGAGAGGGGAACACCAGCTTCGGGGAGGAGCACGGATGTCAGTGAGACTTCCCATTCTGGATTGTTGGCATCGTGGACTTTTTTCTTGGTTAATGGACTGGCGAGAAATGATTCATTGTCGCGGACCCGGATCAGTTCAATGCTATTGGGATATTCACTGATTTCCGAGGGGTTGCGGAGTATAAACTTGGGCTGTATCTCGTCTGGAAGGTGTGTCATGGTGCGTATTTAGTTTTGAGAAACGATGTTGACGATCGTGATAATTTTGAAACAACAAATCAACACCTTATACTGAGGTTTCCGTTTCAGTACGAGTAGTCACAAAGAAACACACCGAGCTATGCAATTTCTGCAGCTTTATTGGTTCGAACTTAGCTCAAGGATATTCGCATTGAAAGAAGAACAAAGACTTCAAAGACTGGGGCCATTGAGCTGCAAACAATAATCAATTTGAACCTGATGCTAAAGCTCAATAATTAAAATCTTCATAATAAACTTGCTTTCCATTCAGCCACCCAACCAACATGTCCCGAAAGACAGTACCGGCGCACAAATACCATCGATCTGCTGAATCTCCAGCTATATCATTCTTATCCATTCTACGCTTTTGTAAACTAACTCCCAATTCTTCCAATTTTTGAAGCTCGGGTAATTGATCTTGTCCAATGTTGCCCGTGACAAATAATTTAGTAGCGCTTGCGAGCCCTGGAATATCTTTGAATGTATCCTTGACGAGTCCTATATCAACTGAACGAACAGTCCAGTATAGTTGTAAACGTTGTAAATCCAAACTAGGAGCTTGTGCAAGGAGTGGTGTAATACCAACACCACCAGCGACAAAAGAAGCCTTTTCTCCGTTGTTTTGGTCAACGAAAAAATCGCCACCAAAGCCATTGAGTGGTACTTCCAACTCGGCTTTAGGATTATGACGGAAAAGAAAATCTGTGACGACCCCAACTTTCCGAATCGTGATCTCGAATTGATCGTGGGTACTAGTGGGGTCCTCGGGCGATGAGACAGTAAAAGTACGTAGAAAATCGTCGTTGAGACTTTTAGGATCATCATCTCGCATGTGACTATATCCGACATCGAGCTCTTCTTTGAAGCTTAGAGCGACATACTGACCAGGCTTCCAACGATTCGTCTTATCTGAATCTGTGATGCGAAACCGAAATCTCCCTACCGTTGGTGTCAATATGTTTTTATCGATGAGTTTTGCGTGCATTTGCTTGCTGCTTTCCTGGATGCCACGTGCTGGTTCTTCCGAAGCCAAATAACGTACCGGTGGATTGTAGGGTGAGTATTCACCTACAATACCACGAAAAGCCAACCCCTGGGAAACGAATCTAACATCTTCAACATGAATCCTGATAGCAAGATTCGTATGTGAAATCAATCTTGTAGCACTCTCTCCAGCAAGTATCTCTGTCTTTCCGGTCAGATATACCACATCGCCAGTATTGAAATCAGGAAATACCAATCCTGCTCTTGGAGTGGTGCTCAAGTTTCCGAGTGTTTGATATAGTCGGTTACCAGAGTACTCGGGATAGACAATAGTCAGTCCGCTAACATCATTAGACAGTATCCTCACAAAGCCCGGAGGCCCACCCCTATGATTTGTATCCATATCTAAATCATGATTCGAGGATGATATGAAGAATAGATCTGATCGTTTTATCAAATCCGTGGCCTTTTCCGGCAGAGGAATTTGATTCGATACGAGTTGAGGTTTTGGTAACTCGGGGACAATGTGTTTTTTATTGAGATACTTGGGACAATTTCCTACACAGTTGTTAGTAGTTGTGAGACAGACTAATCATGTAAGATCTACCTAAACTTTGCTCAATTTTCACAATCAACGAAGCTTCTGCAAGATCCCTCCCATTGGTAGACTTCAAGGCACCAGCTGCCATTCTACCGTACAACTTGACTCTTCTTCTACTTTCGAGATCGATTGCAAGTCCACCCACCATTTTTCCATGATCAGTCTCTCGTTTTATCTCCCCGTTTGCTTCTTTACCCAACAGAGTTTCAACGACAGGATCAAATTCACGATCAACCGTAGCCTTTATAGCAATGACAGATTGAGCAACCGGCCAAGAGAACCCAGCTTCTCCTCCCCATATTGTAGTCCATGGTCTTCCAGCGGCATCAAGAGTTCCGACAGCCACGAGTGGCGATCGCGTTAGGAGGTTCCCAGCAAACGGTGTTAAGAATGGTGAAGTTGGATTTTCGCCTTGGGGGACTCTTAAACGTTTGTGCATCTCCTCCTCGCCAGTATGCCATTGCGTCTCCGCTTCGTAGAATGCCATATTTGAAAATTGGCGGCTGAGTTTTAATGTTGAAGTGCGGTCCGTTTTGTAGTCAACTTTCAAGGCGGTATTAGACGAAGGCAAACCTTTATAAATGAATCAGAGCTGCGAGCAGTCATAATCACAAATATTAAAACATTTGATGTTTTGCGACAGAATGCAGTTGAGGAATGTCAGATTTAAGGAAGGCTGGATGGCGGGGTTGATAAGCAAGGAGATTAGTAATCCGGGGTTTGAACTGATAGTGAGACGTCAAAACACCGAAGCTGTAGCATTACTATACGTGACGTGCATATAACACCATATAACGCAATTGTTAATTGGGTGCACACCTTCTCACATACATTAATCGATGTGCTATAGCTCAGTAATTGGATGATTCTGTACGAAGGTAAGAATATCGTCGGCGGATATATATATCAGGTTGTTGACACAATTTTGCCTGCTGAATCTGCATGTAATATGATAAAAATAAGAAGCTCTAGATATACTACAACCTCATAGCTTAGGATTTGTAAGGTCGACATCATTGCCGACCTCATTTGCATTACTGGCTTCGTTTACTGTCTTTTCCTCCACCAAAACCTCATCCCTATCTTCAATTGCTCTCTCTTTTTCTCCCCTCTTCGAGAGCCGCAATAAAATCGTCGTCCATACTGCCAGCCCTATACAAACACCAATCATAGCCCACATACCTCTTGTGAATCTTGGAGCCTCACTGGCCCCATAAAACGCCAAACTCCATCCAGCATTCAGAGCCCCGCTCCCTGCATTCATGCTGGCCACTACCACTCCCCTAAGAGCATCATCTTCCCATCTCATCGCATCGTTTGCCCAAGCAAAAAATACAGCCTGACATGCATATACACTACCTGCCCAATAATACGCTGCGAAGACCGTAGAGACGGTGGCCGATGAATTGAGTACCAAAGCTGAAGTGATGATTCCGGTCATACATATGTAGTAGGATACGACGTAACGTTTGGAGGGGTAAAAATCGGTAAGAGTAGCCCAGAAGAGGGTGGATATGATTCCCACAGCTGGGACACCAGTAGGGTAGTTGTTTAGTTGAGGAATGGTGTAGCGATTGGTTGATTTCATATATAAAGATAAGAGGGAGTTAGAGGAAAATGATTCGACTTCACCCGCTAGCATCCAGAGGATCACAAACCCGTAGAAGTGGTGGGATGTAAAGACTTTTTTGATAAAGAGGAGGTTCCAAAGTCGCTGCTTGGGAACTTCGGGTACGCGAGAGATTGCAAGTGATCGTTCATTGTCTGTGAGATAAAATGCTCGTGTTGTGCTAGGTGTATCAGGAAATAGAAAAAATCCGTAGAGGGCAATAGGAAGAGTCATTAGTCCATCTATAATGAACAGCCAACGCCAGCCGCTGAGGCCTTGGGTGCCATTAAGAGACGAATGGATGCCAGTTTGGAGGAAACCTCCAAACATAGTGCCGGCAAGCCCAGAAGAGGTAAATATACCGCTTCGCTTACCTAGTTCACGTTCTGTGTACCAAGATCCCAAGATGTAATGTGTCCCAATGAATGTGGTAGATTCAGCCAATCCTTGAAAGAACCGAATGGCCATTATATCTCTAGGATGATGAGCAGCAGCTGTTATCATAGTAAGACAACCCCATAGAACAATCATGGAAGGAAAAAATATACGAGGCTTGATATAGTGAAGAGCAAGGTTGCTGGGAATTTGTCCAATGATATATCTAGGGCATGATCAACAAGCAAGATCGAGCATATACCTCCTCAGAATGGAACAGAGAACTCACCCAACGGTAAAGACAGTATTAATAACATTATATTGATTTCCTGTGAATCCCAATTCCTCTTTCATGCCACTCACATAAGCATTCGCCAGATTTGATCTGTCCAGGTAGTTCATGAAATATGACAGACAACAAAATGTCAATATGAAGAAATCTACAAGTATAAGTTTAAACTTTTACTCGGGCCAACAGATATAGTATACTGACCTATTTTCTGGACCAGCTTTCGTTCCCCTGCATGTTCGTAAGGGTGGGAAATATATGCTTTCACACGTGATAACGCCATGATTGAAGACCTTGGTTCATGTGTGTTCAGCGTCGATGACCGAAAAGAAATTTTAAGTGCTCAGAACACACACGCATCTCGATTGTACATCTTCAGGTCGATGCATTTGTTTTTCTTCTTCGATCAACAAGTATCATTCCTGACGGGCAATTCCTCTACCCCACTTTCACGATACTACTCACAATGATAGTAGCTCAGAGAAGAACAGCCAAAATAAAATCAGATGTAAATCCAAATCCAAACATTTTTATCCATAAATTGGCTGAGAATCTGATGAGGATTATGATACAGAGCCCCTGGAGTGATGGTAGGTTTTTTGGTTGCAGAGAACGGCTTGAAAAAGTTCGACTTCCCCACACATGTTCCCGTAAAGCCCGTAGACCAATGGTTCATTTATCCGATGCTTTCCCGAATAGTTACAATATCGCAGTTTCAATTCTTGATATCTTTTGAAAGGAGAAGTTTACATGATGACATGAAGCATCAAATACAATCCCTTCCTCTATCAAAAGCTTATGTCGACCATAGCAATACCATTAGTTAGAGGTATAAAACTATTAAAATATCATCGCCGAGTCGAAATTATAATGCATTACCCCTGCTGAAGGAGGATACTAAAAGAAGACCTAAAACCTGGAATAATGGACTGAATATAAATGAACATGAATACTAGGATGATGACCCGAAAGTCAACCTCAAAGCTCTCAAGGTACCGATAAAGGTTACCAAAGAACTGATGCCCAAGTCATAGCATTTGCATTATAGGAGAAACTTCTCGGAGTTTTGTAAGCACCGAGAAAGGAACTGGAAGAAAGAATCTTCTATTCCGAAAGTATCGGGGGTAAGATTGGCAACGAAACTACTTCTATAACAATACGAGCGGAGAACATGACAGGAAAGATAATCGGACCTCGAAGATGACCGACCCAAGTATGCAAGGGCAGCGAGAACACACATACCCAACATATCAAGCAACAAAAACCATACAGAAAGTTTAGACTCAATCAAAAATGTAAATATCAATCTGAAAAGTTCTCCTGGCAGATTTAGATTCGGACCTTTCTAAGAGAAGAGAAACATTCAACAGAGGAATTATCGATCATTTAGCCACTTTTTACACAGCCACAAGCATATAGCTGGTGCCACGACTTCGATGTTTCAAAGAAACGTGGAGAGATGCGTTTTGAAGGATCATACCAGCTTGATGAAACATTCTATTTATGGATTCTTATAGGCTGGAAGGATACACACCGTAATGTGAATGTAAATCACTAGATTTTAAATGAAAGTACTGTACGATAAAAGCGAAACATGCAGATAGGAAGCAGTCGGAAGAACAGGGCGGAAAGGCCCGCTCTGCTTTCATGTAGGAATCTGTAGTGGTAGCGGTAAGATGATGTATCGAGGGACTTCTAAAAGACAGAAAATGGATGGCTCGAAGTGGAACATGATTCAATAGTACATGTAAAGATGTAAAAACTTCATGATTTCAAGGAATACCAAGATAATTCGTAATTTTTCTCCATCTTAATGCATGCGAGCCTAAATAGCAACCCGTACTTTCCACCAAAAGCTCAACGACACGATGCAAACGGAGTTGAAAGTGGATATAAATAACTGGGTGGAAAACAATCCCATTCGTTGTAGTTGCAATATCTCATGCACCATATAAAATCAAAAATCACCCAAGTTTCTTTTTATGGATATCCTCGGTTTGGATTTTTTTCCAACTATTTATCCTCTACCAATGATTTTTATCAACGATTGATAAGTTTTGCCCAATGAAGGGGTAAGAATATGAAGAAGTTTCGCCTCGTTTGATTTATGCCATTAGCCCTGTAACTCATACCCTGATCTTGACCTGTCAATACCTGTCAATACCTTTCTATATCCTATAAACCCCGTAACATTGGAAGCTTCTAATCTTTCCCCACCTGATTGATTTTATATTCGATTCACCTGATAGATATTGTATTCCCCCAAAGATTTCGAATAATATCATCCCATCAAGCTTCTTAGCTTGAAGTGCATAGCTGCATCGTTGTACATACCTAGGTACAGAATATAAATGAAGTGGTCGTCGATCTATGCATCTTGAATTATATTGCTTTATGGAAAGATATTAGGAGAGATAAAAAATAATATCAATTATATCCAGCCTCCTTTTCACTTTTTTTTTTGTCAAAATACTTTTGACATATTTCTCTTCTCTAATCCCTTCCTTCGCCTGTCTTCACCGCACATTTTGGCGGTAAAGGGGTGTTGCCCGTTGAAACCTTACAGCACATACTTGCTCTTCCACTTCTTTAAATCTTTCCAAGCACTTCTTTTATATTTTACGCAAGCTGGACTTCGTATTATCTCTCAATTACTTGAAAACTTTACAATACATTTGAAATGCCTCCCATAACTGAGACTGTTACTATCATCAATAAATCTGGAAAAGTTGTGAGCACTGTATGTAGATCCGAAGTTTTACCCCGTTTGATCTTTCCCCTCATTTAATTCATCTTGACTTGCAACTGCCCGCACTGATACTAACGACTCCGATAGGGAAAACAACTGATCAACATCTTCAAAGATGCAAAAGCAGCATACAATGAGAAGAAAGCAGAGTTAAAAGAGGAACATTACGCAAGAGCAGAGGCAAGACAACAAAGGGCACAACGAAGACTTATCGAAGCTCGAAACGATATTCGAGATGATTACCAGCTGGATTACCAAGGAGATGATGCACAATCTGTAGCTTCTTCTAGACGTTCTCATCGATCCCATCGCTCCCACCGTTCGCATCGCTCGCATCGTTCGCACACTGAAGGTCAACAAGAATATGAACCACAATCACGATCCCGTCCACCACTAACAAACAATAATATCTCACAATATGACGATACCCAAAGTGTAGCTAGTGGACGTTCACACCGTTCACATCGTTCAAGGAGAAGTCGTTCTCATCACCGCAGCAGAAGTCATGCACCAACACAATATGAAGGAGAGATGGAGGAGGGGGAGGAGGAGGAGGAATTCTATGACGACCATCTCGAATATCGCTCCCCATTTGTTGAAACCGAGCTCAATGGCCTTACTCGTCGAAACACCGACCTCGAATACGAATTGCATACACCCACAACTCTCGTGCGTCGAGAGACAGCACCTGCTGAATTTCCGGCACAATACTCATCCGCCATGGTCCCACGATCAGCTTCGGTTCCGGACCTTCATGATCAAAATATTGACATGAATCTCGCATATGGAGAGCTTCCTCCACATTTTGAGCAGGAGGAAGAAGAGGCAGAATTGGAAATGGAGATGGAACAAAATATTCCACAAGAACATCGACATGAGTTTGACGTTACTATGAGCAAACTCGATGAGCTATTGGTGGAGGCTCAATGTTTACACCACACTGCAACTAACATCATGTCAAATCTCCAAGCCAACCCCGAAGCCATGGCAGCCGTTGCCCTCACACTTGCAGAATTGTCAAATCTATTGACCAAAATGTCACCCAGCATTTTGCCCATGCTCAAAGCAAGCTCTCCAGCAATTTTCGCCTTGCTCGCCTCGCCACAATTTTTGATCGCAGGTGGTGTCGCTTTGGGTGTTACTGTGGTTATGTTCGGTGGATTTAAAATCATCAAGAAACTTCAAGCACCCCAACCAGAGAAGAGACTGGAAGCTCCTATGGCGATGGCAATGCCGGCTACCCCTCTCACCCCCGCCTACATGGAACCACCATCAACGGAAGAAGCCATGGAATACGACGGAGAACTCAGCAGTATCGAAACCTGGCGCCGCGGTATCGCTGATGTGGAATTGGAGAGTGTCGGAACAAGTGTAGATGGAGAATACATAACTCCCACAGCAGCCCGTCAGAGGGAAGAGAGGATTCGTCTACGTGCCATGGAAGAAAGAAGTGACGACGATGATGATTATGACGAATCAAGAAGTGTCATGAGCAGAAGATCTCGCACTTCAACACGATCTAGGGATATCCCCATCAGGAGTAAATCACGTGGAGCGGATAGTATCGCAGGGGAGTCAATTAGAAGTACTAGAACGAGCAAATCATATAAATCATCGAAGTCGACCAAATCTCCGAAGAAGTCGAAGAAAGAAGATGATATCGTTGAGGAGGAAGAACCAAAAGAGAAGAAGAAGAAGAAGAAGACCCCTCTATCGATCTTCAAATCTAAAACTGAAAAATTGAGTTCAAAGGGAAAGGAAAAGGAAAGTAAGAAGAGTGGTCATCATCCTCTCCTTATTGAGATTTGATGAAATTTTCTTATTTTACTTTTTTGTTAGGCTGGGTTTTCTTCACATATTCTCATGGTAGTTATGGTACTTTTTGTTTTGCACTTCTCTCTCCTCGTGGCGATTTTTGGTTGATGAATGGACGGTTGGATGGTTGGATGGGTACATATGGGTGGATGGTTTTTCAGAATGCCTTCTCATGAATATATCTGGAAATGGAACGAGATGAAATGAATGGAATGGGTTATTTAGTAGTATGGAACTCGGAAAAGAATGCATATATTTGACGTCTTATGTTATCATTCCGATATACTACCTCCCAGATGTGATTTCAAGACTCACAGTCTGCATAATGCAGTGCCCAATGTATCAGAACACCCACACTTGGAGAGTCTCTGATGATCCCTTCCAACACAGATCCAAATATAAAATTCAACCAGGTTTCAATGTTTGATTTGGTTTAGAATAAATAACGACTCATTGTAAGTAGCCTAGTGGCATGTTGGTTCTCACTTTCAAGCAAGTGCATTTTATATCTATCACACACTTCCAACCATCCACTTTTTAAACTAAAAGTAAACAAATACATTAAAATATAACATTATGATACACACTTAATCAATATAGTATTTATCCAAACAATACTGCAACACCGAAGTCATCCACCCATCCATCCGTCTATCCAAACCATTTTAACCCATCCCAACCCATGACCAAAAACATTAAGGAAAAAGCATAGCCCTTACGCCCACTGCAGCCGGCACCGCAAAATTTGTAATCATAGGTCTTACAATATCCGCGGCCCCCTTACTCGTACTTGTCGCCTTCGCACTCGTAGTCGTCGCTGTCCTCGAACTCGAAACATCAATACTCATCTTCACATCCCTCATCTGCAATCCGATGTCCTCATTCGCATGAATAGTTTCACTTCCAAATTGTACCAATCCCAAGTATAACTCGCTAGTTATGTTTCCCAATCTAACTAGTTCATTAACGAGCTCGAAGACATCCGCGTCGTCGATGCTTTGTTGGTAGGTTTCGAGAACCCAGCTGAATACGGCTTGTTTTTGTCCTTGCTGCTTGAAGCCTCTGAAAAGCTTGTAGGTTACGCCGGAGAGATTCTAGGTTAGTGCGTTGGGAGAAGCGGTGTAATAACCAATTGGCCAGACGCCTCCCCAGACGGATTGCCAGACCATGACTTCGTGCGAGGCGGCGGAGGCGTTAGTTGAGGATTTTGACAATGCATCGAGGAAAATTTTGAGAGCGATGTCGGCTTTGCAGTTGAGAGCGCTAAGGGCGGTGGTGTAGTTTGTGGTGGTGGTGACGAAAGAGGAGAGGGGGTAGACGGTCCAGCGTCCGGATAGGTGGAAGGAGTTTATGTTGGAGATGGTTGTGGGAAGTTGGATGGAGACGTAGCCAATGTTGGGGTAGGAGTGGACCTGATTAGTTTGGTTAGATGATAGGTTTATTGAGTGATAGGCCTCTTAGTTGACGGATAGGATTTACATATTCGATATTATTTTCACATATCCAAGTCGCATTGAAGCTTGCACCATTAGTATCATCGAGCAGCACACCTATCGGATAGCGCATCAGTACAATGTTTGTATATTCGAGGTTCAAAAGATCGGCATCATGATCGTCCAGAATGACTTACCGTCATATTTTGACTTCCACTGCCATCATCTCCCCATTTATTGCTCCCATAAAGATGATCTCCCAAATCCGTCATCGCGCCGCCATACTTTTCATCCAATGATTGATAAGTATCACCAGACGCACTGGCAACAGTCACAAGTACTGATAAACAGCACCAAGTGATCGACAAACAGCAATCTTTAAAAATCGCATTTCATCAGGTTGTGAAAGACGCAGAAGAAAGTTTTGGGCCTGCATGAACATTTATTCATGGAAATTACCCACACCACATGAGTTCCGGTTCTCAGTGGGGCTCTATGAGAACATCGTTAGATATCGCAATGTTTATTTCGCCGTTAGGTTTTTGATATTGATGATGAATAATATGCGTAGATGAAAGTGGGCCTCCTCGGCACCGACTTTTTGACATAAACAATCAATCATTGTAACAAGATCGCCGTAAAGGATGTTGGTAATCTTGCTTGCCATCCTTGTTAACCTGTGCAAAGATAACCCAAAATCACCTGATTATTGGTGCTATCTGGAGTTGGAAACTGTATATCAAATGTTCAAAATAGGCAAGCGGATGTAAGAGCGGGCGACAGTGATACGCAGCGTGGTACGCGTGGGTTCTTATCCGAATATAGCCCCTCGACGAAATTATAATCTCGATACATGATCCATGAATGAGATCCAAAAGATGAAAGGTTGTGGTAGCAAGATTTTGCTCACGCAAGACCATCGGGTACTCTCTCCTAACCTGTCTTGACAAAAGAAGTTTTAGGCAAAGCCGAAGTGAGAAGTGATCGATTGCATATTTTTGCAGAGTTTCGACATAAGTTTATCCGTAACAGAGGAGGTTATCGAAAATGGTAGCTTTAAACTTCTGGTCTGCCTTCCAACTGTCAATTTGGAGCAGCGTTTGAAGTAATTCAGGGATTCGTGCAAAAGTTGCAGGAATATCAACTGCATTCCACACCTGCCGAAATTGTACTGCTGAGAAATTTTCTGCTGCAATCTCAAGTGCATGCTGGCCTGCTATGTTCGGAGTATCGAGATCAGCCCCATGTTCCAATTTTTCTAAGACACTTGACTGAAACAGGTGATTTTGTTGCAAACAATTGTTCAATGAAGCCTCTTCTCCCAGAGAGCGTAGAATATAAATGGATCGCCACATCTAGAAGGAACTGATCCCTGTCTGGATTAACTTCTGTTTCAATATCAGCTCCCCTCGTGACTAATAAGTTTATTACTTTCTCTCTCGTGGACCAGTTCCAATCCCACGAATCATAGACGTCACCATCATAACTGGCCAAATTTTCGAAACTAAAACTTCCTGTCAAAGCACAGTATACTGGCTTACCAACGAAGCTTTGCGCGGTGATGTCTGCCCCAAGATTGAGCAATGCAATGCAAGCTTCTGGGAAAGCAAACATGGAAGCCCAGTGGAGTGCGAATGGTTTCGGTAAATCAATGAGTCTCTCCATAAAGCCCAAAGGGCTTCTCTCCATGGGCTTTTCGAACACTAAGTTATCGTCCCACCACTCCAAGCACAGTCCAAATACCCATATAGGCGTAAATACTCTATTACATTCGTTAAGAAGAGCTAAAACTCTTTCTTAGGCGTTATCCCATTTGCTCAAGTTAACGTGTACGGGCCAATGCTTTGCAGCATATAATACCAAAGGATATTGCTTTTCAAATTCGCCCCAGCAGTCGTCAAAGATCGTCGAATCGAAGTTTTGAACCGGTGTAGGTATCCCGTCGAATTCTTTACACATAAAAAAATCGATACACGTTATAGCAAGATTAGTATGATCGTCGGAAAGCTGATACTGGGAGAAGCTAGGTTTCATCAATGGGTCAAGACTTGTAAGAAACTCCTTCACAGTGACATGGGCAAGCTCTAGAGTGTCTGATTTTGTGTTCTTGCGCACGAGACTGCTACACCAATGGAGGACATCCTCCTCAGTCGGAATCGATGAGTCCTCGAAAACACAGTCGACAGGCTACACTGAAAATGCTTGTAGCAACTGTGATGTAGTGAACATTTCTTCTTCTTCTTCTTCTTCATGTAGTTCGATCCATTGTAGTGTATGCTTGACTAGTTCTTGATTTTCTTTGGTGCTTCGATTTACCGTCTCAAGAATTCGTTCGTATGAGCTCGGCAAGTCAGGGGGTAGCTTCTTCAGAGCTTCACGGCGAGCTTGATCAGTGCTGCACCTGCAGAGATAGTCAATTTGGCAGGCAACCCATCGAAATCTAGGCAGATTAGTAAGGTCTACGAATGGCGAAAAATGGTGGTGCTCACATCCCATCTGCACCATTTATAAGTGCCTTTACGATGTGTTCTTTCAGATCATGATCTCGGATCCGAAGCTTGCCAAGTTTTGTTCGCTTTTCAATTTCTGAAAACAAATAAAGACGTAGATGGCCACTATCTGCTGCAATGGTGATATCGGAATAACCCTCTAATACATATCGAATATCAACTTCAAATCTGCTGGCAAATAAAATCTTGATGGTTCCAAGTGGTGTATTTAAGCTTTGGAGAAGTCTTGTAACCTCTGCGCGATCTCCAGTAACTTCATCAAGACAATCTATCATTATACTTGTGCAAACGAAGTTGATTGACAGATGGATAATGAAATCACAGAAGTCTTCTGTGGTGGCTGTGCTTGTTATATTTTCCTTCATCTCATGTTTGGTGCAAAAAACCTCTAGCTGTTTAAAGCAGTTTTCGTGCTGAACAATCAATTGACGTGCCAACGATCCGAGAATAGCCCTTGGGTCATGGGTCTGTGTGTCTTTGTAATCACAATAGAAGAAAGCAGATGCTAATCAATGGTATCATTACTATATTAGAATGAACTACACGTGAGAAAGAAGGGGCCAGCATACCTTCAGAAAGATTTTGCAATCTTTCAATCTCTTGCACAGCTGAAGCCCTATCAAAGTAAGAGGTTAGCTGTGAATTAAAAGCAGCTTATAAGGTAGAATTAACACATGTAACTTACATCAAAGTAGTTTTCCCAGCACCAGCTATCAAATTCACGTCTGTCAGTACACTATGAGATGAGGCACTGATATTACCCACCAATTCCATGAACCCAAAGCTTGGCGTTATCCGTGGACATCCAGTCTTTAAACCTTTCACCGTCCGTCATCCAAACGCCTGTACCTGGCTGTCTGACACTAGCATTCAAGTTCTGCCACTTTCTAGCGTTAATAGTACCTAGCAAATCAAGTATTTTTTTCTCTAGTCTCGGCTACAATATGATTAGAAAAAGCTCAGCTCTTGTGTGCGATTATTGGGAACGAACTCATGATGCTCTTCTGTCGCTCTAATCGGTCTGTCATCAAACTGGCATTGATAGTAGCTAATCCTTCGCCAGATATTTCTTGCCCTGTTAACACTTTGAGTAACATAGACCTGTTGATCTTAGTAAAGCGAGGTAATGATACTAAGATGATGAAGTCGATCAAACTCACATTTGTGTCGTACCCATCACCATGACCATGGTGCTGTTGTTCCTCTGTATCTCCTCCAGAAGTTCAACCGTCGCGGATTTCTTTAGCGGCCATATCAACTTCTGCCTTTTTGACATGCTACATGGTATAACACCCTCCAATTTATGCTTAATCTCCTCTAAAGTTACTTGGCAAGCACAAATGCGATGAGTTTGGCTGGAACTATTCGAGGAAGATTCCTTCCCCTCAAGCTCTTTAACAGCATTATTTAGACTATAAAAAACACCAGCAAGATTCTTCACCTCTCCAATAGGCATTTTGGCGGATCTATCAGCATCTTTGACATCCTTGATGTACTTAAAACCTATTCGAACAACAGTATCGACAAGAGCTATCAAGCCGGCAACACTTGGGGCTACCCCAAGAGCTTCAGCCATCGCGAATATATTGAAGAATGTGACCGTTTGAAATGAAAATTAAAATGGATAAAAAGGCAATAAATGCGTAGCCTCATGGAGTGGCTTATCATCCACACACATGCACAGCAGCAAATACAGCGAACCAATCTCTAACTTCAAACATGGATTATATGCATATGATGTAGCCGCCATGGCGTCCACATATTTTCCAGAAGACAAAATCAGAATGATACAGTTTAATGAAAATCTCAAATACCTAGATACCTACAAGGCATCCTTAGCCATGCAAGTAGGCGCCAAACCTGTGATACTCGACGGGTAAAAAGATAGTGCCAGAATATGGCCCCCACGATAAATCCATTTGGGAGAGAAGTAATCCAGAAAATTGATCCTCGTCAGCTGGGCGATCAAAAAAAAGTTTGACGTTGGTTTTGACCTCGGGTTGAAGTTTCATTGAAGAACAGCTTCAGGAGAACAAGTTCGGTGTTACAACTTGGATATGGTACGTGTTGTGTATCGGATAATATTTTATACCCAGACAGAATGCTTCTTCCTACATAGAATGATAGATACCAAGACAAATCGCGAATCCTTCTATGACAACGACGGAGAAATCCCACGATGCTGCATAGTGGTGCACAAGGCACTGTAGATTACATAAGCACCACTAATGCGTGACATCACGATGAAGGATCACGATGGATCTTCGATGATCTCCACCAAAAAAGCAAGCCGAAATAAACAGTGACATCTGAAGCATAGATGTCTACTTCTCATCAATCAGATTATGGAAATAACTTTGTATCATGTCGTGTCATTATTTCATTCGATTTCGTAACAAGCAAGTGAATGTCAACGCAAATATCCATTCCCATCCAGTACCATCCGACCCATACCAATATCCCATGTGTTCCATACCATAACATCCATTTAACCATGTGAACCCAAATCTCAAGCCCAAATAATACAGCCATTTATCACACCAGCATCTCAAACTTCCCCTTCGGTCCATCAGTCCTCCCAGCCTAATGTATACAATCTACTCAGCCCTGCCCCGATCCTCATTCCTCAAATCCCTCTACATAACCGTACAAGGAATAGGAATACAACAACATTCATAACCATCACACTCAAGACATTTTATCTTCCCCGTGGAATCAGTGCCCTTAACGATATTGGAGATTGTAGATGAAGCTGCGGAGCCCGGTCCGTTGCGGTTGACGAGTGTGGAAGTCGAGGTGCACATTCTGGTTTGGTAGGTTTGGTTTGTGTGTTATTCTAGATATGGGAAATGGAGCGTTAGTTTGGATGTTTTGGTCTTAGTTTTGGTGAGTATAAGGAGGGGAGTAGATGGGGAAGAGATGGAATATGTGGTTGGGGGATGTGTTTATATTTATATCAATAGCTATGGTAATGACGTATATACGAGGAGCGGCTTGACAGGAAGGTAAATGCAAACAACTTACTATGCGTTTATGCTGTTTCCAAAGCTGTGAATTCTAGAGATGCGGTGATGAGATATTGAAGAGGACAGTAAATTTCACGGCGGAAAGAAACATGTAAGGGAAGAGCAAGAGTGAATAATAATAAATAGAACAAACGACGCCATTGAAAGAATGAAATCTTGGAAATTCCCCGGCTTTCCAAGCTTGATTTCACTGGAATGATTGGCCAATATAGTTTGCACGATGTAATGCCGTGGAGGCGCAAGTAGTGGATAAAGCCTCGGCATTTATCCATGGATAGCTATCAATGACAGTATTAGAATTATTTGCATAATTAAATTATATGTAGCCCTGCGAGGCTGAACAAATAGTAGAATATCTATTCGTAGAAACGGCCGACAGATAATCGCAATTACCAACTTTCTCTACCTAGATTGTTCTGTTAATGGCCTTAGAGTTGGGAAGAACTCGTGTGTAAACTTGGTAGAGACAACAGACGGGCTTGGCAGGCCAGGGTCGATTTGGAAAGCCAGGTAAATGTCGTAGTGAATAGGGTTAACCCACTTTTCCTCCAGAGCAAGACAGCTGTTTTTGACGTTACTGAAGTTTTCTTTTGCAATGGTTCATCTGTGGTCGGCATGCTTCAACCAAATTCTTTATCCAGTTGATCCCAAATATCTTTCCCATCCTCCTCCGCCCCGCCCTCTTGTATTTGGTATTCGGTATTGTCTTTATCTGCAAGTTTGCAATCGCTCAATCCCTCCAATATGCCTTCAACTTTCTCTTTCATCTCTAGAATTCCCTTGGTCTCTGCCCTAGACTTTTCTAATTGATCCTGCATCATAAGGATCAACGACTCTCGCGCCTGATGCGGCCGGTATTCATTCAGCAAATGATGAAAATTAATGAACAATGTTCGCAGGTCATCTATCTTCTCTTTGCACTAATCAATGCATCAATTAGCCAATGTTCATACCAACATGAACAGCGTCTCCCATACCTGTTCAGGATTAATACTCATTATGCCCACCAGCTCGAGGAAATTTAAAAGTAAAGATTTGGCGATCCGTTTGAGGATTAACGCGCGATCAGTATGTTTGCCAGTTCCCGTTGGTGTGTCGGGTGGTGTGTATAATTGAGTAATGCCTTCTCTTTCTAAAGAAGGAAGCTCATCTTTGATCTGCCACGAAGACATTAGCACAACTTTTCAAACTCAATGAATTGAACTGCTGTTTTTGATGGACTGAGTAATAACGCACTGTGTAATGATTTCCGAAAGATCTATACTGTTCTGCCGCAGGTTCTGGTGGCTGTAAAAACCGTAACTCTGTGGGAAGGTGTAGAATGCGCGGGGGTAGTTTCGTATTTGCTTCTGTAGTAGTACCCTCCTTCGCAGCTTTATCAGCGCGTAGTTTTTCTATGCGCTCGACATTCTCGGGGGTGAATTGCTTCCAGAAAAATGGAGGAGCTGGGAAGGCTGCGGCGACATTGGAGTGTTGCTGCTGCTGTTGGTCCTCTTGTTCGGCCATGTTTTATCGTAGATATTGGCGGATTCGCATGAAGAAACACAAAGCCTTATCTTGTATGCGGTTTAAGAATACAACATATAAATTGTTGCGGGGAATGGATTATTTGGATGCAGTTGTGAGGAAAGAACTGATTTCAATTACATGAAGCCAAATGATTAAATAAATGCCGATGATTGGCCGAGGCGTGCCAAGACAAGGCTGAGGATGGAGGTACGTACCGGTAGTCGTGTGCTCACTGATAACAAAGCGTGGAGTACAACATCGAAACCTGCTTGAAATACATAATTCGAAAATAACTAATCGTATATCTCGACTCTGATCCACTTCATACTTGACATTGGTTCTGTCTATGAGGAGAACTTGACTATCTCCTTTGCGCCGTGTCGCAAGAATGTCTCGTCATATAGGACGTAGTGGTACTGGGAGTTTGACTTCACAGACAGGATGGATTGGATCTGTAGCACGATTCTGGGAGGCAAGGCTATTATGTTATGATATTTTGGTTTGAGATCTAACTGTCTGAATCCAGAAATATTATGCTCCTGATTATGTAGGCTTCATGTTGCTATTGGCAGCTTACTGCTTGGTATGAACATGTTCACAAGCTTCAATATCTCCATTTCGAGTCCACCTATTCTAACTGTCATCCCCTTTACAGATCGAATTCTTTCAAGAACCTTTCCATCGCATGTTCTTCATAAATAACATGAATATTCAATATCCGCATGCTCTTCAAGAAAGGGTGCCCGTCACTTGGAACTTAATATATGCAGGAGTTATTCCATGTGCAACTTTAGCTCTTTGGCTGGCCATTTCTAGAGCAAATTTACACAAATGGCATGTCACTATGCTAGGATTTTTCATTGGGTTAGTTACTCAAAAGGAGAGGTTCTTTGGGAATATAGCTAATCACGATTAGTTTGATCCTCACTTCATTCATTACTGATGTTATTAAGAATGCCGTCGGAAGACCACGCCCGGATCTTATATCACGGTGTAAACCTACCGCCGATACACCGCAGAATCAACTTGTAACTATACAAGTTTGTACGGAAACAGATCATCATACATTGCATGATGGGTGGAGAAGCTTCCCATCTGGGCATTCTTCTTTTTCCTTTGCCGGACTTGGATATTTGTCATTGTTTTTTGCCGGCCAAACCCATGTTTTCAGACCGAGAACAGATCTTGGAAGAGTTTTATTGGCACTTGCTCCATTACTTGGGGCAGCTATGATTGCTATTAGTAGATGTGAAGATTACCGGTCAGTAGAATGATGAAGTGAAGGGCATTCTTCAGAGCTGACAATATAACAGTCACGATGTATATGATGTTACATGTGGCTCCATCCTCGGTATGGCTGTTGCATACTTCTCGTATAGGAGATATTATCCCATGTTATATTCATCAAAATGTCATGAGCCGTTCCCATCAAGAGAGACTATTTTCAATCAAGGTTTTGGAAAGATTAAGAATGATGAGGAAACAGTAGTTGGATCGGCGAGGGAGTTCGATTTGTCTGATAATGACAGTGAAGGCAACGTATAATTGAGATTGTTGGGCGACCGTCATATGTTTCTTCGGAACGATTTTCCCGATTAACCTAGTCAAATTAGTTATTCTCTCAATTATATTGTTGGGAACTAGTGTTTCTATCTTTGTAATGTCAAAAGTCCTTTCAGAAATTCTTTATCAATGTTGTGGCAAGCTCAACCTTTGTCTAGAAGATTGCTAGCTTTCATGGAACATTGATAATAATGTCCTCGATATTCCAATACCCTAGATAAAAATGTTTGAAATAGAAATACGATGTTACTTTAACACTCGTTGCAATAATAAATGAACAATTTGGTTGCTTTTGTTTTGGTTCAACGGTATGTTCGATTTGTAGCAGAGTATCTACAACGTTTATTGCTTTGCATATTCTAAACTCAGAACCTCTTATCTCGCTGGCTTTGAATTGAAAGGGCAATCAATTTCCATAGAAACCATGGAGTATGAACAGCTACCACTACCCCCGCCGCCACCACTACCACCAGTTGTGGAACACCCACAAGGGAGGTCATTTACTACATTATCGGGCGGCCAAAAAATTTCTGCCCTTGTGGCTGTAGTATTCTTTGGATGTTGGCTTTGGATTGAATTCATCCGTTGGTTCTGGCGTTGGTCTTGGGGGTTGTACTATTATTACAATGAACTTGTACAGGCATATAACGGTGGCGGCACATTGGGCCAGATGTGTAATCGAGTTTTAAAAGAAGAAGGCTGGGATCCTCGGTTTGACTTTCGACACAAGAGTAATTCAGATTGGTGGTTTTATATGCAATGCAAGGGCAACGATGCAGGGTGGTCGGCAAGGCCCCTCGCGAGTGTGAGAAACCATTGTTTGTTCCGAATTTATCACTGAGGTGCTAATGTTTATAGTTTGGGGAGGCTATTGTGAGCACTTTCAATCTAGAGAAAGATGCATTATCGATAAATATCATATATATGTTGACTTTATCTGTTAATAGTCACGACCCTCTTATCTTCCTCGATACTAACATCGTTTCTAGGTACTTGCGGTATATTTTATGAAAGAGTCCTATTGGCGAGGTCAAATTAGTGTACGTTATCAACCATTGATCTACTGATTGTATTAAAAGCTGACCCTCCATCAGCCTCCCATATTCAATTTGACAGGGCTTAAATCTTTTGCTATGCTCATTCTTGTCACTGGCATATTATTTGGTTCTGCGACCTTGTTCTTGGATTATATTTTTATCCCTGGCTTTTACATGGCCATTTCTATTGTTACCATGGCGGTGCAGGCTCTCTATAACCTACCAAGATTTTTATTACTTATCAGCCTGCCCTTTTCCTTCTTACGAATACCTTTTCTTATAATGGTCCCCGCTGCTTATGCTGCGTACGAAAATCTTCACTGGAACAATGCTCAAATAGTCATCGCTCGCATGGAACGACTAGGTCCAAATAACATTCTGCGAAGTCAAACCCCCGAGGATAAAGCTGAGTTAGAAAGGTTATATGGTGTTTATCAAGGGCCGCGAGCCTTTGTTATAAAACTTCACGTCCCTCCTTATAGTCGACTTAGTCTAGCTATCAAACTTCTCCAAATGTGGTTCTGGTTCAGAGAATTACCTCTGGTAATATGGGCTTTAAGGTCAATTCGTGCTGGTTGGTTCATAATCCAAGTTCTTCTAGATCGATTCCTTCATCGGGGTGTAGATAGCTGCAGGCACGTCCCTATAGGGTGCACCTGTTATGTCAATTGCATCCAGGAAACGGAAGCAAGAATCAGGGCGGAGTTCGCCGAGGAAAGAACCAGAACTGCGCAACGAATAGCTGAGCTTATTGAGATTCGTGATATAACGAGGAGAGAACGGAATGCAGATAGGTTGATAAGAGATCGGTTACAAATACTCAGAGAAGAGTGCGTTCGTATTCATCAAAATTATGGGCCTCAGGATGCAAACCTACGGAGAATTGACCATTTACAGGTAGAAAATGAACAGCTAGTGGCAAATGCACGGATACGAGAGAATAAACTGCGTTCCCTATCGAGAAATGTCAATGCTGGAAACTATGAAAGATTGATTCAGGCATCTATAGAGGCTAGCGATTCACATAAACGCCGGATCAAGAATCTCACCAGTTCGATCGCGGAACTCGAAACCCAAGTTTGCACGCTTACAAACGAGAATCGGAATTTGCGAGCAAACCTTGAAGCTGCTGTGGGTAGAGATTTGCCTGCTATCAGAAAAAAACTAGAGGAGGAGCTTATCGATCTCAGGGTGCAACTTGTCGTTAATGGCCGTACATTTCAAGAACAATTACTATTAAGGGATGAACAAATCCACCGCCATAATTTTACTGGTTACTTTAAGCTTGACTTTACATCGCAAGCTCGAATGCGTGAGTTAGAGCATCTTCTTTCGGAGAGAGATCGAGAGCTTGCAAAGTTGAGAGTAGATTATAAAGTATTACTCGAAAAGGAAGTTGCTTTCGAAGCTGAAAAAGAACTTGTTAAGGGCGAAATATTACGTATGGAGCCAACACGATTGCGGAATTTGTTGGATGATGCATATCTAGAAGCTGAGGAGATCCAAGCAAGATTTGGCGCATTGGAACATTACGATCGGGCTGAAGAAAGAATCGAAGCTGTCCGAGACGAATGCGAGGCACGGCAAAGAGAATTGCAAGAAGAAATTGACGGCAGAGATCGCCAGATATCTGTTTTCCACGCCCAAGTGGATATTGCATGGGAATCTCTGGGCTGGGCTGCGAATAGATTTGCAAATCAAGACAGATATACTGCCTATGTTAGCGGAGCCAGGCGGGTAATAAGGAATAAAGATGCACAGATTGAGCAGCTCAGATACCGCATCTTATCTCTAGGAGGAAAAGATAGCATAGATCAACAAGATGAAACTCTGACGGGCTTAAGGACTGAAATTAACGAGTTAATGGATACCTCTCAAGAATTAAGGCGTCAACTTCAAGAATCTGAAAATTTGTGTCAGACACGTGCCGATAGAATTGCAGAGCTAGAAAGCGCCGAAGTTAGCCTACAGGATATTGAGCAAAGAATGAACCGGATGCGTACACGGAATACAGAACTTCAAAGGCAGATCAATCAAGGACTTATATCTGTTAATATATCGAACGATTGGCCTTTCTTTGCAGCCCTCATTGAATGGCTGCAAGTCTTAAATGCTGAGCTCTTGAGGCGACACATACCTAATGAGGTCGAGCCAGAGAATATCAACGTTCTTCGATTTGAAGAGCCCTCTGTATTTCGATTTTTTGAATATTGCGTACGCCGATATATGCGCGTCCTTGATCACTCGCTTGGAGCCAATTGGCTTGGGTCGGCTGCAAATTGGGTTGATCCTAACACAGATGACGAGGAAACTGTAAATGCTCGGGCATTGAATCGTGCTATCAAGGGTATTGATTTTCTTGAACGCATTCAACCACTAGACCCAGTCTATTCAAGGTTCATATCATGGCTATTGAGAGCTGTATATACCGGAGCCCGTCTTAATCCAGCCCATGGCCCACCGCCCCCTCCAATTCCGATTCTTCCTATATTTCCTCATAATCAACGTCGACCACCACCACCACCACCGGATCAGAATGAACGACAATTTCCATTTTTTGTCCCACTGTGGGATGAAAGAGCATCGGTATTCGATATGGAAAACTGGGTTGTAGATCCTACACCTGAGAGTTTTCAAATCAATAATGAAGAAGGCAATTTAACCGAGTATCAACACACGAGTGCTGTGTCCGCAATCATTCAATCAATTCGATCACAACACCCTAATCACTACTGCGCGCAGCTTACTGAATTGCAATTGCTTCATTATTTTAATGCCTCTTTTCAACAATCATTCTTCGATGTATCAGGCGGTGCTCAAGATAATCACATCGCCCAAATGTTGTTTTACATTTCTTGGGGTGCTTTTCTTATGAGAAAAGTTCGTTCAGTAACTCAGAACGGAGCCATAATATGCTATGAGTCTCGCTTGTTAGCTCACCCAAAAGTAGCGGAAATGGGACCACCGTATCTTGAAATTGTTTTGTATGAGTCCAATGTTCAGAATCGGGTTTGGCAAAGTATGAGCCCCACAGAAGTGATGGAAATATCGAGTGATGGCGGAGATAATAATCCGCTCTCCCCAAACCCCGAGAATGATGCAACTAATGCTTTGAACACAAGCGAAACAAACATCGACAGCGATAAATATGAAATTGAAGACTTTTTGTTGATTGGCTGGGAATTATTGAACCCCAAACATTCGTGGACGCAACTTGACTCGTCGGGCAAAATACAACATCGGAAAAACTTTTACTCAATATGCGCTCTACTTTTATCTATTCATAACCAATATCCACAGTCTGGGCTGGGCCAAGAATCTCCGGAAAGATTATACGTAAAACTACATCAGATGTTTCCCCTTCATACCGGAGATTTTACGGGGTGGCAGATTCAAAAGTTTTTGACCCGCTATTATAACACTTATAATTACAAATTGAAAATAGTCGAGCCTAGAGAGTCTGGGTTACTACCCTATACATCACGATCTGAAATCCTTGATACCAACCTAGATCATAACGAACTTTACGTATGGTATTCTGTTCATGAAAAAAACGCTCTCTGGAGAGGTATGCGTCATCCAGAGTTTATATTTGGTCTATCGACCACAAAAGCGGGCCATACAATCCCTACTGATGAAATTCCATTTGAAATGAATGTGTGGGAGCAGGGAAATGAAGGACAGCTTACTGAAGCACTATATAATACGCTGAATAACCAATGCCTAGGAAAAACTCCATGGAACAAGCTCAATTTTGCAGAGTTTGAAGAAAAATATTTGGAAATGCTTTCATCGCCATTGGGTAGACAGGAGGAAGCCTTTCAGACCCTTATCACAGCAATCACTGACAATATGGTGCAGTTGCATATTGTCAGACATGATCTTGACGGGGATGAATTTCACTCATCGAGAGTTGACGAGTCTCTCGAACTTGACTTTCTTTTACCCATTTATCTGTATCGTGATGCACTTGCATATGAAAATGGTCTCCCAGGCTGGAGAAGTTTGACACATAAAAGAGACCGCCAAGAAATTATGACTCCCGCAACCTCCGATATTAGACCATTTCTATTGTGGTCAGATCCCAGCCACTTCCAATTGAGTCCTTTCGAGTTGAAGGGTTTGAATGAAGATTTTTGCACATCAAATGCACTCTGGAATTCATTAACGCAACAATTTCCAATTAATCAACTGGACGGCATCACTTTGGAGGGTATCACTGCAGCATTTCGTAGCGAAATTCCGAATTACGCCGTTGAAGGAGAGGTGCCTGAGATACACGAAGTTCAGCAAATCTTCCAACACATTAATCTTGGCTTGGGGAAGTTCAGATTAGGTGTTGTAAGGATGCATTTATTTAATCTAAATGATCCGGACGAAATAATCGTTGAAAGACAAATGGATTCTACACCTTCATCGCAAAAACCTATTTTGTATGTTGCACGACTTGAATATCGTTTTAAGAATATTGGGATTGGTGCGCACTGGTGCGGGGTTGGCCCAGCGAGAGATCCCGTTGACGGTGCTCGTAAACTTATTCTTCATTCATTGAATACTGGAAATAATCAAGAGAAAGGCGTCGAGGAGGATCCCGGTACTGGTGAGGGAGATGAATCGAATACTACTGGAAAAGATGGCGGTGGTTCTGAAGGTTCTTCGGCAACACTCTGAGAGTAGGAGGGTCACTTTGGCCCCTTTCTTATTCAAATCTATAAGTTTCATCAATCTTTCATACGAGATTGGTCTAAAGTAAAATCTCAAGTCTAGACTGTATTCGTTAAAGATTAGCACTATATAAATTGGTAACGAAACGCAAGCACCATCCGAAAATTAAACCCCAGAATCAAGCCTTATTTCCTGTATTTTCTCACTGATCAGCAAGAGTTGACTAAGATTTAAGATAAAACGCCATAGTTCAACATCTATTCAGATAGTAACGTAACTAATGCACAAGCAATTGCCATTTGCTACATCTGATTGTTTTTGACATCATCTTGATCTTAACCCATAACAACATACTCTAGATCATGGTAGCAACACTATTGATATATATACCATGCCGCCGACCAATTTATTCAACATAAATATAGTGTTTTACGTTCTAAAACCTTTCAAAACTCCTCCTAGATTCTAGATACTGAGAACTATCTAACAAAATTGCTTCTTACTCATTTTGACATAACTATTTCAATCATAACTACCCGATCAGTTATCTATCGATCCATGATCCACCCGATCCATGATCCACCCGATCCATAATCGCTGGTATTTGCACTTGAAGCATCATTCCAATCCCGCGATCTTCTGCTGCTTCTAGAACCATCGGACCTCGATGAGACTGATGAACCATCATATGATCTAGGGCGAGATTTTCCAACCAAGCTATCTCTTATACGAGATAGTGTCGTTCGGCCATGATTTCTATCATCGGAAGTGTGTATTTTACGATTATTTGGTATGTAATCGGGCCCACGTACTTTTCTTGAAGAGTCTGTTCTTCCATATAGATTTTCGTGTGTTGATCGAGTGCTTGTTGGTTCTGAAGTAGGAACAAATTCTCTAGGAACATAATTAAAATTTGGGTTAACTGAGTACTGAGGCATCGGCGGGACTGTAACACTATGATAAGTTGGCTGCACTATCCTTGACTGTCGATAAGATGTAGGGTTGCTTTGCATCTCTCCTTCGGAATAATAACCAAAAGGCTCGAGAGGCTCTGAATATTCTTGAAGTCCAGGCTCTATTGTCCTATCTTGAGGAGGGAAGATTGTATTTTCGGCTGTTGGTGGCTGGCGGGTAGACATGCCCGAATCTCTCATTCGTCTGTCATCGTAGTAGTATTTGCCACTGTCCCATGCGCTTCTATGTACTGATCGGGAACGGTGATGATGATGATGATGATGATGATGATGATGATGACCTTGCTGGTGGCGATGCTTATGATGGTGATGGTGATGGTAATGTGGGTCCCGTTGAAGCACACCAATGAATTCCATCACAGGTATTCGTGCTAAGCTATCGTATCTCACTCCGAAAACCTCAGCTCCAGGAGTAACTCTCATTATTATCAAATTATTGGGTAAAAGAACCCAGTTCTTCAGTTGAGGTTGGCTAGTTTCAGCCTCTTGTATTGTCCTGAAAACGCCATGACTATGTTCAGCTTGAAATGATATTAATATCCATTTATCATATGTTAAAACAACTTACTTACGAATGATCGGTTGAACAAGTAAGTCCTCCTTGTTTAATATTTGTAATACTTTCTGGCAAATGTTATATGCCTTCCACTCGCGATGCCTTCTACTCTTTAATGATCTCTCCAATGATCCATCAAAACAATCAAGAACTCGGTCGTTCGATGTCATGATCTCCCAGAGAAAGAAACTGTGATTCTCGTGTCTTAGATTGATATTTTCGAAAGTTAGTGTTTTATCTCCATGCTCGCCCTTGCATAGTCTAGGATTAAGTATCATCATACGCCCATGCCATGGGTCATGATTAGAATTGGAGATGTATGCACCAACAATCTGCATACGATTAAAAGATGTGCAAGAAATCAGAGAATGCTTACTTACAGTATTATAGTCCCCGATTGGTGGTGCATAATAATCTCTTGTTTGAAAAAAGAAATATAATGTTTTTGGTTTCAGAATGCGAGATGAATCCATATTGATCTAGAATCCTATGTTGGAAATATTAATTAACGGAATCGAGCTCTTTCCTACAAATATAATATTATAATTGATATAACGACATAGAAAATCAAGTTTTTAGAGGATACAGTAATGGACTCAGTAAGGTTCTTAAACCAACATATGATGTTGGGAGGTCAGTGACGCACTGGCCGATGTTAGACGGCCAAGACCAAATCTGTCATGGGCGCTTACAATCGTTACGACCAAGCATTACTATCCACATACAACTTACAAACATCAGTTTATGAATACCTAATACACAGTGAAGACCCGTTTTGTCCTATTCTTAATCATATCGAAAGCAGAAAAGGATACCTAGAATACTTGATCTAAAAACCTCTTAGAGGATACATACGACTTAATACAAACAATTAAATCTCAATCAATTCTCTTGTTTATGAGTGTACGTTGGGATAACTCGCTTTATTTTACATATGAGTATACGCAATTTTCTACTAGTTTTTTATGTTCATACCTAGGCTAGGTATATTTAAAAAAGTAATGCTGGGATAGCCTACATCTCAAGCTCTCTTCATCACATAGAAATTTTTATTCACAGTTCTTTTTTCTAAAATTGGAGATCGGTGGAGGGACTTTCTATCGATCACAATATACAGAATCTCTGACATATCAGATTCAACTGGGTATGGTTATAACCATAATATTTTGCAATAATCGCATCAAGGGATATTTATGGGATAGAACTTGATTACGCATGCTTGGCAACAATAGGTAAGATGATCTTGAATTATCTGGTACCATGTAGCTAGATGATTGAAAAATAGACACGGGTTTGCTCAGACACGATGTCGGGTGGAATTAAAACTACTTGCTGATTGATTCATCTGATACCAACTATATTTTCAACATCCCACAATCAAGCTAGACTTTGATTTCGGTTAATGGCTAGATATCAACACGAATAACGCTAGTTCAAAGAGCAATTGTATCTGATCATGGAGTAGAAAAGACCATGAATGTTTAAGGATATAGAGTGTTACTTTTCTGAGAGTGACGCAATGTCTAACGAATACAAACTCCTCTGGAGAAAAAAAGCATATAGGGTGAAGGCCCCTTCTTCTTCTTCTTTACAACATCATTCCCGTTTTTGTCTGAACCTTTCTCCTTTTAATCATTCAACTTACAGGTCTGATTCTCCTCCTTCTCTGTCTTTCCCCCCTCACGAGCTTTATTGTTCTTCTTAGTTGGTTTCCTAACCCCATCTTCCTCGCTATCACTATGTTTTGCAGAAGTGGAATCGCGGCTAGATCCAGGAGCTGGGTCGTTATCACCACTTTTCTTTTTATTATCATGTGTACGACTATGTTTACGATAAGCAACTCGCTCGGTATCGACAGGAGGCTTCTGTGTCGGCGACTTTGAGTTGGTTCTTGGTCTAGATGGTAAAATAGGAGTCATTGTCATATTTTCCATATCTCTGAGCAACTGCCGTCTCCACCTAGGTGTATCCTGCTGAGAAGCACTTTGACTCCCTTGTTTAGTCTCGTCTCGTCGTTGCGAAACATTCATTTCACTTGCGTTGCTCTTTTGTGCTTTTTTACCTTTCCTTTTTGTTTGCTGCATTGCTTCCTTTGCTATTTTAATGTCCACGACCCTCTTCTCTTCAAGTTCCAAAGCTCGTTTCTTTTGTTCTTTAATTTTGTTCTCTTCCGCAATTCTCTTCTCTTTTGCTATGCGCTCCTTCTCCCTATCTTGTCGTTGCTTTAAAATATTAGATATAAAGTTCAAAAACTTTTGTCCTGTAAGAGTTTTGCTGTATGTAAGATCTAGCTCCTTTAATCTTTGTTCCAAAAACATCAAATATCCCAAATGTTCATCCCGCTATAGATTCTTAGCCTGTACAATATATCTTGGGGGGCTTAGAAAGTTCAAGTCCCTGACATACTGATTCAAAGAATCGATAGTTTTCCCACGTACCATAACCTTCCTGGATTGCATCTAACATGCCCTCATCTGAAACTTGACTTCGAGGGACCATAATTAAAACCTCCCCAGTAAAAATGTCGTAATTATTGTTACGCCGCTGTTCTGGGGCTTTAAATGTTATGGTTTTGATATGATTGTTATCATTAGTCTGCACAACATATGCCCAGCGATAGATTTCTGGGTCTGAAAAGATCGTATCATCTTGTAATTTTTCGATCAACTATATGAATGAGAAAGTTAGTATATATGCAATATTTATTCACTGGAATCAGAGTATAGATCTAGTACGCGTACCCAGATCTCGAAAGTACTTTCTGACTTCTGCGGCACCTTTTTCTCTTTCACGAGTTGGGTTAGATCGACTTTTCGAAAAGCAGGGTTATGCCCCATTCTTTAATTGCTGTTTAAAATAAGCCTCAAGTAGAGATGAAGATAATTTTATGTCTGGTTTCTAATTTCATTGCGGTATTTCGTCTGCTATTTAAACTAGCTGAGAGTTCTATACATAGACGGCCGCTGGAAGTACATTGCCTGGCTAGGTTGTGGCCTAGCAAGGTGATACGACTGGGATCAACAGGCTGTAGACGAACTCCTTGCGGCCATTGTTGGATACACGCCAACCATTGTGACTAAGGTGCAACAGATGCTCTCTTTCTTGCCGCCGCCAAGAGATATTTTGACTTTCACGCAGACGTTTTCTTATACACATTCCTTGGTATGGCCAACTCTTCGTGAAAGTAAGTTCTATTCATTTTCAGTGCGTAGGCAGGCCTCTACAGATTACTATTTTTAGAAACTATTAAGTAACAGAGACTATCAAATTAGACCAAAATTACGAAATGATGCTGAATATGATGAAATTCATAACCTGCAGCTTTGGAGACATGACTTCATGAAGAGAACTACTTTTATAATGAACCTCTGGTATCAGGAAGAAATCAATCGCTTTTCAGACCATCTTGGCGAAAAGATTCATTTTCAACTCCTCAGGTGACCAACGTGAAGTGTTTGGCATATAATGTCTTTGACTTCGATTCACAAACAGAGTATTCTAACTGATTGTTTAATCCTTGTCGAGTTGGAGTTTTTCTTCTCTAAACGGTGACCCATGGGCTGGATTGTGGTCTGACCAACCTATAGTAGCCCAAAGGATTTTTATACATCCAACATCCCACCCCCATGAGGTGCCTTCATGAGTCAAACTGTTATTACGTAAATTTTACTGAGTACCTGCAGCGCACTCCTTGAATTAGATATGATTGAACTGGAATTGCAACATAGTTTTGCAAGATAGTTTTGCAACTTTGATGTCGCTGTCGTTACAACAAACGGTTAGGATGAATGATGATCCCTACGGTATCACCTATTCAGGGATTTCTTGAATACTATTCAAAGAAGGAAATTTTCATACTATAATTAAAATTTCAATTGCATTATAAATTGATTTTCAGGGAATGATCATTTATTAATACAAATTCAACCTAAATTTTCAGGTTTATTTCAAATAATTATATAAAACCAGATTAATATAACATTTACATATAAAATTTATATATTTTTATTTATATTTACATACAAAATTACATTTGCATACAGAATTATATTTATATATAAAATTAATATATATTAATAATTAATATACTTCATTATTTCTTAATTTAATTAATATACTAAAATCAACTCTACACTCTTTTTATTATTAATATACTCAAATTAATATTACTAATGATAATATACATTAAAAAATAATATAAATATACCTTCAAATTCCATAATTTTTTATAAAAAATCATCTTCTTTAAAATCTTCTTTTTTAAAATCTTCTTCTTTAAAATTTTTTTTAAAATGATAAAGTTATTGATTTATAAAAAATAAAATTTAAAATTATGGCTTTATAGCCTAAAACCATATTTATATAAATCTAATAAAAAGTTAAATAAAAATTTAATAAAAGATTAAATAAAAATTTAATAAAAAATTAAATAAAAATCTAATAAAAAATTAAATAAATCTTTAATCAATAAAAATCTATTAAAAAATTGAATAATCTTATAATCATAATATAAAATCAACAATAATATCATTTTAAATATAATTTTAAACTTATCAATAGATTTTATTCAAAATTAATCTTTAAATTTAAATTTTAAAACTAATTTACACTATATAAAATTCAATTTTTAATTAATTACAAATTTAATACATCAATATTTAAAATTTTAATATACTCAAACACTAAAATAACCGATTTCCTAAAGTTCATTCAGGGAACTCATTGAATTCTATTCAGGTTCGCTCCCTGAATACGTGATACCGTAGGGGATGCCCATATGGTCATTGGTGATGACCGTTATACACGGATCGCATTAGCTAAATTACCGAAATCTTGGCAAAATCAATTCCGCTGTTCTCCGCTGCTCTAACCACACAAAATGTTAAAACTTCCTGAACCAAGACACTTTGTACGAAGCTTCCCCGCTAATCTTCTAGAAATGAATATTTAATACAAAGTCAATTGCATTTCATTCACTGTCTTTGAATCCTTTTGGAATCGTATAATAAATTCAATCTATTTCTCCTCTCGATGCTAGTTGTACAACGGAACCAACATCAGAGTAAGTCAATTTTGTGCGATTAATCTGGTACGCCACAAGATCGATATATCACAAAATGACATCTCCTTCCCAACTGCAACCTCATCAGCCTCCCCAACAAACCATGCTGCTTAGCAAACGAATTTCCACCTTTCTCCAACAAAACATAACTCCTCAAATACACACTCTCCTTCTTCTTACACCAACTGGGAAACTTCTCAGCACGTCTTCCTCCTCACCCGCCTCTGTCCTACGCCAACGTGGTACCCTAGCACTAAGCGTATGGTTGTTGTACGACCCCTTCCCCGAACGAACAATCGATTCCACACTACCCGAAGATACCGAGAAAGATAGCCAAGAAAATGGCAATGGGAAACGAAAGGAAACAAAGAGTATACTCGTACAAATGGAATTCGGTATAATGGCTATAAGAATGTTAAGATGTGGATTATTGTTTGTAGCTATTGGACCGGGGCCTAGTACAGGAACGGGAGTAGAAAAAGGACAATCGCAGGTATTGACTCCTGGAACGAGGACACCGGAGAGGATATCTGAGGAGGGTGGGGGAAGTGAGACCGCGAGTTTGAGGAGTATGAGGGGGAATGGTGGGACGGGGATCATGGGGATGAGGAGACAGGTTGAGGAGTTGGGAAAATGGTTGGATGGGAAGTTGGAGGGTCTGGCGCTTTGTGAAGGGAATGGAATGAAATGAAATGAAATGAGGTGGTTATAAGGTTTTTAATGGAGGATGCATCGAGAAACAAATCAAATACAAGGGGTTCGTAGAGGGGGTAAACAGTCATGGGGGAACAAAAGAGGATTGATAATTGTTCATTACACGGAGCAGGAGTTGGACATGGGAACGAAGCAACATTTTAATTTGGCATATATGGGTTTTGGGTCTTCAATTTTGGTTCATATATAAAGGAAGAATTGAGGGAAGAGCGAAAGGAAGAGAGAAAGAAAGAAAGAAAGAATCATTTCATCAAAGGCGAGGTGTTTGGCGTACAGAGATACCATATTACAACTACTAGGGAATTACACATTTATTTACACGTATCCTCATGGTGATTTGTTTCATTCATTATCATATATACAAGAATTGGTAAGTTCATATACCACTCACTCGCCATTCCCCTCTCTCCTTTCCTTCATCAAGGCCGCCAGCCTCAACCCCTGTTTCCTCTTCTTCTGTTTCTTGGTTTCCCTCTTCATCCCCTCCTTCCCCCCAATTCCATCACCAATCCCAATACTCCCACTCACATTCTTCCCCAAACTCAAACTTTCACTCAAACTCCTACTCCTCCCACTACCACTACCACTAACACTAACCCTCTTCAACGGACTCCCCGGCGGAGTTCTCCACCCCATCATCCGCGGACTCACGCTCCTAATACTCTCCGTACTTTTACTATCGATCGACGAGGAGATAATATCTGTTATGGGGGGCACAGAGGATGAGGATATGGAATGTCGGTGTTGGGATGGGGATGATGAGGATGTGGTGGTTGAGGGGGATATAGATGATGAGGATGCAAATGGAGTGAGGTGTGATACTGATGCTGATCTGGGGGTGGGATTTATGTTTGCATATGAATGCGAGCGCGGATGCGAATTCCAACGCGAATGTGGTGAATATGGGAACCAGATTTGAGACGATTGATTAGGTGATGAATCTGAAATTGGAATGGGCGATAAACAAAGTTTTAGCTGCTCTGAGATGGATGTTGGAGATGGAGATGGGATTGGTGTTGGTATACGGGGTGCTGGTGCCTGGGGATATGTTTGTCTATTTTTTCGTCTGTTAGTTTCTTGCACAGTTGAGAAGTGCAAACCCTGATGGTATTTGAAAGAAAATGGAGTAAGAAAGTAGCTTACGTAAATGCTACCATCATGGCTTTCTCATTCCCATTTTTATCATCGTTTGGCTCACCATTTTCATCTTCATCGCATACGAGGAACGTAATTTTGTCTAATGCGGCCCGACGTTTGGGTCCGAATATCGGATGGCGAAGTATTGAATGGATTGTTGTTATTGCTCTATATCAAACTTCATTAGTTATGCTTCGTTTTATTTCTCAAATAGACATTATAAAAGGAAGAAAGATCAAAAAGAGATTAGAGAAAAACTTACATCCTAGCTCTCAACCTAACAGGCCACCCATCGCCCAGATTCTCAAACACAACCTCTCTTATCCCATTTTCAATTGCCAATAATAATGCATTACGATAACAATTCGTCAATAACTGCTTCAAAAGCGGAAGTGAAGTTTCTACGTCGACTTTGTTATTGTTCTTATCACTATTCCTGTTTTTGTCTCGCCTGGAAACGTTATAATCATATGGTTGTGAGAAAATAGGTGCTTGGACTTGGATTGTTTGCTTTAGTGATGTCGATGATAGTGATAAAGTAGAGGTGGAAGTAGAGGACGTAGAGAAGAATGAGGATGAGGAAGAAGAGGATACTTTTGCAGAACCACAGGGCCACTGGGTTGGTGAGTCGCTGGTGGGGGTGGTGGGGAAGGAGGTTATGATGCAGCCTGGTGTAGGATAGGTGTGAATAGATTGAGGCCAGTGATGAAGCTGGATTGTGGGTTGCGGGAATTGAGATTGAGAGTAAGAGGGAGTATTGGTGGTGCTTGCTAGGAGGGTAATCTCAGGATTGGCGATTGATCTGTTCTTGCGATTGGAGGTTGGAATTTTGGGGAGTCGACTGTTTAACGTGAAGATTGGGTGGGGTTGAGTTGTTTTTCCGGTTGCGGGCGGTCTGGGCGTGAACCCTGAGGAGGTGAATGAGGGCATATTGGATGTTGTACCGTGAGGTTGTTTACTAGGGCTCCGGTTTTTGATGGAATTGGTTTAATATGTAGTAGATACTTTGCTAACAACAAAATAATATATACAGAGAAACCAGTATATGTATTACGAGGCCATGAAAATATTCCCCTCCATTTCAAGATTTCAATTTTTCATCCACTTTGGTAACAAAGAAAATCCCCTAGACTCGTGGTTACTTCAGCCACTGAATGCAGGTTACGATTGACAAAGATTAGACACTAATGAGAAAAGCGTTAGTCAGTCTTTGAATCTATTGGGGAGGTTCCCGGGGTTCGTTAAATTGGTAATTAGCCGAGGGAAAGTTGGATCTAGTAGTTCATTATCATCGACTTGTACTCTCAAAGAATAATTATAATTAGTATATGGAATTAATCACGAAACAATTGCTTAGGTTATTTTCGTTTCTATATATTACTGTTAATGTTTATTCCAATGTAGTTAGATGTTGAAATCAAACTCTATACGTTGTTCTGTAAAACCAAAGTCATGGAATAGGCGAAGTAAAGAATGCACTAATTAATATCTATATAAGTTAATACTGATCACAATAGAAGGTTATAGCGCTCTGATTTGGTAGTTGATGTGTATATTTCTTCATCTTATTCATCCAGATCCATGTGTATATCATAGTATCTAACTCCTTATAAAGAATCATTTGTATCTCCGACGCCAGTGTGCGATGATCATTCAAGCATACATCGCCTAGATATTACCCCCTTCCAACAATCCTTTATTGGGGTATAGTTTTCCAACTCCGATCTCATGCCACTCCAACTGGGTTCATAATCTCCAATCATAATACATTTCAGGTAAAATTCGAAACCGTCCTGGCAACCATATTCGCCCAACTAGGTTTAATCAATTTCTCCTTTTCTTTCTCTTTCCTAACCCCCATCTCTACCCCACCTAATCCTCCAATTGACCCTCCTTTATTCCCCTTCCCTATATTCTCATGCACAATCGGACTCTCAGGCGGACTTTCTCTATCTCTCAAGGTATCACCCCCATCGCGATCTCCATCTCTATCCACATTATCATCTACAGAGCTTTCACTCTCCGCCGTTTTAGAACTCCGAGTCGAGAATATCGAATTTGTACTACTGACTAGAGTACTCGTTCCACTACCAGGGTCTCTGATAAAGACTGGTCGATTGGGTGTTGTTAATGGAGTTGATGGTCGTGTTGGTAGGGGAATCTGAGATGGTCGTCGAGGGAGAATGCCGAAATTTGTAAAACTTGGATTTCGTGCTTGAGGCATGATCGTTTCGCATATTTCTTCTTTTTCTTTGGTAGTGTTGGTATTGATGTTATGTTTATTGTTGTTGACAGCTAAGCGGTTATTATCGATGTAGCTTCCGTTTGTATGGAGAGTTCCATGGGATTTATTCCTCCCCCTATTATGTGAGGGACGTCGTTTGTGGCTGTTGTTATTATTATTATTGTTATTGATTTCGAGTAATTTCACACGTTCTTCGAGTGATTTTCGTAGTTCTACTTCTTTGTCGTATTTTTCTTTTAATGCAAGATATTGCTTTCCTGCATATTTACTCTCCTTTTCGAGTCTTGCTTGCCATGTACTTTGATTCAATTCAAGGAATGAGACCCTATCTTTGAGAGTTCGATTCTCAGCCTCTACCTGAGAAAGCTTGAGTAAGGAAGATTTATCGGATTCGGCAATAGTTTTAAGTTTTGTATCTATTCATTTTGTCAATTGGGGATCATCAATCAATACGGAGTGGAAAATGCTCACTTATTACTTTGGACAAGGCATAATTGTTTTTGTGACAACAAGTAAGGTGATAAATCTGATCTAATCCTCCAAGTTCCAAAAGTCTTTCATTAACATCTTTTGCATTAGGTCGTTCTTTTGGATCATATGAGAGCATTCTCTCAACCAGACCCAGTATATTCTTAGCATTAAAATTTGGTGCTTCCTCATTGGCTAATCTGGCCCCGATCGCCCTGGTTCGCAGGTTATTTAGGTGATTTGATAACACGTTATATTTCTTCGACCACTCTCTTTCCTTCATTACTTCATCAAACAAGGGCAAGGAAAGAGTGTCTCCATATAACATTGTTGCGATATTAAGGAAGATGCAGCCGAGAGAGAATATATCGGCAGGTGACATGTGATGATCCTCCTCATCAAATACTTCAGGTGCTATCCAAGAAGTAGTACCGCATCTTCCCGATGTTATGCTGTTTTCCGAGTCTTTAACATCCCTTGCAATTCCAAAATCTGCCAGATACACCCGGCCTGTACACAACAAGATATTCTTCGGCTTCAAATCTCGATGTCTAATTCCTCTCTCGTGAACGAATATCAGAGCTTCCGTAATACATCCCATAAGTTGTTGCAAGAACCCGAGGGCAGTTGCGAGTTTTGGTGTATCTTGAGAAGCTGGGTGTCTAAGAGTAGACAAGTCGTCTATCTTACCGACATCCTTGATGCCCAGGTCATTAAGTCGTTTCATCGCATCGTCTCTATCGGCGCATGTATCAGAACGAATTCCATCAATATCATCGAGAAAGGTGCTTAGATCGCATGTGGCCGCGGGGTAAAGAAGTAGGTATAAGTGTTTGCGCTTCAAAGTATAAGTGCCAACCAATTTCAATATATGTCTATGTGCCAATTCCTCCATCGCATTGGCCTCTTCACGAAGCTTTTCGACGGTCAAACCACCCCGAGGTACAACACTGATACTACGTTAGATCTTGTCAAAGAAAAAATGGATATCAAAATGAGAGCTTAAACCTATACTGACTGTTTACGAGCCATCGTAACAGCTCCATACGTAACTCTCTGCACAATTCCATAAGAACCAACTCCTAGCTCCTTCTCCTGCGATAAATGCAATTTCTTATGATCCGTCCAATTGATTGGGTGTTTCCCACAACCCGACCACCCAGCTTTTGACCTCTCCCATTCTTGGATTTGCTTTTCCTCACGTATCTCAATCGCTGGCTGTCCGACCACAAGATGCCATCCATCATCGCGTATGCCCGCCATAGTTAATATTGCCGTATATCATCAAGTTCCCCGAATTTCACCACAAATCTCCCACTATCGACTTTTTTTCTCATGAAACAAAGATGGTAAAACTTTTTTGAAGCACAATTGGATCTTACTGTACAATTTGAGGTTCCATTGCACTGCCTCATTCCCCAGCTGAAATGCAAGATTGCGGAAACTCTCTGTGGCTTTGCTGACTCCCCTGACTCTACACGTGACAATGCATATCGGTGGAAAGAGTGCAACTTTATCGTCACTGTAGGGAAGGAAGGAAGTTGATTGAAATTGTCTAGCTCTAAAATAATATATCTATCTCATAATGTCGTCTTTCGCGTTTGTTCGTACACAAATATATGGATATAAACATCAATCACCTATTTACCAGCTTCACAACTAGTCCCTACACTATTCAACCATCCGTAATATTTGCTGGGATGTTCTTTTCCAAGCTTTTCCATACCATCGTCTCCTTCATCTATGTTCGATTTTAGTATTTCGTCATTCATATCCTCATCATTCAGATTTGGCAACCTAACAGTCCTATCCAAGCGTACCGACAACCCCCTATGTTTTCCCCCGATTATAACGGTAACTAATACGAGCCTACTTGCTTTCTCCATTCTCTAGAAAAGCTCTAAAATTCATTGGGTACTCCCGCAATAGTTTATACACACCCAAAATACAGCATCTAGCCAGCGAAAGAAAGTCTGAGTGACCACGAGCCGTTGGAAAGTGACAACGCTCTATTGCGTTGCCTAGCTCGACCACCAGCAAATTTTTATCGCGCAATTATCCCACAACAGCGAAGACGCGTCAGTTTTAATGCCCGCACTGTGAGCATTTATTGCTCGTCAGATAATATTTAGTGCTTTTCAGGCAGTTGTATAGTGTGAAGGTTGATTCAGAAACATAGTAAAGCAGTTGTTAGTATGGCATTCTATGTAGAAGGATCTACTGCTGAACTGGACGCACTAATCGGCAAGGGCTTTGTATGATAGAAATATTAATTTAAATTTTAAATTTTTTATCTTATATTGTAATCATACATTTTTACAATAATTAATATTCGATTATTATAAGATATTAATAAAAATTTATAAAAATTTGTTGCTCGATTACTAGTAGATTAGATTATCCAATTGACCAGTGTGTCCGGTTTAGCAGTGGATCATCCTTCTAAGCTACTCTAGGGATTAGTCAGCAAAGAGGCTAGCACTCTCAGAACTTAAATAGTAGAGGAACCTGCACCATTACACATTACTTAATACTTCATTGTCCCCACGAAATATAATCCTTTTCAATGTTATATTTATTTTTCTTAATTGCGAATCCTTGGAGAGCCGATTGTATCTATCCTAAACAAAATTGGTTCGAGGACGAGAAACTTGATGCCCCGGACAAGCTTTCGTGATCGTTTGCTTCAATGTTCTGATTATCAACAACTTGAGAAGATGGCAAAACTTCTTTCTTTTGCTATCCTAAATTGAAGCAAGAGTGATGAGCAAAAGTTATGCGAGGTTCTGGTAATTACCCAGTGAGGGGTAAGATGCAGGTCTTGGTTAGAAGGATCCAACTTCGTTTTAGTTCAATTGTCTCAGTTATTCTTTTCTAGCTCTCAACCATTTCACAACTATTCTAGAACTGTCACAATGTATGCATATATATATCTATCTCGTTACAAGTGTGCGAAAGAACCCTTGATATAATCTGCCTCCAATTTTACTTCAGTGTATTGTTAGGACATATGTTCTGTTTCAAGGACTGCAGTTCCAAGCTGAACGTCATCTTTCGCGAAATTATCCCTCAGGGAGGCACAGACAATCTTCACACTCAAGCAGATTGCGGAGGATGTGTTATTTATTTATATCCTTTGTAGTGTACCACTAAAATATCTAATTTAATCAATGAAACCACACCGCCATGTAAGCATAAGGATTGACAAGAAAAATTGTATGAAGCAATTTTGAATTTTAGCAACGGCGCAGTCGCTGTACTTCTTGGCATAAAATCATTCTATGAGATTTAATTCAATTGTTATGTTGAATATATCGTGACGGCTAGGTCTGTGTTAAAAAAATGTGCATACTGTATTTAAGTTCTCCGTTTTGGCTTTCATACTAATTCTCAATTATACAATTAGGTTGGTACATAGAGGTTATTTGGCGATATCCGCACCGTTTTACCACCATCAAATCTGGGCTACATCGTATTTGATGCCCCAAAAGATTACAATACCCCATCTACACAGATATTCCCGCTCATGCGTAGCTCAGCATGATTGGGTAATATACCAGATGTCATATGCCAAGCTCGTTTGTGTGAGATATTTTCAAACCATAAAGACTTTTTGCGTAATCCCTCAAGGCAGTTGAAGAATCAGCCTCACCGTGCCACGGATTTACTTGCAAAGGATCTACTTCCTATATCTTAATGAGGGAACAATTTATATACACATCGTATCCTACAGCAGGATTTTTGAATTCTCTTGGAATCATTTTTGAAATTCCTAGCGCTTTTTATTTTGTCTTCATATTTTGTTTTTGCTCCTTTCTTTCCTTACTGATTGTTAGTTACCTATTTTTTGTTCTTTGTTGTATCACTATTACAACAAATCATGTTATCATCTATATTCAGAAATCTTCTATCTCTGCTCATCCCCATCTTCGCAACACCCTCTCTAGCTATTCTCGAATTCGAAATACTAGATCCAAGTTACAGTATAGACTCCCAATCGATACCATTTTTTATCTCCGAGGACAATCCTATTCAACCTACCTACGATCAGTTCAACCATACAAATTGGGAATTGTTACTTTACAAAAACAAAGATAGTACTACAACACTACTCGAAGAAAGCAATGAACTATCCGCATATCTAAAAGAGAAACCTGGTTTAAACTCAGTGTTGCTCTTAGAAATAACATTTGAAAAGGCAATGTTAATGGATCAAGATACCTTGTTAGTTTTATCTTCAGATCGCCATCTATACCTCAATACTTCCCTTGCGTGATTAGAAGAGAATATATAGTCCATGTATCTAACCCCCAACTCAGTGCTCTAGGCGCTCGCTCAACTCTTCTCTCCTCATCAGCTGAAACCATTACCATGTTTTCACCAACCTACGCATTATCTATTCCACCGAATTCAAGCCAAGATCCCACTATTCGTATTCTATCATCCGCTCTTTCTCCCCACACTTTCATCACGTTCTTCAAACCCTCGCCTTCTATTCAGCAAACTTGGGCAGAAATGTTTAAATCATTCTTCGGAGAAGGAAGAATAGGAGGAGGAAGTCTAAGGATACAATCGAAAAAGATGAAACGAGATGCGGTTGAACTTAAGGGAGTAACAGGGGGAGGAGGATTAAATTTAACGAAAGGGTTGATAGTCTCACTGGCAGTGGTGGCTTGGTTGGCGTATGTGATTTTGGTCGGAATTGCAATTTTCGGGGTGGTTGGGGTTCTTACCCTGGTTAGGGGTGGGTAGATGAGGTTGAGGGGGGGTGTTGGGATGAGCTATGATGGTCAATGGGCATGAGTGTACGTATATGGCGTTTTATTATACGGCAGACGGTATTTAATGTAAACATAGCCTGGGTTGGGAATTCTGTTTGAGGCTTTGGATGAAGGTGGATATGGGCATGCATAAGCGGAATGTACTTTTGGATGAGATCATGATATATGCATGATATCTAGGAGTACGTGTAGTTTCAGTTAACTAATGTTTTACATGTAATAATTATAGTTTTATACCCCTCTGTATATAAATACCGCGTTCTATAAAATTCATATATTGTACTGAATTATCGTCGGATTCGGACTTAAACCGAGTCGATTAGAAAGCAATTGTTTTTATGGAATAAATGTGGAGTTTTTTGACCTGAGCTCCCCACGTCATAGGCGCGCCGCCCACCAAAATGAGGGGCTCTCATATTTTGCCTCAATTCTTCCAATCCAAAGAAAGTTCCTTATAATTCAAGTATATCCTCATCTTCTTGGCAATTTATTCTTATTAATGTACACATTCAGAAATTTACCGAGAATTTTAAAGCCAAGCTTGTTGCGACAGAGCATTGTCGATACAGGTATGTAGCTCTATTGTACCGTACCGACCTGTACATGTAATGTACCTGTACTTATCCTCCTTGCATATACATACACCTATCCACGCATCTTTGCGATAAGGAAGTACTCGACATTAACAGTCACTTAGGAAGCAGACCATACGCAACTATGTCTACCGATACGAAAACTTACAAGTTCAATCACTCGATGTATTATAAGATAACAAATCAGTCTTACTTGGTACAAGGTTTAACGCTGATATATTGATAGGATTCGAGTGAAAGATCCAAAGGCATCTGGTAAGTCTGTACTCTACCAATCTGCATATAGCCAAAAATCTACGCGGTCAACCATTCCATAGCTAACAATTCCGCCATTCTAGTCAAGTTCTACGAACATTTAGGCATGAAAATGATCCGAAAGATTGAACAACCAGAAGCCAAATTCGACCTCTATTTCCTCGGATTCGATTCTCCTAAAGCCCTCTCACACGGAAACCATTTTAGCGATCGCGAAGGATTAATCGAATTGACACATAACTATGGTACCGAGAATGATCCCGAGTATAAAATCATGAATGGAAATACAGAACCTTATAAGGGATTTGGGCATACTTGCATTTCGGTGGATAATCTTCAAGCAGCTTGTCAACGAATCGAAGATGCAGGATATAAATTCCAGAAGAAATTATCCGATGGACGTATGAAACATATTGCTTTTGCTTTGGATCCTGATGGATATTGGGTGGAAATTATTGGACAAAAGCCTGTTAATGAGACTGAGGATATCAAAACCACTGATTTGGAGACATATAGAATGGTAGACTATATCCTTGAAATATTTATTTTCTATATCCTATCATATATCATGATACACGAAACTAATGGAGAACCTGTAGAACCATACTATGATCCGAATCAAGGATCACGAGAAATCATTAAAATTCTATCAGGAAGTTCTGGGAATGACACTTATGCGAACTTCCGAGAACCCTAGTGCTCAATTCAATCTTTATTTCCTTGGCTATCCGGGTGATCAGGAAGTTTCTTCATCAACCGCCGGCCGTGAGGGATTGTTGGAATTAACCTGGAATTATGGCACGGAAAAAGATGAGAATTTCAAATATCATAATGGAAATGATGAGCCACAAGGTTTTGGTCATATTTGTAAGTTTCACTTTTTGTTCAATTCATACCACTTTATATATGGATGAATGGGAGAGAACCCTTTTGCTAACATTCGATAGGCGTGAGTGTTGATGATTTGGACGCAGCATGCAAGAGATTCGAAGATTTGAAAGTTCATTGGAAGAAGAGATTAACAGATGGACGTATGAAAAACGTAGCATTTGTTCTAGACCCGGATAATTACTGGATTGAGATCATCCAGAATGAGAAGTTGAAGGGGAGGGCTAATTGGTAAAATATGAGTGGGGTGTTACCCTTGGTAGGATTATGGGACTATTTCCCGATCCGCGGATACAGCCACATATAGGATAAGACGAATCAAAAAAGGCTATTCAAGTTTTCTTGACACACTATGATGACTGTGCGGATGATGAATTATTTATGGGAGGTGAATCTTTAGCTGTCGGGCCATGGGGGGCTTGCAGTAGTGTGATGCGGGGTTAAATGTGGGGTGGGGGGTTTTCCTCTGATCTTTTGAGAATTTCAATGATTTGATGCTTTGCTTTCGATTTCTTTGTAAGCCAAAGTTGTAGTTCTTTCTTTTTCTTCATATATGAAACCTAATCTATTCTTTTTTTCTGGTACTCGAATAAAGCTTTCTGCTAGGCAGATTTATTATCAAACAAAGAAATTTCCCTAGCGAATCATACTCGTACCTGGTACCTGACAAACTGAGAGCTTTTCAAAGTTATCATTTGCTTAGCTACCAATATTCTAATTGAACCAGTACATTTCAATTTCTTTCCACTCTCCAAAAATGGCACCATCACATATCGCATCAGATCCCGCCTCAACCCCTCCATCTACCACCCGACCCAAAATCCTCATCCCCGAGAAAATCTCCCCAGATGGCCTCGCCCTTCTAGAACCTCACTTCACAATTGACATCCGTCCCACACTCACCCCCTCCGAACTAGAAGCTCTAATCCCCTCCTACTCCGCACTAATAATCCGCTCCGCCACAAAAGTCACCTCATCCCTCCTTTCCGCCGCTACAAATCTCAAAGTCATTGCTAGAGCTGGTGTGGGCGTCGATAATATTGATGTCCAGGCGGCTACGGAGCTAGGGATTGTGGTGGTTAATAGCCCGAGTGGGAATATTAGGGCGGCGGCGGAACATACGATTGCGTTGTTGATGGCGGTGGCGAGGAAGGTGGTAGAGGGGGGCAGGGCGTTGAGAGAAGGTGGGGAGGGGTGGAAAGTTAGGGGGACGTTGGTTGGAACGGAGGTTGGGGGGAAGGTTTTGGGGGTTGTTGGGTTGGGGAAAGTGGGGTTGATGGTTGCGAGGGTTAGTATTTTCTTTTCTGTTGTGTTATTACATTCCAACTAGTTCCCCTTTGATTCAAGAAACAAAACCAATGAAAACATACTAACATACTTTCTTCCCTACCAAAAGATGGCAGTAGGCCTAGGAATGACAGTCCTAGCGCTCGACCCCTACGCCTCCCCCGAAATTGCGACCTCAAACTCCATAACTCTCCTTCCCGATCTCCCCACCCTCCTCCCCCAAATCGATTTTCTGACTATCCACACGCCCTTAATAGCCAGCACCCTCGATCTAATCTCCACCGCGGAACTCTCCCTCCTAAAACCCACAGCCTACATTCTAAACGTCGCTCGCGGAGGCGTTTACAATGAGGCTGCCCTCCTATCTGCTCTAAACAATAACCAAATTGCCGGAGCCGGTCTCGATGTCTTCACAAGCGAACCACCACTTCCCGGCTCTGCAGCCTGGGATTTAACTCAACATCCTAAAGTTGTAGCTACACCTCATCTAGGCGCCTCTACAATCGAAGCGCAGGAATCGGTTGCGGTGGATGTTTGTCTTCAAGTTAGAGATATCTTACATGGAGGCTTACCCACTTCAGCCGTTAATGTCCCTTTGATCTTACCAGAGGAATACAAAAAATTACAGCCATTTGTTAAGTTGATGGAGCGGATAGGGGGATTATATACACAGCATTATGGGGGTGTGGGGGGTAAAAAATTCGATGTTGTTTATGAGGGGGAGATTGGACTTATCACGAATACGAAACCGTTGTTTGCGGCTTTGGTGAAGGGTTTGCTGGGTAGTATTAGTGAGAGAGGTGGTCGCGATGTAAATATCGTTAACGCTAGCGGACTAGCGCGGGAAAAGGGAATCGTGGTTAGCGAAACCAGGGTCTCGGAAAGTAAGGGATTAGTATACGCAAGTCTAGTTACGATACGAGTTGAGAATGGCGAAGAGGGAAAGAAAGACGAAGATCATATCATAAGCGGATATGTAAGTGATAGGGGAATATTCATAAGTCGATTGGATAGATTTAGTACTAGTTTTACACCGGAGGGTACCTTGGTTGTGTTGAGGAATAATGATGAGCCGGGGAAGATTGGGGTTGTGGGGGGCATTTTAGGGAGACATGGGATCAATGTTAGGTTTATGAGTGTGGCGGCGCTTGAGAATGGGAGGGAAATGACGGCGGATCGCGGGGTTAATGAGGCACTTATGATCTTGGGGGTGGATGGGGTGGTGGGGAAGGAGGTGGAGGGAGATTTGAGGGGGGCGGAGGGAATTTATGATGTTAGTATTGTCATGTTGTAAGTAGGCGGATTCCAGATTCTAGCAGAGGAATATCGGAACTTACCGGCAGCAAAACTACAGTGACATACTGCTTGTATTCGGTATATAGCAATCAAATATTTACGTCCATGAACGATGTCGAGATTCCACATTGAATACTAGGTGAATATCTCATAATGTTTGTGTACTACCATTGAATTCAAAAAGGTTTTCTCTTGATCTAAGTTTACTTGTATTCTAACCAGTCTTCCCTCTCATGGAATAATTCCGCCAAACCATGCAATTGCAGTAGCTTACAATACAGCCTTTTGCAACAACGGGAAGAATATGATATCGCATATTATATTATCATTTGATGATCCTCTAGACTTTTAATAAGGGAGATAGAGGCAGAGGGAGAATGAATACTTGAAGAATGTTTGGAGAATGTGAAATCAGCAGTAAGTTAATAGTAGAGAAAAGTCGGTACAACTACGTAATAAATGGACGCCGGCTAATTTTTGATGTCTTGATCTGCACGAATTAGGGATGCTAAATGACCGTCGATTCAAATTGTACGTCAATTCACGTCTATCAGCTCGATTTTTCTGGACTACTGATTAGTTCAAATGATCATGTATAATCATAGAACTATTTTCGGATTTTCTTTTTAGATGAATATAGTATTTTTAAGTTCTCATTAATGCGTTATCAAAAGATATCATATGTATGTGACATTAAATGATAACCAGTGCAAATTATTGTCTAATCAATCTGATCAATGACAAAAGTCATGTGCAGATCGTCTGCTCGATCCGGCAACCCTAGTTCGAATGTCCTCACCACTCCCATATAATTCATATCGTTCTATGAAATAGTTCTCCTCCCCCATTTAAATTCTCAAGCATGGCATATTACATTTAAACTATGTTAAGAACCCATAAAATTAAATTGATTCGAATTTCTTGGGCAACCCAATTATTATCTCAGACAACTTCTCTGACGCCACAATCTGTGGACTGTGTCCCGTATCAATATCCTCGAGTATCCACTCTTGTCCTATTTCTTGTATCGTCATGTTCTGGACCCCGTAACTAATCGCTTGATCTTTAAGGGTACGCACGTATGAGATTTGACCCTTGAAATCACTGGTGTCCCAGGAGGAGCGCGGGCACGGAGGATGGAATGAGGCCAAGCTAAGAGGCAAGGATCCCAGCACCAAAGCGTCTTGATATTTCTTGGATGGAACATCTGGATAAAGACACGAGGTGCTGGATCAGCGGAAGTCAGAAGGCTGGCAGGCTCCTATATTGCCTATTAGCAAAGCGAGTTTTAACAAAAAGGACTGTTTAAAACTAACGGCGACAGTTATGTAATCTGGATATTGACCACCAAAGGTAGTCAGGACGTCCTTCCCATTTCCTCCAAGCAGCAAAATAGAAGCGATGAAGATTTGTCCGATGACAGAAGTATTTTTCCCTGCCGCAGAACGCTCTGCTTTGCCCATGCCTAAAACAGCAGCACTGCCAGGCATCCACTATAGGAGTGCATGGCCAAGATCACATCATGCTTTTCGATATCTAGGATTGGAAGTATCATGCGGTGACGAACATAATCTGTATCCTCTTGTGCTCCTACCTTTTCACCAGTGCCAGCAGTTGGAAGCAGAGCGGACAGAGTGGGATATCCTTTGCTCTGAAGAATATGTATGAGGTGGGCATAGTGTGAAGGAGTCAGTGAAGCTCCTGGCACAATAACAAAAACTGGACGAGAGGCTGGGCGAGACATAATGGAATCGATAAGAAATAGAAAAGATTTGATGCAGATGGTCATCTAGTTTGGAAAGTGGCGTTTGGTATTGAGAGTTTCTGGTGTGAAAACACGTTGGTTATCAAGAAAGTTCTTATAACTTCAAAGCTTTAGGATTAGGTAAAGAATCCTAACCTGCCAATATGTTCTTGACGTCAAGGATTCATCCCCGTGATGCCCACTATCATACACATGAGACGCAAAAAGCATCTTTGGACTGCTTCGGAACATGCTCGGTGTCGGCATATACAATAGCTGCAGATGCAGAATCTACCAGGTTTCCCGTTTTGATGCTGAATGCTTGCTAACTATCGATGTATGATTCGATACTCCCCAGCGATGTCTTCCACACTACACCTACAAAATTGAGCTTTATCCAATCTAACAGCCCCAGAAATGTTGACATATGCACTTGTCGTACATGATAACCGATGGGATGAATTATATGAAAAATGTTTCTACTCTTCCACATACGCACAGGAATTCATGTACTTATTCCCAATAGCACAGTACATCTTTCTGAGCTGATTTTGGACGTTTATTGGACTCGCACATCTCAGGTGGATAGATTGCCATCCCATGTTACATTGCAGGCTCATTAGCGGCCGCATTATACCGGCGGTTGGTAGATCGGATCCCTTGATATTCCTGAAATCATATCTGATCCGGCAATTTTTTGTATGAATATATCATATTCCCTCGATACGATAGAATTCCGATAATTTCTTGGATGATTTTGCGTATGTCTGGTGTATGGAGAGGTAGTCTAAGCCTAGAATGGCTGGATTCTAACTAGTTACTACCTGATTTCGCCTGAGTCCGTCACTAATCATGGTTGGCCCTACTTCAGTTTGTTCCTCGCCAGCGAGTAGATCTTACCAACACTCAAAGTAAGAGCATATGCTTGAGTCTACTCCGACGTAGATCTCCTATTTTTTGTCTTGTTAGTTGATTTAGAAGTGGCTCCAAGAGAGAAAAAATGGGTAGACGAGAAAAATTAAATCATCAATCCAGTAGTTGATCCTACATCCAAAAACTTGTCTACCAACTAGGCTCAATCCATTAATCCTTCCACCCCCCCTCTGTATCCGCATCCTTGAACTTCTCAATCCCACCTTCTACCCCATCCTCTCCAACTTTCCATACCCCTCTCTCAACCATCCCCGTCCAGTTATCCAGTAACCTCGCCAATCTCTGCGCTCTATGCGAGCCTCCCCCAAATGGTTTAAAGCCATGTTGATATAAATCCTTGAAGAATTCCATGTAATCATACCCATGTATCAAATCCCCCGTGCTTTTGCGAGCATAATCATTCTTTCCAACAGGAAATGTTAGCAAAAGCCGAAACCCTTCTTCTGCTGTATCGTCGCGTCCACGAGACGTCTCTTCACTGTATAGGCCAGCTTGAACTGTTTGAGTTAGGAATATTGATGAATTATCCGTCCCAAAACAAAATTTCAAATCTTCACGATCACATTCGATATTCTTATCAGTTCGAAACAACAAGACAGGAGGGATCTGGTATCCCCTGTCCCCATCCCTGAATGGAGTAAAAGCTTGACTTTGAACAAATGTTTCCGGTGTTGGTAACAAGAGACCAGGAGCAATATATTGGAAACTCGGTAATCGTAAACTTGCAAGAAACGACCTCGCAAAAGAAGGATCTGGTATCTTGGCGGAGTCTAATAATTCGTGAGATAGGACGGTAGATAAGGGTGATTGTGGTGATCGAGAAATAGGCAAACGATGTTCGATAGCAACGACCAAACGATTAAACGCAGCAGCCGTATCTTCCACTTGTCGCGCACTATAATTATGATAAATCCAAGGTCTATACCCTTCATTGTCTGCGATCGTTTTCTTGGGTACAGCAGTAATCTTTCCAATTCGTATCATTGAGATTCAATTGCTTAATATAGTCTCTAACGGAAACCATAGATGTTCATGATCGTCTTGATTCGCACAGTCTTGATCCCAGATACTGATAAACATGGCCGATCTATGAAGCTTTCGATCGTAGCAAAGGCCATCATTATGGCAATCTAATAACCCAAGATTGGTTTCATAAAGCGTTATTCGTCTATCCTTCTCTCCATCGTCTGCGTGCCCCTCCCAATTTGACCAGAGATTATTGGGTTCACTGAGTCCACATACCCAGTAAAAGAAATGACCCATAATTAGAGTCGCAGAGATCATGAACACCTTCTAGAAACTTCGCAACACTAGGGTCCAAACGGTCACGAACTGCTTCTGCTGAATCTCCATGATTCTCAAACCAAGATTTGGGTGAAAACTCGGTGTCGTGAGGGTGACTGTATTCCCAACCAAATCTAACGAGATAATTATGGAGAGCAATACAACGCTCATAATCTTGACCATCTACTTCTCGTGCTGGATTCTGAGCCGTAACGAGGTATTGATCGATGTTTGGGATATTTTCCATGACGTGAGTTGGTTGTGATGATGACAGTTATCATGTGAATATCATGGAACACGAATTGGTGATGAATTGCCAGAATTTCGCTTACTCAATTGAACTCAACAAGAATTGTGTTTTTTATGTTGAGAATATGAAGTGATGAGATGATTACTGACAAATGACCTTGGGATAGTTTATTTACTAACAGCGGCCGCTAGCGTCCGTCGCTAGGAGTAACTACGAGTAGATCCATGCTTACTCATCAATAGCATTTCGATTCTTTCATCGACCTTCATTCATCCTTTACAGTAGTTATGAAGATAAACAAATGAAAGTTTCTTTGATTTTCTTTCTAAACAACTAACAAGGAGATGATAGCTTTTCTATACTTCATGCCCAGTTCACCATGGTCTGCTCTGATCCTTCTATCTGTATCATGGACCTAATCAAAATCATCACTCCCAATCTATCTTCTCAAACATAAAATTGAGCAATCAAAATTGATAGAAAAAAGAAACTCTGAGTACTGAATTATCATCAGATTCCACCGAATCAACCCACCCACCACCTTCTCCAGGAAAGGGCCTTCAAAAAACATGAACCGCGACTCACAGTTACTCTCCCACGAGGAGAGCTGGGTTAAAATCACAAATGATATAAATCCTGTTCAACTATACAACTATATTCTATTTGTATGCATCTATTTTATCTATACATTGGGGATCAAGATAATCTTTGAATCTATCACTGATGCTATTGATGTTATTATTGGAGAGCTAAGATTGCTGAATTGGGAGAGGGGGAGGCGTGATAGTTATGCTTCGAGTAGTGGGACTGCTGGTTCTGGGGCTAGATCAGAAGCTAGATCACATTGATATTCGGGAATCATTTGTCTTGATTAAGATATTGAAATATTGGAAGGAGTGGGTCAATAGAGTTGCGGGCTCAACACAATTTTGAGCTGGAAGCTGTTTGTGAACAAGAAATTACCAGAAGAGATATATACCATTCAGCTTTCCTTTCTTTTTAAACATATATTGTTTTTCCATCGATCTTCGAGTCCAGTGAACCTTTTTGCTTTTGTTGAATATATCACAATTCACTCCCCTTAGCTTATAAAGATTCCTTTCTCAACTCTCGTTTGCCAACCTCCTAGCTATAAAGTCCCCATTCCTATATTATAGAACAGATCATAGAATAACAACGAGATGTTACCCTATTGTTCCATGTCCATCTTGATCTACTCTTGCTCCAAGCTATAGATCGAAATAATATATGAAAACCAATGTATTTCCATTTCATAAATCTACCCTTATCCTTTATTACTGCCAATGAAATTCCTGCGTATCATCTCCCATTTCCTGTCCTTCAATTGTTGTTGTTTTTCTACGTTAACATGGGAATGTTTTGTATAAAATTCAAGAAACAAACCTTGAGATTCTTGAAGTGTCCATAACTTCGATATAGCGGGTTTTTGATCCTTGCATTTGACCAGCCTGAGGCATGATGGATTAGGAATGTTGATGTAATGGGAATTCCCGGAAGTGCTTTTTCTTTCATTTTTCAAACAAATCTATGACTCAGAGTCAAATCCATGGATAAGGATAATGAGGTTTGTCTATATGAAAGATTTCCACTTTCTCCACTGAAATCTCTGTCTAACTAGTTTACGAAAAGTTCTTTGAACACATCTCTAAGCAATATTGCAGTCTTGCCTAGTAAGTTTCTCTCTAGCTTTTAGGAGAATTAGAGGTTGTTTCTTTGAAGTAGTTTTATAAAAAGTGATTAATAACCACAAGATATTCGGATTAACGTAACAGCTAGCGTAGCGAATTTTGGCGCGGCTCTAGCGTAACGGCCCAGTCCAGAATTGCATCTTGTCCTATATAACACCCCCAACTTCCTAAAATATTCAGAAAAAGCGAAATCGATACCAGAACATTACTACTATACAATATAGTAGATAATTTGTGATCCTCCCCATAAATTCCGAGTCCCCATTTTATCTTCCCTTTTAACTTCTAATTTTGATTTTCGTTGCCATTACAATTATTTGCTATTGTCAATATCAGTGTTTTACCTTTATGATTAAGAATATTAGATTACCATGATCATCTCTTTTACATCTTTTATATATCATATGTACTGTAGAAATCTCAACTAAAATCCAATATTCATGTTTTTTTATATCAATAAGTTTATATACTTTAACCAATATCTTTATCCTATTGAAAATTCATTCTTTCAGTTCCAGTCATCTATATCTCCCCATCCATCATATTCCAATTCCTATTCTTTCAGCAACCCTCAACATACTCCTTAACTTTTGTACCACAAGCTCAAAAATTCAAATCAATAATCTCCCTCCAATCTACTCCGAGTCGCTATACTTGAACCGACACCTTGCAGCTATCATTCACTTCTTCAAATTCACCAACTCGTAACCACTTCGAGGAAATCTATGAGCAAATATATAAGGAATACTCCAGAGTAGATAGCGATCGACATAACCGCCTGGACTAATTAATCTTCGTGGCTTGTTGGGGCAGTAAGTGAGCTCCATGTATTGTAGATTGAAAATAATTTCTCTTCTTACTTCGGAGGTGATGCTTCGGTAGTTTCAAGGTCTTTGTAGTTAGCCAATTCATGATATCGTCATTTCAAATCACAAGATTCAAGCAATTTCAATGACAACAATCATAACAACCATCGCTTCCTCTAGACGACTCCCATACCAGCTCTCCATACAAGTAACCATTTATAAGAATTTGATATGAACCTACAAATCAGACATCGATTGTTCATCGTGATGGTTTCAAGAAATTCTTTTGAGAGATCAGATTTTTTTTCGAGGTAGGACATCAACACTCTTACATAGCCACAAAATGGTTTTACAAAACGAAGATACAAATGAGAGAGTTTCAATGACTCGATGTTCCACGGATGAGCTTGTTCATATTCACCGCTCCATTTGTGATTCCTAGAAGCTCTAATCCGTGGACCATAGAATATAATTTCATCCCTCTTCTTTAACTAAACATCCCATAGACAACCCAACCGTTCGTCAAATCAAGCCTATGGGGAAGCTACGCAGTCGATTTCTATTGTTTGAATTTTCCAAGTTTTCTATACTCTTGCACTTTGTTACCCCACTGATAGAGCATGTTCCTCTTTATGCGTTATAACCGTGAAAATCCTCCTGCTGTTGTTGATATATCAAGTTTCAATTGCAATTTAGCACCATTGTTGTGATTGTTATTGTTCATTATCCATCATCCATCATCCATCGCCACATTTGCATTTCTATCCGAACTATAAAACTTCCAAACTCTAAATCTTCCTTCCATTCATTCTTGACTCGCGATATGACATCAAAAACAGAATAGATTCTGTGTTCTTGCTGAAGACGTCATACTCGCATCCATGGTCCCTCTACTAGAGGTTGGATTGTGATGGTTTATATAGATATGGAAGTTGTTTGAATGTGTATTTGATTGATGTATTACCAAGCAACTACTTATTTTCCTTTCGAGATTCGTAGACGGGGGTATTTAAGAGACGGGAATGTGTATTTATATTATTCAGAACCACCTAACTTTTCAATTCATTTTCTTGCAAGGGTGTTTGGGTTTTCGGTGAAATTGTATACAGTATTGATCTCGTCCGAAAAATTATAATATCTTAAACATGGATGTCTATCTTCGGGAATATGTATTAACGACAATAATAATAATAATAGCAAATAACTACAAGAACGATAAACGACAACAATAAAGATGAACGACAATAATACCGCTCCCCTCCAACCTAAATTTCCCCACAACAACTTCGCTCATCGCATTCATCATTCACATGTATACGAACCACACATATACCCGATTTGGGATATTTTTGCGGCTGTACACCCGTTTGGCATCTCGATACTTGGTGGATCCGGATTAGGGAATATATAGGATTATAAGACTATAGGATTGGGAAGATGAAGAGGTTCTGGAAGTGGGATTCACTGCCCTGTTGTTCCACCCATGTTCATTCGCCTCCTCATCATACCTTCCCCATTCTGCCTCTCATCCCACCATCTATTCTACCTCTCCTCTTCATAACCATTCATTTTCCCAATTCACCTTCTCACTCTCTACCCCATACCTCTCCCCAACATCGTCGCAACCCCCCTCAAACCACTTCTCCTCCATATAAACCCCCCTCCCCTCCCCATCATCCACATATAGCAAAAGAACCCCATACTTCGAAACGAAAGCGTGGATCTGCTTCCATCCATCCAGATGCCGCGCAAATGAGCCTCGTCAAATCAAACACGATTCTCTACTTACCAGTGTATCAATAGTAATTTATAATTTAAATTGAATTTCTATTTTCTTGTTTAATCTCTTTCATTCAAGTTTTTATTTATACTGAAATATTATCATCTCTGCGCAAACGTACTGTCATCTATAATGAGTATTGTCGATAAATCAGAACATCTGGACACTATCCCTATGACTATCACTATCACTACCACCGAACCCATCACCCTGCATCTCCATCTCCATCCCGTTCTCTAGAGACCTTCCTGTTCGCATTGATGCACAAATCGATATTGGTCTCTGTAACTGTTACACTTTGGCAAGCACGATATCTGCGACTTTAACGCTTACACGTACAGGATATATATCCATCTATTCGTATTCGTTGTAGGAAGTTAGAGGGATATTTAGAAAGCGGGGGGGGGGGGGGGGAGGCTGAACAGTGTTTGTTCTATTCACTCAATCCATGTAAGGAACATGGGGTTTGATTCTGTGAATTATGCATGATTGATTATACTTAAAGTGTATTATATTAATAGGATCTGATGATATGAAATGTTACAATAAAAGAATGATATCTACCGTCCACCCCCAAAAAAATGAAAGGTCCCCTTCCACCTCTCTATCACGCACACCATCTTCCGCCCTCTCCCCCAAAACACAAATAACACCGCCTCTCAAAAACAACAGAAAAGAACAAAAATTGGACTTGCAGGGAATCGAACCCTGGACCACTCCCATGCTAAGGGAGTATTCTACCACTGAACCACAAGCCCGTTGTTGTTGTTGATTGATAAACTGTGTTTCCCTATCGCTCTATTTATTTGATTTTTGGAATTAGTGTAAGATTTGTGGGAGATTTGAGGAAAAAATGTGTCATGTGGGAACGGTGTGGGTCGATGATGGGTCTGAGCGAGCAATCGGATCGGGGCGGTACTAAGTGAGTGGCGTGGAGTTTTTAGATGGTGGATTGCGCATGCATGGGTGGGGGTATATTTTCGCTTAGGTGAGGTAGGTAGCTTTAGTTTTTTGGAGGGAGAGGGGAGACTTTAGTGAATTGATTGATGGAGGGATTGAGATTTTTGTTGTTCATGATGATAGTGAGGATTTCATATACATACAATATCTGGTTGCATTCGAAGAACTGATGGAAATTACTGTTTTTGTATGTAGATATTGAGACCGAACCAAACTTGTGAATGATGAGGTCTTGGAAAATTTGTCAGCGAGATAGATATTTCCAAGATAACGGTGGTTTTAGCTGTGATTTTCCGGGCCGTGAAGTGGAAAATGGTGAGAGGAAAATGAATCGCTATTACTGCCACCAGTAGTCTCATTTCGAATGGAGCAACAGCTGTAGCTAAGAACGAAACAAATATATATCAATCACAACAAGATATCCTGGGCTGATAAGAAATGGGTTATGGGGGGAAGTGAGGAACGGTTCATACTAATCCACAATGCGACTGAACGAAGACCGGATCTGTTAAAATCACTCCATTGTGATAACTGGAACCAACTAAAACATTAGTTTCTAGTGGTATGGAGAATATATTTAGGAAATTAATACTCATTTTCTCCTTAAGAAAATTGTTTAACTGTATTTTTGCGGATCGTCCAGGGGTTGAAGGATGATGTTTGAGAGAGATATCTTATATTTTTGGATTAATTAAGAGATGGGTGGATGAATAGGAACACTTCCAATACATTTGTGTTGGACGATGATGACATAGGATGATGGGGTATCGTATTAAACAATTCTTCTGTGTGTGGGTGCAATCTCTGGTAGATGGGTATTGATATTCACGGGATAAGGGAAAACCTTTGAAACATCATGGTCATAACTTCTGCTTCTCAGCTGATACTTGTAAGAAATTAGTAAAGTATCATCAGTATTGGCGCTTGCAAAATGTTATCGGGTGGGAAAGTCATATCTCGTGCGACAATGAAACTAATCTTCTGTTCTTATAAGATAATGTTCTCATCAATGGTATAAGATTTTTTCGTGACTACTTAATTCAAGTTTCAGCTTGCTTGGCTGATAATGAAGTTATTCCCAAAACTATAATCATCTTGATGTGAGTACACAAACTCGGTAAAGATGAGGGATATACATGTAATTGGTGATAATGAAGCGAACGAAGAGAATACGAGAATAATGACCAACATAAAACACATGGTCAAGTACTATACAAACACAGTGGTTAAAAACCCTTGCGTGATATAATTCTCCGACAATGCTACTGAGTTAATTTTGGATTTCATTTCCTTATCACCCCTCACTGAAGGAGATTTCCCGTGTGTGGAATATAAAGTCAAATGAGACATGGCTAGAAAGTAGAGGCGGAATCGAAAATGGACCCGTACAGGAATAATTAGATGCATTGAACTGTATTCATCCAAAATTCCAAGGATAGATTTGCAAAAAATCCATGAATATAGAAAACGTAAAGGGAAATTCGTTGTACCTTCGGAAACTGCCCGATTTTTATTTGATTGGTAAACAGTCGTCCAGTTTTGTATAACGTATACATATAGAGCGGTTGAAGAAAATTCATGAAACTTCATGAATGTATGACAAAATAATTCGGCTTATCCAATCCCCAGAGCTACACACAACCCACGGTTTCCATCATCGAAACGATCTTGTATCACGACTTAAACTTTGTGAATCATGATAAATCATCTCAAACACAACGTTTTGATATCCGGCAATATGTAATCATCAGTTTTCTCAGCTCTTATCAAAATACCTATTAATCATCGTTGAAGAAATCAAAAACAGTTGCCAAGACGAAAATATATTTCAAAATTTTCGTTCTCTTATTTTTCTTCTTCTTTCGAATACTTTGAATTGTTCATTGTTCATTGTGTTTCATCTTGGCAGCTTGGCTTTTATACTCGTGGGAGTATGTTTTTGGAAGTGAGTTGTTGATTTATGACTTATGACTTCTTTGGTCGATCGATTGGTATTTGAATACTTGAAAGGCATGATGTTGATAGAAGATGGCGGTAGGGTGTGATTGATACTTTGATATGTAGCAACGTCGAGGTAAATGGTATGTACTACAATATTTCGATAAGATTGACTATCAATATGCAGGTAGGGTTCAACTTCATCCAATCGGACCAAGTCATTTTGATGAAGCAAATATGGAATATATCTTCAATATATGTTTGATATGTTGGATTTCAGAGAGAAAATTGATGAAATATAAAGTAGGTAAGTTAATGTATGATATTGATATGTTGTTTTTGTTGTTGTTGTTGTTGTTATTATTATTGTTGTTATTATTGTTGTTGTTGTTGTTATCGTCGTCGTCGTTATCTTCATCTTCTTCTTCTTCATCATCATCGTCGCCATCATTGTTGTTGTTTGGGATTAAGTGTTAAATCAACTACAACTATCTATTAAAAATGCCAAGGAAATTTCCACTATTCGTCATCGCTTCTAATGCCCTGAATGGATAAAATTTTTAGTTACAACGGATTGATTGGCTTGGCATTTTTTTTATTCGTCATTGTTCTTCTCGTTAATAATTTGAGGGAAAATCAGACTACAAGACTATGAGACCACAACACTACGAGACTATTATTCATTAATTACTACTACTACTATTCATCCCATCAACAAATCCACATCTCACATCTCGAATCCACCTCCACATCTACATCTACATCTACATCTGCATCTGCATCTGCATCTGCTCCATTCTCCATACTCTATACATACATTCATAAAGTACACAATACACCATACAATCCTCTTATGAATGAGAATTTGAGACTCTTCTCTCTTTGTTATACTTCATAAATATCTATAGGACATCTTTGTATAGGTCTTCAATCGTCCACACTTTGATTCCACACCACTTCTTGTCCAATACCTTTCAAATTCTCTTCACCAAAAAGACCTCATTATTGTCTGCAGACGTTGTGTAAATCTTTTCCTCTTTTCTTTTCTTTTCTTTTCATTTCATTTCTTCTCTTTTCATTTCACCACACTCTACGGAGCACTCGCACATTTAATCCCAGTACATTTCCCCACCTACCTGGTAAACCAAACCACATTTCCGAACTTCCCATTTTGAAAGCTTCTACAGCTTTGAGCTGCAGCTGAGTGATTCTAGACAACCCATTCAGGTCTTTTTCTTGCATCCTACTCTGTTGCCCAACCGTCAGAGATTGAAACAACAAACCAAAAAAAACCTCAAAATCCACTATTAAACCACGAATACAAGCAAAATCATACGCCGACTACAATAAAATATAAAGAAGATAAGGAAGCTAGGGCCAATTGAACCGAATTAATCCGTCACAGTCCAAGCACACCAAGTCTGGTCCATTCAGAACAACTCATTACTTCCTTGAAGAGAAATCTATATCAAAAGAATTATCTCTTCCACCTTTTTGACCTCTCCCTACCTCCACCTCTACCTTCCCAACCCCATTCTCAGTCATCTCCATATACCTTTCATTCTGAGATGAACTCGAAATCAATTATTGGAGCTACTCGATCCAGCTATGTTCCAAATGGCTACACTTCAAAAAGACCTGCCATCCTTGGTATGGCAAAAATCCTCTTCCTAGGGTTATGTCAAATATCCTCGGTATCTGCGGCACCTATCGCGACATATTTAGGAATCACCAGTGAAGATGACGCGCCAAAAGATGCGGAAGATCCAAGTTTATGGTTATATTTATTAGTGGCTGGAATCTTGGTTTTACTCGGTGGTGCTTTCGCAGGTTTAACAATTGCGTGAGTATTAAATTCATTGGATGGTCATGCATATGATTGATCAATTCAATCCTCACGAAGATTATATGCTAATTCGTTTTTTTACCCATCTAGTTTGATGGGACAGGATGGCGTCTATCTACAAGTTATCGCGACTTCTGGTGAAGGAAAAGAACAAAGACATGCGCAAAGGGTTTTCGGTTTATTACAAAAGGGAAAACATTGGGTTCTTGTGACACTCTTATTGAGTAATGTCATCGTTAATGAAACACTTCCTATCGTACTCGATCGATCACTTGGTGGAGGATGGCCTGCTGTACTTGGAAGTACTGTTTTGATTGGTATGTTGATATTATGACGTTTGTAAAACTTAAATTGACTCTAGTATAGTCATCTTCGGAGAGGTTATCCCTCAATCGGTTTGTGTTCGATATGGTCTCTCAATCGGCGCATATATGGCACCATTCGTTCTTGGCCTCATGTGGCTGCTAGCACCCGTGGCTTGGCCAACTGCAAAACTTCTCGATAAATTACTTGGAGAAGATCATGGAACCGTATACAAGAAGTCGGGATTAAAAACTCTTGTCACACTTCATAAAACTTTGGGGCCAAGCCCTAGCGACAGATTGAATCAAGACGAAGTTACTATCATCAGTGCGGTTCTTGACCTTAAGGAGAAAGCAGTTGGCGATATCATGACACCAATGGATGATGTATTCACAATGAGTGCTGATACAGTTCTTGATGAAGATACTATGAACATCATCCTCGGTGCTGGTTATTCTCGAATTCCAATTTATGAACCCGGAAATGAGAATAATTTTGTTGGTATGCTCTTGGTTAAGATCCTAATTACTTATGATCCAGAGGATTGTAAACGTGTTAGTGATTTTGCTTTGGCTACTCTACCAGAGACTCGACCTGAAACAAGTTGTCTTGATATTGTAAATTTCTTCCAGGAAGGAAAATCACATATGGTTCTGGTTTCCGAATATCCCGGAGAGAACTTTGGTGCTGCTGGAGTTGTTACATTGGAAGATGTTATTGAAGAACTTATTGGAGAGTAAGTTTGATGTCATTCTTTCTACGTGTATCATACTAACGAAATTCAGGGAAATTATTGATGAATCTGATGTCTACATCGATGTCCACAAAGCAATCAGAAGAATGACACCAGCTCCCAAATCATTACGAGTTAAACAAGGTCATGTTCTCGAGCAAGCACCTAATGGATCCGTTCATTTACCTGATGACAATTTAATCGACCTAACAGAGGAAACCTCAGATCGTACACAAACTACGCGCAAGCGTACTCAAACTGATATTCGAAGTGCTAGTCCTGCTGCTCACTTTGGAACTAGTCCAAAAACAACCTTCATGCGAAGAGTTTCAGCTAGTAATGAAAACAGTATCGGTGCCAACATTGTACCTGTTCGAGGAAATATCAATGATATGCGAGAACATTTGAAACATCTTGGTCCATCCAATCTTGCCAGTCGTCCAAAAATGACTAAATATCAATCAGTTAAAATCAAGCCAGGAAACATTATCAACCGATCCGAATCAAGAACAGATTCTACCATGCCACATCGAGAATTCATTGTCGAAGAAAATGAACCTTATAAGGACCACTTTGAACATGGACCTCAAGGAGGAGAAGGAGAAGGTCTTTTGAAGTCTGCCGGTATGGAAGCAAAAGATGGTGTTCAAGCCGTTCAACAGGGTTATGGTTCTATAACCGCCCCTCATACTTCTTATAGTAGTCCACCTAAAAGTCCGCATTCCTCCCAACCACAATCTCCAAGTGGTAATCATCACCGTTCTATCTCGAGTTTCTTCAATAAGAGTAACAAGAGTTCGGATACAGTGGGCAGTATGAAATCAGGTAGTCCACCTACTAGTAGGAGAAAGGGCGCCGCGAGAAGCGGAAGCATTACGGAGAATCTGATAGATGCAGGTGGAGTAAGAAAAATGGTCTTGGAAACTAGTCCAGTTAGCGCCGGTGATGGCGAAAGAGAAAGAGAAAGAGAAAGAGAAACCCATAGTAGTTCGAGCGGAAGTGGAAATGTTAATGGCAAGGGTAAAGGGGGCAGAGTGAGATTTAAAAGATTCTTAAGTAATACTGATGGGGTTATTGAAAGTGAGACGGGAACGGAGGGGACTAATACGGCGGCGGAAGATGATGATGGGGAGGGTGAGGAGGGCGTTGTTAATGCGGTTGGTGGAGGAGATAGGGATGGGGAGGGCAAGAAGGTTAATAGGACGGGTACGGGTACTTCGAGTGGGACTGTTAGTTCGAGTGGGAATGGGGGGTCGATTGGGGGAGCGAAGAAAAAGAATAAGAAAAAGAAGAAGAAGGGGTCGAAATGGACTTGAGCTTGAGCTTGACTGGGGCCGCCTTGACTCTTGATTCTGGATTGTCTGAATTGTGGAGGGGGATAGAATGATTTGGTGGCTTTTGAAAGTGAGGACGGTATATAATCGATCTGCATGGGGAGAAAGGGGATTTGTATTATATAGTTTGGAAAGAGTGGTACGGGAGGGTGTGTAGAAAAGACGAAAGAATGGAGAACGAGACTGGGGCGGCGGTATACAGGAATGGGGCAAAAAAAGAGAGAGGGTATGGTAGTGGAAGAAAGTGAACAAAGGGAACATGGTAAATGCGGTGCGGTATGACACGATCATCCTGTATCTTTATATTTTTGTAATGAGGGATTGGATGGATGGAGTAGGTAAGGAGACAGGAGTAGGAGTAGGAAGGAGAAGGAGTAGGAGTAGGAAGGAGTAAAAATCGGAAATTAAATAAAATACAAGTATAATCGTTAGTAAGGGACAAATCGTATAAGAATTTGTTCGTCGTCATCAAAATTTTATCTCTTGTGCTCGATAAACTTATATTCAGAGAACTAAGTAAATCAGAGGTTTGGAGCTGGGACGTTGGGATGATGGGTTAGTCAGTCGTTCGTTAGATTCAAAATGTCGATATGCCCAAAATGGCAACTCGCACTGCTTTGCAACTCATAGGTACCAGTTACCCATAAGTTTTCTACTTACACATCGAGAACTCTAAACCATCCTCAATATATCGAAAGAAAAGATACAGCTTCCGCAATGTCCACGTTCTCCTAACAGTCAATAGAAAGACCACCAAATTTCTTCCTTCCACAAGTAAGATGTCGTTTGTCCATCTGTACTAAGGTGGCATGTTCTGCGAGCAATCGATATCAACGATGGCATAAGATCTTCTATTTTTAATTGCAAAAATGGACTATGTTATTATTAGTGTCAGCAATAAGCCGTCTAATTGATTCAATATCAGGCACTGATGAATAGTTGTAATGGATTGTAAGTGGAATAGTTTTTCGTACATCAAGTGAGTGAATATTGTTGTTAATAGTGGATTGAATTTCGCATCTGAGAATATGTTCCCAGCCCCCCTAAAGATGAAAATATCGATAGTATCTATTCATCTTCAGTTTGAATTGTTGAAGTTTTGTAGACAGTGTCGGGGCAAACTTCTTTCATGTCAGTCGTGCTGTCTTCAATACCAATTGTGTATCTCATCATGAGAGTACGGAGAACGAGAAATCAAGCGATATCTTGAGTTTTCCATCATCTAGTCCAAGAAATACGTAGATAGTCTCCCATATAGCAACATCACTACAAATAATTTCAATATTGACAACATGACACCAAGGCCTTACTCCTCACTCAATCAGTCACGGTCTTCATTCAGCAAAGAAAAAGCTCACGCAATACTATGCACAGCTAATACCTCTCAAAAGACACCGGCACAAGGTGGAACACGAAGCCCGCCATGCTCCCCTTTTAATCGGTCACCACCTTGTGCCAGAAGGAAAAAGAGCAGAGCCATGTTATCCATAGTGCATGCTCCAACAACACCAAAATCTCGACCTCAAGGACCGCGGCCTTTGCCCATCCGCTCTCGTACAATACCACGAGATTTCGAGCATAGAGTAGAAGATAAAGCAACTTCATCTCTTACCTATTCCTCATCATCACATCAACATCAACCTTTGCAGCCCAAAGACTCTAATCTTTCCTCCTTCCCACCTCGAGGGTCAGAATCTCAAACCAACGCAGAAGAGACTAGAGAAATGCTACCGGAAGCCTATTCCTTGCCACCTCAATATCGACGCGAATCTCTCGAACCAACCCCTCTCAATCTTCCCTCCTCCCAACGCAATCCTCCACCATTGCCCTCTCATAACGAAGAACCGGAACCCCTCGTTCATGCCTCCTCGTCCCTTCAATATCAACCTTTACAATCCCAACATCTCTATCAACACTCCCCACAAGATAGAAATTCACAGTCTCCAACCAACAGACTAATCCCAGAGCCAAGAACATCATCACACCTGGCCAATTCCCCCCAATTTCGAGCTCTCCCGCCCCTCCCTACCTCATCCCTGAACTATACCTATACCCCACCAACACCATTTACACGCCAAACCACAAAATCAAACCTAAAATCAAAACCCAAACCACTACTACCACCCGCCAACACCTCACCTCCAAATCCCCATTTCTCTTCCCAGCCACAAAGCCAAACCACTGCTTCTTCACACGATCCGCCCAGCCCACGCGCCCCCCTTCCCCTCCCCACCCCCGCCCAACCCCAGCCAGAATTCCCCTGTCTCAAATCCACCTGTCTCTACACCTTTCCCACGAAATTTCTATTAAATTATCATATGTTCTACTAGTACGATTCACGCGCGAAGTGTAGGGAGACGAGGGGGTATAGAACTTGTTTGGTTTGTGGGGATGGGGGGTTTGAGGGGGAGGGGGAGTGGTTGGCGCTTGTTTGTAGGGGGTAATGTTCTCAATCATTCTACTGGTGGTAGTAGTAGTATTTTCTATATTTTATATACTAGTACGCTTTATTTTAGTACATAATATTTCTATTTTATAAAATACTAGTATTTCCGAGTCAATACATCATATTGAATCATATATTAGTATTAATAATATTTACTAGTAGTACTATTATAATAAATTTTTAATATAACTAGCAACAATATACTAAAATACTCAAAGTCAACATATAATACTTCAAAACATCCTTGGGATGAAATGGCGGAGGGGCAAGAGGGAAGGATGTTAACTGAGTTAAGCTGTCATAGTTTAGTGTATCCTGTAACCTGGACGCAAAATTCAAACTAGACAATTGCAATATTCGAACTTCTTATTTCGACACATACAATTTCTGTTAGGCGAATTATGGGAGATGGATGGGGAGGAGAGTGAAAGCTTGAGTATTTATGGCTTTGCACTGGATATAAGACTTGCAGTCATACGGATTTGTGATCGCTTTGTAAGGACTTTTTCATATTGAATCATAGCGGCAATTCGAGTTTTGTTTTGTTAGAAATGTGACGCCTTATGAGCTATATTCTACACAATGCGTGTGTGAATAATCGTCAAATATATGTGGATTGCGTGTGTTAATATTTAAATGTAACCGTCAAACGCGTGGATGTTGAATATTAATTTGGAATTGAGCTTCTGATAATTCTGAGCAATGTACTGGAGAAAAATAGTTTCTGGAGAGAGAATAAATCTCTTGATTTCACGGAAGGCTAGCTGTACTGTTTGAGGATTTCAAAATTTTGTAAGCGGGCAAGGAGCGTACAACTTTTGGTCGATGTGCTGTTGATTTCTTTCGATTTAATTTAACGATATTGTGGGACTTTTGATCATTATTATTTAAGATCTCAATAAGAAGTCATGTAACTTGAATATCCAATTACTACATGAGAATACGTATGATGATTTTGTGTCTGTGATCATGGCTTCGAAATATATACGTCGCTTATATCCGCATATCTCATTCGTGAGTGTCTCTATCTAGCTCTTTCAATGTCTTTTCTGATGGATTTGTTGTATTTATTCTTTTTCCTATTTTCTTTTCGCCGTTTTGGATGGCGTGTGTTGCATCAATATGCTCTTCTCGGTCCAAGAGAACGACATATGATGGTTGGTATAGCTTCTGTGTGGGGTGTGGGGTAAGTGAGCTAGGAGGACGGATATTGGGAGAGGTAACTACTCTTTCCGGCTTGTCAAATGATAGGTTTGAGGCTCCACTATGGATGGAAATGAATCTTGGTCATTTTTAGATTGGTGACTTCGAATCATACGATTTCTGTTGGATGAATCATTTCGTGAGGAGTATTCTTAGAAATTCATAACGTTGGAATTCTAATGCTCCTGTTTATACATAGCGTGACGTATTGGATATGGAACATTTGAATCTAATAATCGTTTCTTTGTTGCAAGTTTGTATCAGGTCGTTTGTTCTGTTTTCTATTTTCTGAATAAGAGTCTTTCATACCGAGTTGGACTTGATGGTTGGAGTTATATTTGGGTTATTGTGATTGTTTTCTATTACTAGATATCAGAAGTTTGTGATGAGTCTGAGAAGCCTCCCTATTACCATGAAAATTGGTGAGAACTTAGAACATGTTTGAGCAATTGAACACTAGAACGTCAAAGTGTATGTGTGATTCTTAATGTCAATGTGTCATTGTATCAAACATACACTTGAAATGACCCAAGAAATATCCCACAAAAAGTGTATTAAATGATGCCCCCTCTACCTTGAACTTCCACTACCTTCATTCATACACATATATCCTACCAAAGCATCATTTGAAGAACGTTTATTAAAAGCTTCTGGCTCCAATTTCTAACAAAACTTAAAACGCATGCCTCTTTAGCAAGTACCTGAAGAACAATATGTCTTATCCCACCTACGCCGCCGATTCGCACCAGGCAAACACTTCAGAACAAAATCCAGAAATCAACAACCCAAAGCCGCAGCAACACTCTACGTTTTTACCGCTGCTACCAATATCTCCAAATACTGCTGATGCTGCTTTAAGCGCACTAAGCTTACCAGCCATTGAAAACCTCAAAATTTCTCAGACTCTCAATACACCTCAAGCGATCAATTCACGCACATCCAAATGCTTCAAATTAGGATGTGACCAATGTTTTCCCACCCAATTAGCGCGATCAAATCATATGAGAGATTCTGCCGCAGTATGTAAGAATACCGAAGAACACACCTGCAATATATGCCGGCCTAGTTATGTATTTAAGAAGACAAGAAATTGGAAGATGCACTTGCGTCTAGTACATAATTATGAGAGGATCGATGCAAGGTTTGATGATGAATAGTTGACGGAGGTGGTTCAGTAGATTGCCGGTTGGAAATAGGCTAGACCGACGTTACTGAGACGTGGTTGCTGAGCTCGTGACTGGGTATGAGAGTTTTATGGAGTAGTGCAGGTTGGCTACGAAAGTGTGGGAGGCGATTTCATTCGCATTCCTTGGGAAGTTGAATTTATGGCTGGATAGTTCGAAAATCGGGATATTGTTTGTGGCGGAATTTTAGACAGGGAAATCCAGTTGGATGTTTTGGGCTTTTCTTTCGAAACTTGTATCATACTGGTTGTTGAATAAGGATTGTAATGGAGTGGTGGCATACGAATGAGATTGAACTGGTTTTTGGACGGACTTGTAAAGTTGGGTTCATCGGCTCTATGATTGTGCTCGCGATGTGTATACGTCGCTTATGTACGCTTGATTCTTCCTGTTGGGCTTTAACCATTTTTCTTAATTGTCCCATAATATGGCATGAAAACAACATTGCTTGTTATAATTTCTCTCATCATAATTAATGCGATAAATTTTAGATATTCTCGTTTTTATGCCAATAAATAGATGATGTATCTCTAATACGATCGAGATTTGTGTAGCTGCCATGTAACGTATCAGCTAAGCGAGGCACATGTTTCTCAGTGTCGGGAACAAGAATGTAACGGTATACCAAGCACTCTCTTGACACTTTGATCATCGATTGACGCTTCCTGTTGCTTCGAGTGTTGAGATATTTTGCCATTTGACTAAAACTGTTCTCTCTCGTTATGTCAGCATATAACATAATTCAGATATGACTAGTACTGCCAGTGTTTATGGCTCTACTACTATGAATATCCATGAATATTGAAGAGAAGATAAATCATGGCACTGATCATGCATATTTCCATGGATAATGTTCGAGAAATGCATGAATCTCCAAGCCAAAGAATTGGTATTTTGTAAGAGTCAGATAAGCAAGTAAAATTGCATAAAAGGACGGTCTCCCTTCCACTTAGAATTTTAGAACTCAGTATTTTGCACAATCTCCTTGGAAAAACAACAGCAAAGAAAGCATCGCTTATTTTCAACCACAGCTCTCTGTCACTCCGAAAATATCTCAACCAAAAAAGTCCAAAACAACCATTCTAGCCAAAAGATCGAAACTCCAAATTCTGGCCAATCCTCCTACGGATCAACAACAGGACATGAAAAATCCCACTCTTAGCAGAACCACAAGTCAAAATACGTACCTGTGGTTATAGAATACAACACCAACCCCCGACAGAACGGGTCCGAGCATATCATCAAGAACATTCAGGACAAGAATGTGTGCGAATTTTGCGAGGATGTGTTCCCACTCAACGAGGTGAAGGCGAAAGAAAATCATCTCGAACAGAACACTAAGTGTGCTGGATTTGTGGATATCATTACTGTGGTAAAGAATTACAGGGGAAAGGAAGGACAGCGTGAGCGGAAAGAATAAGTTATTTGCGTGGCGTAAAGACATCGTGTATTGAGAGGTGGGCGAAAGATCTCGGGAACTGGTAAAGTCACCCTTTATGTGGTGGTAGGGATCTTAATACAGCGGTTTTCTTCGAAGCGGTACGAGCAATCTTTACTCGGCTCGAGAGTTAGCGTAGGAATTTGGAGTCATAGGAGGGGATTTTGGTTTCGTTGATATTTGTACTGTGTTGGATGGAGTAAAGCGGTGGAGAAACTGTGATTGATTTTTGAGACATTCGGTATAAGAAATTCATCTTGGATGATTTCAATTGGGACTCGGAAAAGAAGACAACATTGTGATAGTGAATGATACCTATGATTTCACTTTCTTAAATTTTATACTCGATGAATAGCAATCCCGACAGTATTGAGATCACAGCATCTCAATCTTAGTTTGAGTGGAATTGTGATGAGCTAAACATGTATTTGAATGTGTGTTAAGATACGAGAAGATGCTTTGGGATCGAATCTTTTGGATTTGTCCCTTGTGCAATGAGTTTGGTGTCTACCTTATTTCAATATCAGTGCAGAATCAACATACTGCAGCCTGGACATACGCATGCCTGCCTGGGCTTGTACAACCCACAGATTTATCATGCAAAAATAAGTTCGAAACTATAAGTTTAATGAATGACTCTAAAGATACGTGTTTATGGTAGAAAGACGTTATTCATGAATCACTGTCACGATCAGAATGCCATAGCTAACTCAACCAATCTGCGGTGTTTCCTCGAATAGTCACAGTTATATCGTATAGAAACCTTCAATTATTACTCAATAGCATTTCTACGAGGTGATAAAAATATGATGAATCAGATTTCTGAAAAGTTTATTTGCGTTACAATATCTGACTCTTATAAATCAACATTTCTAGCAATTCAGAACAGTCTACGAAAGTGCATAAAAGGATTGACCTTCCCCTTGTGCAATCTCAAATCTCCTCCTTCATTAACTTAACATACAAAATTCTTGTGTTCAAAATACACTACATATATTCAGCAAAAATCTCATCGGCTTAATAAGTAACCATGTCTGATAATCGAACTAATTTTGCACCTATCCTCGACAGTAGCCAACAGAATCCTGGCTTCGAGTACAACTCTCAAACTATTCCAGAGATCAAAATCAGCGATTACGATAAGCGAGATGATGATCAACTAGATAGCATTGACCTATCTACACTTTCGATTAACGTGTCTTCGGAGATGGACGATATAATGGTGGCGGGCGGAGTACAACAGCAAGATGGCCCTTTCCAAGCGGGTCCGAATTCTGACCCCTGGCTTTCCCCATTTTCACAAGAACAAGAGGATTCTCATACAGAAATGAACGAAGCTGTAGAATCCAGTGATGGCGTTAAGAATTCTGCTACATGTGACAAGAAAGATCAAACCGAGACTTCTTTGAAGAGTAGGAAACTCAAGACTGGCCGTATCGAGAAGTCATGGAACAAACAGAAGTTTGACCCAGAGAAGTATCTTTGTGCCTTCGATATGCACGATCAATATGAAATGAAGAGGCAAAGAAATACAATGGCGGCCCGCAAGTAGAGGCTTATGCGCTGTGAGAGATACATGGATGGGCGCATATCCAACGCCGATGCCGCGACAGCAACAGACAGCAGCACCAGATGTTACACCAGATTTGCGCGGTTAGAGTGATAACGATGAATATTATTGATTTTCTATTTAGTAATAGTTATCTTACGAAGTGGGGTTGGATTATCATTTTGAAATTGGCGGGTTGGTTGGCCGGAAGAATATGATGGATGATATAGAGTGGCTGGTCAGGCGTTACAGTATTGACTTAGAAGCTTTGTAGTTTGCAGGAATAGGGATACGGAATCACACTATCTGTTAACCAAGATTTATCTATTGAATTTCTATGATCATAATGTTGATATGTCATTATTTTTACCTTTCAAGACGCAACGCAAGAATTAACTTTGTAGTTGCATCTTTGATAGTGAATAAAATCGTCTAATCAAAATAGCATGTTCTGCGATAAGTACTCGTACGATTTTATTCGCTTTGGGTTTTTACTGTATCCACTACATGTTCACGATGATACTGATATATAGACGAAGGATTAAAAAATCTAGTTGTTAGGGTAAATTGTTTTTTTGGAAGAGTCTCTGTATCGATACGGTATACTATAAGTTTATACTATTCTCTTGAGAACTAGGAATATTTAAAACTTCCAAGCATCTCCGCAGTTACTACACACGCATACCCATCATAACGCACCATACTCATAGCCAAGATGAAGTTTGCCAATGACTCAACAATCAAAACCGTTGAATTCTCTTGATATTCGACTATTGGGCCCAATTGCTTGATTATTATCCCGATTTTCAACCTTCATGCTGTTCATCTTCTGTAAACTCGATTTTGATTCGGGTATCATGATCTGGCAAGTTCCTCAATACTGGCAGCGAATTTATTTGGTCATGGGATTGTTCAGTCTGTGATAGAGTCTCCGGGAAATGTATAGTGAAGTGTAACACTCGAGAAAGTAAATTGGACTCCGTCATCATTTCGGATTGAAATGCCTTTAATCTTTCTAAATGACCATTTTCTTCCTGATGTTGTTCTATCATAGGTTCCCAGTAAGACTCAGTCTGATCGTTGAATAGAACCCGATCATCGAGTGGGAAATCCAAGGTAAAATCTGATGAACAAATAAAGCAACCAAGCCGGCAAAATTGCATGTGCTCTTGTAATAAATGGTAATCGGAATAGTGTGCTTCGCAGCCAGGATAGTCGCAAGAAATCAGAGGTTTGTGGATCTCATAATTTCGAGTTGGGAATGAATATTTCATCGTATGAAGAAGCTCAACACCAACCCCAAGAGTAAAATGAGAGCCATTTGGTGCCTTGCCATTGTAATTACCATGTTGGTCCCAAATTCCTCTATGGATAATGCATGAGTTCTGGTGTTCTTGTTTTAATGATAAGGAATGGAATGTTTTGGGGCATGGCAGTCCACATGGAAATCCGTCTCTAAAAGCGAAATCCCTGGTGTCCTCGAACCGGTCCTCCTCCAGTTTTGGACAAGATTTGTGGTGAGAAGTCATTTCCTCTAATGTGGAGAGCTGCAAAAAGCACCCAGTACACTTAAAACAGACTCTGTTTAAATTCGGGTGTCTTGAGGTCACGACATGCCGAGCAGAACTATCATGAACATCTTGGGAGTGATGTTTGCTATGAAGTTGTTGAGTCGATTTTACAGATCCGGAGGAGGTTTTTGTAATAAGGTTAGTTTCTCTCCCTTTACACTTGCTCGGATTCTCATTCCTCTCATTCTTGTGGATGTTGAATTTTTGGCCGCGCTCCGTAGGCATAATTGAAATTTTGAAAATGAAAACAGTAAAAAATGACGTTGTTTGGATAAAATGGAGTTTCAAAATCAATGGTTCATTTGAGTGAGTGGCAAAAAATTCCTGATCGGATAGCATAGCAGATTAAATCTAACACTATATCCCATGATCTGTATGGTGTCAACAGCTCCCATTTCATCGTCCTTTCTATTACAATATTAAACTTTGGATGTGCACTTCTAAATTGTGAATTTACTTGATGTGGTTATCGACGCATCGTGCTTTCCGCAAAAAAAAAAACGCCAATACTTGGATGGAATAACACTTGCTATTTTCGTTTCATTTTCATAAAACTCAACATCCCAATGTCTAAGTGCAAACATTCCATTTTCAATACGAAATATTGAATAATCATTTCTCCTACCACAACTCGTTCCGCTAAAACTTGATTAATGCTCGTACTCTATGTTTTATGTCTTACCAAAACGATGGCAGCCAATCGGTATCCACACCTTTACGTCGCCAAAATGGATAACTATACACCAGAAAAAGAATACGACCTTATGAAGAAATTGGTTGAAAAACAAGCTTTGAGTAATAAAGTTGTTAGCGACAAAACTGAACTTACTCGGTGGATTGAGCCTTCACAGCCAATATATGAAGACGTTGTACAATTTCTGGAAAATGCAGAACTGCGTGGATACAATGACCCATCCGAATGTGAAAGCTGCCATATACGTTTTCCCTTTGATAAAACGATTGAAAGCAAGGCGAAACATGTCCTAAAGTATTTTTGCAAAAGGGAGTTACCACATGTTTATTTGAAGAATAGATGGTGTGAACTCGAAGACATTCCGATTCGATTGCGATCTCCAAGTCAAATAGATTCGATGCCACGGAATGACAATCACGTCTCCCAGATTGAAGACAACGTTTCTGAACAATCTAAGTTGCGAAAGGTGGGATATTTCACAAGAAAAGATATCCTTCAAGGTCTGCTTGAATGTCAGCATTGTAACCACCCAGCGGAAGGCTTTTTCGACATGTGGTACCATCTTAAAGACAAATGCACAAAGATTCCTCTGGTGGATCGAACTGAGATAAAGCAAATAGATCCTGCACCAAGAGTGTGGTGCGGGTTTCCTTGCGAGATGAGCTTCTTCACAGGCTTATGTGGACAGTCGGGTCGACCAACATCGATAGTCTTGAATCAGGAGACAACTATATGGAGTCAGCACAGAATATTGTGCCAATTTCGACAGCCTTTGGCAATCTTGGGTCGCAATGCAAATGCGAAAACAGGTTTCCTTTATGATATTGAATTACCCGACCTTCTTGTATTAAAGAACTGTTATCCAAGTGTCTTATACAAAACCCACAAACCTCAGAACACTATAGTCCAGGAAACAGATACTGAATTGATTGCTCGGCTGATAAAATGTCATAATGGTTTCAGTTTCGATGGAACAGCATTGTAACGAAGAGAAATTTATGGCTCTGGGGATGTACCGGCAGTGGGATATTGAAATGGACAACCTAGCAAGCTAGATTCTAAAGGGTTAACTTCCAGTGTTTACAGATATAGCAAGCCAGAAAAGACTCAGAGAATCATGATCTCTCATTAGAGATAAATTTGACGAAAAACAGTAGCTACCAACGAGAGTCAGATAGATGAACTAAAGTATCAAGATCTTATGCCTCTATCTAAAGATTATGTCATGTGAATGTGTGATTCTTCATGATAATTTGAAATACATTGATGGATGTTGAATTTGGTGATGAGAATTCGAAATCTAATGACTCTAGCAACGTTGAGAACCCACATTCATTTCTAAACTTTTGTTAAGGGAGTCAATATCCAATAATTAACATATCGCGCCATTTTTCACGGTGAACATAAAATGGGTGATTGGTGCAATGTGATATGGTTAGATCGATGAGTATATAATTATAAAATTGAATTGGAAAATGTGTTACGGTAGTAGCAAGTGAAAAGCATAGAAGAAGAAAGAACACTCCATTTTTATGAAAGAAGCATCCCGAATCCTGAAACCTGCAATATCTAATTTATCCAAATTTTTGCACTATTTTGGAAAACAACTCAATAACGTTTGTGATTTAATACTTATTTGGGCCCAACAAATCGTCAACTATGTCAAACTACAAAGACTTTGCCTCTAACAACGCAAATAACGATCACGTTGCTAAGCGAGTTCCATTTAATCTTTTGGTAGCAGAGCTGGATCCTCCAACTGCTTTGGAGCGAGTTCCTGCCACTTTTTTGCCCTCGGACACTGAAAATCAACCACCTTACTATCAGCAAAACTTTTCTCAACAACCCCAGCAGCAACAAGACGCTCCAACCGCTGATAGTTATCAAGGATACTCCAACCAACAACCGAACCAGCACCGTCGTTATGGCGCGCAGTACCAGCAATATAATATGTCCAGTGGCGATCAGCATCGTCCCACATCGCAACAAGCACCTGATTATCAGCCAGCACCTCCTGTTTCTTATCAATACGCTAGTCAACAACCATGGGGTGAATATTATCATCAATCATTGCCACAGGACTCATATTTACCTCCCAAAAATCCATCGAATATACCATATGGTGAGCAGACAGCGCCAGAGCAATACGGTGCCCCACAAACTGGTTACCTACAACAGACTCAACAACAGCAGTGGCAAGAACAACCAATCAGACATCCCTCTATTGAACTACACAGTACTCTTAGTTCAGAGCGACCAGTAAGTAGTTACAACTATATACGAGTTAGTAATCAACAAACCACACAAGAATAGACCCGTCAACCCCAGTATTCTGCTCCTGGACCAGCATAAGAACAACTGGAGGTTCTTTTTTCACAAATATTTATCGAAATAGCGATACGTGATAGAAAGTGAGCGACGCAGCGAGGAGGATAACCTGTTAAAGGGATAGTGCTAAAGGCAGAGCAGTTTTTGGAATACAAAAAGAAAGGGTTTAGTAGAATATTGAGAAAAGACATTTCATGACGTCAAATGATCGGAAGTATTTGTTATAGGGTGTTTTGGCGGAAATTGTTTTGGGGGATTTTTTCGTTGCTGTAATTAAAAATTTCGCATTTGAAACAATTGGAATTGGGTTTTGAGTCTAGTTCTGTGGATCGATGATTTGATTGCTTTATATCAAGACAATCGTTGCAACGAAGTTTTTGGCACGTCACGTATTTTCTTTGTTTCTTTACATAACCATAGAGCCTGACAACAAATCTGAAAAAATAACTGTTTGTTATAGCTCTTTGAAAGAAAAATCTCTGGTTTTTTATGATATGGCCCTTGAATCCATGCAATAACTACCGTTCCACCTCTTTACTTCGCTTATGAGATTTTAGTGCGAAACCTCAGCCTTCTAAATATTTTTGGAAAGGTTCCCCTTCTCCTTCATGTTCATGCATTTACTTCCAATAGAAGCATATGCAGATTAATTTCATTCCTGTTCGACAACTCAAGAAATCGATTATTGTTCTGTTTTTCTAGCTTCTCTAAAATTAATTTGTAATGTTGGGGCAGAACAATTATTGAACAAGTAATGAATTTTTAGTTGATAAACAAAAAAGTCGGACAACAAAATCTCAGAAAATACAGAGCATCACTTTCTACAGACAGCAGTTTCTATCACCAAAATAAATACTGATTGATTAACAACGACACACAATTCTATCTAGAAACCATCATTCAATGGATCGTTTACTTAATCGTCTTCGAAGAAGACTTGCTGATCACAGAAACTCAGGGCAAGAGAATAGACAAGAGAGTAAGACTGGCATTGGTAATTTAAGGCATTCAGGACAGAACACAAATCAGCCACTACATGATCGTTATGTTCCAGGCGATATGGCTGCCTCCCAGATTATACGTGGTGAATCAATGTTGTATCCAGCCCAACCACTCGTTGAAGGACTTCTGACAAGAGAACTCGATGCACCTCAAGCCAATCCAGATGTGCAAGTACTGACAGCTCTGAACGCTATCATACCAGCAGATGTCAGAGGGATGGGTTATGGCACTGCTGGAATTGCCCGATTTCATGATCAAAATCGCTGCGAGATATGTGGTCAGGAATTTCCTTGGGCGCAAAATTTGATGGCCAAACACCAACATCTTTGGAATAATCCCAATACTTGCTTTCGTGCTTTCCAGAGATATATCCGGGAAGAACTTATAGCTGAAGTACAGTTTTATGAGAGAAGACGTCAAGAACAGGCTTCTGTTCGACAACGCGAGAATCAGGCTTCTGCTGAGCAACTTTCTGTTATTCAACAAGTCGAAGAAGTACTCCAACGTGGATCTTCGCGTCAGCGAGAGACACAAAGCTCTGTTGATGAAAATAAATCACTCTCTCCGGAAGAAGTTGATCAAATATGCCAAAGAATAATTAGAGATCTAGACATTAGACCATAAGATTATTCGAAGCAGAGATGATTAATTGTTGAGAATTTCCGGCTTTAGGAGTAAAATAGATTTTCAACGGAGTTAAGATGTCCTTTTACAGTACGATACCTGGAACTTCTTGAGTATCATATGGTGTGATTTACAAACAGAAAAATGAATAAAAATATATTGTTTTTGGGAATTTAAATTGGAATATTGACTGCATACTATGTGACAAAGTGACTGTAATTAAGTATATATGATTGATGTAGAAAATTCCACTTTGAATCTTGGTGAGTAACATATATAGGTTGAGGAAACATCAAAAACATCAGTATATAGACATCTCTTTTGTAGATAGTCCAAAAATAATAAAGTGGAGAAACATTAAAACAACCACAACAGTAATCAAGAATACACGAGGACATGACTACATTTACACATCCACACCTCAGACACTTGAATCAATGTTCAACCCAATACAACACTATTTATGATTAATCAAACAAAATCTTTTAAATGTGTCACAAAACCATTGTTGAGAAGTACATAAAAGAATGTGGAATGTCTTCCTCGAGTAAAACTTTACCAAACTTTACAAAACCTCATATCTTAAAACTCGATCAAAGACCAATAATTTTCGGAAACATGTATAATTACAAACAAAAAAACCGAGGATGCCGCTCTACCACTGAGACTGGCAGATCCAACAACCAACAAACCTTTACGGTATTAACCCATGGGACCATTATCAGCGAAGCTTCTATATCTTCTGCCCCTGGGCTACGGCAGTTAGGATACTCAAACCATCAAGGTGGTACTGGTCTTCAAGTTTTGGATAACCTCATACCATCAGACAATAACTGCTATGCCAATAATGCGGATGCTAATCAGAACATTTCTGTCACATCCATATCTAGACCACCTCCTGATCCAGTCAAAGATCTTTTGTCGAATAAAATGAATTGGGTTTTTTCCCCAGTTGTCTCAGATGTTGATACTCGAGGTTGGAATACATTCAAGACTCTTAAGATGCATAATCCGAACTCTTGCGAAAGATGCAAACTGTCATTCCCGACTTTATGGTCTAAGTTACAGCATGTGGCTGTTGTTGGGGGTAGTCCGTTATGCATGGAATATTTCCGGAACTTGGTGATGAACAAAATTCGACTGTCCCAAGAACAACAACGGCGGCATCAACAACTGCTTCATGCTAAGAAGGCAGAGCATTTCAGTCGAATGGCTGGACATGGATCTTCTAGCCATCGAATTTCTTCAGGTCAGAAAAGCTATGCTATACAGCCCAAGCTATGCTATACAGCCCAAGAATTATGCATCTTAAATGGCAGCAGAAGAAAAATAACGCATCCAAGATATCCAACAAATAAAGAGCGAAAATTGTGGAACTCAGTTGGTCACCGTGGTAGTGGAGCTGGTCGTGACGAAAGCGGTAGTCAACAGTGCCGACGTTAGCTTCAAAGGAGGATTTTAAGACGGTCCCGCAGCCTATCTTTTTATGAAGAGAGGATTTTTCATTGGGGGGGGGGATTGAGTAGCCTTGTGGTTCTAGGGTGGAAAAGCCCTCTTTTGCTATTGTATGAATGAATCAACGGTACTTGAGTAAGGTGAATTGATAGCTGCAAGGTTGGAGGTGGATTAAGACATGGTCTTGGTACAATTGTGGTGGATGAATTTCCTGTAACTCTCCTCAAAGGGTGTGGAGATTGCGTGCGAGACGTGGTTTTCTGAATACTGTTCACTATAATTTCCATGTTGAAGATACCAATTCTAAGAGAGTAGTTATCGCAAGCCAAACAAAAGTAAACACAATACATGGACTAATATCTAATTAGCTAGAAACCGTAACTGTATCAAATAAACTGTGAGAAATGTGAATTCGTTTCTATTACTAATACCTGTTGTGGATTGCGAACTGAATCATCGTGCGAATATCCTCTAATTATGAATCCCGCAACTGAGAATCATGCGACTCTGACTATTCACTGACTATTCAATGACTAGTCTTGACAATATTTTGTATGCATATACATTTCTATTGTCCAAATGAAAAACTGATATTAATAAGAATTCAGAAATCATAAATGGTGATCAAAAAACACAATTACCAAATGACTTTGGTAAATATGCAGAAAAGTGGTGAAAGTGGAAAAGAATTGCTTATGACTTGTTTCAGTAGAACATGAGTAAATTAGCAATATAACTGGTAAATAGTTATGAATAGTCATAAGAAACTTCTTTATGTGTTATGTGTCATATATCCAGTGGAAAAAGTGGTGGAAAAGGTGTATAAAAGGACGGACAACATCCCTCCTGAGAAAGAGTTCAACAAGATTTCATACCTCAAACAAAGTATAGTCCTATTCACACACAAGCTATCCTAAAATAGAACCAACACTTCGAACAAACATGTCTTATCACAGAAGAAATCACCGAGGATCCAATACAAGCAGCGGCACTGGCAACGCTAGTAGTCAGCAAGTCGCTCGTTCTACATATCCTCGAGATACTGGGAGTGGCCCGGCACCTACCACAGAATAAATTATACAAGAGAATTCAGAATTTCCTCCAGGCACTCCAATGATAAAAATACCTTTATAAAATATTTCGAGACCTAGCCACCCCCAGACATTTCAATTCCAGAGTTGGACGATCAACGTACTGCCCGCTTTCATGATCACGAGTCGTGCGAATATTGTGGTGCAAAATTCTCTGATTTGAATGGGAAATACACGCATGTTAAATACAGGCCAAGATGCGCTTCCCTCATAGAAGTCGGATAGAAATATGGTAGTTTCCTTACTTAGGTTTATTTTTCGAATAGAATGCGTGATATTTTGAACACCTTGTTCCTGTCTGCATTGATATTGAGCACCTTGAGATGATTCTTACTTAAACCAGATGTTCCCTGAAAGTGAAATATAGAATAGAAATAAATAGCGAATAAACGGATAACATGACGAGAACACCGTCAAACCAAGCCGATTATATTGTGTCATACAAAAAGGAGCATAATCAAGAACTTGTTGATTGATCTCTTTAGAGGGAGAGCGAAGCTCCTTCTATATATATTATGATATGACGTTAAAGGGTGCGGAGCACCCTTAGTTATATCCAGTTGATCACCTGATCTCATTCTTTTGTGACAAATTGCAAGTGGGAGATATGAACCTCGCCCAGGCGAAGATCCCAACGCTGAACCACATCTTTATCCCAATCTCCGCGATATTTATCCACTTGAAGAAGTTCTCGCTGCGGAACGCATCAATCATGACGTTGCTGAGGAACGAAGTGTTGAAAGGCCTGCCGATATTTTAGATGGCCATCTTATCACTGGCAGTTTTGAATCAGGCAAAATTCGCAAGATACAGAACAAGGGACTGGCAAGTGGTTCGAAACCGTCAACGAAGAAGTCAGAGCGAGAAGGAGCAAAAGAGAGGGAAGAAATCGAAGAAAGAAGAGAAAGTTGTGGCATAAATCTCTGTATTGAGGCTTATTTGATCCATCGTGCGCAGACTGTATACCCGCGTGATGATGATGATGATGATGATAATTGAGTTTGGTTTTGGATAGAATTAGATTTTGTTTTGAGGGGGCAAGAGTTCAGGGCGGCGCGTGTAGTTGGTTGCAACTCGAATGAGATCTGATAGTTAAAATATCCATTTAGCTCCATGAGACATACTCATTGTTTAGTTTCATTCACAGCGATAATAAATGTATCATATGTATGATGTTCTTAGAAAATTTTATAATAAATATTGCTCTACGGTATCACCTATTCAGGGATTTCTTGAATACTATTCAAAGAAGGAAATTTTCATATTATAATTAAAATTTTAATTATATTATAAGTTGATTTTTGGGAAATGATTTTATATTAATACAAATTCAATTTAGATATTTAGATTTATTTCAAATAATTGTTTAATACTAGATTAATATAAAGTTTATATATAAAATTGATGTATTTTTATTTATATTTATATATAAAATTATATTTATATATAAAATTAATATATATTAATAATTGATATATTTCATTATTTTTTAATTTAATTAATATATTAAAATTAATTTTATATTTTTTTATTATTAATATATTCAAATTAATATTAATAATATATATAAAAAAATAATATAAATATACTTTTAAATTTTATAGAAAATTATTTATATTTTAATAAAGTTGTTAATTTATAAAAAATGAAGTTGAAATTAATTAAAAGTAGTTAAAGTTTTATAGTTTAAAGCTATATTTATAAAAATTAAATTAAATTAATAAAAAGTTAGATAAATTTTTAATTAATAAAAATTTACTAAAAAGTTATATAATTTTATAATATAAGATTAATAATAAGGCTATTTTAAGTATAATTTTAAATTAATATATTTTATCTAAATTTTATTTGAATTTTATTTAAGGTTTATTTAAAGTTAATCTTCAAGTTTAAAGACTAATTTATACTATATAAAATTCAACTTTTAGTTAATTATAAGTTTAATATATCGATATTTGAAATTTTAATATGTTTAAATATTAAAATGACCGATTTCTTGAAGTTCATTTAGGGAAATTATTGAATTCTATTTAGATTCGCTCCTTAAATACGTGATACCGTAGGGTTGGTGATCAATTTTATATCAAGCTAGTCAATTTTAGGTATTGTGATAGATTATGTAATCGTGATCTCAATCTCGGCATATCGCCGCCAGACATCAAGCACGATAATTTCCATTGTTATGGCCTCGAGATTCTCAACGAGAAATTCTGGCAACGATTCTCTAGACGCAAAGATGATTAATTGTTCTTCACGATTCTTCACCGGAGTTTCTCTTCGGGCCGACCTCAAGGAGAACATTCTAAGAAGGAAGTCACGACTTTCGATGATTGCTCAAGGTAATGAACTACGTATACACCACCTGCCATATGGATATGAAGCTCTTTAATGGTTTTTTTTCAATGTTGGAAGGTTTTTACAAATAAATATTGAATGTTTTACACTCAGTTCGTCTCTACGAGGTCTGTTGATACTTCAGAATTGAACCATCGACTACTATCAATTCCCAAGAAATGCACAAGCTACTAATCACAATTGAATAAAGATGGATCGCTCTGGATACGCAAAAATACTTGATCCTCCTCCAACACCACCTTCTAGAGTTCATTCTGGATACCCTCGTGAGAAACATCAGAAGGTAGAATGTGCACCTACACACATAGATCCATACCTTCAAGCTACGCAGTCACGATCATCTCTTGTTCCACAAAAATTTGAGCTATCGCCAACACCAAGTTTGGGACAAAATATAATAGAGGAGGCAGTCGAATTCAAAAATCCATTTCTAGATTCACACCCCGACTCCCCATTGAATCCGCAAAGTGATAGTTTCAGTGCAGAAGAATGGGTTTCAAACTATGTTGGATTTATGGCACAATATCCAAACAAATATCCTCAAAGAAGCGGAGGATTTTCTTTCCAGAATTTAAGTGTTTATGGATTCGGCAAGCCTACAGATTACCAGAAAGATGTTGCTAATGTCATATTAGAAATTGGAGCATTTTTCCGATGGATGGTCGGCTCAGGAAATCAAAAGATTCAGATTCTAAAGAGTTTTGATGGATTGGTTGAACAGGGGGAAATGCTTCTCGTGCTTGGTCGACCTGGAAGTGGCTGCTCTTCTCTACTGAAAACGATATCGGGCGATACACATGGACTTTTGGTTGACCCAGAGTCTAGTATCAACTACCAAGGAGTACCCGCAACCGAAATGCATTCTAGGTTTCGAGGCGAAGCGATTTACATAGCAGAAACAGATATGCATTTCCCCAATTTAACAGTGGGTGAGACCTTACTCTTCGCAGCCAAAGCTCGAGCTCCACCAGATCACACATTTCCAGGTGTAACACGAGACTTATATGCAAATTACATGAAAAACATGATGATGGTGAATTTGGGTTTGAGCACAGTTGAAAAGACTGTCGTAGGAAATGATTATGTAAAAGGTATCAGCGGAGGCGAGAGAAAAAGGGTCAGTATCGCAGAAGCAGCCTTGAGCGGGTGTCCACTTCAGTGTTGGGATAACAGCACCCGTGGCTTAGATAGCGCCCACGCACTCCAGTTTTGTAAGATGGTTCGAATTTTGACTACTTATAAAAGATCAACTGCTTGTGTGACTTTATATCAGGCCCCTCAGAGTGCCTACGAGGTCAGTATTCCCATACCCGGCTGCAACCACCAGCTTTTGCTAACTTTGAGGCAGATGTTTGACAAAGTGTGAGTGTAGCTGGGATCACATGCTGGATTCGATAGCCCATTTATTTTACTTGATTAATATTGGATACATCTTTGATTCTTACTGATGTTTTGAAATTCTAGGACGGTGTTGTATGAAGGGCAACAGATATATTTTGGTCTTTCTCATGAAGCAAAAGCCTTTTTCGTCGATATGGGCTTCATCTGCTCCCCACGCCAAACTACTGCGGACTTTTTGACTTGTTTAACTAGTCCAGATGAGCGGAAAATTAAGTAATGTTCTTTCATTGTCTTTTGATGCATCAGAACTGACGGTTATTAAGGCCGGGACATGAATTTCGCGTTCCTAGAACACCTGAAGAGTTTGTTATGGTGTGGAGAACAAGTCGGCAATATGCAACACTCATGCAGGAATTAGAAGAATATGAGAACGAATACCCTTGTGATGGCACACACTCTCTCGAATTTGCAGCAGCTCGAAGATCTCAACAAGCTAAATATCTGTTCGTATCAATAATTCATTAGTGTAGCTCTACTAATATGTTCTTAGGTTTAGTAGATCTCCATACACACTATCTCTAACTCAACAAGTCAAACTGTGCATTGACAGAGGGTTTCGAAGATTGTATGGTGACGCCAGTTTCACGATCTCTGGCCTCTTAGCCAATAGTCTTATGGCAGTGGTTGTTAGTATCATATTTTACGATTTAAAAGATGATAGCTCCAGCATGTATAACAGGAGCACACTACTGTTCTTTTCGATCTTACTCAATGCCTTTTCAAGCTCTCTTGAGGTAGGTTCATAAATGTTCCAATTGATGCTACGATTTCTGATGCGATACAGATCATACAGTTGTTTACTCAGCGCCCAATTGTCGAAAAACATGCAAGATATGCTTTTGTTCATCCATTCAGCGAAGCAATCGCCTCGATGATATGCGATTTGCCTTATAAACTTCTCAATTCTATCTTTTTTAATACTACTTTGTACTTCATGACTAACTTGAGAAGGGATGTCGTGGCGTTTTTCACTTTCCTCACAATCTCATTTCTTTCTACACTGACACTTTCGATGGTTTTCCGAACAATTGGTGCTGCCTCAAGATCACTCTCGCAAGCGCTATTTCCTGCGGCTATCATTGTATTGGCATTCATGATATATGCAGGATTTGTTATTCCTCTCAATGGTATGGTGCCAGTATTCCGGTGGATTAATTATATCGACCCAATCGCCTACGCATTTGAGAGTTTGATGATAAACGAGTTCGCAGGTCGTAGCTTTTCATGTGCCAGTTACGTTCCGACGGGACAGGAATACATTAGTATCAGTCCACGTAATAGAATATGTTCCATTGTTGGGGCTGCTCCTGGGGCCGGTGCTGTATCTGGAACGGAATATTTGTTGCTTAAGTTCAGTCATAATCAAAATAATCTGTGGAGGTACGTCAACTAACGCTTGCTAACTGATTGTATTTTACCGCAATTACACAAATAACATTCGGATAGAAAGTACCGGGCTAACATACTCAGGAACGCTCTCATTATGATTGTTTTGATGTTTCTCTTTATGATCATGTATTTGATTGCCACCGAGATAATATCGACCAGGAAGCCTAAGGGAGAGGTTTTACTTTTCCAGCGCAGGCATAAACCACAATTTAAAAGGCAGCGCCACCTCGAGATATATTCCGGAGCAGATTTATACAAGCATGGAGACCCTATCAGCAAAATCCAGAGACAAACTTCAATATTCCAGTGGAAAGATATTTGTCTTGATATCAATACTAAAGAAGGTCCGCGGAGAATCCTGAATCACGTTGATGGTTGGGTGAAACCGGGTACATTAACTGCACTTATGGTACGCACATGCAATAGATATCATAAAGAGCCGGTTTCGATATTAATGTTATAATAGGGTCCATCGGGTGCCGGCAAAACTTCGTTGTTAGATGTACTTGCTACGAGAAACACATTTGGTATCGTCTCTGGTGAAGCTTATGTAGATGGCTGCCTCCGCGACATTTCCTTTCAGCGTAAGACAGGGTATATTCAGCAACAGGATTTTCATCTTGCAACATCAACAGTACGTGAATCCTTGAGATTCAGTGCAACCATGCGTCAATCTTCCAGATTCAGTAAAAAAGAGAAATTTGCCTACGTTGAAGAAATTATCAAACTTCTTGATATGGACGTATACGCCGATGCTATAGTTGGCGTGGCCGGTGAAGGTGCGGAAAATAATTCCCCTCAAATCCTTTGTCTACTAAGTATGTTAAGGTTTGAATATTGAACAACGAAAGAAGTTGACAATAGGTGTTGAGCTTGTTGCCAGACCAAAACTCTTACTTTTTCTCGATGAACCAACATCTGGACTTGACAGTGGCTCATCCTGGGCGATCCTTGAACTTCTTCAGAAGCTTGCAGCACATGGTCAAGCAGTTTTATGCACGATTCATCAACCATCGGCAACATTTTTTGAACGCTTCGATCGACTTTTATTCTTAGGTCCTGGTGGCCGTCCTATTTACTTTGGTGAGATTGGACGAAACTGCGAAACAGTCATAAAATACTTCGAGGATAATGGGGCTGGTCCATGTCCTCCAGATGGAAATGTAGCGGAGTGGATTGTTCAGTAAGTTTGTATCGAAATAAATTCAAAAAAACAAATTTCTAATTCGAGGAAGGTCCATTGGATGCACTCCTGGCTCTAAGACTTCGGTGAATTGGCCAGAAGTATGGAACAACAGTCCAGAATTTTTCAGAGTTCATGAGAGATTATCAACAATGAAAAAGTCTCTGCGAGCACGGTCAAGTTTTTTCCTCACTGGTAGAAAGATACCACCTCGCCACCGAGAATTTGCAGCACCATTTCTTGTACAAATCTGGCAATGCTTTCGAAGAGTCAACATACAATACTGGCGAACACCTTCGTATATATATTCGAAATTTGCCCTTTCGTTGTTCTATGTTTGCCTCCTCTGATCTGTAAGAAGCAGGTACTATTGCTAATAACTTGCGGCAGGCTCTTTTTCTTGGATTTTCATTCTATAAGGAATCCAATTCATTGCAAAATCTTCAAAACCAAACATTCAGTGTGTTTATGCTATTGTAAAATAACCTGTTGATCCCATTCGATTATGTAGTTTTTCTGGAATACTTGCTAACATCTTCAATCCAGAACTTTAGCATCAAATTTTGTCCCGCAGCTTCTACCAAATTTCCTTGTCCAGAGGGCTTTATTTGAAGCCCGAGAACGCCATGCAAAAATCTACTCTTGGCCTGTATTCGTAATTAGCAATATGCTAGTTGAAATTCCATGGAACACTTTGATGGCAGTAATCATTTTTCTGTGTTGGTACTACCCTATGGGGATGTATCATGATGCACCACTTGCCATTTCAAAAACATTCATTGAAAGAGATGGACTAATGATTCTCTTCATATGGGTATATTTAATATATGCAAGTACATTTGGCCATATGATGCAAGCCGGTATTGAGCTTGCAGAAATGGCTGGCAATTTGTCAAATGTTGCATTTTTATTATCACTGATGTTTTGTGGGTGAGTGTCTTCTCGGACGAAATTTGACTTTGGAACATCAAACTAACATGATGTTAGTATCATTGCAGCTCCAACCTCATTACCTCAAATCTGGGGATTCATGCATCGCATTTCTCCATTTACTTATCTAGTGGACGGCATACTCTCAGTCGGCCTTGCAGATGGATCAGTAACGTGTTCCGAAACCGAGCTTCTTCATTTTGAACCTGTCGCAGGAAGCAGTTGTGGCTCGTATATGGCAAACTATATGCAAAAAGCGGGAGGATATCTAGTGAACCCCTCAGCCAAGAGAAAATGTGCTTTTTGTGTTCTCAAAAACGCGAATGCGTTCCTAGCCAACGCAAACATGAGCTACACAAATCGATGGCGGAATTTCATCATCATCTGGGTTTATGTGGTGTTCAATGTTGCGATGACCTTGCTCGTATATTGGCTGGTTAGGGTACCGAAGAACCGGGGAAGAGGACTAGAGCAAGGTCATGAAGACTCTACTGATTCGCACATTAAATATGAACATGGTGGAAGTGGTCAATCTGAAAGAAGTTTTGTAAAGTTAAGGGGATACAAAGGTCCACCTTTGACCAAACATAGTCACTCGGAGGATATTGAGTTGCAGGAATTCTGATTGTGGAGTGGAAGTTATAACTTACTTGTATTGCAATAAAGCAGCAAATATGTATCTTGAAATGGCCCGATCTGCCAATTTGTTCAGTATCAAAATATCAACGTATAGCTATAGAAGATAAAGGGAAAAGTTACATCCTCACACAAAGACTGTTAGATCTACCAATGTTCGAGTTGAAACCAACATAATCAAAAATGTGCAATGATGATTGATAATCAACTTAAAGCGGCGTCGGAAGCATTGGCGCGCTAAGATTACCCCTCAAGAAATTTGTTTGCGCCGGCCGCACTTGCCAAAAAATTACCCCTCAAACAGTCGCTCTCTTCTCTTTTGTATCTAGCAATAGAAATATCAACCCGAAAATGTACTGCGCAGAATGCGGTCATCCACTTCCCGATATCCGAGACGACTCAACAACTTGCAGCAAATGTAAAACGAAGCTCGGTACTTGGTGGGACGAATCGTCCAAAACGATGCGCACAAATCGCGAGGCTTTCGTACCAACATCCATGATGAGTGAATTAATGGGCGGCAGAAGTCACTTTGAGATTAATCGAAAGGTCAGCGAAAGGACAAATAAATATGGATTAGAAGAGAGAGGGTTTCTGGCTACATTGACGATGCTGGAGATGAGGTGGGGCAGTGGGAGGGAAACTGGACCTGGTCTGGGCAAAAAGACTATGGAGGGTTTGAGTAAGATGATTCGCTCAACGCTGGATATGAGTCTTTCCCGCGGAGAAGTTCGCGAGGCTCTGGCTAAGAATGTGGATATCTGGATGCGATTACAGCGGATTTTCTACCTGGCAGTTCCCATATTAGTATCGAGATCGTTGCGCGAATCGTATGCGGAAAACGGGGCACCTTCTGGTCTGGATGTTTCGGAGAGTGTAAATCTTATTCTGAAGAATTATGATCTGTTGGTCGAGGATTTGGGATATTTGAATAATTTGCTCGTGGTTAGTCGGAATATGTTGGCTGTTAAGGAGACGGCACAGGAGATTTGTAGGGCGGTGGGTTTGGATAAGCAGGTTCATAAGTTGATTATTCTTTGTGTCAATGTTACGAGTAAGGGCTATGACGGAGAGAATGTGGATGAGGGAAGTCGTGGGAGGTTAAATGAGATAACGGAATTATGTGAGTATTTGTTCGATCGTATAATGAGCAATCTATACTAACCTAGATCGCAGACAAGAAGCTTCTTGTTACATGTTTACAGCATACACATAACTGGACAATGGGTAATGATCGATTCAAGATGTCGTTTTGGTTCGACATGCTATTCGATAATGATTTGCACAACGACCCAGTACACGAACTACCTCCCGACGATCTGAATGTGGAGAAAGTATATCAGGAGGTTAAGAACTGGTTGATCAGACATTCGGTGGATAAGGACGAAACGGCTGCGAAGCTTTTAGATGATTATGCAGCGGAATGCGAATTGGGATGCACACCTGGACCACTTCCAAGGACAGATGAACTGCCTGTCGAGGGAGTGGAGGAAGATGCGGAAGACTCTATACCAGTATGGAAGCCAGAGTTGACAGACAAATACGAGCAGGATCGACTTTATGCAAGAGTATCGCATGAAATTGACATTTGGTGGAAACGACAAAGGGATCAGAACTATGAGGGCTGGGTTGTAGAGATGCCAACAGCGGATGATGCAATCAAACGTGCAGAGGCATGTAAAGAAACAGCTATGCATCGATTCCTGCCTCGTCGACAGGATCAGGATCTATATGACCAAGATGAGCAATATGATGAACCACCAGAAGAAGGAGGACCACAAGATGAAGTCGATGATCGGTCAATTGAGCAAGATATTGGCGAAGACGACGGTGATGAAGAGGAGGAAGAGGATGACGATGACTCCTATGCCGAAGGTCCTCTGAGAGGTCTGCTTACCGAAATACCCAATATCCTCGACACAAAACAGATTGAGGCTCTTCACATGACCGTCAAGGCTTGCATTGTTGATTCCATGGGATCTGGCCTTACTCCAGCTGGCGAAAATCTTCAAAAGACGCGATGCAAAATGTTCCTTGCTTTGGATTGTGGCAAGAATTTGCTTCGAGAGATGTTGGTTTTCATTGCCGTATGGGAACAAACAGACCAGCATTTCATTTTCCAGATCACTGCTCAGATCATTGAATCATTTCACCACAACGCTTTGTTACCTTACGCTTGGAATTCTCTCAGAATCATGAAAGACATCGTATCACCAGCACAAACAGTTCTTCTAAGGCTAATCAATTACATGTTCCGGGCTCGAAAGGATAGCCCGATTTATGATGACTTGAGAGATTACAACCGGGATGCAAAACTTATCTTTTTTCTATACACATACTTCCGCACTCGCGTCGTACCAGACTGTCTCGCACTTATCCATGCACAAGCCGAAATTCGAAACCAAAGAAGCGATCCAAATGATTTCCCAGTCGACCTCTGGGATATGGAACGTGCTAAAGATGGCTTATCACAATATCTCGACTTTATATCCGTTATTGCGGAAATTAGTGAAATGCGACCCCTACTGATTGAGTGGGAAGCAGTTTATGAATTGATCGCTCTACTCAGAGCATTGGAACAAGGTGTAGCCCGCAAAGGTCTTACAGAAGTTCCAATGCCTCGTCGTCAAGCACCTTCTTCTAATCCGGGCTCTGCTATCCCTGCTACAGAACGACCTTATGAAAGTCCTGTTAGCAATCAAAACTCACCATCATTTCCAATGCACAATAATTCTATTCCTCCTCTACACGATACCCCACACAAATTTCCTTGGTCTGGTATCAAGATTCAAATCCTAATTATTCTCACCGCATTGGTCGCACCAAATAATCCTCGTCGCACAGGCCCCGGAAATCCAATAGTGCAGAAACAATTGTTGGATCGACAAGGCATCATGCCATTGCTAAACTGCTGTGTTTATGATGGACATAACGAGTACATAAAAGAAAGAGCAACTTTGTGTCTCAAATTCGTAATGGAAGGTTGCGAAGAGGCACAAAGATGGGTCAAGGATCTAGTTCCCAAACCACAACAACCAAGGGCAGACCCCAATGATGCGGCTACTCTTATGGAGAACAAATTGAAGCTTAGGGTCGCGGAGTTGGAGGCTCATAGTCAGCGAAATCAGGCCCAGAAGTCTGACGGTGGGGGGAAGTAGATACCTGGAATGGGGCTTGGAAAGAGTTTATGGATGGGATGAATTGTCTGTACAGAGAGGGTAAGTGGAAGCGTGGAAACTTATCTGGCATATCAGGGCGTATTGAGGAATGAGATATGATAATGATACCCTTTTTTGGCTTTGCTTGCTTTCTGCTTCATGGGCTGTCGTTTATAGATCAATAGCATACGGTTTAGATGGATGGGTAGATGGCAATCAAAAGTTACAATAATGCATAAAGAATTATTTAGCAATCAACATTTTGCGTTCCTTGCGACCCATTTCCAAGCTGATGGGCCTGTTACTCCTTTTTGATACTTTCGCGACGATCCTCGGGTCAGTGTTGGCTCGGTGCTTAACGGGTTGGTTGCCTGTGGTCTCGCAATAACTTCTCGTGTACAGAACAATTGACTGCCTAGATTATCCAGGGTTCGATATTTTCATGTCTACAAATACTCCCTCATTTATTGTATATCCCTCGTCCATATATCTCAATAACCACATCTTAACCCTTAAGAAAAAGATCAAACTTAGATAAATACTCACCCAAAAAAAATCTATAACGATCCAATCCAATCAATTCAAAATTCCTAAAGAATCTACACTTGAATCGGGATTCGACACCGACAAAATCCGGAGAACAACCAAGTCACCCGCTCCTTGAGCTATCAGAGGTACCTCTGGAGGAACAGTTAATCCGGATGAAAAGTATACCGCTGATGGAACTATTGGTCTGTCGGCGTTGAGAAAAGAGTATAATATTAATCCAAAATGGTTACTTAAGAAGGGTGGGAGTGGGAGTGGAGGTGGGAAGAAGAATACTACTATCAAGACTACTACGACTACGAAGAAGAAGTAAAGAAGGGGGGAGTCTTTATTCTTTTAATCTCGTTTCTGCGCAAATTGTATAATGGGAAAAGTATTGGCTGAACTGATTTTATTTGGAGTTGCCTGATTAATGCGTTGGAAGTTTTGATTTGCTGGTTATGGCGTTAGGCGTTTTTTGCATGTTGTGCTTTTTCAATTGACATTTCTTTTCCGTTTGATTTCGTTTTGTTGCGTTCCATTAATGGAAGTGAACTGATTTGGTGACGCCTCATAGTATAGAATCCGAAGCCGGTATGCTATCCCATCTCATTGTTGGTTGCTGAAGGCCACTCCAAATTTTGCTGGTCGGTATCATTATATATATGTTGAGTATTCCAATTACGTTTATGAGTGGCCCTTATTTATACGATGTTGGCTCGCGGAAGTTCTTCCAACGTACTTTAGCCGCCCATATTAACGTACAGACGCCTTGTCCTACTCTTGGACCAGCAACAAACGATCCAATCAGAAACGTATTTTCTTATACTCCTTCGGTTCGCGCTTAACATAGTAACGACGCCATTGCTTGTTCATTGATATTGGGGGCTGCATTACGGTCATTTTGATTTGAAAACCTACTATTTATGAAAGTGTCCTCTCATTTTATATCGCGCGAATGTCAAAGTCGATTCTAATTCAATGACGACATAATTTATGCTACCTTGAGAGCAAGATCAACACCTCCCTAAAAAGCATTATTTGGTGCTAACTATGGAAGTCCCCATGTATTTCAAATGATGAATTATACCATTGTTTAAAAATCGCGGGATTATAATCGATGGATCTTCAACAGTTTCCAATGCAGTCTGTTATTATGCATGTAGGTTATTGCTATCAAGTGATTGCGTCTCATTCGTATTTTACTCAATCTGTCTTTGCTTTCTTCGCTGTTACTCAATATCTTGACCTGGGCTCTTACCATCGCAGGCGGCCGCTACTATCCCCAAATCACATCCGATTCTACGTCAAAGTCCTTGATTGTTGCCAATTAATCGCTCCTTGTTCTCATAGGAATTCACTTGTAACACATCCTGACTGTAGAGCGTATAAATTATTTCCAGGTCCCCTTAAATACCAACGATAACATTTTAACCCCGACTCGAAGTCTATATTAACTCGCATTTCCAACTCTTGTTTCCGCAACAATTATTGTCTTCTTCCTGGTATATCGTTCCTGCAAGATTTTCTCGTCTCTCAAACCTGAATATTGTATCTTCCCATCTCAAACGCGTAAGCTGTACAGTAAACTGACTTCAAGCTCAAATTGTTTGTGAGCTTCTTGAACTTGTACGCGCATTGAAATTCAGAACTTAGCCAATATGTTAGGGTGGACTAGACCGGCAGTTAAGAAGAAGAAGTCAGCGGACGATGATGATAACACCAAATCAACCACTTCAAGAACCACTGCAAGAACTTCAAGAACTTCGAAATCTTCAAAATCTGCCGCTCCAAAAACTGATTCTAAAAGTAAATCTCGTTCTAAAACCGAAAAAGCGCCCGAGGCACCAGCTGCGCCCAAGACACCGCGCCCAAGCTCGAAATCGGGTCACAAATCTAAGCCTGTTCCGGCGCCCGTAGCAGAAATCATCGCAGAAGAATCATTAGCATCACCATCATCATCGGATTCCGATTCTGATACAGCATCTCAACATACCACGAGACCTCCATCTGGGAAAAAACATAAAGTGCCTAGCTCTAACGCCACCGTGGCAACAACTAAATAAAGCCATACCCATAAATCTTACAGCACTCACTACAACGCCGACGCCAATCGTTCAGCAACTCCACCATCTACATATCTTGGCAGCGATAACAGTGATGACGACAGTTCCTCGGGAACAGAAACATATTATCCTCCTCCACAACCGATGGGCTATGCTGCTTCAGAATCAACGGGTTATGCTCCTTCAGAAACGAGTTATGCTAGCTCGCAAACAAGATCAGTAGCTCCGACAGTCCAACAACACAGACATTACAATCCTTTTCACCATCCGACTTCCCATACTACTGTGAAATACTCAGCGTGTTTTCCAGTAGGCATTTCGACCTCTACGATTCCTATGGGCAGCCGTGCAGACCAGGCTGAACTTCATTTTCCTTTAGATCGTGATGTATCACAAGATACTCTAGCAGATACTCCCGTTCCCGCAAGGCGATCTCAAATTTATTCCCATACCAACAATTATACGCAAAGTCACAGTACTCCGAAACAGCTTGGTTATACCGCCACCCCTAATACACAAAGCCATGGTATTCCAACACAAGTTCCTTATTCCGCCACCCCTATTGCACAAACTGGAGCTACAAAACTGCTTACTCGTTCCTACACCGTTCCACAAAAACATATTTCCCATGTCCTACCCCCAAAACAAATCACAAACACACAGCCTGCACCTTCAGTTGCTATACCAACAAACTTTGCACAACCAAGTGTTGTGCCAACCACCCGCCAAAGAATGGTATTCACAGGTTATGATATCGAGTCTGCGGATGAAAGCGAACCTGAGCATACTCAAGAGAGAATCGAATGTGACGGTCACGACTCAAATTCAGCTGTGGTTTTCACTATTAAAGAGGTGGTCCTGCCTAGAAGTTCAAAACACAAAAGTTCTGAGCAGAAAAGTTCAAGACACGAATCACACGATGATTCCAAGAATCACAAACACAAAAGCTCAAGTTCGAAAGAATTGGTACGTGCTACCCGGGAATTAGAAATTTCAGGTTCAGGACGTTCTCGTCAAACTCATTCAACAAACCCACGGGCTCTAGCAGCAGGCGATGGATTGATTCTCAACTAGAACCCCTGAACATCATACTACGAGAGAGTCAGAAAGATCAGGGCAATCCCATAAAAGTCATTCAAAAAGAACTAAGGCTCTGCCCGCAGGCAACGAATTGGTATCAACTAATAGTCATGAATACCATGGAAGCTACAGTCAAGGGTAAGATGAATTTGATGAGCCTCTTCGGTACTGGCACAGAGAATAGAATTTGTAGAAAGTGATATTATACTTGAGGATGTTTGATCATATTATGAGTTTAGAAATCGTTAACAGTCAGCCAATACAAGGGAATATCACTCCAGTCTGGATTGATGAGACTAGAATGGGCTCTTAACTTACGAAGTAAACATAAAATCTGTTCCAGTCATTAGAAATAATATTGAAATGCTTTATTTCGGAATCGTTAAACAAGGAAATTTGATTGATCACAACACTGTCCTCTCCAAACCGAGAGATGTATATTAAAAATTTAACTCAAATAATTAGAAATCGTAAACCTAATCACACTTCATCCGCAACCTTTTGTGCTTTAACACTCTTCCACTCCAAAAATAAAGAAGATAAAAATGCCAGCCCAATAACAGGAATCGCCGGTATAAATACTTTCTGCAGTACTCCATTATATGCTTCCAATAATGCAGATAGTTGATCAGCCTCGACGATGGATCTAAAATTCGTGGCACCTGCATACAATACAGTTTGTATATTAATTCCCGGTAGTTGACCATCTTGAGAAGATAATCTAAGTTAATTTTAGAAGATAGTGTTACCAATGGAAACAAATTTTGCACCAACAAAACTCTGCGATGCTACAACTGCAACTATTCCTATTGGAATCTTTTCAAGAGGTAAGACAGTTTGAGCAGCAGTAAATCCTTGCTGAATTGCTGTTCCGAAACCAGCCGCGCAGAGGATTTCGCCACTGAGGTGAAGAAGTGCTGGCTTTGAGCGTACTTATCAGCCCACATCCTACTGTTGCAACAGCCGTGCCGATGATTGTGGGGGGTGTAAAGTAGCCTGATTTCGAGACTACAACCCCTGCTACGAGCGAGAAGAAAACGTCGCAAATTACATATGGAATCATATCAACACCAGAGGTGCTTGCGGAGGTGTTTTTGATGGCTTGAAACCAGGTAAGTGAGTAATAACTGTGAAGAATCAAAGCTGAGTAGACAAAGAATGAAAATATACACCTGGCTAGAACACTTCGTTGTCTCAGAATGTCGAGAGGTATTAAAGCTTGGTCGCCTCTCCACCAAAGCCGATAAGGAGACCAGCAACCTTGGAGTTAGACCATGGGATTCCCTTTTTAAATTATGAGTATATGAGAGAGTATGGTATGGCATGATGGAAAAAAACTTACATCTTCAGTATATTGGAAGCCGATAAATAGCATCACACATGCACCAGGCAAGAGAATGTTTTCAATGATATCGAGTTCCATAACTTTGGAAGTAAATGGACATTTGGTATTCATGTTATTCTTGGGATTGAGGAACAACATCATTGCCAAAATCGTTGCGCCTCCAACTAGAAGATTGAAATAGAAACACCATCGCCAAGTGAAGAAATCTGTAAAAACACCGCCTAACAATGGGCCTACAGTCGTCCCTACTCCGAACCTATACTCTCATTAGTTGGAATTCAGAACATCATGATAAAGTACTAGCCAATAGATATCTGATACTCACATTAAACCCACAGCGGCTGTAAAGACAGGGCATTTATGCATGGGTACGCTGTGAGCGACAACGACGAATGAACCAGCTAAGGTCCCCGCACTTCCCACTCCAGCAATCGCCCAACCAATAATTAGAGTAACAGAATTTGGAGCTACGCCACAAATCAATGACCCTATTCCGGGCAAAGCATCTGCTGCCAAATACGGCCGTACTTGATTGTCACTTGACTGTTCAACGCTCCTTTGGCCAAAAGAATCTCTTGCAATATCCGTTTTTCTCTTCTGATACTAGCTCAAATTGGCTTGTTACAACCATTCAATTGTTGAAATGCTCGCTTGATGTATTCCCGATCGTGTGATTGTTTTTTCATTCCGAATCAATATGGGAGGAAAACCGGTAAGTTTCTCCTTCATCGATTTCTTCCGGGCATCCTGGTTTTGAAGAACTCCCTCTGTCAATTGACTTTTTTTGTATCTCATCGATGTTGGATTACATGATTATTGGATTGCAATTCGAATGGTTTACAAAGTTTGTCGGGTATATTTCAGCTCTATAATGTTTTAATTTGGTATCATTATTCGGATTGTTATCATTACGCCTTGCGTTATGGTTACAGCTGTAATTTCGACCAGCAGCTCAAATTTACAGCTTTAGAAGCATTCAACGAAATAATCTTCTGTACGGTTATTTGGTAGATCTTTACTAAACTCGAAAACAACTTTCACTAAAGTGTTGGCTTACATGAAAGCGAGCAATACCCGCGATAGTTAGTCAGTTTTCAGCTAGTCAGCCTTCCAGCCATCTTACTTACGTCCTTTTAGGCTTTACCCTAATATATGAAAAATCAGCTAGTCATAACAAATTGATCACAGCATTCCTGTCCGTATCTCCGCGCTTATTACTCTACCGGTAGGGAAACCAAAAGAATTTTTAATATGTTTAACAGTTTACACTACATTCAAGTGATGGAATAAATTATTCTATTCTAGTTGGGTCTAGCCCGTATTTTCGTGACTTTTTGACTGCTTACAATATTTGGTTCTTCTTCAACCCAGCTAGTTGAGCAAGAGTAGAGAATACACCAACCATACCTGTACCATCAGTATGCCGTCCTAAAGCATGTGATTCTCCTGTAAATGATTGCTCCAAATCTGATTGACTTTCAGCACACAAAGTGTCTGCGATTTTCTTCCCCCGCAACCTTTCTTCATTGATCTTCTCGCGCGTCCATTCTTGCCCATTCTCTGTAGTAATGTTTTGCATCGATTTCGCATCCAGCTTCTTCTCTACAAGAGCATCTGGCAGTAGACCTGATGCCTTCAACATGAATTCGGGACTGATAGTTTTCCGGCCCTTCTTGAAAACACATTTACTCAAAGATGAAGCTACAATGCTAGACTTTGGATCGAATTCCTCACACTTTTCGACCCATGACTCTTCTTTCTGGTGAGGATAGAGCGTATATGATTCTGGTCTCGAAGTTTTTTTTCGAACAAAATGCGTGACGAGCCATATCCATTTTTCATCCCAGGACAGAATTCTAGTCCACATCTCGTAAGACTCATATGGCTTGATTTCTTTCTTGAAGTTGCAACTGACTGCTCCTAATGCTATACCAAATGCTGGCTCTTTAGATCCGGTTACGGCTTGTGTACCTCCTCTCATTTGCTCGATTCCTTCAGAGAATAGTGTGCAGAATAAGTGAGTTCGTGCCACATCGACGTCGGAAAAGTAGGAACTGTTGGTTTCTTTCGAAACGGTCAGCAGTTATTTACAGATGAAAGAGAGAAAATCAGCTCACTATGAAGATTAAAATCAATTTCCATCAATGGAGCATGTGATTCTGTAATTATAGGTTGAAATATTTGGTCTGGACCAGGTTTAACCTTTGGCCGTTGTGAACGAAGACAGAATCGAAAGGCATTAACAATACGTAAATGCCAGATCAATGGCAGATTTTTGTGATTTCCAATCGCAAAAACTAAAAGCAAAACCTTCCACGCCGTTGACCACGTCCAAAGATATCTTAGTGTTTGTGAGAAGCACTCCAGGAAGATAGTGATGAGTATGAAGAGAAGGGTTTGGTTTTGCGAATCCTGCTTAATTGAATTTGAGATTGTAGTCTCGAAACTACTCCCTGTGAAGTTGGACATCTCACCGGCCATTTCGAAGTAATATGACTCTGTGAATGGAAGGACTTTTAATGCAACTTTTGATAATCATAGGATCTTGCAAAAATCCGAGGAACAATGAGTCTATGTTCTTTTGGCCATCAGATATTCGTACCAGATTTTCTGGTTGACGGCTATCGCTATTATTGAACTTTGAATAAACAGAGCAGAACCTTATTAGTCTCACCGACCTATTAGCTGTCTATAACAAGCAATATTTAAGAGCAAATCCTAAAGCATCTTAGTGTAGGGATTGGGCTAACTCGGGTGAGCGCTTACTTCTGAAAACATTCTAAGTTCGAACTTTGAATTAGTTTCAAAACAACTCAAGACTGGAATTGATCGTCATACACCACAATAGGATGTTCTAGCTACAATAACTTTCTACTAGTAAAGTTCCTATTCGGGAGCTGACACAATGGATATGGTTATTACGCATTGACATTCCTGCACCCCTCCACACGGCTCAGGGACTAATAAGGTCAAATAATTCAAGCCTCCTTGCAAAGTCAGCCAGGATTACAAGTTACTTGAAGTGAGTTACATGTTCACTAAAGGGTTTCTAAACCATACTAAAGCCTTTCTTCAATACAACATCACTTTAATATTCAAAAATGCCTTAAATCTAAGGTTTAAGATTCTACTACTACTAGTATTATTCTATTATTCTCAGGCCATTACTACATTTTAAAAACAAGAATAAAAATATTTTATATTGTTTTGTTTTATATTCAATAATTAATAAATACTAAACGTGAAGAATGTAATTATAATTTAAAAATATAAGAAACCATTGATAATATACTAGTATTATAAATTTATAATCAATTTATAATCGATTAGTAGTAGAAACTTAATATTAACTACTAGTAGTACTAGTACTAGTAGTACTAGTAAATAGTTATCTACCGCCGTCACCGTGACGGTAGTCCATACTAATGATCAACATTTGACTAGTCACCAGTGGATACATTGAACGTGCGAACAAAGTACATCCAGTAAAGCTCTAGTGAAATCTTCAATACACACTCTAATGGCTGGCAGATTTAACTTCAATTAAATAAGTATGATACAAATCTCCCATTTAATTGCTAACTTGATTTGACATTGAAAATGGCAAGTTTCAGCCGTAAAGTAAATCTACATCATGCTTTTCCTCCATCCTTGATATTTCGAGACTCGATGGTGGTTCTCTTTACTTTCGGCTTGTATGTAGCGAGATAAAAAGAGATGAAGAGGAAAAGGTACGAGCTCAGAATCGTGCAGCCCGCGACGGCAGCCCATGGCTCCCCTGCACATGATCCAACGTGAGGAAGAGACTGGTGGTAAGTGCTAGTCCAATAATTCCAGGAGGCGAACTGAGTATCAATTTAGTATGTGCCAGATTGTTTTCTAGTTCAGAGGAGAGGCTTACATAAACTGCGACGAGATCAATGACGAATTGGGTGATTTGTAAACGAGTAATCCATTCTTTCCAGGTTATACGGATTCCACGTGCACTTTGGAAATAATACCAATACATCACAACGTGAACAAACAAGTTGAGAGTGATTGGGACCCATGATACTGGGGTATGCCCAACAAGTTGGGTATAGCATAAGAGGGCTGTTGCCGGATGGTGATAACAGTGAAGGAAGGCTAACAGAGTTATCTGAGCTGCTTTTTCGAATCTGGAGAATAAGACTTACTCAAAGGTTTCTTTTTGAGAAACAAGAAGACAGTATCAAGTAACTCCACGTATTTCGTGATATAATTCAACTATTTGATAGATTAGCATGTGAAAACTCTCATACCCCCATTAGAATACATACATAATACAAGGTAACCAGTGGTTTGGTCCATCCACTTCCACCGCAGATGGCATCATAAAGACCATACTTCCATAGACTTGGAAGTAGTTGCTCTGCAAATAGAACAAGCAATGTCCCACTTACGGCAGTCAACATCAAGTTATGTGCCATAAACAACGTGTTAAGCTTGTATGCTGGGCGATTCTTCATCCAAGCTTGACCACCGAATATGACAGCATAATATAATACTATCATACCAAGGGTTTCTCCAAGTGTTGCCATAGGAGTCACTCCGGGAACAAATTTGAAGTCTTCAGCAGGATATCCTGCCATCGAAGTCCAAATCTTGTCGAAGGCTTCCCAAGGCGAGAACTTTAGTGAGCCATTGAGAGGCGGGTAAATAATTGTAGTAGTAGACATATCCAGAAAAGTTGAACTCCTTCAGACAGTAAAGTAAGAAATTCAAGAATAAGAGTGATAAATTCTGCGATGGTCTCCAGCCTGGTAGGCACGAAGAATTATATCTTCTTTTCTGTTCTAGTTACGGTGCTGTGTTGATCCTAGCACAATTGCTCGTTTCCAAAGTATTTACAGAGAGTGAAAGTAAACATCACTCGCTAGTGTGGAAGATCTTAATCAAGAATGCAGATACGGTTTGTAGCAATGGTGATCTTAGCCAATATGGCAGCAAAATAGCGATACCGGCTCCAAAACTTGTCAGAAACAATAAATGTTAATAAGTTCCGCAAGTTCCTATAGGTTCATTCGCTTTATTCGTGTGTGGGTTGTTTATCTATTGTTTTAGCAATCTCAAGTCACTACTTTGGTAGGTTGGTATCCGTCTTGAGTACCAGGATAACGAACTTTCAGAGTTTTATTGAGATCAAGCTTCCGATTTGCGGAGTCTCATCATCTCCCCGATTTGTTAGGATGTATAGTGCCGGTAGTTTCACCCGCGACCTTCCTACTTTAAGTCATTGACTTTAATTCACAGATAGTCTAACGATATTGAGTTTTGCACTAGACAATATCGTTCTTCAGGTACCTGTGACGGGAAAATAGTCTTCCAATCATAGGCCAATAATCCAATCTAACTCGGGTATTCAACTAGAATCAGGAGTCCACTGAAGACCGACCACGTCTGCAGATTTTCTAAATTACATGGTGTGGTAACTGAAAAAAATGGTTGCAAACAACTCAGCTATTCCACTGATACCCCGAAGTTCTCTTAAGCTTTTACTGGAATTGGATCCCATATGTCAAAAGTATCAAATATGCATGTCAATAATTCTTTTATAGGTTGTATAGAGTCACAAAAAAGCCACCAAATCACTAAGCAACCTGACTTGACCGACCAATGCGACATCCGAGTGGACGGCAAACCTCAAAAGAATGCATGGACTAATCTTAAATGCAACATGATGAGATGCGACTATTGAATAGTTGAGGTTAGAGATCATTATGATCAGCATCTTCAGGCTCCTGCTGCAAACGTTTTAATCTGATCTAGATCTATGAGTTACAGAAATAAACGAACTATACACTCGCGCTTGAATTTATTTTGTTCTTAACTGAAGGTCTTCTGTCTCCCTCCTTGACTTTATTCCTCATCTCGAAATCATTTAGTTAACCAATATGGCGATTCAAGTCTCTTTCATTTCCCTATCTGGGGCGGCAACTTTGATATCGTTGCTCATAGCAAAGAACTCATCGTGGAGCACAATATACTCACTATCGATAGTTTTTGGGTTCTTTATACCATCATATGTCTTCTATCTTAGTTACATCTTCCCATTCTATATTTCTGAGCTCCGTCATATTCCCACCGTTCCTGGTTTCCCTCTTTGGGGACAGTTTTATGAGATAATCACCAACGAATGCGGTGTTCCACAACGCAAATGGCATCAAGTGCATGGTCCTATCATCAGATATTTCTTTCCGTTCGGAGCTGAACGTCTTGCAGTTGCAGATGATGACGCGATTAAACAGGTAAGGCTCAACAATGAATGATTTGGCGTATAGTTCGAATAACAGGTTTTTCAGATAACAACCAGAAATCCATACAACTATCCAAAACCGGTGCGCGCAAAGCTATGGATGGTTAGAATTCTGGGAGAAGGTGTTCTTCTAGCTGAAGGGGCCGAGCATGTACATCAACGAAAGTCACTTGCTCCTGGTTTCTCTATCCAATCCATTAGAGCTCTCTATCCCGTCTTCTGGCAAAAGTCGCTTCTTCTTACTAAGTTATGGAAGAAAGAGATGGAAGTGTCAAATGTTAAGACAAAATCATTTGAAGTTTTGGAGTGGTTGAACCGTACCACACTTGATATCATTGGCTCAGCGGGATTCGGTGTCGACATTAACTCTCTTGAGCATCCCGAAACTCCTATTCGTGAAGCCTATAGGCTAGTTTTTGCATTCGATATCGGATCTCGTATCTTGCATGGTCTTCAGGCTTTCATTCCGTCTACGAAGTTGATTCCAGCCAAGATGAATCGCGACATGGAAACTTCGCGTAATATCATTCTCAAAACCTCAACAGATATTATTGACGAAAAGCAAGACCAAGCTATGCAAAGAACCAATCATAAAGATATCATTGCATTAATTGCCAAGGATAACTTGAAAATGAAGGAGGCTGGAGAGCAAGGTCTCTCTTTCGAAACAATGCGCGACCAAATTATGGTAAGTCATTCTATTTGAGCAGCGTTTTTCACTCTATTGAAAGCAAATTTCTGACTCTTCTAGACTTTCCTGGGTGCAGGTCATGATACAACCGCTACAGGTGTAGCATGGACTATCCATCTTCTCTCCACACATCCTACCATTCAAGACAAACTCCGAGCTGAGATGCGCGAGCACATGCCTTTCCTCTTTGACCCTTCCACTCGTTATGGTCCGAACACAGAAACTGCAGATGCAGATCTCCTCCCATACCTAGACAACGTATGTCGAGAATCTCTCCGCTACATTCCACCAATTCCAATGACTGTGCGACAATCCATCAATGAGGATAAATTGGGACCATACACTGTACCTGGAGGTACCGTCATCTACGTCCTGGCCAATGCTATTAATCATCTTCCTATGTACTGGGGTCCGACAGCCGATGTTTTTGATCCTGACCGATGGGACAAATTACCGGCTTCATTCACTACAAATGCCTTTATGACATTTTTGCAGGGTCCAAGAGGATGCATTGGACGGAAGTTTGCGGAAACGGAGATGAAGGTTTTATTGTGTTGTTTGCTGAGCATGTATAAATTTGAGCGTGATGAGAGTGTGACGAATCCAGAGGATTTGAAAATGTGGAGACTAGTATTGAGACCAAGGGATGGTGTGCAAGTCAAAGTCACTCCTATCTAAATTTCTTGGGTTCAAACTTTAGATAGGATATCAAGCTTGTTGAAAAGCAGCTGAAAATTTTTGGATGGTTTAGCAATAATGTAACGTCTATGCACATACATACCATAGAATCATCAATGATATTACGTTTTACGAGAGTGATGAAGTTCCGTTCCCTGTACGTAACTTCGCAATTGAGAAGATGTTAAAAATGTTACAAGGTAGGAGCTTCCTCAAAAGCATCTCAGGCTGACAAGCACTTACAAAAAAATAAGTTTCATAAAAACTCGACCATGGACATTTTATAATCCCCTATCTCATGATAAGTACCGCGCCAAGCAACGGAATCTCCATGATGGTTTCAATAATTCTATGATAGTTTATATAATAAAAATTATATACAGTACTAGGCAACTTCTAATCTACTAGTATGATTATCACAACATCATTTTTCTAGATCTAATTAAAAATCAATTACTAACATTGAATTATAATTTTTTAACTTTAGTACTAGTAGTATTATATAAAATTTATGATTTAATATATAATAGTATAGTAATACAGGTTTTACTATGATAATAATATAAGTTATAAATAGTACTATCATAATTTTTGTAAAAAGAAAATTGAAAAAAAATCATTATTACTAGTATATTCAAGTTATAAAATAATTCAAATATATTTATATCATATAAAATCTTTCTTTTTTTGAAAAAAATAAAATGATTTCTCAAAAACATCTTATTTACATCAACAAAAAAAAGCAAAATCTTTTTACAAAAATTAAGCAAAGTCCGACGATTATGGCTCAAATGGCGCCCATACCAAGCAACAACTCGAATCTTATCTCAACTCAATCGTGATATCTCTAAATATACGCTTTTCCACAGAACCGGGGTTGCAGACCGCTATTCCCAAACACAACGAAGAAATATCAACATTAACCGGGAGATTGATAGCATGTTCAGCATTGCGATCGATGATCTGTATATCAATTCTTTTCATTAAACTACTTTTTCTCGCCTATTTGAATGCAAACGAACCATAGAAGAGCATTGCTAATGCTTGCAAGCAAAGCGACACCAGAAAGGTACAAATAATCCATGGACAAGAGTGAAACATATATTTCTACACTCGCCAATACTTGATACTTTCAGACAGTTCGGCTTGTACATCCCAGGATAGAGATTGTGTCACCAATAAAAGAGAGCTACCGACGTCGCAAACAAAACCCGAACCAATCGCAAAATTTTGATTCTGAATAATACCTGCGTAGATGCGTAGCTGCGGGTACTGTGGATCTAGATGCTCACACATGCACTATTGAGGTTCCCGCTCGCCTTTCAGGGCTTAGTCTACTTAACCTTCCTAGTATTACCGACACGAGCAAGTGAGATCGGCATATCTAACGACAAGGATACTGCGCTCGGATTGAAAAGCCCAGCTCTAGCGCTAGTACTAGTCTACACTTAAAGATAAGCGAGACAGGAGACTAGACGCGTCCGCCCCAGGAACATGTTAGACTAATGCTCCTAGATAACAATGCACATTTTGTTCAAGTTATTGAACAAGAAAATTTAAATTTGGTCAGTATGGCACACCCTATCATCGAGTTTTCATGATTCGCACATCAATGTAGTTTAGGTTTCTAATTTTAGTTTTTGTGTCCTTAGATAGTTTGAGTATAAATTTCCGCACAATGATCGTAACTGGAGGATCATATTACACTCCGCATATACATATCCATCAGGCGTAGAAATTCCAAATTTCCTCGGCAAAGTCATATTTTCATATGCTGTGTTGCCAAAAGAAAAAACATATTCATGTTGGAAGAAATTAACTCTGGCGGTCGACTACTGAGGCACTATCATGTACATAATTTGAGTTAAAACTTAGGAATAAAGTGATATCTACGTGCAGTTATTGTTAGGGTGCAAGTTTCAGCTATCGGATCTTATTGCTCTCTTGTGTTATTTAACAATGGCACAATGATTATAATGAAATTAGAATTAAATGGCTCGCAATGAATACCGACTGAAAACTTCTCGATCTAACCTTTCCCGCAAATAATCCCTATCTAGAAGATCCTCTATCAAGAAGACCTCCATTCTGCAAACTGACTGAAAACTTCGTCCCTCTTCAGAGCTTCTAAACATTCTTTTCGCAGACCCAGACAAATCTCCAAACCTCCTTTTCCAAGTCTTTCTTCATCATTTCCAGGAATCCTTGGGAAAATGATGAAGATCCCATCCGTCTTTACACTTTTCCACCTAAATTTTCTGCATTTTCCACCCAACTTTTCTCCCCAATCCAGCAAGTAATATGGCTGTCCAGACCAAGATGAACATCCTACATTGCGTTGTAGAGAGTGGTATCCCATTGGTCGTAATCGGGCAAGATCGTCCGCATTCTGAATAGCTTTTATCACATCCTTGACTTTCGAATCGTTAACTTCAACGACTGATTGACGGACTCGACGTGCGATATCACTGAGATGGGCGAGGCTGGGAGAGGATGTAAGATCTGCGAATGTGCCTTGGCATTTAGAAACTAAGACAACATTTCCCGTAAATGTAGGAGACATAGGTGGGAGGAGGCGGCTACGTCCATTTACCGCCATTGAGAATAATGATAGAGTAGATGTATCTGAGGAGTCAGAGGTCGCTATTCGTGCGGATGTTATACGGCACCAAACAAGTGCAACCAAAGCATCATTTGTAGATACCCAAGATGAATCATTCGAGTCTCCGTTAGCCAGCTTTTTCAGTCGTTGTAATGAATCGTCTGAGAAGAAAAATAGTCCAGTATCTACCGTATCTGAACATTGAAAAAGATAAGGAGTGGTAGGTGTATTTTCTGGTAATAGTTTATATTCGGGGTGGCTTTCCAACAATCCTGTGCCTTCTCCATTTGATAAAGCGGAATTATCAATCCATTCTTTATTCACCAATTCATGACCATTATCCCCTCGACAAAACGTAGCCCACAACTTCAAAATATTGAACATTCCCACTTCATCCATCACACAATGATGAACTGCGCAAACAAGTATGATACCACCTCGAATTATAATTGCTTGCGCTAGGAGAACCTGGGTACTGTTTTTTGAATTATATGGCAACACATATTCGCTCAATGCATCAGTGGGGAACCTTTCGTCTTGGATAGTCTTGAAATCGTATTTGGTGCTTAAATCTTCTACTGCTAGGATGTCGTCGACACTAAAATAAGGAGCTTGGACGGCAAGCGAGCCATTCTGAAGATGTGGATTATGAGATGGGCCTACTGAGCCGGCCACAACTGGGAATGCTGAAATTGTTTTTGAGAGGGCATCTTTGAGTGTATCAACGATGATTTTTGGGTCAAAGTTAGAAGAGAAGTAGAGAAGTTTTGGAACATGAACGCGTGGTGCTAGATGATCAAGTGGGGACAGCGAGTAAGGCTCTGCTAGGCCGAATTTCTCTTCTATCATATTGTAAGGAAAACAATAATTAATGGGATATGTCGTATAACTGTTCTTGTTTGTCAAAAGTGGGTGTTATTTCGATCTTTATAACACGCGTCAAAGAATAAGATGTGACTTTATAACTCAGCTTCATATCTCGTAGAATCCACATGAAAGCCAACGAGTTATTATCTGCAGGTCCTTCGAATCGACTGGTCCTAAGCTTAAAGTTTTCAACTAATGGATAATTGAAGTATAATCTCTTAGACTGATTGAATTTCTCAAAGTGGTTCAGAGCCTAGAATTTAGCAGTACCTACAGGCACCTTCGTACTAGCTGTCCTTTCATCGGTGTTCCAGATAAACAATCGCACAAAGTTGTATTAAGCTTTTTAGGCAAAGCTGACGACGCAAAACTGTCATCGATCAATACTGGCACTCGCAAATATAAAGTTAAACCTTATTCAACACGAATCAATCTCCCATGTTTTGTTGATCGGCATCCGCACTATCATATCCTTCATTCTTTATGATTCCTGTTCCTACTCATTTTGAGTTCTTCTCGCTTCTACATTTTTACCAAATTATCTCGTGCTGTATAGATGAAAGGATGGTAATTTAACTGATAAGAGTTTCTAGCAATTGAAATATCCCCTAAAAGGCGTTCAATCTATCAAATCATGTATATCGTGTCTCTCATTTTTTTCACTGGTATTTTGGCACTCTTTGCCAAATGCGTTTCAATATACCACTCCAAGCGACAGCGACAACTAGAAGCCAAACGACATGGTTGTGCACCTCCTCCCACAGTCTCTGGATCCGATCCATTCGGAATAATGTGTGTGATTGAAGCTGCAAGAGCAAATCGTCAAGGGAGAAGCCCCAGATGGTTCTTGGAGCTTATAGATAGAGCAGGAAAGAATGCGTTGACGATTAGGGGGCAAGTTTTGGATACAGAGATTATCGTTACTAGAGATCCTACCTTGGTACAATTTATCTTACAAACCGAGTCACACAAGTGGGATATTGGTTCACAAAGGAGGGAGATTTGGAGTCCACTACTTGGCGATGGTATTTTCACAGCTCAAGGTAAGTCAATGATATTCTGTTTGCGTCTTTATATACAGCAAGATATAAATATCTTAAAAAACAGGCGATGCATGGAAACATTCCAGGCAACTTATTCGGCCCCAATTCTCCCGGGATAGAGTATCAGATCTGTATCTTGAAGAGCGTCACGTTCAGGCTTTACTTGCTCGTCGAGAACTCCAAACCTTGGAAACAGGATGGACAGAGAAGGTTGACCTCGCTCCTCTATTTCTCAATCTGACTCTGGATGTCTCAACTGAGTTTCTATACGGAAGATCTGTGCATTCCCAAGATGTCGAAAATCCGTCACAGGTCCAAACAGCCAGTTCAAGTTCCCTTCAAAATGCAGAAGATCTTGATTTCCGCACATTTGGGCGTCATCTGGATGCTGGAAAAGAAAGTTTGTTCATGAAAGGAATTGCAGGTCGCTGGAATAGATTTGTTAAAGGTCGAAACTTTGACTATCATCGCGATGAAGTTCATGGAATGGTCGATAAATTTGTGGGAAAACGCCTTCGTCAAAACAAGACAGAAGAGAGAAACCTCGAAGCAGTTTCCGAGAAAAGGCCCTTCTCACTCTTAGATGAACTGGCCAAGATGAATCAAGATCCGAAGAGACTTCGTCATGAAACATTACAAGTATTAAACGCGGGACGCGATACAACCGGGTCATTAATTGGCTGGGTATTTTATTTTCTTGCGCGCAACCCCAGCACTTATACGAAGCTCCGCAATATCATTCTCTCAGAATTTGGACCTACTGGCTCAGAAATTACTTTCAAAGCATTAAGATCCTGTAAATACCTACAGCATGTTATCGATGAAGCATTACGTGTAGGAGCGCCAGTTCCTCTGAATGATCGTACATGTAATGAGGATACGATCTTACCTCGTGGAGGAGGTCCAGACGGTACACAGCCTATGTTTCTGCCGGCAGGATCGAGAGTGTTAATCTCGACCTATGCGATGCAGTATCGCAAAGATATTTGGGGAGATGATGCAGATGAGTTTAAACCTGAGAGATGGGAGGGAAGGGGGGCTGGGTGGGAATTTATTCCGTTTGGTGGAGGACCTAGAAAATGCATCGGTCGTAAGTAGATATTTTCTCTTTCTCTTCCAGCCTTCGGAGTTTGACGTTATTGAACAAGCTAACTCATATCATCTAGAACAATTTTCGCTGACAGAAACATCATATATCGTGGTGAGATTTCTGCAGAAGTATGATAGAATCGAGAACTTGGAGGCTCCGGGTCCGGTTCTATACCATCATACTGTTACGAATCGTAGTAAGAATGGAGTACAAGTTAGATTACATAAAGCAAATGTTTGAATATTGCTTAATAGATAGAGTCTACATTCAATAGAAGATCCGAAATTTCAGCACTTGTGATGTTACATTATTTACTTTAATTTGTATGGGCTGGCCGAACGTAGAGAGATATGCTATTTATCCGAACTACAATCACTGAATCGACTCCATTCTTTTGTATCCTACATCATCTACAACAACAAAATTCCTCCACAAGTCTTCTCGCAATTGTTCTCCAGCCGATTGACAAGCAAGTCTGACTGCGCCAGGACGTAGGGTAACGCGGGTGAGGCGGGGAGATTTGAAATATCAGATGTCATGCCGGCGCGCCAAGGCAGAGTTGCCGGAATAAGAGAACGCCTACACTATGAATAATGGGAGGTTAAATAGACTTTGAATAATTTTAAACTCCTACGCAACTTCGTATGAGTACGAATAAGAAACTCGACTTTGTATCACAAGACTGATTGTGACAGCTTACGTAGTACCACCGGAATCAAAAGAATAACCTTCGGCTCAGGGCGATTTTCTAGAACGATTGAATTTTGTGACACCGTCATCGGAAGAATGTTGCCGCTCGTGGCTTATATCAGCCTCAAAATCCACATGTACATGTACGAAGAGAGACGATGACGACGTTTTTTTCGATCATGAGTGATATTATGTAATTGTGACTCCAGGCAGACGACTTTTATCTACAAGCTGAATCTTCCCGTTATACGTGTATATAATATATAGTTGACATTCATAAAGTATTGCAATTGACATCCACCAAATACTTCAATTATATTCCGTTGTCCTCTCTTACACAAACACATATCAACAATATGAAACTCGCTCGATTTATCCCCCAACTATGTTCAGTTTGGGTCCTCCTTAACACCCCGCTTCTCACACAAGCGATTTACCAAGCCCCACCACTCAGGGGACCCTATCCTCTAGGTACCACCACCCTAGAACTAACCAACCCCCATACATCACGCACAATGATGCTATCCCTCTTCTATCCCACGAGCACAACCACATGTAACACCACCACCTACCCCTATGCACCAATATTCCCACCTCAAACAGCCACACTCCTCGCGGATTCATTTGAGCTCCCACCCACACTAGTCGGCAATTTGGCATCACGTTCTCACGTTCTTGCTCCTCTTCGTTCATCCCCCCCATATTCTTACTTTCCACTTCTTCTCTTCTCGCCAGGTTACGGCACTTCTCGACTGCTATATACCAGTATAGTTGAAGAGCTTGCCTCGCTCGGCTATATCGTTCTTACAGTCGATCATCCATTCGACGTGAACGTTATCGAGTATCTGAACGGAACCGTGGCTCTATTCAACCCACCCGATATCCTCAATTACACCCAAGCAATACCATACGTAGATGCCCGAGTCGGCGATCTACGATTTGTGCTAGATTCACTCACGAACGGTGATTTAAAACCTCAAGTTCCCGGCTCTTCCCACCTACAAACGAATTTCCATAAAATAGGTGCACTGGGACATTCTCTAGGGGGCGCATCCGCATTCTCAACCATGCTCTCCGACTCGAGATTTTCATGCGGGGTCAATCTCGATGGTGCATTGATAGGTGACGTGGTGCAGAAAGGTCTGTCAGCACCAATATTCATCGCAGGCAATGAACTCCATAATCGGACGACGGATACCACATGGGGAGGGTTTTGGGATGCGCGAAAGAAAGGGTGGAGGAGAGAGGTGCAGGTTAATGGGACGACGCATCAGAGTTTTACGGATTTGGAGGTTTGGGCTGATGTGACGGGGTTGAGTGAGGTGGGGAATTTGACGGGGTTTTTGGGAAGTATTGGGGGTAAAAGAATTTTGGAATTCGAGAGTGTGTTTGTGGGGGGTTTCTTTGATAAGTGGTTGAAGGGGAAGAGGGGGAAGATTTTGAATGGAGATAGTAAGGAGTGGCCGGAGGTGGCATTTGAATTCTGAGAAGGGCGGGAAGCTGCTAGATTCATTCGGTGAAATTTGTTTTACCAAGCTTTGTTAAGATACTTATAAGGTTTTTCTTTATGTGTAGAAATTGCTCGAGATACGGAAGTACAGAGAAAGAGACTTATGTCTTAGCCATCAAAGAATTGTCCTTGGGATGTTCTACTCACAATGTAAAAGACACAAATAAATTGATGAGAAATCTCTCGAGCTCTCGTCTTGAATCTAACCAAATCACCAAGAATCTAGACCAATAATAATGAAGATTAGATGAATCAAAACTTTTATGATTTAGACACATTCTAATGTTCAATACGAATCTATCGGTTCATAGTTCACAATCCATAACCTAGCAACAATATGTCACCTAGACGGGTAAATTTTGTCTTTCAAAGTGGCGGCGGAGCTGCAGTAGGGCGGGGAAGAAGAAGACCGCCAGTGAGAGGAGGAAGGAGACCACGGCGAAGATCTATCAGAGGCAGAGTCAGACCGCACGGAAGGAGAATAAGAGGAAGGGGTGGGAGAATAGCTGCCGCTAGGTCAAGATTGGAGGTTTTGCGATTGAGATTTTCATATAGTGAATAAGGAAAGGAAAAAGATCGAAAGCAAACGGGGAGCAGGCCATCAACTAACCTGGAGAAAAATGAAGATGTCCCGCTTCGGGTTTGATGGAGGCCAGAAATAGTTTTTGATAAATGTATTAAAGAAGATGGTCTAAGTCTATTGGATTATGTACAATGCCACCTCTCCTGACCATTTATCTACTTTTGGTACTCAAACTTGGTCACTAAGGTGCCGATATGTGGTGAAATTTCCACCGCAAATATGTCTCCTTCTCTAAGATATTCCTTTGGCTCACGACCACCACCAACTCCGGCTGGGGTGCCTGTCAAAATGATAGTACCTGGCAATAATGTAGTGCCTTGTGAGAGGAATGAAACTATTTTTGAAACGGAGAAAATTAGATCGCTGTAATCAGTCAGTAAGACATATTAAAATGTATAAAGATAGATTCGTACTCTGTCCCACAGTCTTGCATAACATTTCAATTCTTTGAACCCTTCACCCGAAGTTTTGAAGGATCTGGAATCAATTCTTTCGATACGAGTACCGGGCCTAGATTGCATTAGTTTTGATACTCTCATCGAGAGGCATATGAACATACCAATTGGGCAAGCCCCATCAAAACTCTTGCTGAAACACCATTGGCTTTGTGCAAATTGACTGACTCGACTGCTGACATCGTTTGCTGCAGTATATCCCAAGACATAATTCAGAGCATCTGCCTCACTAACGTCCTTGCACTTTTCTCCAATGACAATGACCAACTCAGATTCATAATCACAACAATCGTCTTTTACAGCAAATTTTGGGATGATGGTAGGTGAAGGATAAGGATCTGCGAGAGATGTTGAAGGCTTCATAAAAACGGTTGGCAGATCTGGAAGGGCCATATTGACTTCTTTCGCATGTTGAACATACTAAGATAAAATTAGCTCTATTTTGCGCGATTCCCAGGTTGATTGTCATACATTCAGCCCTATGCATCTGATTGTGCCAACTTCGGACTCTGCTAATGGTGACAAGAGCTTCCCAATTTCTTTGGTGGTTCCTGCCGAACTGCCTGGATTTAGGACCGAGGATCCACTGTATACATCAACTCCAACATCTTTTCCTGCAACAATCGCGGCACCAACATCGATCTCGGGATCTGAAGGTTGACCAATGAGGATTTCATCTGAGAATTTGGGGGTGAAGCGTACGAGACCTGGATGCAAATGTCAGTGAAAGTCTCAAAGATGGCCCATGGTTTTGCTTGTTAAAGATATAACAACTTACGCTTGAATGATGGAACTGGTATGGTTGAGATATTTCTGAATTGATTGAAAGTATTGCTGGAGAATAACTTTCGAGATCGAAGGAGGGGGAGCATACTCTTCAATGTTTTGTTTATTGCTACTCTACTCTGTAGTTCTGAAGAACAATCATCCAAAAGTTTAGAAACCCCCACTCATACTTACAGATGTCACAGTCAGACACAGTCAGGGAGTCGACTGTTCCCAATTGACTATGCGGCAGCTTATAGGTGCAGCCATCAGAGCTGTTGATAGTAAATTGTGGCAACATTACGACGAAGTGAACGCGACAAACTCATTGTAATACTCCTAATCCCCACAAGATTTCATTGGCATAAGTGGTGGTGGGGATGGATGGATGGAGGGGAAAAGAATGAAGATGTGGGGATCATTACCCCGAGAGAACACCCTGTCTCGCCTGTACATTATTGAAATTACAAGCCTACCTAGCACAAAAATTCCCGACTTCAACAACCGTCCATTCTTCAGAAATGGTTCTACGGTTCCGTCCACTCGAACGACAATCCGTTCCAAATCAAATCATGTCACAAGCTCTCCACATCAATGTCAATGATAATCAGATCATATTCGATCATGCCAATAATAGCGATAGATCAATTGCAGAACATCTATACTCCAAACCAATTCCTCTCCATATTCTACTTCATGTGCTATTACAATCCATTGTGACATAGCTTTAATCATTGATCTTAAACAGATAGCAAACATGGCAGTCTTACCACAAGATTCGGGATATATTCAATCCTCAGATCCTACAAAGCCACGTTCTGATGCAGCCGTTCCCTTTCGCGATATCATACCCTCTCCAGATCATCCTCGAATCGCCGGAATACAAGATCACTCTGCATTGAGTTGGTGTGATTCTAGAAGGCAAATTGAAGCGCCTGCGTGGTTGATAAATCTACTAGATGCAAAGAATCTCGAGAAACCATATAAAGGATTTACATCAGATGGAAAGGTTAGAGAGGGTATATACAAATATGCTGAGGATGAAGGTGCACCCACTGAAGAAGTGATTGCCAGAACGGAAGATTTCTTGAAGTTGTTGAATGAGGAGCAGACAAAATCTGTACGATTCCCTGATGTTAAAGATGATGAGTTCAGATTGTGGTCTAATCCTGAATTATATATGAATCCAGGTATACCATAAAATATGCGGGGGTTTTCGCTTTTAATAACATATCAAAATAGGAGGATTACGGCTTGATGAGTGTTCCTCCGAAATACAAACTGCAATCCATGCTATTCTTAAAGCCTCGTCCTCAAAACAGGGTTATGAAAAGATTCTTGGGTGTTGTTTAACAAATGGATTTCTGGGTCACCTTGTAAATGGCAAGAAGGTTCTCAATGAACATTCCTACAATTTCAGATTATTTGGAACACCATCAATGACGGAGCCATTCGGATATACATTTTTCGGACATCATTTATGTCTTGCAGTGGTTTTCCTTGGGAAGAGGATGGTGATTGGTCCAACATTTATGGGTGCAGAGCCCGATAGAATTGATGAAGGGCCACGTGCCGGCTTGAGACTATTCCGCTCAGAAGAGATGGACAGTCTCAGTTTGATGCAAAGTCTTCCTAAAGAATTACAAGAAAAGGCAACCTTAAGTAAAGGTATGGATGGAAACAGCCTACCAGCTGATCGTTGGAATCCATTTGACGAGAGACATTTGGGTGGTGCGAGACAGGACAACAGAATTGTCCCCTATGGTAGGTAAATTGCAATATCCTATTGAATCTGTGCTCACTAAAATATAGAGGGATGCTCCGTTTCCGAGTTTCCAGAGGACAAAAAGGAGTCAATCATAAAACTTTTCAAATCATTCAACGAGTACTATCCGGATTCCATCTTAGAACATCGAGTAGGACTTTTCAAAAAACATTTGGATGAGACATATTTTGCATGGATTGGAGAATTTGGGGACGAAGACCCATATTATTACAGAATCCACAGCCCAGTAACATTTATGGAGCTCGATTTTCACTGCGGCAGTAAGTTATACATATCTTTCCAAATGGATCATTCTGATATATTAAATAGTCTTTTTGACAAATACAAGCCCAGCGAGATGTCACATTCATACGTGCAATCGTTTACCGAATAGAGGTGATTATGGGAGAGCATTACTAGAGCAATCTTAATATAGCAGCTTAGAGGTTCGAATATCATCAATACCATTTATATTTCCAATTCAATGATAAGTTGCATAACCCTTTGATTTCATTTGGTGTATATGAGTATGCGCAATTGTTCATACTTTCTTTGAATAATTAACCTCAGCATAATATTTCATCATCACTCAAATAGAAAAATAAAGATAATCTGCAAAGAGTTTTTCAAATTGTCTTTATAAACATTACTATTATGCATATCATCATAGGCTGACTCTGCTTATGATGTCGTCATGATCTAGGAACTGGTCACTAGTAGTCTAGTAGTCCAACGTACTCCGCGATCTGATTCTTCAGTATATAACCTGAGCTATTGAAATTTTGAAAGTTTATACTATTCAAATGCAATTCTATATATTTTGATATTTGAATATCTATGCTGCATACAGTTATTCGAAAATCAATTAACTTCAATGTGTTTAAGTATCTGCATTTAATATGAATATTTGAACGATGTTAATGCAAAAATTATTTAAACATTCAGTAATTCGGCACTGGACTGGCTACGACTAGCTCGATCTTTAGACATGATATCTTATCCAAATCTTGGAGCTAAATATCTTCCTATAGGATGAAGCCTTTGCTATTTGATCATCGGGTATACAGCACAATTCTCTTGAAACTAGTGGCTGAAGCAGAAGAATACTTCAGTAGGTTGAGTACATTTGTTCCAATCTTTGCTGGAGTAAGGTATTCACGTTTTGCAATCGATCATAAGATAAATATATAATGTGATACATTCCCAACGATCAATTGGAATATCTTTTCTCATTTCTGAATACCTAAAACATTTGATGTAACTATTCCTTCCCTTACCTTCTTTGAAGCAGCTTCAATTATTCATATCAAAATATACACTTTCATCGTTACATATCTGAAGAAAAATCGACAGATTTGTTATCTAAATCACTTTAACTATATCTAAGGTGTAATAGGATTATTGTCTTGATATAATAATAACATTTTCTTGGATATCTCAGGGAAGATTGACAGGGCTCGTTCCTTAGTTGGTTACTGCTATAATGAGATTTGGTACTAGACTCTCAACTTCTGGCGTGGTGAAAGACAGTGTTGTTTAATGCTTAAAAGCTTCTCTTATATGATTATTGGTTATATAAGGTATTTATTTCTCTGATTATCGTTCAGGACTTGGTGTAGATTTCTGAATGTTCAAGAGATTTAATATCCTCGCTGGTAGTTCACTTAGTTTACTTTTTTTAAGCCTATGACCTCACTAGATCCAAAGATCCTCTAAATCTCCAAATAATTCAAAGTCTAGCACAATTCTCCTGTTGAGTTTTGGAGAAAGAATTGTGTTGTATATCTAATGACATATAGTATGTTTGAGTCTCGTCGTCGCTGGTTCACTTACTCTTCTTAGAAAAGCTTCTATGATCTTATCAATATTGTCACCAAGATATCATCCATACTACTTAAAACTAACCCACCCTTCTCTACCCATCAAATTATTCCCAATTGGTTGTTAGATGTGCAACACATTCGTTTTGCTAGTCTCGCTCAAAAATATGAATAACTTGGATTTCAGAAATGAGTTAGACAACTTTCTACATCCCACATTATCATGATTGGTTACTATATTTAACCCATCTACCTTTCTCTAAGTACCGTACCAGACCATACTAATTACCCACCAGAAGCACAATACTCACACCCAATACTCAAGTAATCCACATTAGATCCTAACTCCTCCCATTCAAATCCTCTGATCTAATATTCCTCTCCCCCCTTCTCCCAAAAGAACTTAGCGAGTACACCTATACATACATCCCACCACTCATCCTACTTGTAAAATCAACTTATAACCATTCTATCTAACCCCCAATCTCAATCCAATCCAGCCATCATTAAGACCATCCATTCATGCATTCTATTTCCCTCCCTCCCACACCTACCTACCTCCATACTCCCCACCCAATCCATCCATCCATCCATCCATCCATCCAATACAAAGTCCCAAATCCTCTCAACACCCCCAACCTAAACCCCCCAACCAAATACACACTACCAAGCGACATACCACCCACCCACCCACCAAGCCATCATGAAAACATCTATCTCTTTCAAACCCCGAACGTTAATTTGTCGTTATTATTTCTTGTATATCTATCTATCTATCCATCTATGTTATAAATACGCTTTACTAGTATCTCTTTATTTATTTATTTATTTATTTATTTATCTATTATCATAATTTTATTATTATGATTTACCACTAATACTCCATTCCACAACTCCAACTTGAATGATCCATCTCCGTAACCCATGCGCTAAAGATTATAGACTTGGATATGTCTACGGGTGGCAGTGAAACTTTAGATAATCATTAACTTGAAGTTCAGTTAACCACTAGCAAGGGGGATTTTTATAGTATGTTATATTAGTATATTTAGTATTGAGAAAAAAGGGAGAGAAAAGGAGAGGAGAGGAAAGGAGAGAAAAGAAGAGGAAAGGAGAGAAAAGAAGAATAAAAAAAGTATAGGAATAGGAATAAGAATAACTTTCTAAAAGCTGGATGAATAGCCTGTATAGGAATAGGAATAGGAATGATACTAAAGAGATTGTATAGATAATAGATGAATAATAGATAAATAGATAGATAGATATAGATAAATAAATAAATAGCTAGTAATGAATAAACTTATATCATATACTACTAGTAGTATATATATATATATATATATATATATATCTCCCTCTCTAAATAAACACTCTGATATTATTAACGATATATCTATATCCACATCGACATCAATAAAACAATCAATCAATCAATCAAACGAACAAAAAACAAATTTAAAGCAAAAGACACAAACAAAACAAAACAAAACAAAACAAAACAAAACAAAACAAAATAAAAGATAGATACTCTAGATATACAAGACTTTATAATTTATAATCCAACTATCTATCAAAACAAAACAAAACAAATCACAAATCACAATTCAAACCTCCCCATCCCCCCCTCTCATCCCCAACCCCCCCATCCTCTAAACCCCCCCAATCCACCCATCAAGACTCGGTAAATATCATCCATTACATACATACACACATACATACATACATACATACACACATACATACATACATACATACATACACACATACCAACCAACCAACCAAACCAACCAACCAGCTATTATGCCCTCCCCTCCTCTTCCCCCTCCTCGCTTCTCTCCTCTCCCCTCTCCTCCATTCCCTCCAGTAACGACAACACAGCACAGTAACGACAACAACACAGTAACAACAACGACTAAAACCAATGTATCAATGTATCAATGTATCAGGACATCAATATATCGTATAAATCGGTATCAGGTAAAATGAAATACAAGAGAGGGAGAGATAGAAATTCGTTATTTATGTTGAAATGAAATGAGATAAAATGAAATAAAGTAAAAGAAAATAGACAAATAAGAAAAAGAAGTAAAAAAGAAAAGAAAAGAAAAGAAAGGAAAAGAATAGGGAAAATATAATCAAACAGATGCTTTAATATATTGGTTTTCCTGATTTCTGATGAGATGATTCTTTAATGTATATTGTATTATATTATATCATATAATAAAATATAATAAATAGAATATTCCTCTCACCATTTCACACTTTCACACTTTCACACGCACGCTCGCTACTTCGCAACCGATATCCAATTTGAGATCGGTGATGCCCCTGCCATTACTATATAAGTTTCCACCCATCATGCGCTCCATATTCGGGTATGTATGTAGTATGTAGTATGTAGTATGTAAGATAAGGAATCAAATATAGGAATATCAATCAATTAATCAATCAATCAGTCAGTCGATCATGTCTCCAACTCTCCATCTTTGCATACATCCCAGTTCATCCATCAATTATTCAAAGTAGGTATAGGTATCTCATAGTAATAAACTCCTCGCGCGCAGATTAAACGAAATTGATATATCATCTCCAATGTATGTCCATGATATTTGTTATCTCCCTCTCACATTTAAGCGGTAGGAGCAGCGACAGGAGCCTCAGTCTTGGTGGCTTCGATCTTTGGGGCTTCGTGTGCGACTAATGGGGGATAAAGTTAGTGATCAATTTACTAAATAACCAACACACAAAGCAGAAAAGGGAACGGATAAGAATAAGGTTAAGGGGAAAGCCTAAGATATGGATAAGGGGATAAATAGATAAAAACAAAATAACTAACCTGGTTCAGTAGTAGCAGGCTCAGCGGCAGCTGGGGCAGGAGTAGTAGTTACATCTACAGGAGCTTGTTCTGTAGCAGTTGTAGCTGGAGCTTCAGTGGTGATTGGTTGAGCTTCTGCTATTTTTTTTGTTAGTATAGTTTCATTACTTTCTTCTCTTCCCCCATTTCCACCTTTTTCTCTTCTCCTATCTTCTCCTATCTTCCCCCATCCTTCCTTTCATTTATCCCAAAGATTCGAAAATAAATAAAATATAACATACCCTCAGCAGCAGGAGCACCCTCAGTACCAGTAGCAGCTACTTCCTCAGTCTTAGTAGCATCTGTAGCCTCTGCAGCGGGAGCAGCTGGTTTTTCCCCCTTCTTGCTCTTTTTACCCTTCAAAAGAGACTTGAGCTTGTTTTTGATGGTTGCGAATGCGTTTGGTGCTATTTTGTAGAAATATTTGGTTAGTTTCTTGGGTTCTTTTAATGATGGTTTTGTGGTTAAGGGTAAAGATAGATAAAGTCATAGATGAAGATACAAATGCGCTATACATGCAGGAGAGAATAGAATAGAAAATAAATACCCATTTTGAAGAGAAGATGAAGATGAAGATGAAGAAAAGATGATATGATATGATTTCGATATTAAAAAAACTTGTATATGTATGTACTGAAAATCTTTCTTTTGTAGATGAAAGATAAAAGTAAAATACAATAGGAAATACAATACAATATAATGCAATACAATACAATGAAATGATAATAAATCAAATGTTTTCAAAAGAGTGTATAGAAGTGAAGAAGTTGAAGAAGAGAATGAGAATGAGAATGAGAATGAGAATGAGAAGAAGAAGAAGAAGAAGAAGAAGGAGAAGAAGGAGAAGAAGAAGAAGAATCAAAGAAGAATCAAAACACAAGAAATATTACATTAAATCCACCGATCGGATCGGCAGTCATTCAATAGAAATATTGTATATAAAAAGAATATGATATTTGAATAGGAAATTAAAAGACTTACGAACTCCTGGCATTTTAAATATATTGGATCTTGATATTTTTGATAAGATGGATGAGATGTGGATTCTGATGGATCTTTTTTTTTTTTTTTTCCAAGGTTATTTGATTTGACTTTGAGTTTGATTTTGATTTTGATTTTGATTATTTATTATGTTTTGGTATATTTATCGATGGATAGTATTGATGGATTAGATGGGATATATGAGAAGAGAAGATGAATTTGATATGTATTGTATTATATTAGGATTATTTGATGAATAAATAATTATGTATGTATTATTGTTATTGTTGTTGTTGTTGTTTGTTAGTAAATATATTATGTTATGTTATGTTATGTTATGTTATGTTATGTTATGTTATGTTATGTTTTCTTATATTAAGGAGTAATTAATAAGTAGGTTAAGTAACTAATAATTAAGTAATAAGTAAGTTAAAAAAAAAAGAAGAGTGGAAGGAGAAGAATGGAAGAGAAGAATGATAGAAGAGGAGCTTTGATATTTTTTGAGCAGGGGGAAGAAATAAAAATAAGAAGCTCTAACCATAACTGTATCCTTTGAGAAGAGATAAGATGAATAAACCTAGGTTCTACAATAAACTAAACCACATGGATTATATGAACATTTTCTTTATATGTTTCAAATATCGAATTAATTTAATTATATTTATTATTACTTATTTATTATTAACTTATGATTGAATTTATTGACTTCTTGGACGTTTTGATGAGGGTCTTGGGGTCGAATATCTCTATACTGTATATACAATATCATATTCTAGCTATCTATAAATATCCTAAATATCCTAAATGCTACTGCGGCAATCAAATGAGAGTTACACTACTGTACCGGTATACTGTATTATTTAATCGCTGGCTACCTACCTACTCCTACTACTACTACTACTACTACTCCATAACTCATCCACGAGCGAGCGTCCAGCGCAAACGATAGAATGATACTCTACCTGACAATACGCAGTACGTAAGCAAGTAAAATACTAGTATATCCTCAAACCTCATTTCCAAGCACCAGACGGAACCCAACCTTGCCAAGATTAAACCAAGATTAAATCAAGATTAAACCCAGATTAAATGCTCTTAAACCGAAACATAAATCACCGACGAGACCCATCAATAGCGTATAGTTAGTTAGTTCATCAAGCGCAATTTCAATAAACTATAATATATCGTTTCGGATATTACATGCTTAGGTCTAGCTTCTATGGTACGTATTGGATTGTGCTACCGTATGTATATGTATACTATACAAAACCATACCGATCTATACAATATCATACAATACTATCCATAATCTTTTTAAAAACAATCATACTTAATAATAAATATTACTTACACGCGATGCATTCCCAACACAACGAACCAATATCGAATTATCCCTCCCTCCCTCCTCATCCCTCTCCCTATCCCCTATCCCACCAACACCCATCCATCCATCCATACCAATTGCAATATCACCATCTCCCTCTATCAAAACCTTCCCAAACATCACACATCAAACATCACATATCAAACATCAAACCAATTCAAATCCAAATCCAAATCCAAATCCAACCCAATATAATAAAATAAAATAAAATCTTTCAACTCAGATATCATATCAAATCATACCCACCCTCTACCAAACCCACCCTCCACCAAACCCACCCTCCACCAAACCCATCACTACCAAATAAAGCCATAAAACCAGCCATATATAAACCCAAGAACTCATACACCGAACGAACGAGCGCACCCACCAGACAAGACCTATCATCATCATTATTACTATTACTATTAATATCAATAAATCCCAAGCTTCTCACTCCATAAATAAACAGTTGTTTTGGGGATATTGTTACGTTTATTAAGTTATTTATTTATTTATTGATTACTTGATTGGTTTTACTACTAGTAGTCATAATTATATCATTATATAAATATATAATTATATAATTATAATTTATTCTCAATTTAGAAATACTAGTATGTATGTATGTATGTATATAAATAAACTCAGTACCTATAGTACCTGTGAATTAAATTACCCCTTTTCTATATTTCTATATTTGTATATTTCTATTCTAATTAGTGATATAATTTTATAATTTTATAATTCTATTAATATATGTATCTATTAATATATCTATGTATCGATTTATCTCGCCCACGGTGCACGTGTTTGTGCTTCCATTTCATTTGGTCTTGCCTGTGATGCTTGTGATGTCTGCGATGCTTGTGATTGTCGTGATGTTGACGTACTATTCGTCCATGGTGCCCTCGTCGGTGGCATCATTGAATTCGCACTCGCACTCGCACTCGCATTTCCATTTCCCCCTGAAGAACTACCGCTCGCCCAAGGAGCCGCCGTCATCGGAACCCCCATCCCCATCCCCGCGCCCGACTCCCCCCTCGATTGATTCGCCCACGGCGCACTAGTAGCCGGTATTCCCTGCGCCGGCATCGTGGTCAAAGAATTTGCCCAAGGAGCTCTCGTACCTTCCTGTGGAGGGGGCCGAGAAGTAGGAGCTCCTCCTGAACCCGTCGGTTGGTTGGCCGTATGAACTGTTTGAGAAGCGGGTGTTGCATGGGGGTCTTGATCCCAGGTGAAGAGGGATCCGAAGGGGAAGTGTTGGACGACGGGGAATTTGGAGAGGACTTCTGCGTGGTACATTTTTATCATTCCCTGGGCGGTTTGTTAGTTGTGTTTCGCGGGTAGGAAATATTGAGATAGAAGAGGGGATAAGGGGAAATAATGATTGATGGAAATACTAACTTTATTAATCTTTCCCCATCCAGATCTTACACCTGAAATATCGAATAAGATAGGACTGTGTTCCCAAAACGGACCAGTTTTAACATCATTAATGAATCCGATTGCTGAGAAATACATATTATCTTTTCTTTCTCTATCAACTACCATTTTCTTAGCAACATCTCCTGTGTTAGGAGAGTCTTCTAAGGATCCTTCAACTGGCATTGCTTCATCATCTGTAATTGCTGGACAATATTGTGATGAGCCGAAAATATATGGTAGGAATGAATGATCATCTAATCCCCATACACCATGTGAACCAGCTGGTTCCAACGTATAGGTGAGAATAAGTCGACGGATAACACGCAGGTAGCTAAACATATTTAGTATATCCTTCAATCAAATCCCACCCAATACAAATAAAAGATATAAAAGATATAAAAAGCAAAAACCTACGGTTCAATAACCCCCATAACAATACTCCTCTCCAAATCCCCTCCTATAACATGAACCTTAGTAAACCCCCCCAACTTCCAAATGCCCCCCAAGAAAGCCAAAAAGCTCAACTCATGACCCGTCCCATAATCCAAACGTTGAGCACTCCCAAATCCCCCCAATAAATAAGCTTTCAATTCATCCACCGCAGAAACCCCCTCATCATGCGTTCTCCCAAATCCAAGTACATCATCCGGTAAATATTCCCTCAGTAATTCATCAACCCTCTCCTCTAACACCTCATACCATTTTCTAAAACTCACATTCCCGAATCTTCTCGGTCCGGTATCAGGAGGTACTTCCTCAATAATTTCATCAATTTTCCCCAATAAATCATGGAGTTTTTGAACTGGGCTTGATAGGTTTAAGGGAGTATTTAAGGACCATTGTTTTATTTGTCCTGAAGTAGAGTCTTTTCGTGGGCACATGGATATGTTTAGTTGCATGACGAATATACCGATATCGATGTAGGCTTTTGAGGTGAGGAATTGTGATACATCTTTACCTTCATGGATTCTTTTGGTTGGCTTGATGAATTTATGGGGGTGGGTGGGTGAGAGAATTGGAAGACTTCTTGTTAGGGTTGGGGAGTTTGATGTAGATGTTGGTTGTGAGGATGATGATGATGATGATGATAATGATGACATTATGAGGTTGGTTATCGTTGATGGATCTGATAAAGTTGATGACTCAAGACCCTTTTCTCATCATTTAACCTTTTACTTTCCGTCTTAACCTTTTTGGTGATGGTGCTGATGCTGACGATGATGCTGTTTGTTGGTGGGGTGAAGGATTGATGGGAAAATACACCATGTGGTAAGGCGGGGTAGCTTTTTGGATCCTTGCTTACTTAGCAATTTATCTACTTTAACTAAGAGACACGTTTTAGCGCGTTGCTTGACGCGTTGATTGACGCGTTTTGTCAAACACTATCAAAGAAAAATATATTCTTTTAATCGTTTAAATTTACCCAATTTTTGATGGAAGATACAGTAGAAGGTTTCTCCATATATCATGGTCAATAATCGGAGTGTATCGCTCTGGAATATTCGATTTGGTTCTATTCGAAGCAATATCAGTGGTTATCGCTGCCTGAGCAATAATCTTCTTTCATCCATCCCCTCAACCCGCCCAACACCCAACTAAATTTTACCCCTCATCTATTTTGTTAGAAATTCCCTAGATAGTAATCATCTATTGATCAACCATTGCAATCTTTAAATCCTCTATCGCCTAATCAATAACTATCTATCAACCATCAAATTCCATAAACCGCTCAATCAGACTATTGCTCTTCCCGTACCTTTACCATTTAAACAATAACTATTAACCAGCCATTTGCTCTTGCCATTAACGATTGTTGTTCAACCACTGAGCACTTCTTCAGCCATCAATCGAATACTATCTAAGCACCAACTACCTATCAGTCATTCTCCTCAACCTCTCCTTCTACCTTTACCCTAACCTTAACCTTAACCTCAACTCTCAACCACCCTCACCCTCAGTTTTCACAGTGACGAGGAGAATTTTCCAATCTTTCATCTCTCTCTCAAATACTAACCTCGTCCATCAAACTCGATTCCATCACTATAATCTTCAAGATGGGTCCCAAAGGAAAACGAACTGGTAAGTGTTAAATCACCTTTGGTATTTTAAGAAAGTTTCCAAATTGCTGACATTATGCTTTCTGTAGCTTCCCCAGAAGTATCAGACGAGGGCGCTACTCACTTTTTACAAGCTATACAAGCAACAAAACGTGCTCGACAATCAACGCAGACGATACAAAAAACTCGATCAAAAGCTACGGAAGAGGTTGCAAGATTGGCACGAAGTGTTCAACCACTCACGGCTCCAAGGAGTCTTGAAGATAACTCCCAAGGACCTGCGGATATGTCCTCGCCTTTTAAGCGACCTAGAGTGACCGTTGGTCCGTTGTCTAGACCAAAACGTACGGCCGATGTTTATGACTTCCCAGTCTCAGAGGGGGAACCTACCGCTTCTCCTTTAAAACGAAAGAAGACGAATCATATTTCTGCTGCTGAAGTTGCTCCATCTAGCAGTCAGGAGCCAGTCATTTTGAGAAAACGTCCAAGTAAATCGAATAAAGCACCTGCTACCACTCCCACTCTCAGACATACCATCAAACCCGCAGAACCTGTGGAAAGTCTAGAAGAAGAATCGGCTGATGAACTTCCTCTTCCATCTAAAATTATTATTCCTGCTCCGAAAGATCGACAAAGATGGAATGTTCAAATAGAGCAAGAAGACGAGGATGAGGGCGTCACTAATATTCTCATGGATCCAAGTCCTAAGAAGCCGACGTTACCTCACAAAAATCGTAAAGAATATCGCCCAGTACCGCGGAGTACGCTAGGTAATCGTACTGATGAACCAAGCTCTTCGAAGCGACAAACAAACCTTGAAAAAGATCAGGGTCAAGTGGGAACCGAGGATAAGAGAAGAAAAGATGAAGTTGAGAATGAAGGTACAGACGTTGATGAAGATGATGAGGACCAGCCTGAAACATTTGGTCCTTGGGAAGACATCATGTCCTTCTCGTCTTTTGGTAGAATGGAAAAAAATTTAACGCATCTAGGCTGCACGAAAGTTGGAGAAAGATGGAATTCTGTCAACGAGCACCTCGTCGTGAAATCAACCTTTGGTGTCAAGATGGAAGCAGGACTCAAACAACTTCTTCTGGCGTATCGGGATCTTCGAAGAGCCATTGTTAATAAGGAGGAAGAAGCCAAGGAGGATATATGGAAAATTGTGGATAAAAGGATCGAAGCCTTACAAGATATGGTTCGTGATGCGTTACCACCTTTGGTCGAGCGATCCTATCGGGCAGTCATGAAGAGAAGGGTGCTAATGCAGGACTTGTATTTCTGTATTGTTCCACGATTTATGCATTTGTTAAAACGAGCTTTTCAAGCCCATGCAATGCTCAAGGTCCTTACTTTTGACATGCTAGAAGAGATGGTCGATATCACGAGTTGCTTTATCAGCCTCATTCAAAAGATTTTAAGGGAAGAACAAATTTTCCAGTTCCAAGGTTCCGGACAGACGAAAAAGCCATTAAAAAGCATACATGCATATCTAAACGACTTGGTAAAACGATGCGAGGGTGATTTAAGAGCTATGCAATTAACCAGAGATAGAAATGACCAAGCCGCTAGAGCTAAGGCCATGCAACAAGAATGGAGCAGGAAGTGGGCCGAGAGACAGAAGGCTAGAAAGGCCAACTCACTGCGAAAACAAAGAGAAGACCGCAAACATAACCAGGAAGTCGATAGGCAGCGCGATCCCTTCGAACGATACCTTGCTGAGCAATTCACCCGACAAATAGTAGAAAGACAACAGAAAGCACAGGCGACCTACCGATCTATGTCCTCTCAACATTCTATCCGACGTCGAACTTCTACTCCGAGAGATTCTTTTAGCGGGGTAAGGGATCGTGATCGTGGTCGTGAAGTTAGTTATGATTTGGATGATCCGTTTGATGAGCGTTATAGATCGGATAGAATTCCGCAATCTTCGTTACGACGTCCTGAGCTTTCTCCATCTCCATCTCCATCTCCATCTGCATCTCCATCACCGTCGCCGCCACGCGAATCCATCATGAGACGATTTCATTCCTCTGAGTGATAGAGTGTGAATGGTATATATAATAGATATTATATTATATTGTAGAGGGAAGTAGGGAAAGGGAGAAGGAAAAGGAGAAGAGAGAATGGAGATGGTGTTAGAGTAGGTTGGTATGTTGTTATATCATGCTTAGGTAATACTTAGACGGTTTTTATATCTGCAGGTTTAAGGGGGTGGATGGGTAGATGGATAGATGGGAGATGGGGAGATGGGTTTTACTGAGATATGTATATGTGATTATGGTACTGGGAGGAAGGATTATATGAATGGATAAATGAGTAGGGAGATGGATGGATGGATGGATGGATGAGATATCTTCTTTGATGGTTATTTAAGTCTTGTTGAAGGAACTTGAAGGAAAGGAAAGGAAAGGAAAGGAAAGGAAAGGAAATGAAAGGAAATCAAATGAAATCAAATGAAATACAATGAATGGTTTTGGATGTAGATGCAGATATAGATATAGATGTAGATGTTGTGATGTGATGTTATGTGATGGGATGGGAGAGGTATGGTATGGTATGGTATGGTATGAAGGTATTTTATATATATATATATATATTTGTGTATGTGTATATTTGTACTATAATACAACATACTATACCATAACATAACATAACATAATATAACAAAAAAGCAAATACACGCAAATACAAGATACATACTACATACATACATACATACATCATACGGCTAAACACTTCCTTACCATAACAAAAACCCCAGATCATTAAACAGACCATGAAACAGAACAACAATAAAATTAAAAGTTAAAATCAAAGAAAAAATAAATCTATTAAAAAGATTCAAGTTATATGTATATCTCTCTCTCTATCTCTATCTCTATCTATCTACTAGTAGACCCAGCTAGTTAGGATATTACATAACACGCATATAACACGCATATAAAACGCATGTATATAACATATATAAAAAGATACAAAAGATATATTAACAACTCGCCAATAAATGTATATATATTTATTATATCGATCGATTATGAGGTTCTAAATTAAATTAAATTAAATTAGATAGATCTGGAGTTTATCATATCATATCATAACACATCATATCATCATATCATAACACATCATAGCGCAAAAACCCCATTACTTACTTACTTACTTACTTATTTAAATAATCAGATTCGAAAAGATATTCAGATTCAAGATTCAAGATTCAAAAATGATAGTCGAGATCGATCGATCGATAGATGGATGGATGGATGGATAGTTGGAATCGCGATCGCTAATCTAATGTAATCCGATGTAATGGAATGACTAGGTTGGGGGGGCGTATCTGGTATTGATTGGCGTTGTGTGTGCGCATGAGTCGTTGGGTTGGGCTGGTTTATGGGTATGGGTATGGTTATGGTTGTGGTTATGGTTATGGGTATGGGTATGGGTATGGTTGTGGTTGTGGTTATGGTTATGTTTATGGTTGTGGTTATGGTTATGGTTATGGTTATGGTTATGGTTATGGTTATGGTTATGTTTATGTTTATGGTTATGGTTATGGTTATGGTTATGGTGGTGGTTGTTGTGCTGGTGGTGGTGGATTGGATTTGGTGGAGAGGGGATGGGCTGGGGATTTAAGAGTGTTTGTGTATGTATATATGTGTGTGTATGTATATATGGATGTTATGGATATAGGGATAAGTGGGAAATAGATTGAATAGTAAATAATGAAAGAAGAAAAGAAGAAAAGAAGAAAAGAAAAAAAGAAAAGAAAATCAAAAGAAAATTGAATGGGTATAATAAAACTGAAACTGTATGGAGAGAAAAGGACCCGTTGAAAAGGACCGGTTGAGTGAGTTGAAAAGGAGAAGGAGGGCTAGACGAGTAAGATGTCGTATCGTACGATGTGGCGTTTATTGGTGGATGGATGGATTGATGGATATTGTATGGATGGATATTGTATGGATGGATATTGTATGGATGGATATTGTATGGATGGATATTAATGAAATAGATTGAGTGTTGTTGTTTTAATTATAGGCTATAGTATGCTATAATGGAGTATTTAGACTTTATTGAAGATGGATATATATATATATATAGATATATATGTATGTATATACATACATATATACATACATGTACTTCTTTTGGAGGGGATAATTAAAGTTTGGTTTGATATGGAGGCGGGAGATGTTAATCAATCTTCTTAAATGGGGCGATTAATAAAGTCTGAGTTGCGAGAACAGAGCGAGATATTTATTATTATTGTAAGCAATAATAATATACTAGTAATATAATATAATATAATAGATTAGATTAAAATATAAATATTTCCGTAAGATGTAGATAGATAGATGTACAGATCTTCAAGGCTAAAAGAAAATCCTTTTGGGACTGGGACATACCTAGATAGAGAGAAGCTGGAGAGTCAGAGCTTGAATTTTGACCTTGAGCACGGACTGATATGAAGGAAAGGAAAGGGAAGAATCTTTTAGGTTCACATGTTTTTTAATAATATACTATATATACTATATTATACTGTACTATACTATACTATACTACTTTATAATCCCCACAGCTTTTGGAAAATCCCAAAATCCCAAAATCCGCAAATTCCACTTGCTCCGTTTATGTATGTAGATCATTTTCAAGCATTCAAGTATTTAAGTATTTATACATTCATTACTAATTACTATTTACCACTAAACTCATTCTTCCAAACTATAACCCGTATAAGAAATTTATTACCCCCGCCGTTCACTAATCCATTAACCAATTAACTCACTAACCCATTAATCCACTAACTCACTAACCCATTAACCCACTAATACTTTCTAATTCATTTCTTCAATTCTTCAATTCTCATTTGATATTAGTCAAAAGAAGGCGAAGGCGAAGGCGAAGACGAAGACGAAGACGAAGAACAAGAGGAAGAGGAAGAAACATCACCACGACGTCGAAGAACAAGAACAAGAAGAATTCATATCATATCAAGATTGAATACTCTACTGAGTACGTAGGATATACTTAATTTGGTTACACACACACATACACACACACGCAAACACTTTTATCAATACAATTATCAAAACTATTACAATATATTTGCCTCTCGCATCTATCTCGTCTCGTTTGGTTTGGTTTGGTCTGGTCTGGTCTCGTCTCGTCACTCCTTCACAAATTATATGAATTCAAACTTTTGATACTTTGGTCGATATCTCCTTCCTTCCTCCCTTCGTTCTTTTGATCAGTTTTCATTTCTTTCTACTGTCATATTTTGCATCTGCTACACTTACCACCTTCTATTTACTTTAAGTTTGGTCGATCATTTTAAACCTTCAGTGGGAAACCGGTCTCTTCTTCTTTCCCTTGTTGATTCCAAAAAGATCATCTCTCAATCTTACCATTAACGACGTCGATATTTTAATGAATTTCCATTACGAAAAAAAGTAAAATAATATAACGCAAGACGATTATTAATTACGATATTTCCTTCAACTCCTTTCATTATCGCGATTGGCCTGCACAACGGTCTACCGGGACACAAACTGGCTCATTTATAGAGGTGGACCTGCTAAGGTCAACAACGTTAGATTACCATGGTAACGGATAGTGATGGAGAAGGCCAAGTGATAAAAGATACTCAGGTCCCAAATATGGGCAACGGCGTTCAATCTTCGCCACCGACATCATATTCGATAGATGGTTGCATATCACCAACTTCAAAGCCGCGGTTGTGCGACTCTGATATTCCAAAAAGTTACGATAACCAGGCCTCTGAAGATGTGAAATCTCCATGGATCAACAGCGTAGAGGGGAGGCATGATAGAACGACAGCTCATAGCGATAGAGTGTTTCCAATTCGGAGTGTGGTTAGTGTTGATAATACCGCTCCACCTACATATTCAGGACATAATGGCGAAATGAGTGACTATTTCTCTGGTTCAAACAAAGACATGTCTCCTATAACTCGCCAAAAAGTTGTGGATTATGGCAAAACGACTCCTCGTATATCTAATCAGAATCCCCGAACAGCAGATAGCAGAAAGCGAGATTCTACTTCTACAAACCAAAGTGATTATAGAGGAGGACGCATGCAGCAATTCATCGACACATCATCTGATAGATCCGAGACACGTCATTCTTCTTTGGATAGGGCGACCACAGGTACAAATTCAATCCAGGGGAATCTAGCTTCTGAGGATGAAGAAATCCAAGGTTTGGTAACAGCCAGATTTCAGCATATTGTGACTGCAGAAGGCCATGCCGTTATCACTGGCCGTGATGGGGAAACGCTACAGCGATGTGAGGATGAACCTATTCATATTCCAGGAGCGGTGCAGGGTTTTGGCTTGCTCATAGCATTATCAGAACATGATGAGAATCAATTTTTGGTTCGAGTTGTTAGCGAAAACTCACATCGCATGATTGGGTATAGTCCTCAAGAGCTCTTCAAACTTGATAATTTCTTAGATATTTTGAGCGAAGAACAGCAAGTAAGTAATCCATTGAGTTTTTTTTATAAACTTTTACTTATAACTATAGGAAAATCTACTCGACCATATCGACTTTATTCGAGATGATGATTTGGATCCTGCATCAAATGGACCTGAGGTGTTTATCATTTCGATTCGCCCCCCAGGAGCTCGAAGATCCAAAAAATTATGGGTAGCAATGCACATAAATGCTTCTAATCCCGATTTGATCATATGCGAATTCGAACTTGACGATGACCAAATTCATCCTCTGGTACCACCTCATAACAACACGCCGTTGCCACCCGAAGATACATTGAACAGTAATCCGACAGTGGAGGAATTCAATGAGAGTACTATTAATAGCAGCAAACCACTTAGGGTATTACGAAATGCTCGCAAACAAAAAGGCGAAGCTGCAGCTATGGAAGTCTTTAATATTATGTCTCAAGTACAAGAGCAACTTGCTGCAGCACCAGATCTTGATCTGTTTTTGAAGATTCTAGTCGGTGTGGTAAAGGAGTTAACTGGATTTCATCGTGTCATGATATATCAATTCGATGGTGCATTTAATGGCCGGGTGGTTACAGAGCTTGTTGACCCTCGAGCTACCAAAGATTTGTACAAAGGACTCAACTTTCCTGCTTCGGATATCCCTAAGCAAGCCCGAGAGTTGTACAAAGTTAACAAGGTTCGACTTTTATATGATAGAGATATGGAAACTGCACGACTTGTATGTCGTGGACTTGAAGAACTTGAGAACCCTCTTGATCTCTCATATTCTTTTCTTGTAAGTCTATTTTATCACTGATACAATAAACATGATCGATTGTGTTGGGTCCTTACTAATCCTTTATAGCGGGCCATGTCTCCTATCCACATTAAATATCTCGCGAACATGGCAGTCCGGTCATCCATGTCAATATCCATCAATGCATTCGGCGAATTATGGGGTTTAATTGCTTGTCATTCATATGGTACGGATGGTATGCGAGTATCGTTTCCGATCCGAAAAATGTGTCGTCTCGTGGGTGATACTGCATCCAGGAATATTGAACGACTTTCCTATGCATCACGACTACACGCTCGCAAACTTATCAATACCGTTCCAACCGAGGCAAATCCGTCCGGTTATATTATTGCATCTTCTGATGAATTATTGGGACTTTTCGATGCTGATTTTGGCCTCCTATCGATTAAAGGGGAGACAAAAATATTGGGGAAGTGTGAACAATCTCACGAGGCACTCGCCATATTGGAGTATATTAGAATGCGCAAAATCACAACTGTACTAACATCGCAAGACATTAAACAAGATTTCCCGGACCTGGTATATGCCCCAGGGTTTAATGCCATTGCTGGTTTACTTTTAGTACCCTTAAGTACAAGCGGGACTGATATCATCGTTTTCTTCCGTGCACCACAAGTCAAACAGGTGAAATGGGCTGGTAATCCATATGAGAAGTTTATCAAGGAAGGTACAGAAGGTTACCTTGAGCCCAGGAAAAGTTTCAAGGTATGGAACGAGACTATAATTGGTCAGTGTCGCGAGTGGAGTGAGGAACAAGTCGAGACAGCAGCTGTTCTCTGCCTTGTTTATGGAAAATTCATCGAAGTTTGGCGTCAAAAAGAAGCTGCTATGCAAAGCAGTCAACTGACACGAATCTTATTGGCAAACTCTGCTCATGAAGTCAGGACTCCGCTCAATGCAATTATTAACTACCTTGAGATTGCTCTCGAGGGCGCACTGGACCAAGAAACAAGAGATAACTTAGCTAAATCACATTCTGCTTCCAAATCGCTGATTTATGTTATCAACGACTTACTCGATTTAACCAAAACGGAAGAGGGACTCGATTTGATCAAGGACGAAGTTTTTAATCTTCCCGAGACTATACGAGAAGCAGCCGATTTTTTCCAGGGCGATATAAAACGAAAGGGTATCGAATACAATATAACTGAGCACCCTGGAGTACCACAATTGGTTCATGGAGACCAGAGACGTGTTAGACAGGCTGTTGCTAATCTTACAGCTAACGCTGTCCAAAATACGATAAGCGGTTATGTCCACGTTGAATTCTGGTTACAGGAAATCTCGGATCGTAATGCTAGTGTTGAGATTGTGGTACAAGACTCGGGAGCTGGGATGTCGAACTCGAAGCTTGATTCCTTGTTCAGAGATCTCGAACAGGTTGATACTGATCACACAATTGAAAACGATTCGGATGCTGAAGCATCTCTTCCCAATGGTAATCGCATTTTAGGTCTTGGATTAGCAATGGTGGCGCGAGTTATCAGGAATATGAATGGACAATTACGACTAAAATCGGAAGAAGGAAAAGGTTCTAGATTCGTCATTCAATTGCCCTTTGTCCTACCGGATGATAATTCTAAATCTATTGGGGGCAAAGAACGATCTAGCTTTTCTAACTCGCTCTTACTCGAACAAACACCCTCAATCACAACACCGCCCGCTGTCGATACTGAAGGTGAGGTAACGCTTATCGAAAAACCAAGTTCCGTTAGACCTGAAGGTCCTTCTCGTAGACTTAGCAAGGAAGAAGTTTCGAGTTTACATAGCTTCAAAACAGAGTCCAGTTCCAGAAGCGAGAAGAGTGAGGTTGATAGACTCATCGATGCTATATCCGGACCCATTGGCGAAGAAAATTTCGATGGTTTACAACAAGTTAACAGTAGAGAGAGTGGACAGAATCGAAGAGGTAACGCCAGTGGAAATGCATCTATATCAAGTCATAACTCGGCACGAATAAAGCGTTCGGGACAATATAATTCTTCAACAGATGTTCGTTCGAGTGCAGAAATTCCTGGTTCTGAACGAGTTACAGGAAACAAAACACCGATTAAAGCTATTAGGATGCCGGATGAATTTAGTGAAGCTGCACCTAAACTTCCGGCTCATGTTGCGTCTAAGATAAAGTTCAACGTTCCATCTGAGTCTTCACCAAAGGAACCACCTACACCTGAACGTCAACCTCTTAATACGGAACGATTGAATGTTTTGGTTGCTGAAGATGATCCGGTAAATAGTCGTATTATCAATAAGAGATTGGAAAAGGGTGGTCATGTAGTATATCACACAATTAATGGGGAAGAATGTGCAAGTGCTTATGGGGATAATGTTACCAATGTTTCAAAAGATCCTGCATCTCCTTCATTGAGCTCACGCTTTGATGTTGTATTGATGGATATGCAAGTAAGTTTATATTCCCCAATTGTTTTTATGTATTTTTTATCTTTCGATTATCGGAAACTAACTAACATTCACTAGATGCCGATAGTTGATGGACTTAGCTCAACAAAAATGATCCGATCATTCGAAAAAACCCACCTCGATCTCTCCCCCCGTGCCTCCCTAAACGGACGCGTACCAATCTTCGCCGTTTCCGCCTCCCTCGTCGAGCGCGAACGACAAACCTACATCGAAGCCGGCTTCGACGGCTGGATCCTAAAACCAATCGATTTTAAAAGATTAAATGTACTGCTGGAGGGTATCGTAGATGGGAAGGTAAGACAGTCTTGTCTTTATAAACCGGGGGAGTGGGAGAGGGGGGGCTGGTTTCATGGTATGCCGCAGAGTGCGTTACAGAGTGAGACAAGACCGTCGGGGAGGACGCCGGTGAGTAATCCGCCGCAGAAATGGGGGGGAATGAGACAGCCGGATGCGGTGGATGCGGATGCGGATGGGAACGATTCGGGGACAGTGACGCCGATTAGCGGGGGAAGAGAAAGGGTGCCGTTGATTGTTGATGAGAGGTTAAATGATACGGATGAGTTGGGTGATTCGGGGGAGAGTGAGGGGACGGAGGGCAAGGATGGGGTGGAGAAACATGTGTTGAATATTGAGGAGGCGGGGGATGATGATGTTACTCCGACTGGTGAGGGGGGGGCTACCGGGGGTGATGGCGATTTGGAGAAGAAAGTTGATACTGAGAAATTGAAGGAATCAACGGGGAAACAAATAGAGGATGATCTTAAAGATACAGAGGCCGGTGACGGTGTCGGGGGTGAGGTAGCTTCGGCTGGATGATGGATCGACGATACGAAGATATGATGGAGAAGGAAATAATTATGCACGATATCCTGTGAAGGAAGATTAGCTCTTTCCTCGGTCGAAAAAATCATAAACCCTCAGGCTAGTACTGGATCGAATAATGCATATAGATGATGAATGGAATGGAATGGAATGGAATGAATGGAATCGAATTGGCGATGTCTTTTTCGGTGTATTGTGTTGTGTTGTGTTGTGTAGCGTTCGTTCGTTCGTTCGCTTATACTTATACTTATACTTGTATTATTGGAGATGTGTGGAATGGGTATGGGTGGGAATGCGTATGGGTGGGAATGGAATGGGTATGAGATCAGATGAAAGAAAGAAAGAAAGAAAGAAAGGAAATTTTTGGATCAGAGAGTGCAGATGTTTGTTGTATACCATGGATGGATGATGGATGGATGATGGAGGAAGGAAGGATGGATGAAAGATGGATATGAATAAGTGTAGATTGGTGGATGGGATAGATGGGATAGATGGGATAGATAGGGGAAGATTAATGAAATGAATTGAATTGAACTGAAATGAACTGAATGAAATGATATGAACTGAATGAATTGATATGGGGTGATATGAAATGAAATGAGGTGACTTACTAGATTAATTGTAGTTGTAGTCGCGGTTATAGTGATGGTGATGGTGATGATGGTGATATATAAATAATTAAATTAAATTACTAATGTATAGATAGATAGATAGATAGATAGATAGATAGATAGATAGATGTGGAGTGAATGGATGAATGAGTGAGTGAATGGATGGATGGATGGATGGATGGATGGATATGGATATGGATATGGATATGTGTATGTATGTGGAGAGGCGCGGGGGAATTTGAGATGGGTGGGGGGTGGGGGAATGATGGGATGGGATGATGGGATAATGGGATGGGATGGGATGTGAGAGATTGAGAGATATGAATGAATGAATGGATGGATGGATGATGTGAGAGATTGAGAGACGTGAGAGACGTGAGAGACGTGAGAGACGTGAGAGACGTGAGAGATGTGAGAGACGTGAGAGACGTGAGAGACGTGAGAGATGTGAGAGATACTATAAGTATGATATAATCATCCCCCTATCCCCCTATCTATCCATCTATCCAAGTGAAATATTTGTTTGCTTGCTTGTTTATCTATTGATATATATGAGAATATATATATAAGAATATATATATATATATATATATAATCAAAAAATCAAATAATCAAACCTTAAAATACAAGCAAGCAAGCAAGCAAGATATCAATCAACCAATCAACTAAGCAATTAATAAAAGAAGAATGAATGGAGAATGGAGAATGGAGAATTATACTATGCTATGCTATACTGTGTATACTATGCTATATTATATTATAATATTAATTAATAAAACGGATAACTGGTTTAATCTATATATATATCATCCATCTATCATCTATGTAAATATCTATCTATCAATCATCTATCTATACTCGGTTAAATTAAAATTGAAGCACGCGCAAATTACCGAAAAACCCTCAAAATCGATGATTTTATATAAATCACCTCTTGCGCCGACGTAAATAAATCGATCAATTATTTATAAAATTATTTAAAATTTTAAATTTGAATTATTTTTATATTAAAATATTTATTATTAGTATATAAAGATTAAATAATGATTTTAAAATTTATAATATTTAATGAAATATAAAATAAAAATTATATAAAAATATAATATTTTTAATTTGATTTAAATTAAGTAAATCATTATATTAAGAAATAATAAAAATATATATAAATATATAAAAAACATATTTTTATTTGATATAAATATTATATATATTAAAAATATTTAAAAAATATAATATAATAAAGTTAAAAAAAATATATATAATATTTATAAATATTAAGTATTATTATAACTTCGATTTTTAAAAATTATTAAAATCATTTTAAATTTTTATATATGATAATTTATATCTTTATAATTAATATATTAAAATATTATTTAATATAATTTTGATTTGAATGAATTATTAAGATTTTTAAAAATTTTAAAGAGTTAAAAATACTTTTAAAACTTCGACTTTTCAAGACTATTATATTATATTTTAATATATAATATTTATATTAAATAAAAGCTTTTGTTTCTATATATTCATATATATCTTCATTATTTCCTAATATAGTAATTTACTCGATTTAAATCAAGTTAAAAATATTGTATTTTTATATGATTTTTACTTCATATTTAATTAAATATTATAAATTTAAAAATGATTATTTAACCTTCAAATTTTAATGATAAATATTTTAATATAAAAATAATCTATATTTAATATCTTAAATAATTCTATAAATAATTGATCGATTTATTTACATCGGCGCAAGAGGTGTTTTATATAAAATTATCGATTTTGAGGGTTTTTCGGTAATTTGCGCGTGCTTCAATTTTAATTTAACCGAGTAACTAATCAATAAATAATTAATCAAATAATAATTAATCAAATAATAACTAAATAATAAACCGCAAATCGTAAATAACAAATCGCAAACCATGCAATAATAGAAATCTTAATAGTTGAAAGATGCATGCAAGTAAGTAAGTAAGATATCAAAAGCAAAAACAAATACAAAAACATAAGTATAAATATATCAATGCAAACTCAAGATTAATACAAGATTAATAATAATAATAATAATAATATTCACATGTACTCTATTATGTATGTATGTATGGATGGACGTATGTATTAAAAAAGAAAAACTGCAAAAGAACCTTTCCCCCCTCCCCACTCATCGTCTCTTCTCTTCTCTTCTTAAATCTTCTCTTCTCAAATCTTCTCTTCTCAAATCTAACATAGAAAGAAGCTCGAAAAAAAAAACATCTCAAAAATTATCGAAATAGGTATCGAAATAGGTATCGTATCGTATCGAACAAAGACCACCCTACACACTATCCACACGCTATCCACACGCTATCCACACGCTACCCACACGCTATCCACACGCTCTCCACACAAAACAACACTCGCTCTCCCTATCTAACATAAAGATATATATCTCTTTACTTCGAACTCGCGCGCCACTCCAAATAACAAGCAGTACTGTAAGCCCGAACATACGAACAGGATGCTTAACTCGCAAGAAAAAGCAACATCTCGAGAGAGAGAGAGAAAAAAAAAAACTCGAAAATTGTTTGATTAATTAAAAACTAGTCTTAAGAACTAGAACTACCCCCAGAACCGTCGAAAATTGATTCTAAAGATCTGTGAATAAGAGAACGCAAACCAATCAGTAAGAATGGTATGATGGGGTACGAATGAAAATGGGGTATAATATGCTCATCTGTTTGTTTCCAGAGTCCTCGGTGTAGGGTAGATAGAATTAGGATGGAAATGAACCGGGATCCGGGAGGAAGATGAAGATGAAGATGGAGATGTGTCCATGTGCTTCATCCAGGGAGGGGTATGATGAATGGGTATGGGATGGGATGGAATGAGATGGATTGGATAAGATGGATGGGTATAGTATGGGTATGTGTATATGTGTAAGTTTGTGAACGATAAAATTCCTACCTAAGATTATCCTTCTTCAAATCCTCATTCATTTTCTCCAATTGTTCGACTGTAACTCTAGCTTTCGCTAACTAAAAATCATCCTCAAAATTTCGTCAGCCAAGAGTCCTTCATGATTTATTTCTCGCAATAGGGGGATGAATGTTGCTGTTAAGGGTAAGGGTAAAGGGCAAAAAAGAAACGGGGAAGAGAAGAAAAAGCAACTAGAATCTAGGAGAAAGGCTCGCCAACCGAAGCTAACGCCGCAGAAGAATTATCCCCATGTTCACTTTCCGGTGTCGTCGTAGCCCCCGAAGATGTATCATCACGGTCAGCCCCATTGTTACTATTATCAACGTACCCTCTAGAGAAGAGACCTCCCAATGTAGTTGGAGTTTTAGGTGGAGATGCCGATGCAAGTTTGGTCTTTTTCATGTAAATATTAATTCCATATGTGCTAAAAAAAGGAAAGAGAATTTGATAATTTAAGACTTACATTTGCTTCGGCGAGTTCGGCTTCTTTCACTTTTAGGAGCGCTTCTGCTTCTCTTAGACGGGCTTCAGTTTTCTCGCCTTCTTTGCCGGTTTCTTCAAGTAATTCCGTCATGGATTCATGCATGGTCTTGTAATCATCCCTGCTAGTCTTGAGCTGTGCTTCAGCATCTGATTTTTGCTTTTCCAGTTCTGCGTTTGTGGTCTCGAGTGTAGATTGTCTAGCTGAGATATCTTCAATAACCTTAACAGATTCTTGTTGGGTGGCGAGAACAGCCTCGTATTGTTCCTTGAGAGCTTGAAGTTCTTTTCGTAAGGCATCTGCTTCTGAGGTATCTGGTTTGACATTCTTGGCAGCTTCCAATTCAGCCTCAGCAGTTGTCTTGGCAATCTTCTCAGAAGCTAAATCTTGCTTAAGTGCTTCCAACTCCTCTTGTGCTAGATGTAAAGATTGCTTAGATTTAGCAATTTCATTTTGTAACTCGATTTCAACCGTCTTTAACTTCTCAATATCCGACGATGAGGTAGCTTGACTTGTTTCATGCTCTGTCTTCAACGCTGCAAGAGCTTCAGCATGGGCTGATTCATACTGACTTTGTAATGCGGCAATAGCTTCAGCGTGAGCTGCCTCATGTTGACTCTTTAATGCTTCAATGGCCTCAGCATGACTAGCATGAGCAGCAGATAAGGCTTGATCATTAGCCTCGCCCAATGCCTTAGAATGAGCGTCATCATGTTCAGCCTTCAAAGCAGCGATAGCTTCAGCGTGGGAAATTTCATGCTGAGACTTCAAGGCTTCAATGGCTTCAGCTTGAGAAGTCTCGTGTTGAGATTTCAACGCTGCAATAGCTTTAGCGTGGCTACCTTCCAATTTCTCCAACTCACTAGCATGAGTTGCATTGATACTAGATAATGCCAGATCATGTGCTTGCGCCAATGCTTCAGCATGAGCTCTTTCGTGTTCAGCTTTAAATGTCTCAATAGCTTCAACGTGAGCAGCCTGTAATTGCTCCAAATCAGCAGCATGGGTACTATGACCAGCAGTAATTGCACGATCGTGAGTTTCATCGAGTTTCTTGGCATGTTCTGTCTTTAGCTCTTCTAATGCACGAAGATGGGCTTTCTCCTTATTATCAAGATCGACGATAGCGGCGGCGTGGTTTTGCTTTGCTCGTTCCAACTCTCTTGAGTGATTGTCCAAGGTTTCGTCATGAGTTTTGGTCAGTTCCTCGTGCTTAACCTTGAGAGCATCGAATTCATCTCTGATACCCGAGTTTCCTTGCAACGCGTCAATTTCCTTTTGGTAATCTGCAGAGACACTTTCGAGTTCCTTCAAATGCTTCTCGTTCAGTGAAGAAATTTCTTGTGAGTGCTTCTCCAACAACTCAGCAATCTCCTTGGTCTTCTCCTCAAGAGATTGAATTGTTGTTGCAAGTTCTTCCTGAATCTTACTGTGCTGCTCATCCTTATCCTTTCCATCCTTCTCAAGTGACTCTAATATCTTTTGAAGTGATGAGACCTCCTCCTTGGACTTTTTTACTTCCTCTTTGGCAGCTGTCAAAGCAGATTCAGATTCTGATCCAGTAGATTGTAAACCATTAAATTTAGTAGCCATCTCTGCGAGTTGTTCCTGGGCAGAAGTAAGATCCTTTTGCGCCGATTCCGCCGATGCCTTAGCCTTCGAAATCTCTCTTTCCGATGACGCCAAAGCTTCAGCATTCTTCTCAACGGTCTCCTTCAAAGCAGCAGCTTCTCCTTGAAGACCAGAAACCTTCTCGGCATGAGCAACTTCTAGCGACTTCTGGGCCTCAAGAGCTTCATCGAGTTGTTTCTGAACAAGAGCGATACTCTCTTCATGCTTCGAAGTCAATTCATCGAGTTGTTGTTGAACCGTAGCTTGAGCCTCTTCGTGCTTCGAAGTCAATTCTGCGATTTGTTTCTCGTAGTTTGCCGTAGCATCTGTATTGCCTCTAGAAAGTTCTTCCGAATGGCTAAGTTTTAATGCTTCTAAGGCAGCAGTATGCTCTTCCGTTAAAGAATGCTTCAGCCCTTCAAGAGCAGCTGCGTGTTCGCCTACCTTAGATTCGAGCTCAGTCTGCAAAGTTTTGGTTTTTTCCTCATGCTCCGCTGTCAAAGTATTTCTTAACTCTTCGAGAGCAGTTGCGTTCTCTCCGCCTTTAGATTCGAACTCAGCGTGCAAACTCTTAACCTTCTCTTCATGTTCCTCAGTCAGAGTAGTTCTTAATCGCTCAAGAGCATTTGCATTCTCACCACCCTTGGTCTCGAATTCGGCCTGCAAAGTCTTGATTTTCTCTTCATACTCTTCAGACAAAGTTTTCTTCAACTCCTCGAGGGCAGCTGCATGTTCTACGGCCTTTGACTCAAAGTCCGCTTGCAGACTCTTAATCTTCTCCTCATGCTCTTCGGTGAGAGTTTTCTTCAACTCCTCGAGAGCAGCGGTGTGATTTCCTCCGGTAGATTCTAATTCAGCTTGCAGGGTCTTGATCTTCTTATCATGTTCCTCAGTCAAAGATTTCTTCATTTCCTCTAAAGCAGCTGCATGATCACCTCCCTTGGATTCAAACTCAATTTGTAGACTTTTGATCTTCTCATCGTGTTCGGCCTGTAATGACTTGAGGATATCTGAAGTAGCAGAGTTATCAGCAATTGCCTTTTCGAGTTGGGCCTTGAGATCAGCGATCTCGGCTTCTTTCTCGGCAGCGGCTGCAGTAGCCGAAGCATGGGCCTCCTTGACTGCTATTAACTCGGCATTAATAGCTTCCAAAGCGGCAGCATGTTCCGATTTGAGCTTCTCGAGAGCTTCGGCTTGTTCCGAGGCACCCTGCGAAAGTGCTACCTCCTTTGCCTCTTCGACAGCCTTTAATGATGCCTCCTGGGCTTTCAAGGAGGCCTCTTGAGCCTCAGTTCTAGCTGCTTCCGCTTCAGCCAATTGAGTCTGTAAACTCTCCAAAATCGCTTTGTGATCAGCATTGAGCTTTTCGACGAGTTCGTTTTGCGTGGCTCGAATGGTCTCCTCAGCATCAGAAATACGCTTCGCCTCATCCTCGGCCGCTTTGCCAAGCTCAAGAAGTTTCTCTTGCGATGTAGCGATTTCCTTATTCAATTCTTCAATCTTAGTCTCGCTCTCCGCTAACTTTGTCTTGAGTTCCTCAACTTCCTTTGTAGATGCTGCTGTGGCGGTAGCTGTTGAACCACTAATGGATCGAGTTGGTGGGATCGATGATTTAGATTGTGGCGCATGACTGGTTGAAGCTGCTAATGCGGAAAGTCGTTTCTTCGCGTCTGATACAGCTCCGCCTATACCGCCCAGAGATGGCTTTGACATATGAGTAGGTCTAGTGGTAGTCGTGCTAATAATGAAAATTAGTCAACAAATTTATGGAGAAATGCGGGGTTAATGCTTACCCAGGAGCACCTGTTGCCCTCGTAGTAGCTGGGGCAGCTGATTTTACTGTAGCCTTAGGACTGGTTGGGCCAGTAGATGGAGGAGTTGGGGCCACAACAGATTTTCTTGATGCTGCAGTAGAACTCGTCATGGAAGTTGGCCTGGCCCGGCTTTCGGCTGCTGTTGATGGTTTCGTAGCGTTTGCATGACTGCCTGCTGGTGCGAGAGATACTCTTCGTGATGCAGAGGTCGATGAAACGGGTTTTCTGTCTTCAGCGACTGAAGGAGCTCGGTGACTTGCGCTAGATGATGTAGGGCCAGTTGCACTGCTTGCAGGCTTTCGCGCAACAGATCCAGACAATGGGCGTGTTGGCGGTTTGCTCAAACCTCCAGTGGCTCTTGTCGTAGATGAAGTAGTGGTTTTGGCCGCAGAAGATGCTGTTGTTCCAGGACGTCTAGGGGCAACAACACTGGATCGTTTAGGTGCGACATTTTCTTTTTTGGCGCCATTTGCAACCTCTGCTGCAGGAGTTCCTTTCTCAGACCCTTTGTTTGATTCCTTCTCGGTTTCGGTATCTACTTCCGATACTGGCCCAGCAATGTCTTCGTTGGACACAGCATCTGCGGTACCCTCAGCTGCATCTTCGATGGTATCCTCGGGCTCTGGCGATTTTGCAGCATCTTCCACTACTGAATCTTGAGGACTAGTTGGGATTTCCACGTGTGGAGCTGCAACGTCGGCCATGTTGACAAATATTGAAGTATGTAAGGATTGTAGAAGGAAAGATTAATTATTCTGACTGTAAATAATAAAACATTCTATTAGCAATTTCCCGGATGATTCACTGAAGCCTGTGCTCCCAACCCAAAATCCCTAGATATCCATGTGCATGTATGATCCACCAACCGGCAGAAGATGTAACAGAGAATTGGTCAATCGAAGGATCAAGCTCTCACACTGTCGCGCAAACACCTTGCTCTACTAGATGAAAAGAGACACCATAAATCTCAATGTGATCCAAGACTTACGACGTGTCCGGGTCTTGTAATTCGAACCATACCACTTCGTATCAACGCCTTCTAATTGCATAAAATCCAGTGGTTGAATACTCGATTTGGATGGGTGACAATGGATTTGGATTGGGTTAAAAAGAATTTGAAGTTATTGATTGAACTTACAAAAATTATTTCTCCAGATTGGATAAAAGAAAGTAGTGATATTTCCAAACAGAATACCTAATAAGTAGAATAAGAAGAAGAAGAAAAAAAGATCAACTTATGACTGACTGAAACGAATATATCTTGTACAATAGAAGTATCAGATTTTTCTAGAAAGGGTTTTAAAAAGAGAAACGAATATTGTAATTAATGTGATCAATTTAAAGGAATTACGAGTTTAGAGGGTAGAGAATAGAGGGTAGAGAATAGAGGGTAGAGAATAGAGTGTTTTGGAAATATAAGGAGAGAAATTGAGATGATATTACGAAAGTATTAAGTTATTAAGCTCTTCCTTTCCTTTCTTTTCCTTTCATTAGAGAGGCTCTTGAGAGATGGATTCTGGAAATTTTAGGAGGGGACTTTCTGCCCCTGCGGCCGATGCAGGGACCCACCATGGTTAAAGAAAAAAAAAAAAATACTTTCAAGGAGATAAAATTAATAATCCGGTCAATTACCATTTTAAGCTTCATAATACCTAACCTCATACCGTAATACCGTAATGAATTCATATAAAATCTATTTATTATTATTATTATGATTATTATTATTATTATTACATATATAACTTTACCGTATATTTTACCGTATAATTTATCTAAGTAATCCCAAGACAAATACAAAGAGTGTCTTTCTAGTACCAACTACACTACATAGTATATCAATATGCAAGATAATCTCAAAAGTAGAGGCCAACATGCACAGAAGAAGTACATACATATATGCGGTATGTAATCTTGGTACGAGTACACTGACATTTATCTGCATATTCATATTCATATTCATATTCACCATGAACCAGTAACTTGGGAACACTATCTACCATATCTATCATTCCAATAATGAAACCTACCAAATCATCAATCTTTCATTATTATCGTATTTATGTTACAAAACATATACGAATCCAGATCCAGATCCAGAATCTACTGCACCGTCTATTTCTCTTTGAAAATTACATGTCATATTTGATTAAATACTGGTACCAATAGATGTGTTGTCTTTATTGAATGCAGAAAACTGGCGGTAGATAGGATAGTTCTATCTCAACAAGAAGTTAATTCTCCTTTCGATTTGATATAGTATATTCTTCATTGTATGTATGTTTGCTTGTTTGTTTATTTCTTCCAAATCCCGAATCCTAAGTTCCAATTCCCAAATCTTCGATAAGCAAGATGCTCTTTTAAATAAATACCGAAGCCATACTGGATTGAATCGAACCTAATAAATATATATGCCAATATGCTCTCATTGTTATGCTGTCCTTCCCTTCTTTACTGTCCCCTTCTTTCTGAATATGTAAATGCAAAAGCTTGCGATAAATTTGTATATTTAAATATATAGCGATATCTCCACCCTATTGTTCTATGTATTATGTTCTCAAAATTGAAAGTTTCGTAAAGGCCGTGTATTTGTCGTCGTTCTGATAATATATATGGTGTAATGTAAAAATTGATGATTTCGGGATGTTGTGAGTAGTGATGTGGTCTCCTAAAATGAGGTCGCTCCTTTTGATAGAGGTAATTTTGATGATAAAGACTTGTTGATTTTTACTTCATCTCAAGAGAGTGTTGATCGTAGTTGTTCGATGCCAATGACTGCGGTCGTTCCGGTCGTAGAAAGTTCTCTCTAGCTAGTTGTGATGGTGCTCTAGGTTTTCGAACGTATGGGATCCAATGTTCGAAATGACGAACTTGGATTGTGGTTTCTGCTACTGCCCAGCCTAATTGAGTGAGCAAGAAATCAAGATGTGGGAGATAGTGAATACATACCGCCTACGAAAAGAACAAAATTACGGATCAGAGAGGGTGAGAGGCCATGACTGCCTATGAAAACTGTACCAAAAGGAAACAATATTCGAAGGACATTGTCAACGAGTGGTCCACCGACAGCGAATGTCTCGGTCCACGAGGTTGCAGCAGCAGCAGCCTTCTTGAGACTCTCTTGGATTCCGGATGCCGTGAAGCTGGCTTGTTCTAAATTTTCTGCGTGATCATGAATGAGTGTTGTCATATTGCTCACAATTACATTTAGAGCTTCAAATCTCTGTAAAAATCAGCATCGTTTCTCTTTTAGGCTCAAGCGAACTTGCCTTGTCCAACGCATCTTGTCTGTCACCAACGGATACCATTACAGGTATTAGTAAGTCCTACGGTCTGGTCAGTCAAGTCACCCAGGCAAGTAGATTATGGACAAAGCTTACGATCGCGTGTGTCAACCTCTCAAAGGATGCTTCGGCATTGCCTGCGAGAGCATTGATATCTTCCAAACGAGACTTAGCTGTTCCTGATGTTGCCACAAGAGCCTGCTCTTGCGTAGCAGCCATCTCCGCATTGCTTTGAATCACCGTCTCCACAACATTTTTCATGATACGTTGAATATCGACAGTGCTGCCAAGGATTGACCTCAAAGTACTCGCAACGTCCTATTGAATGTCAGTGAATGCGTATAAACTCCGCATGTATGGCAATTCACCAGTGCTTCTGTTGAGATGATTTCGAAGGCGTTTTCAACTTTATTTTTCAACGATTCTGCATGGTTGAAGACTCCTTCGAAGTATGAATCTGTATCATGAGCATGATTCTTCATGCTTTCTTTGATGTGTTGGAGATCCTTCTCTAAGTCTTCGGCGAATTGATTCATAATTTGGACCAGCTTTTTCTGTAGGAAGATAGATTGATCTGCAAATAATTAGATCAATTCATACACGATCGATAATGAGCATACCTTTTTCAATGTCCGAACGAGCAGCCTGGCAGATAAGAAGACAGTTATCCCGATAACTAGTCCAACTCAACCAGTGAGATGGATCTCTTCCCAATCCTTTCAAACAAGCCCCCACTTGATCCGGTGTAACTTCGAGTTTTCCCTCACCGTCTTGAGAAGCTTGAAGTAATGCCGGAAGTCGGAAAGATTCGCAAGCATCCGGAACAATCATACTGCTTCGTTCCATATCACAAATTGCCAGACTTGCTGCAAGACTTTCCACATAATGTCTCTGTATTCGACCACTATAAAGATCATATTCCTTCTGATTAATGTTTTCCAAACCTTCACAGTTGCTCATAAGTAATTGAGCAGCCATTCGATGGCATATTGGCTCTTCTTCGAGTCTTTTCAATTCTAGCATGGCACTGGCGTACATCTCATTGGCTCGATTCCGTGAGTTCACTAACTCCATTCGACTGTTCTTATGAGCTTCATGGTTGCTTTTCTTAGAATTGATTTGATTCTCGGTGTGGGAGATTTGGCTTTTGGATTTCCAGCCAAACCCTGAAACCGTTCCTAAGAATAGATACGTCCAAAGAAGGACTCTGGAGAATAGCATTGTGGGAATATTGGACGCTTTGAATTAGCAGGAGATGGTTTTCTTTTGAATGGAAAGTAAATTAACGTTAAGATAAATAATTGCACTCCAGCAAGGCTCTCAATTCTGGTGGATCGAGGCTTTTCTGATAGAGGTCGCAGAACTTTCTGGAGAATTTTAAATAATGAAAATAAATGATAAATGGTTGAAATAACTGCTGTGGCTTGAGAAGATTTTGAGGTAAATAAGAACTAGAATAGAAGAAGGGTTGTTGTTAGTGTCATTGAGGGATTGAAGATGGTTGATTGAGGAAAGAGGAAAGAAGAAAGGTGAGTTAACAATTTGATTATGAGAAAACTTGGGATAATAGTAAACGAAACTCTCGTTTGCCTCAAGAATTTGAAGTTATAGTACAAGTCATCATAACATCTCGAGAAGGTGAATTTATGGGATAAAATCTTGTTCTCCTGTTGAATATGTTCAGTTGGGAGTGAATACCGAGTATGGGTTTGGCATTTTGGTTTTTGCTCTTTCCTACTGGAAATATGGTATTGGTGTGTTGTGGTGGTATCGCGATTAAAATCGTAGAGCTTCTCTCGCACGTGTTTTTGGTAGTTTACTTGATAAATCTTCACCTTTGAGTCATTACAGATTAATGTATGGTGTGCAAGCTCCAATCATGCAGTGTTTTAAATCCTTTTCTTTATATTTACTCCCCAGCTTCTCTTCTCCTCCTATCGACCCGTGAGAGAGGATGGCATAGCTATGTTCTTTCTAATATCACATGACTTTTGAAGTAACTCTCATAATGTTTGATAGTAGATATACCATTATTAGGAAGCTGATAGAATCATTGGAGTAGAAAAGAGGCCATACTGGCATCAAAGAGTTTGGCAGTATCAATCCTGCTGGGATCTGGTGTGTTGGCTGGTGAGATTGCCACTCATGGAATAACTAGATATCATTCAGTCTTCAAGGATTGCACTGTATACCCCAGTTCCATCCTTCCTCTTCACATCTTCCCCCGGCCTTCTCAACAATATCTCCTGATCAAGACCCGACATAATCCCTCCATTACTATACGAATTTGGAGGCCTATTTGCTTGTCCATTGGGAAATTCCATATCATATTCTACCAATAAGGTTCCTATAATAAGTTTATCCATCGCACTGGCATACCAACGTCCCGGACATGTAAGTCTTTCATTCCCCCAGACTAGATTTCCTGGTTCAATGCCGGTGAACTCATCTAATGGATTGATATTCTTTAAACCTGCTGATGCTGATAATTTGAAGAAACGGTTCCCGTCGAATATGTTGGGGTTAGAATAATATGTGGGATCTCGAGACAGAGATTCTGCTGCCATGTTGATACATCGTTTGCTTTACAATCCAAGTTTTGCCTCTCTAATATAGCAGGTCCTAAAAACGTTTCAGCTTTGGAAATAATAGCTTCCATGCGACTCTTCGGAGCAAGAAATGGTGGGAGAAGAGGATGTAAGAGGCGTGGGTATGATCGAAGTGTATTGGCGGTGTATCCAACCTCTGATAAATAGGCAGAGATGGTATCAAGCCAGCCTTTATCACGGGCGAGTGGTAGGCCGACAAAAATGCGTGAGGATACAGCTAAAACTTGATCGTATATATATACATATGTGGGGAGTTCGGCATATCCTGGGTTGTAAAATATAAGTAAGATAAAATGTTACAGGAATGAAGAAGCCTACCTTGTGGGTTATAAATTATCAAGAATCTACGCATGGAGAGTGAGAGCTCAGCAGCTATATCCGGTAAAAACTCAGCTACGATAGAATACAACCATCAGTCCAAGCTCCAAATTTGCATTTAGAATTTCGATTCGCACTCACGCAAATTCTGGGTCAGCTGTACCCTACAAACATCGGAGTGTTAGCGACTCTCAAGAATCGTATCTACACCACTATAGTAACCTAAGTGTTTCTCCACAAGAGCAGCAGAGTGACTGAGTTTTGATTCTGGTAACATGCGTAGCTCTGAGAGGTATCTAGGAGGGATAATGATTCGTTCCATATCTTCTGTTTGCACAGCGAAAAGATCGTTTGGGTACTAAATAATCAGTCAGTAAGTCGACATACTAGTATGTGACAGGGTCAACTACCTTATGATAACCATCGCCAACAAGAACATGACCTCTTTCCAGAAATTCTTTCCTCACAGCTTGGTTATTAATTCCAAAGACACCTGGAGTCGTTCCGACTCTGGGGATGGCAACTTTGCAGCGGCGAGGTCTATCCCAAGCAACTTCAACGCACAAAGTAAAGAGACCCGATATGTAAATACTGAACGACGTGATTGCTCATCTGGGATCAAGAATTATTCCGAGGATTGAAAATACTTGTGAAAGTCGGGCTTTGGAGGTAAAGTCCGATACGGTCACTCAGCCCAAGATGTAGAAGAGTGGCAGATGGTAGTAGGTACTCAACCCATGTAAATATTTCAAGTAGAGTAGCAACAAGAATTTTCTTGTATGCACAGCGAAATGATCATGATTGGCGACACAGATACCGGATTTGGGACCACCAAAAATCCTACTTCGAAATCTAACAAATAATCATGAAACTTAGTTTGCAACAACCGATTTTGAAATATAAGTGGTGAATCTTTGGAGAACAGAGACCAAGCTTCCAGTCAGAAGTCAAAATCTAGCCTAAAGCATCTGTTCTTCGCACCACTTTGGATGGCTGAGGCACTTGTACTCATGCATTGAAACCGCGTTGCCCTAGATTACGACCAATATTCGTCCAGGAAATATCGAGTAGTATACCTTACACAGAATCGCACGCACTGTCTAAGCACATTTAATGTAGATGTCGGTATGTAAGATTGCCACAAGAGGACTTCCTCTCATCATAAGTTCTTAAAATGCAAAGTAGAGAAGTGGTAAAAGAGGATATGCCAGTTCATGTCCTAGTTTTATGTGTGCCTGTAGCAACAAAACGCTGCTTATATATGACAACAGAATAGTTGGGGAGTAAACCAGCCCAACATTCCCTACTTCTGTGATTTTTCATTTCTTTGAGTCCCTCCACGTAAAAGTTGATAGCCCACACGAAACGTAGTCAAATTCCCACTAGATCACGTGTATTACAGCATTTCCGCGCTAAACCATTTTCAATCACATCACCTTAAAATCTACCCAAGACCAATCTTCAATCCCAAGAAAACAGCAGCAATAAACCCACCATGCTGTCCACCGCCCGATCCAAAGGTCTCGAAAGGGCCATCGCCTCTACCACATCGATATCAATCCCCTCATTTCTCCTCCCCGCCTTCCCAATCGCCTCCCGACCATTCTCTTCATCCGCGAGTCGACAATCTCATATCGGAAGTGCAGTATTAACGATTCCCCCAGAGGTTAATTTCACAGTTGTTCCACCGCCACCTAGGGCGGCTAAATCTGCGGTTGCGGGGAGACCTACTGTTAATATTGAGGGGCCGTTGGGTATGTAGATGGATTATTTTTGGGGCGAGAATATTGGCTGATTTTATGGCTAGGTAAATTATCTTTAACGATACCGTCATTTGTGAAGATCAATCATGATACCTCTACCAGGAAGGCGACCGTGAGTGTAGAGAATAGGGAAATTAAGAAACAGAGAGATATGTGGGGTGAGCATAATTCAAATACTTTGAGTTTATACGACATGGCTAACAGAAATGTAGGTACCACACGAGCATATTTACAAAACCACATACAAGGAGTATCAGAAGGACACTCGGCGATTTTACGATTAGTAGGAGTAGGATACAGAGCCACAGTCGAGAACACCGCAACGACCGTATCGCCCGAATTCGAGGGCCAGCAATTCGTTATACTGAAGGTTGGATATTCCCATCCTATCGAATTACCCGTCCCGAAGTTTGTGAAGGCGACGGTTCCGCAACCTACTCGTATTTTGTTGGAGGGACCAGAGAAAGAGGTTGTGTTTTCTTTTGCGGCGCTTATTAGAGCTTGGAGGGTTCCGGAACCGTATAAGGGGAAGGGGATTTTCGTCAATGGGGAGACGATTAAGTTGAAGTCGAAGAATATTAAGTAGGGGTTCGATTTATGTATAATGTCACATGTAGATTTATGGGATTATATGCAATTAGAAGAAAGATCATGCCATTTTATTGTTGCGAATATAGGCATCTATTTTTTGGCCAATACTTCCTTCACAACCTCCAGGATGTGGTCATGAATGGGAGCAGGTGCTGCAACAACACCCTTGTTTTCGGCCAATGTTCTTCCTTTGCTGAAATCCAATCTACGTCCTAAAGTATCTGTGACTTGACCACCTGCCTCACGCACAATGAGATCTCCAGCCGCGTGATCCCAAATCTTCTCTTGGTAATCCGCACGAACGGGAAGTCTGAGGTAAATATCCCCGGCACCTCGAGCGATAGATCCATACTTTGCCTGAGAGTCCATTCGGACACTAGCTTTGGTGACACCTAACTTGGTAGCAATCGCATGTTGATCGCCATGGGAAGAGTGGCCTGCCTCAACACTCTCACAGAATGTTGCTTGTCCCAAATCCTTGACAGGCTTCATGTGAATTGGTTGACTTTTTGCCAAAGCTCCAGCAGTCAATTGTCGACTTGTTGCACCCTGACCTTGAACAGCTGAAAACAAAACACCCTTTCCTTCATCATCGGTTTGCTCCATACCAGTAGATGCATCCAGTGATACCGAATCGTCGACAGGAAGATTTGGGCAACCAAGAACCCCGACTTTAACATCCCCATCAACCATCAGTGCTAGACAGACAGCATATTGACCTCCTCTCAAAAACCCTTTAGTTCCATCAATTGGATCTAAGGCCCAAATTCTTCCCTTACTACCACCAGCACTATTGCCTGCATCAATAGCATCAAGCATAGCATCAACACTTTCAATAGGACCTCCTAAGGTCTTCTCGGCAGAATCATCAGAAAGTTTAGCATCTTTAACCAACTCCCAAATTTGATCCCGTAATTTGATATCTTCTCTCAAAGAACTAGCTTCCTCTTCACCAACAACTTGATCATCTGGAAAGTTCTTTTTAATAGCTTGGATAATAAGAGCCTGAGCCCCAAAATCCCCAATGGTTACAGGGGATTTATCGTCCTTGGATACTGTGCCCTTGGCTTTCTCATGAAATACTTTCTTTGTTAAAATAGCAGCTCTCTGAACGGCAAGTTGTGCAACTTCTAATTCCTTGCTGTATGTAGACATGTTGGTGGCTGTGATGAGCGGCCTGGAATAGGAGAAATGATGAGAAATAAGAGTAACACGGGGTAAGAACCTTGTAATGGCAGCCAGTATGATAATGAGGATTGATATGAAGAAGATGGATTGTTTTGATAGAAATGAAGTTGAAGTTTTCCTATTTCGGTTGAGATTCTTTGTCATAGATTCCTTGGGGAAGAAATCAAATCAATTGTGAGTTATGAGAGAAGGGACACAGAGGGGTAAAGTCGAGATCTCTTCGTTGTTCGTTCCCAGTTTTCTTTGGTGGGGTCTATAAAAATATGTATGCAAGCTTCCAAGCCGAAAAGCATATCATGAAGCAAAGCTACTGCAAGACGAAGGGGTGGCACAGACCAATTGAAGGATGGAAGAAAGGACAAGGGCCGTACAACCGCCCATTGATTGATTAAATACTTTTTTATTAATCTTGAGTTACTCGATAAATAAACATCAAAACAAAGAGTGAATATTAATATTTGTTCGATTCCAGAAGACGACAATATAAGAGAGTATCAAACTATCAATTTTTCAACTAGCCTGTTGGCTCTATAGCCATGAACACGACAAAAAGAAAGTTCAATGCCCTCTTGAATGGCTTAGGGACTAAATCGAACTCATCACTGTCACAAAAGGATGTAAATAAGACGCCGGAAAAATCGAACAACGATACAGATGTTCAGAAAAAGCCACGAATAAGTTATTCATCAAATATTACGAACAGATTATCTACAATAACGAAAGTATCGTCTGGACCTTCAAACGAGTTCGAAATTCCTCATCGCAAATCAACAACTGTTGTAACTCCATCTACTATTATTACTGAGACTCCCAAGTATGCGCCATGGGATCGGACGGAATTCCTCAAGCGTCTGAAATCGTTTTCGAATCTTACAGACTGGACCCCAAAGCCGACACGAGTTAACGAAGTTGAATGGGCTAAAAGAGGTTGGGTTTGTCAGAAAAAGGAGAGGGTGAGATGTTGTTTGTGCAATGTGGAAATATTGGTGAAGTTGAATAAAAAGCAAGAGGAGGATGGAGAAGAGAAGGAAGTCTATATTGCGGAAAATATCGGTGGGTTTTTTAACACTGTCTTGGGCATGAAATACTGACAGACTTATCAGAGAATGCCTTGGTAAACAAATATGTTGAGCTTATTGTTACTTCACATGAAGAGAGTTGCCTCTGGAGGAAGAGGGGATGTGATGGTACGGATATCATTATCTATATGCTGCGCAGTACTAATTACTCTGCAGATCTCATTTTCAAACTACCCCTCAGCAACACGCAAGTCACCATGCAGATCCTTCACGAACGTTATGATGAAATCCAGTCGAGAGCGGAACATCTGCCCTACCTTTACAACATGCAAGCTCCTGATGGTCTCGATATTGACCTTGCGACAAGCTATCTACCCAAGGGTTTCCTTAAATCACCTCTCCAAGACGAGCAAACAACTCCGAGCGCGGTCTCTACAGAGGTCAATAAAGTGTCATTGATGTTGGCATTGTGCGGTTGGCAGGGACATAAGCATGATCGTCTTGGCCCGCAACTACAGTCAGTTTCATGCCAAACGTGTTACAGAATTCTAGGATTGTGGATGTTTAAAAGCAAAGAGGTTAATCAAGCCGGGGAAGAAGTTGAAGGTGCAATTGTGCCAGGATTGGATCCAATTAGTCAACACCGAGAGTATTGCCCATGGAGAAATGCAGTATCTCAAAACGGAATTGAGGCTGCCTCAAAATCTAAACAGCGAGCTCTTGCTGGATGGGAGGTTGTATTACGTGTTCTTAAGAACGATCATCAATTAAGAACTGGTAGGGAGAAGGGAGACAAGGCATCCAGAAGATCCTACGCTGCCAATCCTGAACACGATTCTGAAGATCCAAATGCACCCGACTATGCGGATGATGAGTCTGCAAAGAGTATTAGGGATGCGAAAGACAAAGAGATATGGGCTCGATTAAGACGTGTTAAGACCATATTTGAGCCGAAGAAATTGAAGAGAACTGGTAGCGAAAAGTCTAAGAAGTCTACTACAGCTTGAGAGATTTGGGAAATATACAAACTACAGGTATGTGTAATGATGATAATTTGCATAGGAGAAGAGATGAAATAGGGTATTGGGATGCGTTTGGCTTTGTAAACGGCGTTTGTATTGGAACATCTATTTCTTTTTGAGCGTAGCATATCGGGATACTTGCAGGATACCCATTACGACAATAACATAATATTTGTAAGATAGCCTGATCTGGATTTAATTGGTAACTTATTAGCTATTCATTGGGAGGACTAGATATCATGAGCACTCATATGACTTTTCAATACTCAGGAACTCCTTTTATATACTTCGCTCTAGCGATTACTCTTGATACCCTTTCTCATTTGCCACTAATAGTGGGGTTCGTGTAAAGTGGTTTTTTATCGAGACCTGATTGGTGATAAGGTTTCCATGACAACATTACAATTTCCTTCTTTTTAGGAATAAGACGCGACTTTGGGCACCTACGTAAATAATTATCAAACGCTTCCCGCGGTACTTTACACAACCTACCTGGTAAATACAATCTTTGATCTTCCCTAGTACTCATGAGGTAAGGGTCTTGTTGTATCTATGTATGGGAGGAGCAATGCTAATATGAGCTAGAAGCGGATTTACTCCATTAAACACAGAAACACCACAACGGACTACGAAAACTCGAGAACGACGAAATACTCGGTCATCACCAGAGGGAGCAAGTACCCCGCCTTTGGAGTTACCTAAACTCCAAAGTGAGAGTCCATTGTCTGCGGACAAAGTCTCATATACTCCAACACTCAGTGATCTCGGTGACTCGAGTTCCATCTTCGATTCGCCTTTCCAAGTTACAGGTCGTGGTTCTCTAAAGGAGCGCACTGTGATTGTTGTCGATTCACCCGAGTACAAAACAAAACCTACCAAGAAATACAACAACAATATGGTTAAAGAGAGGTCCCCAGCGAAGGCTCCTCTACGCCCAGTAGAGCCCAATGATCGTTCCGGACCACCCCAGAGCAGTGCCCCCAACCCTTTATCTAGCATTCCTAGATTTGGAGAACCAACACTACCGCAATCTCCATTGAATCGGTCATCCAAGCAACAACATGAGGAGCTCTTTATACAACCGAAGTCCAGACCCGATTTTCATAGACCTGCAGACAGACCTGGTATGTTAAGTCTGCCAAGTAAGCTCACATTCACTAATCATTGTATAGCACACCCACATCTTCAAGGTGCAAAAGATATGGCCCGTCATATTATAAATCCTCTTATACCCAGAGCACCCGCCCATTATAACCAGCCAGTTCGTGCGCCAGTATCAGGTTCTTCATCATATTCGACAACTCCCCCAATACCCCCACCTACATTTAGTTCTGGGGGTTTCCAGAGTGTCAACTCATATGTTCCTAGCAACAATTATGTCGACCTCACAACGAATAGACAAGTTTACGATGAGCCATATACCTACGTTGATCCCGCAAAAGCTCAAGAAGATCTTAAGGCATTACTAGAGGGTGTTATGGAGGATGAGGAGGACAAAAAGCCTAGAACAAGATCTCGTAAGAAGAGAAAGGAGGCCGAGATAGATGACTTGACGGCAAAGATCAATGGACTGAATGTGGAATCCGAGGAAAAATTCGAAGTGGCATCTGACAATGAAGATGAAGATGATGGCACGATCGAAGGTATTAATGTTAAATTACTCCCTCATCAAGTCGAGGGTGTCGATTGGATGATAGGTCGCGAAATTGGTACCGGAAAGAAAGGTTTGGTCCCTAAGGGAGGTATTCTTGCAGATGATATGGGTTTGGGAAAAACATTGCAATCGATTTCTCTGATCTTAAGCAACCCCAAACCATCAAATTCGGACGATCTTTACGCTAAACGCAAATTACCTTCTGGTCTAGACAAATGTACTTTGGTTGTCGCTCCTCTTGCACTGATTCGACAATGGGAAGCCGAAATTAAGGACAAAGTCGAAGACAGCCACTCTCTTCGTGTTTGTGTTCATCACGGTCCACAACGTACTAAGCGGTTCCAGGACCTTAAGAAATTTGATGTTGTTGTAACGACTTATCAGATTTTAGTCTCTGAATGGGGCAACTCAGCAGCAGAAGATGATGGCCTCAAAGTTGGTTGTTTTGGTTTACATTGGTATAGGGTAATTCTCGATGAGGCTCATACCATTAAAAACCGAAATGCCAAGGCTACTCAAGCATGTTATGCACTACGAAGTCAGTATCGTTGGTGTTTGACGGGAACGCCTATGCAGAACAATCTCGACGAATTGCAAAGTCTTATCAAGTTTTTGAGAATCAAGCCCTTCGATAATTTGAAGGAATGGAAAGATCAAATCGACAGACCAATGAAAAATGGTAGAGGAGATATTGCGATTAAACGTTTACGCCATTACTTACAAATTTTCATGAAGCGTCGTACTAAGGAGATTTTGAAGAAGGATGGAGCCTTAAATCCAGGAGGAAAGCCGTCTGTTGCTGGAGAGGGAAGCTCTACAGGCTTCAAAGTTACCGAACGTAAGATTGAAAAGGTCTTCGCCGAATTTTCGCCCGAAGAACGAAAATTCTACGAGAGATTAGAGAAGCGCACTGATGCAAGCATTGAAGAGATGATGGAAGGAAAAATAAACTATGCGAGCGCATTAGTTTTACTTTTACGTTTAAGACAGGCTTGCAACCATCCTCAACTAGTCGCTAGCAAGCTTGGAAAAGATAGTGATGCTCTCTCATCTGAGACACAAACTTCAAAATCGAAATCCACGACGGATGTCGATGAAATTGCCGATATGTTTGGTGATTTGGGTGTGGGCTCGAAGAAGTGCGAAGTTTGTCAAATTGAGTTGGAAAAAGAAGCTAGATCGCAAGGTGCCATCCGTTGTTTGGATTGTGATGCTGATTTGGAAGAAATTTCTGGAAAGAAACTCAAGGCAAAGAAGGATAAGAAAAAGAAGAAGAAGAAGAAGAAGACGCATAAGGAGCCTATCGAATCTGCTTCTGACAAGGAAGAAAAGTTTGTTCCTCGCAAACCAAGAAACCGAAACATTATTGAAGATAGTGATGATGAAGAGGAAGAAGGCGAATGGCTTGTTGGAGAAAAGAAGCAAGGTCCCCTTACTCTCGGTAAAGCTGGTGGCAAAGAGGATGAGAATTGCGAAGGTGGTGGTGAGTGGCTTACTTCAGATCATGATTCTGAATTGGACGAGTCTTTCCCAGAGGTCCAAGACATTCTTAGTCAAAAAGTGGTAAATCTCGACAGCTCTGATGAGGAAGATGCTGAAGCATCGGACGAATCAGAAGAGGTATCAGATGAAGAATCTGAAGTGGAAGACGAATTTGGATCGGAAGAAGAGGCGGAACTTGCGACAATGTCTGCATCTACCAAAATCACGCACTTGTTAAGAATTCTCAACAAAGAGGCCGATGAGCATAAATTCATCGTTTTCTCGCAATTCACGTCGATGCTTGATCTGATCGAGCCATTCCTTCGACAAAAAGGTTTCAAATATACTCGATATGATGGAAGTATGAGAAACGACATGCGTGAAGCTAGTCTTGACCGACTTCGAAACGATAAGAATTGCCGAATCTTACTTTGTAGTCTGAAGTGTGGTTCTCTTGGTCTTAATCTTACGGCAGCTACACGTGTAGTCATTTTGGAGCCATTTTGGAATCCTGTAAGTATTACTCCGATGCATTTTCAACCATATAAATAGGCCAATGCTAATTAGATTATACAGTTTGTCGAAGAACAAGCAATTGACCGTGTCCATCGTCTCACCCAAAAAGTCGATGTAATCGTCTATAAAATTACCATCAAAGACACAGTTGAAGAGCGAATTCTCGAACTCCAAGAAAAGAAACGTGAACTCGCTAATCAAACGATCGAGGGTGGTAAGGGCGGAGCTGGTAAACTGGGCATGAAGGAGATTCTACAACTCTTCAGAAGAGATGCCGAACATGCTCCTCCGCAACGTGGCGCGGAGGCTTTTGATTTGGGTAGTAAGCCGAGGATTTTGAAGGAGGGATTGGCTAGTCCGAAGAAGAATAGAAGTCCTTCAAAATCTGGGAGCGCGACTAGTTTGGGGGTGTATGGAGAGAGTGGGAGTAGGGAATCTTCAGTGGCACCACCGCCGAGGAAACTTATGCCGAGCTCGCTTTCGAGTAGGAAGGTGGAGGATTCGATTTATGGGAGACGATGGTGATTTAGTTGTTGATCATGTTACTTTATCTTTGATGGGGAATTGTTCGTCATTCGTGGTGTATTGTCTTTCTATCTATCTAGATATCCCGATGATCTATTAGATTAGACTAGATGGTTGGCTAGATTTTCTTACATGTATTGGTTTCTACGCTTACATTTACATTCTGGCTAGTGTCGAGAATGAATGGATACATATTCGGCGTTGATGGGGAAGATTGTATTGGACGAGAGAGAAGGGGAGTTTCATATATGGATTCTGAGATAGATGGGATGAATGAATAGATGAGCACATAGTATTTATGAGACATGAAATGGCAAAAGTATTTTTTATTCTAATATCAATCTTCAATAGATTCGCAATGTTGCTGTCATGGTTTTTGGTTCGGGTAATACCATTTAAAGCTGCCATATTGGGACCTAAATTTATAGATCTAAGCGGAACTCTACCCTGAGCAATAAATAGGGTCTAGAGAGGAAACACATAGTTAAATAGTACTAGGATTACTCAATTGATAGACAATTATCAAAGTTAGCATGGGTTATAAGTAGCTACTGTAGGTATATTTATTTCGTTGGGTGAAGCTTGAGAATTAGCTAGCATATCATCCTCTGGTAACCCTCAATCAACACTATACTAATACATACCGCGTAACAGTAACCTACCCAGTAACTGCAGTACAACTTGACACAACAACGCCGTGCGTGTTATGTTACTGTTACATATGAAATTTATATCTTCAATTTCTCCCAATACAGTTTCCCATTCTCTGTTTAAAGATTAAAGGTTTATATAAAATTCGATTAAATTGGATGAAATTCTTCGTCCTCTAGGTAGGCAGCGCTAAAATGACGTACCTAAAATCGCAATGGAATCCCTACATTTCATTATCGCCGAACGTTCGGTTCGGCGGAGAAAGAAATAAAGAATGAATAAATGAATTCAATGGATATATAATAATTCGATATCTCTCGCCCATTTCTTCCTCCAATACTTTTGATTTATCTATCTGTTTGTTTGTTACATTTTTGGATATTTAAATTTGACTCCTGATAATATCATATTTCGCATACAAAGGACTTAACTATCTATCAATTAATTTATCAAAATGACCTCCGTAGTAACAGTAGGAAGTACCGGACTCGTCGTAAGAACAACTACCCCCCTCAATTATATTCCTCCTTGCCATCATATCCTATTCATACATACTAACCCCATCTATCCAGGGTTCTCACATCCTCTCCACGCTCCTCACCCACCCCACCATCTCCACCATCCACGTCCTCTCACGCCGGGCTCCCTCTCCCTCTCCCTCTTCCTCTACCTCCTCCCCCAAACTCAACCCCCTCACCAACCCCGACACAACCACCTGGCCCCAATCCCTCAAATCAACCCTGACTCCCACCCCCTCCCTCCTCATCTCCTCCCTCGGCAGCACCCTCGCCTCAGCCGGCTCCCTCGCAAACCAACGCCTCATCGACCACGATCTGAATCTCGATCTTGCCGTCGCCGCTACAGAGGCTGTTCCGCCCGTTCCGGTATACGTGCTTATTAGCAGCGGTTCCGCATCCTCCTCGTCGTATTTCCCATATCTAAAAATGAAAGGGGAGTTGGAGGATCGTGTTAAGGAACTCGCGCTTTCCTCTTCCAAACCGTCCGAGGTGAAAGAGAAGGGGTTTAAACATGTTGTTATTCTGAGACCGGGCTTACTATTAGGAGCGCGAAGTGAATCGAGAGGCGCGGAGTGGATTGCGCAGAAGGTGGCCGGGGGCGCGGGGAAGATATTGGGGGGGTGGGCGAGGGATGGGTGGGCGGTGGATGCGGGTGTTGTGGGGAGAGCGGCGGTTAGGGCGGGGGTGATGGCGTTGGAGGGGAAGGGGGTGGATGGGAAGGAGATTCCGGGGGTGTGGGTGTTGGAGCATAGGGATATTGTGAGGTTGGGGAGGGAGGAGTAGGGTGGTGAGGTGTGTTTGGGGGTGAGGGGTGAGTTAATGTTGAGAAGGGAATGAATTGGGAACGGGAATGGGTTTTGGGTGTATGGTTTTGTTTAGATTGGATATGCTTGGATATGGGTGGCGATTTTATTGGTAGTGATCTATTTGTTTATTTGTAAATCTATCTTATGCTGGGTAGGTCATCTCATTCGTGCATATGTAAATGTAATAATACACAATATTCATTATTCTTATCTCAACCTAGATAATTATAAAGTCCACATCCGTTTTCCTCATACAATATATCATACATACCAATAAAACCCTCCCTTTCTCATCCAAAAGTAATCCTACAATTCTTCCTCCCCCTCACATCCCCCTACTCACTCCCCAAACTTCCCCCCCTTCTCCCCCCTCCCAAACCCACTCCCCCTCTCCCCACTCTGATCCTTCCCCCCGACACTCCTCTCCGCCCCCCCCTCCTGCGTATCCCTCTGCCGACTAACCTCCGTATTCGCCGGACTCACATCCAGCGGATTCGCCTCCCCTTTTCCCCTTCCCTTTCCAGCTTCCTTTAATTCCTCCTCCGGCCTCGTCTTGCTGGGATCAAAAGCTGCAGATTCTTGACGCGCGGCGCCGGCGTCGCTGCCGCTTTTGCTGTATTCGGTGGGTTCGGTGTTGATGCTGTCTTTGGGTTGGGAGTCTTTGCGGGGAAAGAGGGTGGGGGGTGTGGTTGTGAGGGTTCGGATTATCGGGGTGGTTTTGGTTTGGGTTTGGGTGGGGAGACGGGTAGAGGTTGGTTTGAGGAGGGGGCGGAGGATGATGGGTCTGAGATTGAAGGGAGGCATTTTTTGATGGTCTTTTGTTTTTCTTTTTGGAGAGAGATGAAGTTGATTGATTTGGGTTGGCGGTGTGTACAGATCTAGGTCATCGCCACGTTAGCTAGTGTCTATGTATATAGGTACACCTTAGAATCGAAGAAGAGGGGTAACTTTACTTACATAAACCAAATTCTAGTATTGTAATAAAGTTATGAAGAGAAAATGCGCAATTGAAATCAATACCGTTTATTGTGATTGTTTAATTGTGTGATTAATTGATTTGGTAAGAATGGAATTGGAAGTTTGGAAATACTCGAGGTTTACTTGTGAAGTTGGTAGCTCTCTTCTTCAACGACGTCATGGATTCCGTGATATCACAAGCTTGCATACCCCACATGTTCGTCTCATCATTCAATGTTTAGCCCACATATGTACCTAGGTGTGCTTGAGTAAGATCTTACACATCAATTGATTTTAGATATTATGAAATTTACATAACAACGCTCCCAACATGAATTTTCAAATAAGAGTCAATATCAAAAAATCCAAGTAAAGAATAGATCAAATATTCACAATTCCTCAAAAACTCAAACATACTCCAGCCTCTCGCTCCCCCACCCCGGCCCAAGATATCCTAAACCCAACATCAAATCCACTCCTCACCAGAAAGCCCATCTATACCCCCACCTCAACAGCTGCCCCCTCCCCCGTCTGCGCCCAAACCGCCACCGCAATAGTATTCACCCCCCCCCCCCCCCCCCCTATAACCCAATATCCCCGGGGGCACCGGATACGGATTCATATCTCTAACATGCGGATTAAAGCGGCCGTAATGATAACCATTTACGAACAATAGTGCTCGGAATGGCGCGTTCCCGTTGCTGCTTTGATTGACGGGTGTTAGCGTGAAGGAGAGTGAGAGGTCGTGACCGATAGGTGTGGAGAGGTTGAATGTGGTGCGGTAGAATGTTACGCCTGCGTGGGAGAAACCCCTTGATGGGGATGAGATGGTCCAGTTTGTGTCGTCCGGGAAATCGGGAAGATGCCAGCCTAGTCTTTCGGCTGTTGGACCACCTTCTTTGTAATAGGTGCGAACGGGGTCAAGAGTTGTGTTTTTGGGTCCGCCGGCTGTATCGGTTACTTTCCACTTGGAAAAGAGAGGGATATTGGGGCGGACAAATTGCGCAAATTCTCAGGAATCGGCATTCAAAAGGCTTTAAAATTCTAACTACGTACCAAACTCCGGAATTGCAAGCTCAACCCTCTCCGTGCGTGTCATTATGCATTTTGAAAACACCGCATCACCAAGTAATAACTTAATGTCTGTGGTAGACGTTGATATTGAAGCCGTTGGCACGACACATTTTACATGACAAAGAGAGAGTTTGAGAAACAGGAAACGATCTCCACCCAAGGGAAGAAATAAATAGAAATCAAATCAGACAATTCATATAGCTGGTCTGTAGATGACACGGTGTGTACCAACCTTACCAAGAGCTCTAGCACTTAATCATCCCCAATACTATTTTGAAAAGGGCAATGTAGATATCTATCTGAACTCCTCACATGTTAAGGGTGACACAAACGCCGATATGAGAACTGAATGTTGACTGTTATTGTGTTCCGTTGTACTGCAGCAGTTTGTAAGGCTAAAGGCTTTGTGAGACCAAAAATAGAAAAGTGTATTGCATAATCATAATGCCCTGAAAATAATTGGAACAAAGAAAATCTGATAATTTCTCCTACAAAATTCGGTAAAACTATTTATCCGATGACAAAGTTTTGATGATTATGGCGTGCTACCTCGTGCGATCAATAATAATCGAAATTTCTCTACCAAGTTCTCACCTCAATGGCGAAATCCCGAGCCAAAGTGCCAGCAAAAGAGTGAAAGGTGGGTGAAGAAGGTCAATTTATTCGGTATTCCTATAAAATCTCCCTTAATATTCTATATTATACGGAATTATATGAAATTATATAAAATTATATAGAATTATATGGGATTATACCAATAAAAGAAGGTGAAATATCGGAATCTCTTAATTCTTATTCCAAACACCAGTGAATTATCAACTAAAAAACTTTTAAGAGAAACACTAAATATTTTCTCTTTCAAGTTTATTAGTTTTATTATTAGTTGATACTGGTTCTAGAAGTGCTTGTTATCTTTCTACATTTTATTTGTCGCCTCTGCTTGACAAATATTTCTTTTTTCCCTTCTCTCTTTTAACTTCAAGTCGATTTAATTGACTTGAGTATTTTCAATTCCTTCAATTGCTTCAATTCCTTTTGTGTTCTCGAGTTCAAGTATCTGAAGAGCACATACCATCTTATTCTCAGCCCCGGACTACCCCGCTACCCTCTTTCAAAATGGCCGCTCAAACCGATTATGACCAAACCAAGGCCATAAACACAAAGCCAGAAGGTGATGGGTCAAACCAAGTAAGTTTTCAGACTTCAATTCTTCGCATTGTTGACATTTCCTGACAATATTCTTTTCCTAGAAACCATTTGGCGGGGAGACTCTAAACAGCACTTGGAATTCCGACAATGAATCATCTTTCCGAAAATTCTCCTCGAAATCCTCAAGCCTGCCTTTCGGTCAACCAATTGCATACTCTGAAATCAGTGGCCCTACTTATGTCACCGCGCAAACTCTCGTTCAACAAGTAGCATATGCTCTCTCCGATAAGATTTTCTCATACTCTCCTGAGTCCTTCGATTTGGATATTGCTGTCAAGACATGGGCTTCCGAAAATACACAAAATGCAAATGGATATACTACGCAGGTTTCACCTATGCAAACCCGTTCTGGTGCGGGCTCAATCGCTTTGGGATATATGTTTTCTAAGGATTTTGATTTGACCAAGCGACATATTCCTCAATCCCTTTTGGCATCTTCCTCAAGTCTTCATAGTTTACGCTCAAGCCTCGATCAACTCTCTTTGTTGTATTCTGTTGCAAATCCATTTGTTGCCCATGTTGCAGCTGTTGATTATGCACCAGGATCTTCTGGATTGGTTACGGATTATGCTACTGCTTTGGCGGTTGCGGAGGAATTGGGACTTGGTTTGGTTTCAAGCTCTTCTGCCTATGAGGCTCAACATATGTCTCTTTTCACTACATTGTTGGCAAGCATTCTTCCAACCATTCATACATATGACGGGATCACTGTTGGCCATGACACTCTTCGCGTCATTGATATCCTCAACCAATCAGGTCTTAGTGCATCATATAAGAGTATTTTGGATGAGATTACCAAGCTTGGAAAGAGAGCCGATGTCGAAAGCAAGGTTTCATCCCTACTTGAGGCTTTCAACAACGAACTTGGTACATCTTATGGTCTTTTCGAATACAATGGACATACATCTCCAGAGTCTGTTTTGGTGGTCTTTGGTTCGGTAGAGAATTCATTGGCCACCCAGGTTGCCAACAAACTTTCCTCCGAAGGTACTAAAATTGGTGTCATCAATGTTAGAGTTTACAGACCTTTTAATGAGGAAGCATTTTTGAAAGCTCTTCCTAAGTCTGTTCGAAGAATTGCTGTTCTAGGTCAAGTCCTGGACCAAGCTGCTGCATCAGATGTATCTGTACACTCTAACTTGTACGAGGACGTGTTGGCTGCGGCTACATTCTCTGATCAATTCCAAGTTTCGCCTGAGATTATTGATATCAAGTACTCTCGAGCACAAGTTTTTACACCTACATCTGTTGCCGACATTTTCCGTCAACTTACAGGAAATCCTTCTGGTGAATCCGTGTCAATCTTGGAAACTATCCCAGTGGAGCAATACAGCTTCTTTGATCTCGATGACTCAGTTGCTGTTACTGCTCCTTCAGCCATTAGCAAGTTCCTTTCCAGTGATTCTAAGAGCAACATTTTTATCAACCATATCCATGACAACCTCATCCAAGGGGGCGTCGTTAGAACCGATATTCGAAGTTCTAAGAAGTCAATTGAAGCTTCTTACTCAATTCATGAGGCTGATGTCACCTATGTTGGTGATGAGAAGCTCTTGAAGGAGATTGCTATCTTGAAGAATGTGAAGCCAAATGGAAAGGTTATTGTCAAACTTCCAGGAATCAAGGATGAAGATTTGGAGAAGAGATTGTCAACCTTTGTTCGCAATGAGATCAAGGCTAAGAGCATTGAATTGTTCGTTTTGGACCCAACCTTGTCTGAAGCTATTGAGAAGGAACCCGCTCTTGAAACTTTGGTCACTGAACTCGCATTCTTGAAGATTTCTCATCCAGACCTACTTGAGTCTGGCAAGGATAAGATAGCAAAAATCAATGGTAACCCCGAGCAATTCCAAACTGTAATTGCTGATCTAGAAAAGATCGTTCGACAAATCGAGATTCCAGAATCTTGGAGTGAGGTTGAAGCCGATGCTCAAGTTCCTGATCTTCCAGCAACTATTAAATCTACTAGCTTTACTGGTTTCGATAAGGAAGAGGTTGAACCTTTGTCTAAACTCCGTAACTGGCAATCAGCTGCAAAGGGTCTCATTTTCAAGGAAGCATATGGTACCAGTACTGCTCTTCGACCAGATCTTACTGCCAAGACCTATACTATCACTGTTAAGGAGAATCGTCGTTTGACACCTATCACTTATGATCGTAACATCTTCCATATCGAGTTCGATTTGGGTACTTCTGGTCTTAAGTATGATATTGGTGAGGCTCTCGGTATCCACGCAGAGAACGATGTTGAACAGGTTGAACAATTCATGGAATTCTATGGCCTCAATCCCGATGATGTCGTCGAGGTACCCTCTCGTGAGGACCCAAATGTTTGGGATACTCGAACTGTATTCCAATCGCTTGTACAAAATATTGATATCTTCGGCAAACCACCCAAGAGATTCTACGAGGCTCTTGCAGAGTTCGCCACCGATGAAAATGAGAAGAAAGAACTTCTTACTTTGGGTGGACCAGAAGGTGCTAACGAATTCAAACGTCGCGCTGAAGTTGACACCATAACCTACGCCGATATTCTCCTCGAATTCCGCTCTGCCCACCCCTCATTCCACGACATCGCCCGCATCGTCGCTCCAATGAAACGCCGCGAATATTCCATCGCCTCCTCCCAAGCCGTAAACCCCACCACCGTCGCCCTAATGATCGTCGTCGTCTCCTGGGTCGACCCTAAGGGTCGCGACCGTTTCGGTCAAGCTACCCGCTATCTCTCCAATCTCCCCATCGGATCATCCGTTACCGCCTCTGTCAAACCATCTGTCATGAAACTTCCTACTCTTGACACCGCGCCCCTTATTATGGCAGGTCTGGGAACAGGTCTCGCGCCTTTCAGAGCCTTCGTCCAATACCGCGCTATGCAGAAGGCGGCGGGTAAGGATATCGGCTCCATCCTTCTTTACATGGGATCCCGTCATCAAAGGGAAGAATATCTCTATGGTGAAGAATGGGAAGCCTATCGCGACGCAGGCGTTATCACGCTTCTCGGACGCGCGTTCTCCCGTGATCAGAAGGAAAAAATCTATATTCAGGATCGCATGAGGGAGAGCGTGAGGGATATTATTAAGGCGTATATTAAAGAGGAGGGATCATTTTATCTTTGTGGACCGACGTGGCCGGTGCCAGATGTTACGGAGGTGCTGGAGGAGGCGTGTAGGGAGGAGGGGAGGATGAGTGGGAGGAAGGTGGATGGGAGGAAGGAGATTGAGAGGTTGAAGGAGGCGGGGAGGTATGTTTTGGAGGTTTATTAGATTGTTGTTGGGGAGGGAGTCGGGTTGCAGATAGATGGGTAGTTGTTGGTTGATGGGGAAGTTTTTGTGATGGTTGAGATTTTGTTTCTTTGAGATTAAGTTCAGAGCCTTTAGAATATTATCCTTTTAGATACGATAGGATTGAACAAATAGATTTTGATTTTTCAAGACATCCTCTAGTTGTGAATCCCTTACTTCTAGCTGTCAAAATACGGTCATACATGTAATATAATATAAGTATCTTAGTTGTTTGAGATATGCAACAATTGATATACATAACTCAACTCAACTCAACTCACCTCGATCATAAAGCCCCAAGCTTCGAATAAGTGATTAGGTGAACAGATAGATAGATAGATAAATCATAGCATCTCATCTCATCTCATCTTATCTTATCATACCATCATACCATCATACCATACCATAACCCATCCATCCCTGAACTACTAAAACCAAAACATAAGCGCTGCCGCAAGGCCAGAAAAATCAATATCCTGATAGAAATCAGTTTGCTGGTTTATGATGGGATATTTTATTTTATATCTTATATCTGATATCTTAAAATCATCGGATAATCGAAATTAATAAGGGAATTGAAATCAATAAGGGAATTGAAATCAATAAGGGAATAAGCGCAATGCGAAATAAAAGCCGATAGGAAAGCTGGAATGTTTGGAGGATTTCAAGTTGGGGGTATTAGAATGGGGATGAAATTGGGAATGGGGATGAGATTGAGATTGGGAATGAGAGAGGTTATTCTCGGGGTGTTTTGTTCGAGTTGTGCAATGATAGGTAACTTGGTAGATAGCTTGGTAGTTGGATATTTATTGGTGAGTAGGGAGTGTAATGAGGATGGGAGCCTGAGTGTAATGTTATTAGTTCCTAGTGATAAGAGTGCAAGTAAAGCGGGGTGGGGTGTTAAGATCTATAGGGGCAGCGAGTCGTGATTATTTAGACTCTAGAGTTTTCTTGCGTTTATTGGGTGGAATGGGATGGGCAGAGATATTGATATTGATGTTGATATTGATATTGATGTTGATCTTGATATTGATGTTGATCTCGATCTTGGGGAAGCGCGATAGTATGGGAGAGATGGGGATTTATGGAGTGAATTTGCTGAGATCATTTGTTGCATGTCTTGATCAATTTAAAGGTTTTTCTACACCCTTACTGGTGGGAATTTCGGGGTGGGTGTGGAAAGTGAATGTGCTTGATATTTCTGAGATCGTTTGTTGCATATCTTGATCAATTTAAAGGTTTTTCGGGCTCTTACTGGCTGGGCTATGGCTAGAAGATCGGGGCTAAGAGTTTTTATGGACTGACCGTATCAGAAAGTGAATTATTGAGAGCATTTTTGTTGCATATCTCGATGCATTTAAAGGTTTTTTGCACTCTTACTGGTTGAAATTTCTTGAAAGATCGACACTAGTATTGACCGTATCTGAGAGTGAATCATCGAAAAGTTTTTGGTTGCATATCTCGATGCATTTAAAGCTTTTCCGTGCGTTTACTGGCTATAATCTATTTATTCTATGAGAGAGATCGACGCTAACGCTTTTAATAGATTGATGAATCGAAATGAATTTTTGGAGATGGGTGCGTGAGTGAATGATAGCGTGAGATGGGGTTTGTTGCATATCTTGAAGATGACGTCGTCCGGTGGTTTTTGACTACAGATGGTAAGTAGTAGGCAAAAAAGAGTCTGGGTTATGCCTCTTCTTTTTGGTACAAAAAGAGAGGTTTTGAGAGTATGTGGAGCTTTCCGGTATGAAATCTGATTGTGGTTGTATTGGCCAATTGGAAGTGGATCGCCACAACTATGCTATGGGGTTATGGATGGTCCGTTGAGTAGATCTCGTATAGTATACATTTATTTCATTTATAGAAGATTAAGTTTATTTGACTCACATAGAATGAAATGCACACGTTTGAATCTCAAAACGTACCTCAATTCGAAGCACTTTTGGTTCAAACAACCTTGAAATAAATCTCAGCATCTTGTGTCCTTTATGGATTTGGACATTTCGTTTACTGAGGTAGCATGATTCTTGATTCGATCGATACCTTAATGGTTCTATTGTCCTTCACTTTGGCCAAATACCTAGAGATGCTCATCTTGGTTTACGTTTGTGGGTTTGGGCTTATATTTTCTATATTAATATTGAGTTAGTGGATCATAATCACTGAAACTGAACCACGCAAATGAAGCACGTCAACCTATTTAACATGAAAGTTATTATAGGTGAAGGGTGTAGTTAGATCGCGGCGGTCTAGCGGTAGAAGCTTAGGTAAGATATTACAGCAGCGTAGCGGCTGATGGCGCTAAAATACAATATCAAACTGGCGTTAGTTCTAATCTTTAAAGAGGTCCATTAGATACTGAAGACCAGAACAATATTATTGTGAGGTTTATTATGGTTTTTGTACTGTTTATTTATTTTTGCTATTGGGTGGGTGGTTATGGTATACAGTATTAAAATATGAGTATTACATACATGTCTTGAAAAAGATGGCATTTTAAAGCGTAAGTATCAGGAAGTATTATAACATTTAATTATAATTTTGTTGAACATCAATGAGTAAAGTTATCAACTAATCAAAACACAAGCTGCATAGCCGCCAAGTATGCGAGACAGATACAGACACTCTATGGACACTTCTAGATACTCCGTGCTACCCTCTCGTACTTCGCTGTGTACATCATTTCATATCCAAGTGTCAGATCTCCCCCATAGATATCCATATGAAAAATAAAACAAAAGCACAATGAAATAAAATGTTGGCCCCATACGAGTCCGCCGTTCGCACAATCAAGCTTGAGCATATCTCTGGGGCCATAAAATTTAATATAACCCGCGTAAAGTCTCAACTTGGCAATTCCTGTCCAGGCAGAAATCGCCAGGTCGAAACGTGATAGGATATTTGGTATGCGATAGGCACGCTAATCTCAAGCAGATAGATCGCAGTTCTGAAGTCATGGTATGGGTTTTTCTTCTGATAAACTTCTCTTATAAAATGAGGACCTGCGAGGGCGCCGAAAGCCTGGTGCAGACTACATTGCGATGATCTAAGATGTTTAGAATATCTACACGGGTGAATTAGTTGAGCAGACTATCCGCCATGGATGAATTTCTTGGGGAAAGAATCAAAGAATTACTCCCTTAGTTGAAATTCTTAAATCCAGACCGCGTGGCTCCTGGTCAACTGTTGCTACGTTCTCAAATGCGTCTTAAGGTTCGTGCAATACTTCCCTCTCAATCAACAATCCAGGCAGCGCCATCAAGATCAAATACCCCGACCATTACCATGTTACTCCTATTGTGTAAACTCCAAAGATACTCGAAACCTCCATCCATCCATCCATCCATCCATCCATCCATCCATCCATCGCATCGAACCATTTGCTTGTGCCCCAACTCAACAATTCAAGTATTCCATCTCAAGCCGCACTCCCCTGCTGAGTTTTAACTGCCACATTAAGAACCGCGACAATATTGACTTGTTCCATGAATTGTTGAGCCTTGCACCTTCTATTACCTTTTGATCCTTCGGCCCTTCAATCCAGTCCCATGTTTCAAGTATTCGGCCTCAAGTTGCACTCCCCTGCTGAGTTTTAACTGCCACATTAAGAACCGCAACCATATCGGCTTATTCCATGAAGAGACTGAATCGTTGAGCCTTGCACCTTATCTTTCTTCCCAATCCTTCAATCCTTCGGTACTTCGATCCTTCCGCCTTTCAGTCCAGTCCCATGTTTCAAGTATTCGGCCTCAAGTTGCACTCCCCTGCTGAGTTTTAACTGCCACATTAAGAACCGCAACCATATCGGCTTATTCCATGAAGAGACTGAATTATTGAGCCTCGCACTTTATCTTTCTCCTCAATCCTTCAATCCTTCAGTACTTCGATCCTTCCGCCCTTCAGTCCAGTCCAGTCCCATGTTTCAAGTATTCGGCCTCAAGTTGCACTCCCCTGCTGAGTTTTAACTACCACATTAAGAACCGCAACCATATCGGCTTATTCCATGAAGATATGAGAATGGACTGAAGAGGAAAGCATCATCATCGTCATCTTGTCGAGACCGGGTCGAGTATCGAGTCCTTATGAGTCTGGCATAAGATGTCATTCATAGCCACATTGTGTTGTGTTCCCGCATTGCATCACCCAGCGAAGTCGAAGTCGAAGTCGAAGTCGAAGTCGAAGTCGAAGTCGAAGTCGATATATCCAGTCTATAATAATCCAAAGTCCACTCACCCCTCATCACAATAGTCGTAATCGATCCCCGAAATCATTCGCATCCACCATGGTGACAAAATGACAAAACGCCCAGTAATAATAGTTATAATGTAGCGTAAGCTGAAAATGAAATCATGGACAAAGATATTTATGGGAAGGAAAAGGTTCCCTCGAAGAAGAGGGGAAACCCTTCTATTTATGCACAAAATCTCACGGTGGGTGGCGATTCTTTACAGGATAGAGAGAGATACTGCTGAATCATTTTAAATGACTGTTGAAGTGAATTTTATCATCAGCTTCAGTCATCGTTCCGGTGACCCGTTGCTTTATGCACGCGCGCAATGTGTGTGATATACGGGGATTGTACGGAAGATGATCAAAACAAGCAGAGAGAAAGAATAGAATAGAATAGAATAGAATAGGATAGAATAGAATAGGATAGAATAGAATAGGATAGAATAGAATAGGAATACCCCTCAAAGTGAATATACTCGTAAAAATTAATTTACACGCACAAAATGTTGTAACTTGCAAAGCTCAGTAGAATTAACTCAGTATCCAGATAACCTCTCGTTTCTGAATATCAAACCTCTCGATATAATAAATCCACCCAAGAATAAAAGTGTAAATACACTCAACCCCCAATTTGCCAGCCATGCAATTCAATATCCCCAAATCCATCAATCTATCCATCCATCCATCCATCCATCCATTCATCCACTCACCTTCAAGAACGCAATCATAAGCTCCTCGGGGGGTCAAACCGACCGACTGACTACTTCAGACAGAACAAGCAGGTAAATCTAGAAATCTATCTTGCCAACACCGAATCCAGAATCAACTAGACACTGTGAATGATAGGGGTGCGAGTACTGAGATACGAGGTGATAACAATGCAGAATTTTGACTGGGGGGTCGATGGGAATCTTGACGTGACGGATTAGGAGTCTGAGATGGTTGTTTATGTATGTATGTATGTATGTATGTAGGTACTATGTAGGTAGGGAGAGAGAGGGGATTGCTAGTAGGTACGCGGCAAATACCCACCCAGAATCTCGAATCTCGAATCTCGAATCTCGAATAGAGTTGAGGAGGAGTTTTCACCACTGGTATTCGCGTTTCCATTGAGATTATTGATATGATATGATATGATATGATATGATTTAACGGTATCGTTTGTATAAAGCCAGTCCATGTACAATAACGATATTTTCCACTTTCTTTCTTTGGAAATAGTAACGGTACGTACCTAGGTATTCTCGTTCGTTAATTAATTGTCCAATGGGATAACTTAAAATGGCAATGTGGTATAGCGGAATGTGGTATAGTGGGAGGGAGGAAGTAAATAGTTATTGGAAATCTAGAGAAGGGGGATATAGAGTAGAGGCTATGCAGGTAGGTAATAAATAGGTGGATGGATATTTGCAGTAGTGGTTTTGAGTGGTTTGAAAAGCTAAACTTAATTGATACAGAGAGTCTATGGAAGTGGAAGTGGAAGTGGAAGTGGAAGTGTCTTTGAGGATTTCAATTGGTAGGTTTCATTATACGCCCAGGTGCCAGGTGGTAAGTAAGGAGAGTTGATTTTTCGATTGATGTATCGGTATCCTTCTTCTTGGTTAATGGAGGATGTTTGGAGTTAACGAGATCGAGATGTCGTGTAATGGGCGCTTTTACTTTTGATACCGGTATCCTTTTATACAGCCATGACCTGAATATACTGCAATAAAATCAATGGATGGATTATTGAAACTTATTACTTCTAATAACTTAAATAATATGAGGAATTATGTATTTACTATCACCACCAGGACTATTATTGTAGGCTCAATTATCCAAATACATATGAGGGGGATCGAGTCTCTAATTTTTATTTTACGGAGTAGTTACTGTTACTTCCACTGATTCAAATCCTCTTAGAAACTAGAAACTATAAACTATAAATTATATGCTATATATAGCCTATTGAAAAAGCCTCCTTTATTTTCTTTATTCTATTTTAATTCGAAAAGAAGATAGAAAAGAATTCTTTAATCATATTTCAATATTCCATACTCTCTCTATAATCTTTCTATAATCTCTCCATACTCTCTCTATAATCTTTCTATAATCTCTCCATACTCTCTCCATACTCTGTCCATACTCTCTTCATACTCTCCATATTAATTTTCAACTCTCAACTGTCAACATATCTACTACGTTAATATACCTAGATACGAGTAGTAGGTATTTGGGTTACATTCTTCCCTCATCCACCACCACCACCACCACCACCACCACCACTACCACCACCAAAACGCCTGTCCGTACTACCCATGCTGTATCTCATCCCGCCCCCTTATGCCTGGCCCGCTCTAGATCCCCTTAAACAAGGTTCTCACTCAAAAAGCACAGACATAAATTTTGTTTATTTTTACAGATCTGGAACTCAAATCTATAGTACTAAATAATAAGCAACTTATATTTAAATATAAAAATATATATATTAAAAATATTATAATTAATGTAAAAAATATATATATATATATATATAATATAAGTTCATCAAATTAAAACGCGATTTTTTTTTAAAATTCGCTTAAATATAAGTTGTGGGTTACTGTACTGAAAAATCCTGGTCAATCAATATATTTATATTTATATTTTTGGGGGGCTTTTCCTCTTCATACTAGTAGAGTAAAATAGTAAGAGAAATTGAGAAATTGAGAAATAGTATGGATACTGGTAGAGGTATGGTCAATTGTATTCAAAACTCAACTCACACAACTTCTTCTTCTTCTTCTTCTTCTTCTTCTTCTTCTTCTTCTTTTCTTCTTTTCTTCTTCTTGAAGAACTTTTTGAAGAAAGTTACACCACAACTCATTTATTGTACTTGTACTATACGAATTAATAAATCAATCCTTTGATCCTCTCTCTATTTCTCTATCTCTCTCTCTCTCCCTCCCTCCCTCCTTCCCTCCCTCCCTCCCTCCTTCCCTCCCTCTCTCTCTCCTTCCACTTTTCATTCACTTTCTTGGTAGAAATTCCATTTTATTTTATATTTTAATCTTTTTTTCCCTCTTTTAATTATTAGCCCAAGAAGAATCGGTGCCATTTTCTGATCTACAATACTTCTCTCCTTTGTAAGTGTAGACTAATAGTATTTTACGTATACTTTCATACTCTTTACTTCAATTTTATACGAATTTGGTCCATAAACTAACTCATTATTCTCCCATGCATTATAGTCACAGTCCATATACGAATTATACCAAGATTTCCAACATTGATTCACTTCTTCATGGCTTAGCATTGGAAAAGATCACCCCACGGTTGCTGTTAGCAATTGTTTCGTTTCGAATCCAATCTCTCAACTACCTACAACTTAACAAACACATCTGTATACTAGTAAAGAAACAACAATCATTTCTACAATCATGGCAAAGAGAAATTGGGCAAAGTCCTGCTGCGGAGTTTTGAATAGTATTCTTGCCGCACTTGTTTTGTATGCGACTTTATATTTGGGTGTACTCATTATTCAGAAGGGATCAATTCCAAACTCTCCATCGGATCTTTACAAAAAACCTACGTCGGGTTCTCAAGGTTCAGATGCCTCTAATCATATTGGAGGTTCTGGATCTGTGCCTCCTCCACCTGCGAAATTACACATCGAAAGAATAAATCCAAATGCGAATTGGTTTAATCGACCTGAAAGTTTAGTTATACCAAAAGATGATTTTCTAGGAAAACGACCAGATGTCAATACAATTGCGAACCTTACAAAATTGGTAGAAGAATGTAGGGGATCATACAAGAAGATTGAGAAAATGCCATATGTTTTCGATTGTTTAAAATATTTAAATGAAGGGGAGAAGGAATATTATTATCTACCACCAAAAGGAGAACGAGCAAGCGAACAATCACCGAAGATGGCGGAATATTTAAATTCTGATGGGAAGGATAATTCGTTGAAGGAATATCCTTCGTATAAAGCGGCTTCGAAAATATCGATTGGTCAATGTAATGGTCCTATTGTACCATATCATACTTATTGGACGGGTCCTGCAACTTGGAGAGTTGAACTCTTCCTAAAGGCTTACTTCCATACTCAAAATATTCCTTGTTCAAAGATATGGATTTGGTTAGATGGCGATAGGGATCCGGATGCCATTGATAAAATGATGAATCATGATCCGTTATTCAAACGATTTTTACCCTTAGTCGAAAGAGGAGATATCATATTAAAATTATGGCGATTTCCATCCAGAATACCATTACCATCAGGAGACAATACAGATGGAGTAGGCTATTACAAGAACCCCGGAAAACCCAACGCCAAAAACGAAACAATGGTCGCGGATGGATTAATGCGAGATTCAAATAATCAAGAATGGCTACTCCTAACTGAAAAACAAATGACCTTTTTACCAGTCGCCGTATCAGATGCGGTTAGATTCGTCGTTTTACATATATACGGTGGTGCATATTTCGATATGGATATCGTCATGTTACGAGATCTCCGACCCCTCCTCATTGGATCCGATCACGCCTTTGCAGAACGATGGGGTGGTCACGCTAGTCCTGGTGATTACAACACAGCAGTTATGTCACTCACAGCCAATTCCTCACTCTCAACATATCTACTAAGAGGAGGCGTACGAATGGGACTTAATTTCCACCCGAGAATTATAGGCGTGATGGCTGTGAAGGATAAGAGGAATCACGAATTCGCAATGCTGGAGACGGCGGCGTTTGATCCCATTTGGACGGAATTTAATTGGGATCGTCTGGGACGCTGTACGGTTCCTTGTGTGAGGGATTATGGACAGGTTTTTAAAGGGAGGGATGCGTTCCCGAGAGGGGATGAGTGGGAGAGTTTTGATGGCGTGCAGTTGGAAGTTGCTGAGGAGAAAGGGAAACATTTTTGGGAAAGAAGATCTGGGGATGAAGTAGAAGAAGAAGAAAGGAGGAGAAGAGAGGAGAGAGCATCGATACAACAACAGCCTAAAAATCCTAATTCGTTAACGTTCGATCGGGCGGCACTAAGTAAAATGCAATATAAAATCGAGGAGGATAGATTTCCTCCTACGAATAGAACGATGGAGAATTTCTTTAGGGGTGCTTGGACTTATCATATTCATAATCAGGTATGTTTTTTTTTACCTCGTCAATTTCCTTAATCTTCCTTCTTTACTTTCTTCACTTCACCGTACCTCTTCCTCATTCCCCATTGTTCCGCTCTACACCCTTACTCCTCTATAAAACAAACACACAAAATATATCTGATTCTCTCTCTCTCTCTCTCTCTCTCCAATCCTCAACTAACACGTATCAAAACAACAGTGGTATAAAAACCCCGAACCCTCATCATGGCTAAACGTTATCCAAAGAGCCCACGATGGATTTTTCGAGGGCGGTAGAAAAAATCCATATGGAGAGGTTTGGAGCGGCCCAGGCGTGGGCGCGTATGAGATGGCTTGGGAGTATACTTGAATGATTTTGTTGACTGGGGTTGGGATTTGTTTTGAGGGATTGCAGGAATGGATGCGAAGGATGTTGGTTTTGATACTTGATTGATGTCTTGATGTTTCTGGGATGGACGAGAAAGAGAAAGAGAAGAAAGAGAAAGAGAAAGAGAGAGAAGAAATGTTCGTGTATTGGCGTATTGGTTGCGAGAAAGATGGTCATATGAGGCATAGAAGCATAGAGGCACAGAATAGAATATCCTAGAACGGGACAAGACAGCACAGGCCAGCGGTAATATTTCTGGATTCTTACATTCGCTGCTTTGGCTGGTTGGTGGGTGTGGATGTGGATGTGGATGTGGGTGTGGATGTGGTGATGGGGATGGAGATGGAGATGGAGATGGCGTTTGGTTATACGTTCGTTGGAGAGTGAACAGGAATGAAAGGATATGACAAGACGGGATAAGACGGGATGAGACGGGATGGATTAAGATGGGATGGGATGTGCATATGGTACATACATACATAGATAGATAGATAGATAGATAGCGGGCGTTCGCAGGGGAATTTTATTGGTTTTTGTTTGTTTGTCCTATTTTGGGGGTGGGTGATGGGTGATGGGTGGTTTTGGATTGGGATTGGCATTGGTATTGGTATTGGGATTGGAGTCGGCGTTTTGGGTTGGAGTGGAATAAATAGGCGGGTGGATCATTATGTCCTTGATACCATATCATATGGGTGGTGATGGGGGATTGGTGGGGGGGGGGGGCGATGGGATGGGGATGGGGGGAAATAAGATGAGATGAGAATGAGGATAAAAATGATAAAGATAAAAATAAAGATGAAAATAAAAATAAAGATAAAGATAAAGATAAATATAAAAATGAAAATAAAAATGAAGATAAAAATGAAGATGAGGAGAGAGAAAAGTGGTCAAGTTACATACACTGGCATATACCATTCAGTATTGGGAGTTAGCGAGGGGGAAGCGAAGAAAGATGGTGAAAAAAAGAAGAGAAGAGAAGAGAAGAGAAGAGAAGAGGAGAGGAGAGGAGAGTAGTAATCTGTATCTATTAAGAATTAAGAATTAAGAACTAGATAGTTTATTCATCCATCCATCTGTCTATCAACCTGAGTGAGCGTTCCGAGAAATGAAAAAATAAAAATAAAAATAAAAATAAAAATAAAAATAAAAATAAAAATAAAAATAAAAATAAAAATAAAAATAAAAATAAAAATAAAAATAAAAATAAAAATAAAAATAAAAATAAAAATAAAAATAAAAATAAAAATAAAAATAAAAATAAAAATAAAAATAAAAATAAAAATAAAAATAAAAATAAAAATAAAAATAAAAATAAAAATAAAAATAAAAATAAAAAAGAATGAATGATTAGCTTGAGGTTAGGTTAGAATAGGTTAGATTAGAATAGAATAGTTTACAGTACCAGAGACCAAAAAGCTATACACTATGTAGATAACGCGGGATACCTCCTCTGATCATTGGGTTGTTTGCTCTGTATATTCTATCTATGTATACTCTACCTATGTGTACTCTACCTATGTACAGTGTTTCAACGGTGGTCCTTCCAATCCCGGGACCCAGGAATCTACCGACCCGGAGCATTGGGTTCTGGTATCCTCTCCTGGAGATAAGTTGTTGATCAAGGACTGCCTGCTGCCTGCCAATATTACAGGGAGAGATGGCTAGCTTCTTGCAGGTTTTAGTACTACCATCCACAAATTCCCCACTTCGATACCTCATGCATTCCCACCCTCGTTCTCGTTCCTCCCAAAATGCACCACCGATATCTCTCCTCCCTCGCCGTCTCCCTCTTCACCAACCAATCTCTCCCTCTCCTCCGCATCAACCTCCCCTAGCCCCATCCCCATATTCTTCAACCTCCCCGCCATCTCCGCCCTAATCAACATCTCCCTCTTCCAATGCTGGCCACTCACAACCCCCAGCGCTACATCCGCGCAAAACGGCCTCGTCGGAACCATAGTCCAGCAAGTAGGCGCTCTAGGCAATGCGACCTACGGGTACCTGCCGGCGCATTTCCCTGGTGAAGCTCACACGGCTCCGGCACCACAGTGCGTTGCGTTTTTATTTTCCCCCTCCCCCGGCCCTTCCTTCGAAAATAAAACAGCAGAATTAATTAAATTAGTGACGAAATAATCTATCTATACGAGTATGGTTGATATCCGAGACGTGATGTTCCTCTCCAGCGCACGTGCTCGTTGCGATTCCCGACACGAGTGAAAGAGCCGTTTTTACAGGCGGCGCAAATAGCGTGGTTGTTGCGGCGGGTACGGCAGATCAGAATACGCTGGGATATGTTACGGGGACGTTGGATGGATCGGTTGCCGCGCTGCAGATATTGTTTGTGGAGGGGAGGATTCCGCTGCATAGGGTGTTGTATGATGGGATTTGTAGATCGGGGGAACTTAATTTTGGTTAGAGAGTGGATTGGTGTTGGTGTTGGTGGTGGTTTTGGTGAGGGCATGTCTGGGGATGTGCATGCATGCATATGCAAGTAAGTGTGCTTGCTTCAGGATGCTGGCTTTAATATGATGTGATGTGATGTTGGGTTTTTAACATTCTAGAAGAAAGATAGAATGGTAGCTTAAAAGCAAGCATAGTTAGAATAAAAGGAATGAAGCTATCTGATCCTAAAAACTCGAGTTCGAATTCAATATATGATGCCATACTTGGGGTTGAATGTTGAGGAGAGGCTTCGCGAAGCAGCGCGGGGCGGAGCAGGGTGGGGTGGGGGAGGGAAAGGGGTTTATGGTACGGTACACTCGCTTATATTTAATACCTTTCGAGAGTGAACTAGACTATTATTGTATCTCTTGTATACTAATAAACGATATTGATATTGATATTGATATTAACATATATCGTAATAAAATCTCAATTCTATTTCACTCATCTGAAATAAAAATTTCGGTCTTCAGTTTCTGAACTGTGGAAGTGTGGAATGAGGTAGGTATTGATCACTCATTGACTTTGGTTTATATTACGTTAGCCAACCAACATCCTTACTTCGCTGCACTACTACTTTAGACCAGATACCTGCACGAATCAACCAAACCAAACTAAACCAACGCAAATAATCCTTCCTACCTACCAGTTCGTCGCGTTTAGTTTTGTTATCTCCTAGTTTCCCCTCAGGATTTCAATCAATACCTCTTACTCTTATTATTAAAATTTCTACCTACCGCCGTGTCCATCCATATCCATATCTTTATACAGCGTATATATATGAATTAACAAATTAATACAACATCTACGGAGATATGTATATCATATGCTCTCTCTAATCTAATCATGATCTCACTCCCTAGGCTTAGAGTCACTCGCAGGTTTTAATCTGTATATATATATATATACACAGGCAAAATAAAATAAAATAAATGAACAGAGCCCATCCGTCAAACCACGAACAATTAGAGCTTGCATCTACACGCATATCACATATTATATTCTCCCCTAAACTAAAACAAGTCTAAATCTCCAAGAGATTCCCACCGTCCTACACCGCGCAGTAAGTACATACATCCCATGAATGACATAACTTATTTTTCTTCCAGAAGAACCCCAAGTAACGAGAACCAGCGTGCTAGTTTCCCGGTCCTATTTACATACATATAGTCCTCGATGTATTAGGAAACAAATATGGGCATTTGCGGCAGTGCTAATACATATATACATGCATACATACATACAAACGAGTTCAAGGATCCGTTTGCCCTATTGAGGTGAGGTGAGGTGAGGTGAGGTGATTGATTGCATTAGTTATGCCACACAAATATGACGTAACTATCCAGCGCAACTTGGTAACCAACACAGCAGCCATGATGCCTACCTAATGTTACACCATAAGAAGGAATCTCAGAGCTCTTTCCATGCGCCTGGATACCTTTTCTCTTGGGATAACGATAATGCCTCTTCTTAGCAATGGTTGGGGATTCGATTCTATCTGCTCCGCCATATCAGAGATATTAAAGGCTGGCTGGTGTCATGGTTTGTTGATATATTGCGACATCTTTAGGGTTTTTCTTCCAGGAGCTAGTGGCTCATTTGAGTTTTTTCTTAACTGGTGTATGCTTGAAGACATCGGTAGTCGGGTTCTGAAAGAGAATTGATAAAACTTAGTGCTCTGTGGTATTAAGATGATAGACTAAGGGGATTGCGTTGCACCTAGACTAGATTGTGACCAGTGTTTTGTTTTTGTTTAAAAAAAATGGGGGTGTTTGTTTTGGTATGGATTAGATTATATGTCGTATGATTACTACCGTTCCTTCATCCATCCAACCACCCATCCATCCATCCATCCACCCATTTTAGGCGAATGCAAATGCATCATCATGTACCTTCTTTCAACTTCACCTCTCAACAAGAAACCACACAGCCCATCATATACCACATCACACCACAAAACAAATCCCCAACCTCAAATCCGAAATCCCAGATATGAGATGAGATACTAATGCCGGTAGAAAAGAGAAAAACCAAATGAAATGAAAAATGGGAAATGAGATCCATGCTATTTATGCCGCCTGCCTATCCATCCATCCATCCATCCATCCATCCATCCATCCATCCATCCATCCATCCATCCATCCGTCCATCCCTTCCCTGAAATCTCCTACTTCCAATCCCACATATCCATCCTAGCCAACCAACCATTCCGAAAATCAAGTCCAAAAAACAAAACAAAAGCAGAATGAGTTCCCGCCACCTATCACTCAAAATCACAACCACCACAACCACAACCCCGAACTTGATCTCAAAAAGTAAGTTCACGAACACCAATCCACTTCATACCCCATCTTCCCCACCTAATAAGCAGCACTCTGCCTATAAAAATCCGCCGGATTACCCGTTCCCGGCGACGATCCAGGCGGCGGTGGTGCACTAGGAGCCCCCTCCCTACTATCCGGTCTCTGATACGGAATATATCCACCCTGACCCTGACCCTGAGTAGGAACCGAATGTCTCAGATCAGGGCTAACCAGCGGAGGATACCCCGGCGTAGAATTCTGAACCGGACTAGGGATTTGATTTGGAGGGGGAGCGGGGGGTTCGTATGATGGTTGAGGGGGTTTGTAGGCGTGGTATTGTTGGGGTTGGGGTTGGGGTTGGGGAGGAGAGGAATAAGGAGGGTCTTGTTCGGTGGTATAAGTGGTGTATGGAGCCGAGGGGTTTTGAGGTTGAATTGGAGAGTTGTAGGCTGATGTGGCTAGTTCTTGGGGATTAGAATAGGTACTTTGGGGACGGTGACCTGTTTGAGGTTGTTGGGTTGGGTATTGGGTTGGTGGTGGGCTGTTGGTTTGAAGAGGGGCAGGTTTTGTACCGGATGGGATACGTGGAGTTGAATCACGTTGAGGATATGGTTGTCTATCATCGTTATGTGAAGGTTGTTGGTTTGGAGCAACAACGTAGAATGGGGCGGGTCCAGTTCTTGGGGGTGGGTAACCACCAGATGGAGATGGTTGTTGTTGTTGATATGGTGGCTCTGTTTAAAGTTAGGAAAACCACATGTTTGATAACACGCTTTACAAACCTTGTTGTTGAGATGGAGTATAATATCTTTCAGGACCAGGACCTTGTGGTGGGGCTCCTTGAGGAGGATATCCATAACCTTGTGGTCCTTGTGGTGCTTGCGCAGGTCGACCATATTGATAAGGTTGTGCCTGTGTCATTGATGCATCTAATAAATTCTCATAATCACGGCATGATTTAATGAACCTCTCATTGAGTTGAGTGAAATCATCTACAGCCGATTAGTATGTATATAAAAGTACTGAACGACATGACAATACCTTTTCTCTGAGAGTATTTCCCGATTAGTTCAATAAGTTTTGGTCGAATAGCAAGTGTAGAGTGATATAATTTCTAATCCCAATTAGCATTCTGGCATAAACTAGGACTGATATCACTTACCGTGATCTCCTCATTATCTCTGACATTCAAATCAGAAGTTGATGTACTTAGTAACGTAAGTAATTTCTCCACGTTCTTAATCTCTGCAAACACCTCCGCCTCCATTTGTGCTTCTCGTTGTAATTCCTCAGGAGTTGGATCCACCAACTTCTCCACGTAATTTAGAGGAAAGATGCCGGTTTTGCCTCGTATGGAACCTCTCCACCAATCCTTATAGACAGATCCCACCACCGCAATGATATCACCCTTTCGAAACTGCAATTCATCAGGATCAGTAGCTTGGAAGTCGTAAAGTGCTTTAACCCTTGAAACTGTAGCTGCTGTCGTGCCAGATGGGACCGTTTGTGGTGGTGCCGAAGTTTGAGATTGTGCTGGTCCTGAAGATGCGGTAGTTGGTTGAGCAGGTTTAGGTTGATTGCTTTTATCTTGAATAGATAACTTCAATGCCATTTGTAGTTCCTCTTCCTCCTTCTGACGATCCAGGTCCGTAAGTCGACTTTTTGAAGGTGCGGAAGGTGGATGTAAATTTGGATTTTGACTCTTGAGTCGATGGTATTGATCATTCATTATACCCAAGTCCGGATCTTTAAACATTCCAGCCCATTCTTGCATTCGCTCCAGAATCTTCGCCTTAACTTGCTGATGCGTATTTCTATCGTTCGCCAGCCGTAATAATGCATCCGTGAAGGCTCTTGATGCTAACTCCCTATGCATTTTTGGTCCGCAATTTTGACTAAGAGCATTGGCAAGCTAATCATATAATATTAGTCCTATTAATTGTTGCGCTGACAATATGTTGTAACCAACCTCAAGTGTGTATAATTGAACGTTGGCGTTTCGATGCGCCAACCTTTTAATCATGCTTGCTACAGCATCTTTCGCACCACTATCTTCTCCTGTTACCTTGTCGCAAACATCCATAATATATTCCCAATTCTCCGATGTGAGATTCTCGTCGGTCGCCTTAGCTAAAATGTTCCAATGTCAGCAACGCAATCATCTTGATGGCAATCACAGATACCGAAGTTCAATGACTGCCTCATAAGTTATAACATACCGACGACCTCATCAAAAGCATTCTGCTGTGCGCGAAACATTTTATACCAGTCCTATACAATCAAACTTGTTATAAGAAGTGGTTGTTGTAATTATTTTTGGGGGAGATTTATTGTGGTATAGGATATTCTTGAGTTGTAGAAAGTTAGTGGTTATTACAAAGGTTACCAAGCCAAGCTTCCCGAACCCCGCTAAAACTTATGCCTGAATGCGATTTCAAGCGGCTTTCTCTATTCAATCTTATCACGAGCTGGAGCACCCACGTCACTATATGAAATTTAAGTGAGCGTTCTAACGCCACAACATTTGTTACAGAAGATTTAACTAAATATAGATCACTCAGAGTCAACATCTACAGTATTTCCATCCAGAAAAACGTATTCATATAATAACATCTATAGAGAGCTCCTTCGTTATGGCTGGCAGTCTTGTGGTAATCATCACAATATCGAATATTTATCAACACTATCCAAATCATCGGAATCTACTTGTCGAACAACCAACCCAACATCAATCTTCATGTCACCAAAGTAGATCAAAATAGGAGGAAGAGGAATCATATTCACAATCACAACAAGATAATAAAAGCTTCCAAACTTCATAAAGTAGGTATTCAAAGTGTATTGGATCAAAATCCAACCTATGGATTTTCAATCAATCAATCAATCAGCCCTAACCTCTACCTGTCCTGTCTTGTCCCATTCCTGCCTCAAAGTAAAGAAGCCAACCAGTCCAGTCTCTATTGTACTCATACATATAAACAATTGATGATCCCCCTACCCTCTACTAAACATAGCAGATTGTGATAAGAAAAAAAGAGGAAGGGGAGGGGGAAAGAGGCTTTAAAAAAGAGAGGGAAGAGAAAAGAAATTCCCCTTCTCCCAATTTACTGACTTAAAGTTCCAGTACCCCATAATGAGAAGAAGAAATGTAACAAGAAACAACCAGACGCTATGCTTCCAATGAATTAATGAACTTCCCTCCCATACCACAAGCAAGCTTCCTTCCGTCCTGATACGAAATAATAAGATAAAACAGCGCCCATACTCCATCGTTATATGCATTAAGGAAACCCAATTGCCGAGAAAAAAATCTTTTGCTACAACAGCAGCTTGTGCTACCACATTTCGTCATCTTCTGCTCCTTGATCATGTGGCGATTGTCCATAATCGTAATATTCTTTGCCATTCTGCATATAATGTTGATTTTGATCATTGTATCCGTTTTCACTGTTGTGTTGAGCGGTACGTGATTGTGGCCGGTTATGGCCTTGACCTTGAGGGTCATCTCTTTGATGATCATAGTCGTATATTTGAGAATCGTCCACATAATTGACACCTTCTCCAGAATGGTTGGGATTTTGTGATGATTCGGCATATTGTGTAATTCCCTAGAAATTATTAGCTAAGTTCGCATGTATCGATATATAGATATCATACCTGGTGGTAGTCATATCGATATTGGTCACCACCCTCTTGCTGCTGTTGTTGCTGCTGTTGCTTAAGTTGTTCCTGTTGTTCTCGGTATTGCTGCTCTTGTTCCCTCTGCCTTTTCTCTGCTTCAGCCTTCTTCTGCTGAGCAGATTGAGGTACTTGAACATGAGGATGCATTTGTTGGACCTTGGCCAAGTAAGAATACATGAAGTTACTAAGAAGAACCTGACTATATAATGCTCGTTTAGGATTTGCCAATTTGATATGAGCCATCCGATAGATAGCTCTCTCCTCCATGATAGAGAATCTGGTCCAGTTGTAATCGATGTCCGGTTTCAATATACGATGTGGAGGATCTGGAGAAAGGGTACGAAGGGAGCTGCCCTTCTTACCACTGGAATCGCGATCTGCTTTCTTTTTTCCGCCCCCAAAGAGTGACGAAAAAATTCCATCCTTTTCCTTTTTGTTCTCTCCGCCAGATTTACGAGAACTCTCTTTCTTCCGTTCGTCCTGCAGCTTATTCTCAACATTTTCGCGCTCAATTAAGAAGCTTTCTCGGCCACGGGTAGTCGTCTCCATAGTAGATTGTAAAACATCCAAGCGAGCGTTGTCATGCATTTTCTCAGATGTAGACTTAGATCTGCTTGCATCTTTCTTCTTATCCTTTTTGTCTTTCTCATCACTTCCCTTAAACCAACCCCAACTTGTCTTCCTAGGCCCAGAACTCTCTTCCTCCCTATCTTTCTTACTCTTTTTCTCTGACTTTTTATCGTCGTAAGTAGGTATGAAAGTGAGTGCATCGGTTCTTGTACTACTAGTGGGCAGAGGTGATGCGTTTTGTTGCACATCGTTCGTTGCTGAAACCCTAGGTAGAGATGCGCCACCAGAAGGGGCTTGGCGCTCCAAAACTGGACGCTTGCTGGATCTTGCTGGGGGTTCGGGAACTTTAGAACTTGGCTGCTTTTGTAGAATAGGTGGTGGAGTTTGGGATGATGTTCGTTCGGGATATTGAAAAGGTTGCTTGGTACTTTGTGGTTCCGGTAACTCTTCAGGCGGAGGTGGTGTCTCCACAATACGTGGAACTAGTACATCACTTCGGGCATGACTATTATTTCTTGATTGTGCTGTATGAGAAGGTTGAGAAGGCTGCCGGCTTGGTATGGGCGTTGTTTCTGCGGACGTGGTCGATGATGGAAACTCAGGGTTTGCGTCATCTTGGGGAGTATCCGGACCAGAGGCAACTGGTTCTGTTTGTTCAATATTTTGCATACGTCGAAGACTTCTATTTGGCCTTGAAAAATTCTCCGTGGTGGTTGGGGGTTCTGATTGGACTTTCCCAAGAGGGTAGCCAAATGATGGGCGTCCATCAATCGGTGAAGCTGTTGGTGACTCTTCGACATCAGTTTCAGCTCGAATAGAGCCAGCCCTTTTAGAAAACGGAACTCGCTCTCCCCTTCTTAAGCTTCCTCTTCTGTATGTTGTACGAGTAGACCTCCTTAATCCAATTCCTGGAGCCTGCGGTAAGATAGGTAAATCTTCACTCGCGGGTACTTCTCCACCTCTATTTCCCGTATCAATCGTCAACTTCTGCATTGCCTTTGAAGGATCCCTGACCAGCTCATCCAACTCTTGCAGATCCGAAATTCTTAATCCTGGTGAATTGTGCGATGATAGAGACCTGTTCCTTTCTAATTGTTCCGCACCGTCTTTGTAACCAACAGCACCTCTACCACCGGAATTGTCAATCTGTTTGGATAACATAGACTTCTTCCTCCTCAATCCATTCGCAGAACCACTTTGCTCTCCATTCGTTGACAGTGAAGTCTGATCTCCGGATCGCCGTTTTATTGATTGAACTCGATTTTCTAAAAATGTTTTAAATTCCATAGGCGCAAGTTCGGGATGGACTCTTGCAGGTACCCAAAACAGTCGCGATGGGTCATCCTCATTGTCATCACCAGTAGGAGCCACAGTAGGCATCAAAGAAACGCCTTGGAATGATGGAAGATCCGGATCACTAGTATTGCCCACATCCATTGACATTCGCCGTAACGCTTGTAGATTGCTTAGTTCTTGTGCCACCGCAGCTGGATTAGATTCGTAATCAATATCATTCAAAGGAAACTCTGAATTTACTGTGCCTCCTGCATTAGGGTCGCGTAGGGACAAAGTTGGCGATAGGGATCCGCCGTCCACAAAGGATGGACTTCTCGGACTCTGCATGATTGCTGGTGATGTGTGCGGCTTCTTTCCAGTGTTTCCATTTGTTGAAGGTGATGGTCTCGTTTTAGAATTGTTGTTCGTTTCGTAATAAGAATTTGTTTCTTCGATGGAGTCATTAGAAGATGAAGGTAAAAAGCTAAGAGGTCGTGAATCGCGTTTTGAATAGTCATCATCCCCATACATATCACCAATAGCCTCCGTAACGTGGTGATTCGTATCACTTATTGAAATTCTGCTCGCATAACTCCCCCCAATCTCTCGTGGTCTCGCCGAGGTCTATTGAAGCAGAGGTGTTAGCAAAGTTTGTCGAAAGAGTTCCAGCCTGAGAAGAACCATGCTCTTAAAAGGGTATGTGGAAGAATGGAAGGTCTTGGTCGGGTGAGGAGGGAAAGATGCCCAGAGTGAATTGGAAGATCGGATTTCTTCGACAACTTTTAGTTCCGTTGGGATTGTTGACTAATGACAATGTTTCTACTACCACCACTTCCCACGATGTCGCACAGAGAACATCTTCAAAACATAGGGTCTTAGGAGGTTTTGCGTACCTTCATCGGGAGTAGTTGTGGAGTGAGACTTCTAGGAATGCTCCCCTTGCTGCAATAGAAGAACTAGCACCAAATGGAATCTTTGAAGGCACCGGCGATCTCATCTGGAGTTTCGGATTTTTCGGATTCGAAGTATTAAAGTGTTTGGTAAAAATACATATCAGTTGACATAAAATAAATAATAGGGGGATGTCAAGTAAGTGAGTATTGCGATCGCATACTGTTATTGTATGGATTGTGTTGGTAGTAAGATGTTATCTTTTTAAGGAAATGGGATTTTGGATTGGGTATAAGGAAGGATCTCAATGATTAATTATTCCAAGGTTATGCAATTGGAGCCAATACAATATTGTACGGTACTCTAACGAATTCTAACGAATTTTGAGTGGGTGGAGAGAGCGAGATCTAGTCATGCCAATTGGATTGAAAGGAATATAAGAATAAGAGAATAATAATAATAATAATAATAATAATAATAATAATAATAATAATAATAATAATAATAATAATAATAATAATAATAATAATAATAATAATAATAATAATAATAATAATAATAATAATAATAATAATAATAATAATAATAATAATAATAATAATAATAATAATAATAATAATAATAATAATAATAATAATAATAATAATAATAATAATAATAATAATAATAATAATAATAATAATAATAAGAATAAGAAGAAGAAGAAGAAGAAGAAGAAGAACAAACACAAGCACAAGCACAAGCACAACACAAGCACAGCTTTCCACCTTTCTTAAGCAATCATACTTCAGTTCTAATTGTTGGATTTAATTCTTTTAACCTAGAGAAAACATCGAGAATAGATTGATCCCCTTTTCCTTGTGATAATCAATGGATTGATCAATGAATGAGATGGATGGTATAAGACATTCAAACTTCGTTCGTTCTACATGTAGTACTGGTGATATGTATGACTTCTTCTATATGGACTCGAAGTACTTAGGTAAATCTATTCTGCGTATCAATGAATACGATGTCAAGGTGAGGAATTTATGAAAGTAGATAACTACTCATTGTTTGTGACTTGATTTCTTTCCCGAGGTCTATACTAATGTATGTATTTTACTTATAATGTATGGAAGTGCGTGCATACCTGGTGATACAGTTCCAATATCCTGAAATTAACTACCATGTATGTATGTATGTATGTATGTATGTATGGGAGACATATGATATGATATGATATGAAAGATCCTATCTTCAGCTGTGATCAAACGCCGTATCAAAAAACATTAATAAACCTACATCCTCATATCATCTCTATCTATACATTCTAGGGCTGATGCTAGTCGGAGAGTATACATCGATCAGCTGAATGAATCATTTATCTATAATGTTTTATATATCCAAGTCATTCCCCCCAACTTCAAAAGATTCGAGCCTCTGTTGATTTGATATCTTACGATTTTCTTTCCATTTATATCAATCTCTAGGGCTTAGTTGAATAATTCAAGATTCATATATAAGCGCTTAAAAAGCCATCATCAATCAATTGGTATGCTGATTACTTATTGCTTACCTAGGTATGTGGTGTTATGTTGGTGCAGAAAAATGAAAAGGGGGCGCGTGAGGCTCGGCGGATAGTATATTTATTATGGACGTATAGTAATAAAGTTACTTTAATGATTGATAAGTAAGATGTTGTCATTTCACATATTAATTAAATCTGGATTCTGAATAACCTCAAATGTTTACTAGCCCTAGAGTACCTAGTTCTTCGTACATATAGTAAGTACGCCTACCGGGTTGCTACTACCTATCTACATGCCCGTTTGAAGCAGTTCAACAATAATAAAGTAAATAAAGTCTGTGTATTCATGTATATCCATGCGGGGTACTGCATGTAGCTGGGCTACAAAGAAAAAGGAAAGTACGAAAGTAGATATGTAGATATATAGATATATAGATATAAAGAATCTGATGTCACTACTATTTATAGTATCGTAGACATTTAATTACTTATTACTCGAGTATTATCACAATAATTCCAATTCAAGCAAATCACATTTTCTAGCCCTAAAAAGACAAGACAATGAAGAAACTTTGCCTTTTAGCGCCTTTCTAAACTCTCACAAGAACACAGCCACAACTTCTCGATTTTTGCTAAAACCTCAAAATATTCTGGAACCTCAAATCATTTGGGACAATAACGATTATAACGATTATAATGATTATAACGATATAAGATGAGGGTTTCTCGTTTGAGCAGTCGGCATCAACGAAAGATACTTATATAGTAGGTACTAGAACATTGATATACCCGGTGCAGGTCATCAAAATATCTAGGATTCTCAACCAATAGAGAGACCTGTTGAAGATTGAACATTATCCTGTCCCTGGGTCTGTTCCATGGAGTAAGTATTTGTACTCATGAGTACGGAGTGATAGGTGCCACAAGTACTACAATACCTAGCTTTCATTCATCTTCATCTCAACTAATAAGAAGTCTCATATATCTTCACCGTACTTCTTATGTCGTTTAATTAATTTTGAATGCAAGTTGCATCAATACCCAAGTAGTTTTGAGTGGAGGTATTCGGTACAACTCAGGCTACCCCACATTGTCACAATTCCCCCGCATTTCACGATCTGCAGAAGTCTGCATTTCTTGACAGCAACCTCTTCGGAAAAACTTCTTTTCGGTATATCCATTGACCGAGTTTGCAGTGAAATTTCAAGGCCTTGTAATGATGCATCTCTTCGGGGTTGTTTTTGAATCATACAAAATGGATCAAGTTTCCACAAAATCTAGTAGTTCAAGCTGCAAGATAGTAAAGCATTTTGCTCCAACCACTTTCTTAACCATACAATATGGCTTTAGGTAAATTCATAGCCAGTTTTGTCCCTTTTGTCATTCTGAGTAGTGTCGTATCAGCTCAGTCATGTTGGAAGAATACAGCTTGCAGTGGGCCTACTGATACAGCATTCCCTGGTGTATGGGAATCAAACATTTACGCTCCATCCTCAAGAAAAGTATCACCAAAGTATGTACTTTCAGCACAGACTGGGAACGTCTTATTCAACTACTCAAGGTCTATTGGATTGGCTGGCAATGGTTCAAAATATGTACTTGATTACGGCCTAGAAGTCGGAGGGTTAGTAAGCTTCAATTACACTTCATCGGGATCAGGTGCAATTGGTTTGGCATTCACGGAAGCGAAGAACTACATCGGAGAATGGTCAGACTCATCGAATGGCGGATTTAAAGGTCCTGATGGAGCACTTTATGCAAACTTCACTGCTGGCTCTGGCACATATACCATGCCTGATCGACAATTGCGAGGAGGCTTCCGATATTTGACGTTATTTTTAATTACCAATGGCACGACCAGCGTCAATATCAGCAATATCATTCTCGATATAGGATTCCAACCAACTTGGTCCAATCTACGAGCATATCAAGGATACTTTCACAGCAACGATGAGATGCTTAATAAAATATGGTATAGCGGTGCCTATACACTTCAAACGAACGCAGTCCCTCCAAATACAGGACGACAAATTCCAGTCGTTATTAATGGCTGGGCAAACAACGCTACCATGGGACCTGGAGATACTATCATTACTGATGGAGCTAAACGAGACCGTGCTGTTTGGCCTGGGGACATGGGCATAGCTGTCCCTTCAACATTTGTCAGTATTGGAGATGATCTTGATAGTGTTAAGAATGCACTTCAGGTTATGTATAACTATCAGGTAAGTTACAATAGTCATTCGACAACACGAATACTAATTAGAAACGCAGAACAATGTGACCGGTGCATTTCCCGAGGCAGGTCCACCATTGTTGCAATTGGGCTCAGATACTTATCATATGTGGACAATGATTGGAACTTACAACTATGTGTTATACACCAATGATACAGCATTTTTAGCGCAAAATTGGGCCAAGTATCAATTGGCAATGAACTACGTTTACGGGAAAGTCAGCAGTCCTGGTCTTCTCGTTGTAACTGGTATTAGAGATTGGGCTCGTTGGCAACAGGGTTTCAACAACAGTGAGGCACAGATGATGTAAGTAATACTTTTATGTTGTGAACAATTCTTACCAACTTACATAAAGTCTATATCGCACACTTCTCACTGGTGCTGATCTTGCCTCATGGGTTGGAGATACCACCAAATTGACCGCGACATGGAATAGTCGTGCTGCAGCACTAAAGACAGCTATCAACACCTACTGTTTCGATTCTTCATACGGGGCATTCAAAGATAACGCTACAGCCACTACCCTCCACCCCCAAGATGCAAACAGCATGGCCCTTCTATTCGGCGTAGTCGACTCCAACTCCACCACCGCGCAAAACATCTCCACCAACCTCCTAAAAAACTGGACCCCAATCGGCGCCGTCGCCCCCGAACTCCCCGAAAACATCTCCCCCTTCATCTCCTCCTTCGAGATCCAAGGCCACCTCACCATCGGCCAAACCTCCCGCGCCCTCGACCTCATCCGTCGCAGCTGGGGCTGGTACCTCAACAACCCCAACGGCACCCAAAGCACCGTCATCGAAGGTTATCTCCAAAACGCCACCTTCGCCTATCGCTCCAGCAGAGGCTACATGCACGATACCTCGTACGTGTCGCACGCACACGGCTGGAGTTCGGGCCCGACGTCTGCGCTTACGGAATATGTGCTTGGTCTTAGCATTGCGAGCCGCATTGGAGCGACGTGGAAGCTGGCGCCGCAGTTTGGGGATCTTACGAGTGTGGAGGGGGGGTTCTCGACGAAATTGGGGACGTTTCGGGCGGCGTGGAAGGTTGCTGATATGGGCAATTATACGATTACTTATGTGGTGCCTACGGGGACGAAGGGGGAGATTTATTTGCCGAGGACGAGGAATGGGAATGTTAGGGTTAATGGGAAGTTATTGAAGAATTTGGTTGGGAAGGATGGTAAGGTGGTGTTGAGTTCGGAGGGGGGAAGTCATAGTATTGTTGTTGATTAGGTTATAGGCTGAATCTCTTAGTAAGTAGATACATACATATATATATTTAAAACAGACATTTGACATTTGGTTATGATACAATACATAGTTTCAAACCCCATAAAACGAGAAGATCATCACAGACCACATACGATATGCACGATATATCCGGGTCTGTGAGACGGATCGGATAATCCTAGCTCATTCGTACTCTCCCAACCAGGGATCCAAATATCCAGAAAATTCACTGGCTTCTTGGCTTCTTCTAGAAATCATCATCATCATCATCATCATCATCATCCTTGAACTTCAATTGAACACTTCAATCTAATTGATATGATGGCCATTATTCGAACGCAATCATAAGATGATTAGATGAATTTTGAGATCAAGTATTGAATGAGGTTTCACTAGCAGTCTATGCATAAATTACGAATGATATTATATACATACATACATACATACATACACCTAAATAATTTTATCATTCGAGTCTACGTACCGGCCAATAGTACAATCGTAAACATTTATTTACTCACATCAATCAAGCAATCAAATCATCAGATTGTTAGAAACACCATTAATAAAATGCTCGCGAGATATTTGCTTATTGATTGATTGATGGATGGATGGATGGATGCATTGCATGAAGATCTAAAGTTTTAACTTCGGGACGAGATTCACTTGCGGGTGAGAATAGGATGATGTGATGACGTCAAAATTATTTTCCTTATTAGTATAGTGGGTAGTGGGAGATGGGAAAGAATGTTGGAGAGTGCTAAAAAGGAGCTTTATTAGAATCTTGAACTTGGTGTGAATATATAACTTCGTTTCATCCCATTTTATCTCATTTTATCTTCTTTCATCTATCGATCTCATCATCATTTACCTTATAGGATCAATATCTTTTATCTATTTTATCGCGAGACAAAACGAAATAAACAAATAAATAAACAAACAAACCTCCTATCATATCCTATCCTATCCATAAACTACAGATTATCTTGAATAATCTTCAGGGTAATAGGAAGATTATATTACCTTACCTTACCTTACCTTACCTTACTACCCTACCTTACATTACGGTACCGATCGAAAGGTCCAGATACAATTAATCCACGAGGATAAATTATTAATAATTCACCCCCCACATTTCGTACCAGGTAAGCAAAGCAAAGTTCTCCAAGGTAATAATAATTTTGATTCGATTTGCTGTCTGATATGTCTTCCGTATCTGGTTTCCAGTGAGCGTGTTTATTGTGCTCCTTTGTTTGTTTGTTTGTTTGCTTGCTTGATTTCCCTACCCAATACCTATACTCGTATTGAATGCAACGTTCGACGTCACTGAAAATATCCTACATTCCATTCCCCTCTTCCTCTCGACTTGATAATATTCTTTTCTACCAATATTGTTTGCTTATTGCTTTATTGTTTTTGGAATTACGTTTTATATTTGTTATTTGGATCGCAACTGTCATTTTGGAAAAGCGCATCGCATCATCGTACTGCACTGCGAGGAATAAGCTGACAAGATGATGCGCAAAAAGTCCTTATATGCCAATATGTCGGGTCAGGTAGCTGGAGCCCCGGGATCTCAACCGGTTAATTTACCGCAGAGACAGTTTTCGACGGCGAGTAGTAGTGCCATGACGGATGATGGAGAAGCTGTACCGACTGAGAATCCTAAGGATGTGAGTTATTATTTCTTTACTTCATGGTGAACGTGCGGGAAATAATTCAGGGGTTAATTGGTATCGTCTTATTTCGCAGACATCGGAATTATTGGCAGAGAGATTGCGAGCTTGGAAACATGCGGTTGGATATTTGGAGGAATATATTGGGGCGGTGGAAAAGGCGCAGAAATCTCAGTCGAAGGAGTATGAGAAGGTTTTGAAAACTATTCAGAATCCGTTGAAGGAGGGTCATCATTTTCAGCAGGAGTTGGGTGGTATGGCGGGATTCTTTGAGAACATGAGAACGAATACTCAGGTATGGAACTGAAGAATATGGTTCGATTGTTAGGTCATCACTGATATTTAATAGGGGTTAATAAATTCTCATCTCGAAACTGAGAGCAATTTGAAGGGACAAGTATTACCTATACTCGATCGATTACACAAGGAAATCAAACATAAATCGAAGGAACTTCTGGCTGGTGCTAGCAAGGGAGCCAAGGAGGTTGAAAAGGCTAGAAATACAACTCAAAAGCATATCGAACTCCTTGGATCGCAAAGTGCAAACTATCTCTCTAGCGGAGCTTCAATGAAGTCCCATGAAGATCCATATGTTGTTCACAGAGGAGTTCTACACAGATTGCATAAACAAGTTTTGGAGGAAAACAACAATCGACACGATCTCATCAGTGTTCAAAACAACTTCGCCCAATTCGAATCTCACGTTATCGAAATCATCCAACAATGCATGATGTCCTTCCACCAATTTCTGGCCGCTCAATCCCAACGCGAACAAACCCTCTGGTCCGACGTTCTAAGCAACGCACAAGGAATCCCACCAAATCTCGAATGGGAAGGCTTCGTAGCCCGAAACCAAGCCCTCCTAATCGATCCCAATGCCCCCGACCGCTCCGTCGACACCATCACCTTCCCCAACCAAAACCATCACAGCACACAAGGCCTCATCGAAGGAACGCTCGAGCGTAAATCCCGCAACAAGCTCAGTTTCGCCGGTTACACAACAGGCTATTACGTCGTTACCCCTAGTAAATTCCTCCACGAATTCAAAGACAGCGATAACATCCGTAAAGATCCCGTACCCGAACTATCCATCTATCTCCCAGACGCCACAATTGGGTCTACTAATGGAGAGAAGTTTAATATCAAAGGCAAAGACGTCAGTAAAGGAATCGGAAGCAAACTCTCCGGAACATCCGAAATAGCATTCAAAGCGCACTCGAAAGCGGACGCGGAAAAATGGTACGGGATTATCAGGGCACAGGTTGGTAATGGGCCGGCTGATGGCGGTATGGGGAGCTCACCGGTTAGTCCGATCACCCCGGTGGATGTCACGCATGGACGACCGGGGGAGATTCAGACGCAGCAGACTCAGGGGACGATTAGTGGGAAGGAGACGGTTACGAGTCCGGTTTCGGCAACGGGATCAATTCCTCATGCTACTAATGTGGCGGATTTTGCACCGGTAGAGGAGAAGAAGGATTAATTTGAGGGTTGAAGGTGTGCTTGATAACTGTGGGGTGACTTGGATGGAGCTTGTTGGATGCGGGATGCGGGATGTGTGGTGAGAAGGATATGGACGAATTTGCAACATACATACCTACATACCTACCTACCTAACTAATTTGACGTTGTGGTCATGTCGATATCGAGTATGCGTATATATGTGGAAATTGAGATGATTGGGATATATATATATGTGTGTGTGTGTATGTGTGTATGTGAGGATCTTCTACTTAATCAAGTATCCAAATGAATGAATGAATGAATGAATAGTTTTACTTTGACAAAGCGAGATTTTGAATGAGATTTTAAATCTTTGTTTGATTTGAGTGATCAGTGGGATGGATATTCGTTATCGATGGTCAAGTGAAGTGAGGTGAGGTGAGGTGAGGTGAAGTGAGTATTGAGTAGAGATAGATGTTATGTGGGTAGATATTAGAGATTAGGTGAGATGGTAGGTTATATATAATTATATTATAAGTATATGCCAGTGTATATATATATATATATATATATATATAAATATCCACCATATCATTCCTCCTTTCCTCTCCTCTCCTCTCCTCTCCATATATTTCAACATTCTACAATATACATATATACATACATACACATGTACTCATACATACATACATACATATTAAAACGAGCCTGCTCTGCTCTGCTCTGCCATAATGATCCATGTCTAAAAAGAAAAAAAGAGAGAAAGAAAAAAAAAAGAGGGGGGGAGAATTCGTATAGTTCTTTTATGGATCTATTATATTTTGTATCTTGTAAGTAAATTTGTGTGTGTGTGTTTTGTGCGTGGAGATGTTATGTCGATGTTGATATGTATGGGTATGGATATGTTATATATTATAATTTATATCTATGCTAGTATCTTATCTTATTTCATCTCATTTCTTAAATTTCATTTTTATTTCCACGTATATGGATATATATACTAGTAGATACGGGAATAGAAATAGAAATAGGAATAGAAATGCAAATAATGGCTTATATTTAAGAATAATCTGATATCGAGTTATTCGATTTGGAAATGAGATGCTATAGTTGATGTTTTGCTGCTTTGGTGTTGTTAAAGGGGGGGTTAAAGGGTTATTTTGGAGTTTTGATATGGGATGGGATATGTGGTATCGATGCTTTATATGTATATATAAATAAATAATAAGCAAAATAATATACATATTATATATATATATATATATACATACATAGAAAAAGCTCATTAGCAGCAATCAACTAATTAAATTTACCAACTTGAATTAATAATATTTATTATATATACGATTCGATCCCATTATATTCTATTCTACTATTCTACTATTCTACTATTCTACTATTCTACTATTCTACTATTCTACTATTCTACTATTCTACTATTCTACTATTCTACTATTCTACTATTCTACTATTCTACTATTCTACTATTCTACTATTCTACTATTCAATTCTACTATTCAATTCTACTATTCAATCCTATCCTATCCTATCCTTAAACATCTTCACAATCACAATCATAATCACAATCATAATCACAATCATAATCATAGCCTTAATTAATAGTTAATAATACCAATAATATTCATAATAATAATAAATACATATAAATACATACATACATACATACATACAAACAAACAAACACACCACCATAACAAAGCATACAAAAAACTATACACTGCATCTACACTGTATCTACATCTACATCTAAAATCCAAAATACCATACGAAGTTCCTCGATAAGGAGGAGGAGGAGGAGGAGGAAATAAAATCCCTCTCTTTTATTTCCTTTCCTTCCCTTTCCTTCCCCCCCTTTTTTCCCTTTTTGAGGAGACGATAAATATATGATATGAATCATCATATATAATTTAAATTTAGAATGGTGTTTTAGAGGGTGGGTTAATGGAATATGGGTTAATTAACATATCATTCATTCATTCATTCATTTATATATGTATATATATAAGTTTGTTAAAACATCCTTGATTTTATCTCCGTTTTTATGTTTATCTTAATCTTTCTTTCTTATATTAATGCCCCCGTTCCTTCTCATGCTCTTCACTATCTTTTCGTTTCCTCTTCCGTCTTTCTCTTTCTCCTTCTTCTTCTTCTTCTCCTTCTCCTCGGTATAACTAATCAAATAATCAATCAAATAATCAATCAACTAATCAATCAACTAATCAATCAACCAACTAATCAATCAATCATTTCATGCATCTAATTTACATACATACATACACACACCCCTCCTCCTCCCCCTCCTCCTCCCCCTCCTCCTCCCCCTCCTCCTCCTCCTCCTCCTCCTCCTTCCCCCCCCTTTCCCCTCCATCCATCCATAATTTTCAAAACATCAACATCTTATTTTCTGTTCCCTCCCTTAATGCTCTCCAAGTATTTCTCAACTCGAATGAACCAAACTATGAAAACCCAACCCGACCCAACCGATCCCAAATCCAAATCCAAATCCAACCCAACTCCGTAAAATGCCGAATAAACTGAAGTTTGATAAAAATATCGGTTTCTTTTTGATGGAATATATGTGATATGATGTGATGTGATATGATATGAATGAATCAAATCCTTCTTCCCATCTTCCCTTCTTCGCCTCGACAACGCAGCTCAACTCAACTCAACTTCTCCTCAACTTCTCCTCATCTCATCTCGTGCTATGCCATAACTCAAGCACCAATCCTCACATACCCCTGCACACAATTTCCATTCTCAATACCATCCATCCCAACACCCACACCCACACCGACACCCATTCCCACGCCCCCGTTAACATTCACGCCATTCACGCTATTAACACCCACGCCATTAACATTCGCACCCATTCCACTTCCTACTCCTACACCTCTTCCCCCCTGATTCCCTCCCACACCATTAGCCAACCTGAAATTATTTCCCCCCGCCATCTGCGCCTCTGGAGCTCTCTGATTCTGGTTCTGATTTTGATTCTGATTTTGATTTTGACCCTGATTTTGCACAACACCTCCGACTCTTACTCCTACTCCTACATTTCCTACGCCAACAACTCCATTAACATCTCCCATTTCCACAAATGCATCATCTTCCTCCATGTCCGCGTCGCCGTCTGCATCTTGATCACTTCCGATATCACCCCCATTCATATTGTCATCTGTATCTGGCAACGTCGCATTATTTGATTGCTGTTGCTGTCCTTGCTGTTGTTGTTGTTGTTGTTGTTGCTGCGATGGTAAAGTCGATTGCAATCCTTGCTGTTGCTGCTGTTGCTGTTGCTGTTGTTGAAGATGATGCTCCCCCAACGCCATCCCCGCATTTACATTGGTATTCAACCCCGAACCCGAATCCAACGATTTCTGGCCCGCCATTCCCCCAGTACCAGTACCATTACCCCTTGCCTGTTTAACCACACCTCTCCATCTCCCGATTGCACGCTCAACAGCCGTATCGAGGTGGACGCTTCGATCCATGAGACGCACTCCGACGCTTTTATGCGTGGCGCCCATTTCGCCCAGTTCCGTCATAAGACGTGTATCAATTGGTAAGGGGGAAGGAGGTTGAATTCTGAATTCTCTTGGTTGTTGGAGACGACTTAATTCTTCAACTTGAAGTTTGGAATGTGCAGATTCTTGTTGCAAGAGAATCTTTTCTTTCTTTAACGTGGTGATCTCTTCCGACTTTCGACCAATGTTACGGGCTAATTCAAGGGTCCAAAGTTCGGTTCGTTTGTTCGGAAGTATGGAAGTCCAGTGTGCGAACATTGTGTGAAGATGTTCTGAAACCTTAGCCTCCATATTTTGAGCTTCTACTTCTGCTTGGCGGTGTAAAGCAGTTATGTCTTCAATGTTATTGTAATTGTGTTGTGGGGGATATGATAGATCATGTTGTGGAGCTGTGTTTGCTATTGAGATCGAGATACGATAGCGGTGAAATTCGGAAGCAAAGTGTTTCCGTAATGCTTGATATTGTTGTTCATCTGGAGGCAGAATAGACCATGAAGTTGAATTGGGAATTGGAGTTGACGCGTAAAGAGTAGGTGGTGGTGGAAGACAATGAAGTGTAAGAGCAGGAAAATCTAATTTGAAAGGATCATAATCAAAAATCTCAGGTCCCTCAATTCGTTGTCTGTAGTAAAAAATTGGTTAGACATCGTTCAAGTTCTGGGCTGCACATAAATATTACTTAGCTGCTCGGATACCCCCTATAACTTCTCTCAAAGCTAATTCTGCAGCTTTTGCATTATCCAAAGCTTCCATCATCTTTTGTTTTTGTTCAAAGGTGGTTTTGGCCAACATTTGTTTGCTGACCGATCTACTCCTACCATCTAACCTTCTAGCTCCATCTCTGGAATCATCCCCATCCCAATTGCGAACCTGTTCGCCATTTCTCGGGGTCGTGGCCGGTATATGATTCATTACACCCGTTGATTCCCAAGAACCAGCATTCAACACAAAATTACCTCTCCTTGCCCCGGTCGACACACCACACATCACATTCATACCCTGTCCATCATCTCTCCTTATGCTTGGTGAACGATTCCCCGACATATCCGAATCATTATGCGGACTCCTCCTTTCCGAAGCTCCAGGGGTCCCCGCCGGAGTCGAATCCTCCCTTCTCGAAGTCGAGTTCCGTGGCTGCCGCCTCGTAATGCCTCCTCGCATCTTCCGGATCTCATCAACACTATGTATGCCATCTGCGGGCTTTGGATTCTTCTCCTTTATGTAAAGATCAAGATGTCGACCAAGTGATGAGGAGGTAAAAGCTTGATGACAAAAAGGACAATTTTTGTCCTTGGGAGCAGAATTTTTGGCACCGTTTACTGAAAGGTTGGCATTGGAATTGGGGGTTCCCATTTGTTCGGCCATTTTTGATTATTTCTCAATGGGTTACGCGTTTTCTTATACTCTTCATCCAAAAAATATGAACCTCTCTTATCGCATTTGGTGAAATGGATATTCTCTCTATGGGTATGTAATGGAAAATTGAAAGGAGAGAGCAAGCAATCTTTTCTTAATATTCCCTCTTAAAAAATAAAACAAAAGCGAGAATTGCATAAGAAGAGAGATAAATTTCTTTTTAAGAAAAGAAGAATTATGAAGATCAAAGGAAAGTGAAATTTATAAAGCTGTAGGAGGAATGAAGTAAAGAGGACAGGAGGTTAGGAGAGATGAGTTAGGAGGTAGGAGGTAGGGTAAGGTAGGTTAGAACTTATTAGGAGGGAAATAATAATAAAATAAATTCTAAAGGGGTTTGTCTGGTTTTTTTTTTTTTTTTTTTGGTAGTTCTAGCCTTTTTTTGAATTTCCCTTCCAATTTCTCTACTTTTGGTAATAGTTTCTTTTCTAGAGTACGGATACCGTAAAAATAATAATAATAATATAATAATAATAATAATAATAATAATAACAATAATATCCTCCCTCATTATATCTATCCACCTCCATCCACAAATCCAATTCATCCATTTATTCATCCATCCATATCCATCATCCACAAACAAGTCCAAGTCCCACGGTATTAGCATATTAGAAGATGATTTTATTTATTATTTCGCTAACAAGGATTACATTATATATATATATATATATATATATATAATTCATCGTTAGAATCATCATTCTTGCTCCTATTTCTTTTCTTGATTAAATAAATATCGATCGTACAGCAATATAAAAAACCTCTCTCTTTATACCAAAGAAGAGGCATACAAACAAATTAACAAACATCCAAACAAAGATTAAAACCATCAATTGATCTAATTCTCCAATAAAGAAAGTAATGGATCTCCCAACAGCCAACAGCCAACACCGAACTGGAACTAGAACTAGAACTAGAATTAGAATTAGAACTAGAACTAAAAAATAGATATAAATCCTCACTCCATAAATAATAAATCAAATCAAATCAAATCAAATCAATGATCAGCAAAAGAGAAGAAGAAGAAGAAGAAAAAGAAGAAAAAGAAGAAGAAAAGAAGCATCGACACTGAAACAAAACAAAACGAAACGCAACACAACGAAACAAAACGACCATAGTATAAACACCTCCTGGACATCGTATGTATGTACTATACTATACTATACAATACAGTACAGTACAGTAGTACAGCTCGGTACGGTACGGTATGTATGGTACGTATGGTAAGAATGAACCAAAACCCATAATAAAATGGATCGACCGTTATGAAGAGAAGGGGAGGAAGGGATCAGGGGATAAACGGTGAGTGAAAACCATACCCGGGGAAATAGGATGCGATGGTCCGTCGCATATTTAGTGTGCTATGCGATGCTAGGCAGGAGCTGGAGGAGCAGAGAAGAACAGAGAAGAACAGAAAAGAGGAGAGGAGAGGAGAGGTGAAGAGAAGAGGTGAAGAGAAGAGAATAAATGAACGGTAAACGAACGCTTAAATAAACGGTAAACGGTTTGTATGTTTTATTTTATTTTATTATGTATTATTATTATGTATTATTATTATGTATTATTATGTATCATTATGTATTATGTATGTATTATGTATGTATGTATATATGTACAGTGCGTGATTCTTAGAAAAGCCCCTTATGTTTATTTACTCTTGTTCTTGTATATGATGTATGTGAGTACAATAAATAATCGTATATCGTATATCATATGCCATTTGCAGATTGTGTATCTAGCTATTTCTATCTATATATGTAGAATAGGATAGGTGAAATATCTAATACTTGTATCGAATGTACATACATACATACATATACATACCGTTCCGGTCGACAATCGAAATGATCTGGTAGAGCTACTGTATTGTACCCTCTTTTAGCGGCGTAACTTGTGTACGTGCATATCCATCCATCCATCCATTCAATTCTACTCGGTCAGTGACAATTGATGGGGTTCTCGAGTCTGGATTTCCCAATTACACATCATCAACATCATCATCCATCAAATCAACGATAATAATTTATATTGTTAAACTATCTATCTATCTTCATATATAACAGGGGAAAAAAAAGAAATCAAAACCATTCTCTTCATTGAAAACGCCAGAGAAAATGCCACTCGGACCAAACCCGCCTATTGATGCTCAAGAACCGTGAGATCTGGATATCTAAGTAAGAAGATCTTTGGGGAAAACCGAGAAGGAAGGAAGGAAAATAATAAAACGAGAAAACCCACAAGCAAAGCCAATTGCAAAAACGAAAAAAGCGCTCGCTCGCTCATTGCAACAATGGATCCTACATAAAATGGTTAGTGGAGTCATGGTTTGATGGATTAATTAATGACAACTTACTCTGAAGTGTTTTTGTGAGTTGTTCTGCTTATTGTTTCTCCAGTCAAATTGACGTCGCGCGTTGGTCTCCACCTTTCTGGCTCTCTTCTCCTGCGCTTTGACTTCTCTTCTTTTCTCCTCGGAAACTCCAACCATACCAAGTCCACCGTTCGAACGACTAGTAAGGGCTCTTCCACGTTCTCTCTCATTACGGCGAGCGACACGCTCATCTTGCTCATCTTCAGAATCGGAATCGTCAGCAGCTTCAATCGCAAGACGTGCCCTCTCTTCCTCGGAAGGATGATTAATCAAGTTTTGGCGGTAATATCTTGCTAATGATCTATGTCCAGCTGTGCGACCAGAAGGCAAATGAAGTTCATAATCGGAGTAGAAAGCTGCATGGTTATGTTTATGAGCATGAGAATGCCATCCATCCTTGTTGTGATGTGATCGTGGATCGTTATGGGAATGGTGAGGATGTTGGTGAAGCTTTTCGTATTGGTGAGTTCTCTCATCAAGAGGTACCGCTGTAAGGTCAGCAGAGTCCAATGAAGATTCTGAGCTATCGGTCTCCCATCCATCGCCATTGTCCATATCTTCATCTCCTTCGGCATCAATTGTGGTTTGACGCTTGGCTCCGAGCTTGACTCCACCACTCTTTTGCTGTCCAGGGAGATCATCTTCCGAATCGGATACATCATCAGCATCAGAATATGTGCTTCGGAAGTCATAAAATTCTCCAATCTCAAGCTTTTCATCTTCGGTATCATATCGAATCTTGCAATGCGCTTTATCTCTCATATGAGTTTGTAAACCAAAGATAGACTGCTTCAATTTTCCACAACCCAAACATTCATGATCCTCATGGATTTTCACGAATAGAGAACCAATCAATCCCTCCAAGTCAACCAAATATTCAGTTTCTGGGATGAACATTCCGTGGATGCGTTCCATATGGGTTACATTGCAAGCAACATCAGGCGAATCGTAGTTGCAAAACAAGCATCGATTGATAGGAATCTCTATAGTCGTTTCTTCATCAGCAGCAGTAGCAGAAGATTGTGTCGCAGTGGCGGATCCTTCGGCCTGTTCGGATTTGACTTCTTCGAGATTGGTCTTTTCAATACCATCTGTAACGTCTTTGACTTCATTTTCAATACCCGCATTTCCTGCTTCACTCGTTTTGATAGGCTCGCCGAATGAGAATGTTGAGCTCATGACTGAACTTGCGTCATCCATATGTCGACCCATCACTACCTTTGCCTTATGTTTTTGACTTCCGATATGATTCTGGTAAGCATTCTCGCTGAAATAAGTTTTCTCGCAGACTTCGCAGGACTTTTCGTATGCAGCCTTGGAAGCTGCGGCTGTAGATGAAGCCTGAGCTTGTAAGACTTTTTCGGTGAAAGTTTCGGAAGAGATTGGTGGAAGAGATGTAACACGACGCTTCAGGTTGTACCGACTAGATAGATTGTCAGTATGAGAAGTCAGAAAGGATTTAAAACATAACCATACTGCCAGTCACTACGCATGTGTCCTCTTTGTAAATCGCTATTTCTGAACGCCACTTGACAAGTATTGCAAGTATAAGGGTGTGAAGCAGTAGTATCCGCATTGGCCGTAGCAGGATTCCTGCTGGCAGTAATGGAAGACATCTTCACTCTTTAATGGTAGAATTGAAAAAGAAGAAAGTAGTTTCTTATAGAAAAATGGTGGCAAATGGTAGTTATAGAAGTAGAAGAATGATTATTCTTATAGTGTGAATGGTAAATGGTAATGAGTCGAAACGATTGATAAGGCGAAGAATTATTCGCAGTTTTTTTTTTCCACCCCGCCTTATGCGATTTTCCTGTTTAATCTCTTCGGATTTTGATTACAGATTTCGGATACCCTGTAATATGTTGTCAGACAAGCAGAAATGAATTATTTTCTTGATTGTATGACTCTAATAATAATAAATGTTTGATGTTCGAGTCACAGGAGTAGATCTCGGGATTTTTCAAAATACTATATAATAATTAATTATAATAATTATAATAATTATAATAATTATAATAATTATAATAATTATAATAATAATGAAGGTTACAGTTATAGTTACAATAAAATGATAATGATAATGATTATGATTATGATTATGATAAATAAATGAATAACCAACCACTTTGAGGGGGGGCAAAGGAATTCCAAATGATTGATGGTGGGGTTAAAAAGGATATTGTTTGATTCTTATAAGGTGAATTCTTATAAGGTGAATTCTTATAAGGTGAAAGTTTCGTTTCAGTTTGGTGTTGGAGCTTGCACTGCACTGCACTGCTCTGCTTGGTATCGATAGAACTACTCGAGTAGAGTGAAATCAACTATTGAATTATTTCGTATAGTACAGTATTTAAGTTAATTCTGCCCTGATGGGAAGGAAGCCGAAAAGAGATAATATGTATATTATGTAATCACCGCTTGACTCTGGAATCTGGATTCTCTTGCCACTTTTAAATCTTATGTAAGTCCAAATCATCAGTCTCTTTCTCTCCCCTCTCTCCTCTCTCCTCTTTCCTCTCTCCTCTATAATAATATTATTAATTCAATAATACAGCAGCGGCGAGCGGCGAGTTTAATAATTAATATCGCCAATATCAATGGCTATGTACCTGTACCTGGATAGGGACGAGACTTAGGGATTCGTTCCTCACCTATCAACCTTAGTACGATAGATATAGTTCTAGTTTTAAATTCAATCATCATTTATGACATACGTACATCCCGTATATCAGTCATTCATTATTCGATTTATATCTCCTGTTTCAACAATAAAGTACCTACGTTCACAGCTCCAAATTCAATGTCATGACTCGAGATATCCCCCCAGGAACCCAAGAGAAGAGAAGGAGATCATCAATGGATGATGATGATGATGATGTTTTTACAGCTCTGTGGCTAAACAGCCCTGTTCCACATCTCCCTTTCGATGCGCCAGATGATTTGAAGAACCTCACGATAGAAATTGATGATCCGAAGAGGGTATATTTGTTGCATCATGCAAGTCGGCGTCGCCATTTCCAACTCCTGGTAGAAAGGTATAAATTATCCTCCAACTCGGGCTTGTTCATAGCTAATGGTTGTCATTAGGTACGTTCGACAACTACGATACGGATGTCAGGCCAAGATCTGCCATACGCCGACATGTTTTACCTGTCGCAAAAGACTAGCCGGCAGTGCGCCAATTCGACGATACAACTCGACGAGCGCAAGAATTTTAGCAGTACATCTAGCTAGCCAAGATAATCCCGAACAAGGTTTCTGCAACCATCCCGCTGCTGATGCGCCCATACTCCTCGATAAGCATGTTTTAGTAGCTGCAACAAAACCTTCGCTGGGACAGAGCAAGAAAAAGGAGAGGAATGTAATGAATACGCCGTCCCCGCTCGAGCAATCGCAAAGCAGAAATGATGATAAAGTGAAATCAACAACTTCAGGGCATACCATACCAATACGACCGCCTCCCAAGCTGTACCAAATGAGTAGGGAGGAAAAGGATGAAAGGGACAAAAGTGGCCCTGTCACAACGAAGAAATCAGTAACCATTATCTTAGAGGAACCTACCACAACAGACCATAGATCATTTATTCAGAATATGTTCGGCACGGTTGCTTTCAAAATGGTCGAATGGCTTACACCGCGAAATTTGGAGTCTTTAACTCGCCCCAACGATCAAGAGCCAATATCGACTGGACCTCCGTCACCGTTAACTCAGAGTATACCAAGTGAAGGCACTCACTCGCCAACATCGGAACCAGATGGATCTGATAGCGGGAGACAGTCAGGTAATGCAGGTCCGACAACGCCCTCTTCCGATACAAGCCTCTCGGAGAGCTCAGATGTTATTGAGGTGTCAGAGCCAAATCACAAGAATATCGCAAATATGAATGCGGACAAGAAAGTGACATCGGTACATCCCAACGCCATTTCTAGTGAGATCAAGGCTAGGTGCCTTTCGAGTTCGAAAGTACTTCCTAACGGTGATATACACGTTCCAGCTCAAAACAATCACCTGAAGATAGAATCTAGTGATTCGCATGTCCATAGAGGAATTTTAAGCCTCTCACCAACATCACGAATGACTGACACTTCTAACCGAAAAAACCCGGTAGCATACCAACCCATCCAATCTAAGTCAAAACCTCAACAGGAAAAAATATTGGTTGATTCAGGAAACAACCCATCTAGGAGAGAAAACTCTACCCTCAAAACTAAGGGTCATTCAGAAAGGGAAGGGGACGCTAATTCTTCAGTGAAACGTCCTACTTCTCCGAAGTCTACTTCCAAGCGAGCCAATAATGAGAGTATCCAGGAGGATAAGCAAAATCTCTTTGATATGGAGCCACAACATATACAATCTGTTTTGCAGGGGAAAATGCCACAATCGCTATCATCATTACCTATCGATGTGATTAACTTGATTTGTGACATCCTGCAACATGATAATACGGGCGAGCAGCATCAGCTATACCCACAAAATATAGAAGACAGGTTAAAGAGATATCCTAACTCCAAGTCTCCTGTAAGGCAGATTTCTAAGAGTCCATTCTCCAAATCGTGGCAAGCATTTATAAATCAGAGTTTGTTCTCGGTATTGAGTAGACCCGAATCCCTTATAAAATCTTTTAGCGACCCGAGCGGGCAACTCTTGGATACGCAGACGATTTGGTATGGTATGCTACGAATGACACGGGTTTCTCCATCTATCGTGTTTGATAGTTTATGGATTGCAGCAGGCAATTTGTTCAATCCTCCAAAGCAATTGGATTGGGCCATGGAACCACATGGTCGTCATTCGATGTCTGGCTCCCCACTCTCAAAGACTGATGCCGCTCGACTGATAAACATTTGTTTGCATGCGCTTGTAGCTGCGGCACCGCTTCTGGATGATCTAGAGCATATAGAATGTATATCTCGGGTGAGATCATATGGCCTTTCACCTGCACTCGGGTTTTGTGTTGAATATGAGGACGCATTTTCCAACGATCTAATGATGAGACTGGCCAAAAGACTATTTGCGGCTATACCTACAAGACGCCGTTTTGCAGAATTGATAGAGGCTCAGCAGGACGTTAGAGGGGATGATAATGAGCGTGAGGATATATTAGATTTTATCCTTGATAATCTCAAGTTTCTTGATATCGATACTCCACCCCTACTAAATTTCACGGACGCGGAACGCAATATTCACGAAAAGAGAGTTCCTTTGTTGCTTCTTGATTGGGCAAGAACGGTAGCTTTACAGGAGTGGGACGGCAAAGCAGAGGTACCATCTGATGGTCCTTTTGGGGGAGCTTTGGCAATGATCGCTGCAATATGTAAGGCACACCCACCCAAATTTCATGTGAAAAAATGTACTAACTGAAATAGATAAGAACAGAAAATCCTTTATACTTAGTGAAATGTATTTCCCTACAGATTACTTTGCACAACGATTGGATTCTATTGCTGTGCCTGTTCAGTGGATGTCATTCCAGGCTAATCGAAAGACGGTACATTTGTTGGATTATCCTTTCCTTTTCACGCCAAATGAGAGGATCGTTTATTTCAGAGCCATCAACTATTCGCGAATGAATCAGTCGTTTGAAGAAGCAAAATCTAATCGAGAACTCATTCGTGCGACGATTGCCCGCGAGAGCCTGATGACGGACCGGCAACATCGTGTGAGAGTCTTCCAACGAATGCAAATAGCTACTGCCGGGTTTCTAGTACTTTCAATTCGCCGCAATCACGTTCTATTAGATACTTTCGACTCAATTTGGAGAAGAGAAGAGCGAGAGTTAATGAGACCCTTAAAGATCAAATTAGGCGAAGAGGCTGGTGAAGAAGGCATGGATCTTGGTGGGATTCAACAAGAATTCTTTCGATTAGCCATTGCAGAAGCTCTCAATCCCGACTATGGCACTTTCACAATTGACACAAGAACAAAAATGGCGTGGTTTCAACCAGGATCGCCCGAACCATTATGGAAGTTTGAACTTATTGGCACAATTGTGTCATTAGCAGTATATAACGGTTTAACACTACCAGTTACTTTTCCGAAAGCATTTTATAGGAAATTGTTGGGTCATGATATTACGGAACTCCACCATATATCAGATGGATGGCCCGACCTAGCCAATGGTCTCACCAGTCTCCTCGAGTGGGACGAAAAAGACGGCCCAGTAGAAGATATATTCTGCCGAACATATGAATTCACCGTCGAACAATTCGGTCAACCCATCAGTCGAGAAATGGGCACTTCAACAACTTGGCCCCAATTCCCAGAAGCCTCCTCGCATCTAAATCCCACCGATGCCCCGTTGGTCACGGACGAAAATCGTAATAATTACGTTACCGATTACATCACCTGGCTAACAGATATCTCAATCCGCCCTCAATTCGAAGCCTTCAAACGCGGCTTCTTCACCTGCATCGACCCCCGCTCCCTCTCCCTCTTCGACGCCGACCTCCTCCAATCCGTCATCGAAGGCGTCCGCGAAATCGACATTGACGAAATGCAGAAGATTACGCGCTACGAAGGCTACTCGGCTAGTAGTCCTACGGTGAGAGATTTCTGGGATGTGGTGCGCGGCTTTGATGCGGAGATGAGGGGGAAGTTGTTGGAGTTTATTACGGCAAGTGATAGGGTTCCTGTTGGCGGTATGAGCGGTATGCAGCTGGTTGTGCAGAAACATGGGGTCGATGATGCGCATTTGCCGAGTAGTTATACTTGTTTTGGGGTATTATTGTTGCCGGAGTATAGTGGGAGGGAGGTTTTGAGGAGGAAATTGGAGATGGCGTTGGAGAATAGTAGGGGGTTTGGGAATGCATAGAGGGGCTTGGTGGGTGGTGGTGGTGGTGGTTGCAAATTTGGTTGGGGTTGGGGATGGTGATGAGGATGAGGATCAGGATGTGAGATAAATTGGGGTAAATTACTATCAGAGGAGTGTTCGAGAAGGGAGTTGGGTCGGAATTGGGTTGGGTTGAATTGAATTGAATTGAGTTTACATCTGCATACCGTAGCGTACCATACCATACCATACCATACCATACCATACCATACCATACCATATCAAACTCCAACATAGCATAGGATGAATTCATGGATGCATGCATGGATGCATGAAAGATGAAACGAAATGAAACGAGACGAGACGAAATTACCTGGATATCGAATATACATATCTCTATATCGTTCCTTCAATGCCAATTCGCTATGTGCTTCAGAACGTCTCTTCTTTCTTTTCTTTTTTTTTTCTTTCTTTTTTCTTTTTTTTTTTCTTTTTCTTTTTTTTTCTTTTCTTTCATTCCCTAAACTCTCTTTCTTGGTTATATACGTCGTGGTGGAAGAGTGGCATAGAGATGTAGAGATGTAGAGATTGATGGGTTTTGATTGGGTGGGTGGGTGTGTGGTTGGGTGGGTGTATGTATATATGTATGTATGACGAGGATGTATAAGAGAGGATATATAAGAGAGGATATACTTACTCACTTCCACTCCATCCAATCCATCCAATCCATCCAAGCCGGAGTAACCACTATTAGTATACCTAACATGCATAAACACCCCCCCGCGCGCGCGCGAGTGAGAGAGAGAGAGAGAGAGAGAGGAACATAGTAAACAAACAAACAGATCTTCCACCTAAGATCATAAAAAACCTATCATAGACGTCTAGTAAAAACCATCCCCTTTCAATAACCAGGGTTTCGCTATGCATAGATATTGAGTATATGTGGTATATAATATGTTGGATATTTTGAATGCTAGTATGTTGTATGTTGTATGTTGTATGTTGTATGTTGTATGTTGTATGTTGTATGTTGTTATTTGTAATACAATATTTTGGAAGTAGGTGTGTTTGAGACGTTGTCTTTGGGGTGGAGATGTTGTTATTATGTTGTTGTGTGGTTTTGGGATGATTGGGGGGTTGGATGATCGTCTTGAGATGGAATGAGATGGGATGGTGAAGTTGGGGATTTGTGGATGTGGATGTGGATGTGGATGTTTGTAATGATAGAGTGAGAGAGAGAAAGGATGAGAAGAAGATGGAGAAGGAGATTAAGATGGGAGAGTGGAGCTTTAATGGCTGACTGGCTGTCTATGGCAGACAGGTATATTTAAGGTATATAAAGGAAAAAAAACACATGAGTGAAGTTAAAAAAAAAGTGAAGCTATACGAGGCAACTAAGTGACATGATGTGATGGAAGCAAGGGAGAGAAGAAAGGAAGTATATCCCGAAACTTGAGCTACTGTAGAGTAGACAGACATATGTCAAGCACGTGGCAATTTAACAATCCATCCCACCCACGCCATCTATATACAAATTACTCTCCAGCCAAGTCAAGCCAAGTCAAGCCAAGCCAAAACCACTGAGACAAAAGTCACCTTAGGTGATAAGAATTGCGTGTCAAGAAAACCATTAGATATCTACTTCTGATATTTCTAGTGGTTTATTGTATTTTTCTTCGGTCACCAAGTCGGTCGCTCGCTTGCTATACGATTGTAACGTCCGATCGGTTAGTTAGTTCTGTATGTACGTATATACATATGGAATATGGAGAAATAAGCAGGCGAGGTAGGTCTTACATCAGGTTGGTGGAAAAAAGGTTAATGCGTCGATTGCGGAGAAGGATTCCGAACCTTGCCGGGTGATCTTGTGGGACCCTGGGGACTTTTGAGATGAGGGATTCGAATCTGGTCTGCTCGGGTCTGGTCTGGTCTGGCGAGTTGTGATATGACTTCCGGTGGGAATCTTTAAAGTAGGTACACGAGATGAAAGTGATTTTATTTTGGCAATAAAATGTAAATGTTGGGCGAGATGGTTTGATGGATAGGATGGGATGGTATAGGAATCACGAGATGGGGAATGGAAAAATAGAATGCCCAGATATCGGTCGGGTGCTTGGGAAGGATGGATCTTTAATCTGAAAGACTGTATGTGATAGGAAAGCTGTGCGATGGAAAATGGGTCTATCAATGGTTATTAGCTAGAGGATTTCATCTATAGCAATGTATATGTTTCCAATTGTGTGATTATTGGTTGGGTTTTCTTATTTGGATATTTTGGATATTTGGAATACATACCCGTTGGATTAAGATATATGAATTGAGTCCTATGCCTAGACTTACTGTTATATCCTTGTTTTATTGATGCAAGAATGCTGGTTCTATAGTATATGCTGCCAAGTATAAATGATCTGAAGAGTGCAGTGAGATCTCCACCAAATGTTCCAGATTTCGAAGTAGAATTGGACTTGCTGGTTTGCATTATCAGCAGCTACAGTATAAGTATCGAGTTTGTATACATTGGAGGAAAATAGTATGAGCATGTATGGTGTGCTACTTAACCACATGGCACCTACATACTGTAGTAGAGATGTAGAAGAGGCTAGAAGTATACTGCAATATCGGCTACCGACATAAAAGCAGTATTAGAACACTGCATAATGCCCTCAGAAGTAACAACGCCCGCCACCATAATTACAATCATCTACGAGTTAGTAGAAGGCTACAATACGAGCGAGTCTAGGGCAAACAACCCAAAGTAGATAGACAAAGAAGCATAGGCATAGGCAGGATTTAAATAAATAATCTATCAGCCTAAGAGTTTCTCAATCCCTCAAAACATTTTTCATTCTAGCCGCCTCAAAGGGCTTAAAAGTACAGTGTCTGGCTTTTTTCAAATGGTTAACCATTTTGTAGAAGGATGAATAAGTATCATCAAAATATCAAATAATATCAAATAATAAACAAAGAAAAACGCCAATATTTTCAGATCCATCTGAAAATTCATAATATCCCAAAAGACAATTTCTATTTCGGGACAACAGGGTCTTGCTTTCGCAAATGTAAAAAAAAACAAAAAGAGCTAAAAGGATTAACGGCTAGGATCTAGATTCTATACCTAGGTGTTCTAGTTCATCTAACTGATCCGAATAGCTAGCTCTAGCCGACAAAGTTGTTAAGTCGAATCAGAGTTTGACAAAGTACCAAGGTATGATATATTTCTTTGCCTCAATGAAGAGGGGTAGATTGAAAAAAAATCTCGTGGTAAATTTCGTATGGCTACACAGGCTTGTGATTCCCTCTTATAAGGATTACCAGGAAAGTTCAAGCGTTTTTTGAATACGCACATGTATCAAAAAACCCCAGACCCGCGGGATGGCGACTGGAATGCCTGCCCAAAATCCGGGGTGAAAGCCAAATTACTTCCCTACATACATATTTTTCCCTTTACCTTTACAGCTCCGCTGTTAATCACCAGGATAGCTGATTATAGTGTACAGAAGTCAGCCCTCCATTGACAATGGAGGGCTGAAGGGTGGGAAAACATTGTTTGGCTATAATACATAAGTAAAGGATATTTCCATTACTATGTGAGAAACACCATTCCTTTCTCATTGACGACGACTACCTTCAATTCATACCTTCCTCTCTCTCCTCTTTTTTCTTTTAGAAGTCTTTTATCTCGTAGTTCTAACGCGTCGGGAATTATGGTTGAGAAATCAGATCCTCAGTATCGTGAGACGAAGCTACCAGCCCCACCTCACAGACATGATAATGATGAGGTGAGACTCCCCAATATCCACAACTTTCAAGATATCAGATCTAGATAGCTCCTAAGAACTCAATTCTAACTTCATGCTTTGTCTGCGTTCATAGAAACATGTCGAGGTTGAGGCAAAGATCATTCGTGGAAATGAAGCTTTCAACGAAGCTATGCTCAAGGAGCCCCCGAAGGCTTTTACATGGTCTACGTTCCAACTCTACATAGCTTGTTTCATTGGTTTCTTCTGTGCTACCATGAACGGATACGATGGATCATTGATCAACAATCTTCTTGTCAATCCATGGTTTTTGGATTTCTACCATGGAGAGAATGCCGGAATCTGGGCGGGTATCGTCACTTCTATGTATCAAATTGGTGGTGTGGTCTCGCTTCCTTTTGTTGGTCCAGCTTGCGATACTTTTGGTCGTCGATTTGGTATGTGGACGGGTTGTCTTTGCATTATTCTCGGTACTATCATTCAAGGTGTTGCTTGGAGAGATGCCGGCGTGAAACAATTCATGGGTGGTCGTTTCTTGTTGGGTTTTGGTGTCAACATTGCTTCTGCCGCCGGTCCTATGTATGTTGTTGAGGTTTCTCACCCAGCTTACCGTGGTGTCGTCACTGCTATCTTTAATTGTTTCTGGTAAGTTACTCTCTCAGTCTTGGTTGAAGCAAACATTTGTTTACACTTAATTCTAGGTTTACCGGATCAATCATAGCAAGTGGTGTAGCTCGTGGCGCAGACAACATTGGTGGAGACGAATCCTGGAGATTGATCATCTGGATTCAATTGATGTTTTCCAGTATCATCTTCATATCCGCCTATTTCCTACCAGAATCCCCAAGATGGCTCTACGTTAATAACAAACACGATCGATCGGAGAAAATGTTGACCAAGTTCCACGGAGAAGGCAACCCAGACAGTGAATGGGTCAAACTTCAATTGAACGAATACGAAGAACTTCTGGAGATGGATGGTGCCGATAAACGTTGGTGGGATTACAGAGCTTTGTTCAAGAATCGTTCTACTATCTATCGACTTTTCTGTAACGTCAGCATTACTATCTTTGGTCAATGGACTGGAAATGGTATGTTGATTTCATTTTTTAAATCCTCCTCTTCCTGCATCAAGTAACTCCCATATCTAAGAGACCTTACTAACATATCCCGCCCTCCCTTCAGCCGTGTTATCCTACTTCATGGGCAAAGTCCTCGAAACAATCGGCATCGGCAGCGCAATCGGCCAAGCAAATATCATCCTCATTAACAACTGTCAACAATTCTGCTGGGCACTTCTCGGTGCTGCACTAGTTGATCGCGTAGGAAGACGTCCTCTTCTTCTATTCTCCAACATCGGTATGAAATGACTTTCCTTCACTTTACCCCAAAACTCCATATATCATGAACCTTTATTAACGTTTTTCTCCTAAAATAGGATGCTGTGTTGTCTGGCTCGCCATGACTGTTTCCGCTGCCCTCTACCAACAATCCATTCCTGCCGGTGGCGGAGCAGACGCAGTAGGAACCAACACCGCCGCCGGAACCGCCTCATTAGGTTCGTCCCCTCTGCATCCCCATCCCCATATCTCTCCCCTTCTCTCAACCCCACTAACCCCACCCCCCAGCCTTCATATTCATATTCGGCGCCGTCTACTCCGTCGGTTTCACCCCCCTGCAAGCCCTCTACCCCGTGGAAGTGCTCTCCTTCGAAATGCGCGCCAAAGGAATGGGTTTCTCCGGATTCGCCGTCGCAGCCGCCGGTCTCCTAAATCAATTCGCATGGCCCGTTAGTATGCAGAACATTGGGTGGAAGACTTATATCATTTTTACTATTTGGTGCGCTATTCAGGCGAGCGTGGTTTGGTTTTTTATTCCCGAGACGAAGGGGAGAACTGTGAGTTTTTTTTTTTTTCCTTTTAGATATATTTATATTATACCCCCCCCCTTCACACACCCTTTTTTTGGTGCAGATGGTACTGCGTGCCCTTGTTAACATTTTCTTTCTACGTCCTGATAAATCTTAGTCGATGATACATGCTAACCAAACTCCAATATAGCTCGAAGAACTAGACGAAATCTTCAACGCACCAAATCCAGTCAAAACATCGATCGCCAAGAAGAGAATCGGCCTGGATGCGTATGGAGAGGTTGTTAATATCGAGGCTGTTTAGATCGTTTATGTTTTTTCTTTATTCGGTACTCTGATTCATATCATTCTCATTTCCATACTATTTCATTGAGTTGAGGAATAGATGTTTGATTTGATTTGGTATGATAGGGTAGGGAGGGTATGCTGTGAATAGTGGTTTGTTCACGTATACTGTTTACTGGTACATAGTATGTCAGTCAGTCAGTAAGTAAGTTGATAGTTAATATATCGTATGATTATATGAGATTTGGTTAGTATATACAATACAGTACAGTCAATATGTAATGTCATGTCATGTTTTTTACTTCTATTGTGTTGATTTTATAATCTATCATGGATGGATCAATGGATCTAATCCCTTCTTTAAATTGTACAAGATGAGACTTTGTTTACAGCTAGAGTGAACTTTCCTATTTTGAATATTTTTGATTTTAATTTTATTGACTTACTCTTGATTATCTCTCTCTATTCACATACTGCTCTCCCAAAAAATCAAAATTCCCAACGCCGGACTTTTATGTGCATGAAACATAACTATAACAAGAAACTCCTCAAAAAAAGAAAACAACACCCCAAAAGAGAAAAACAAATATAAAACATCCACCATCTCAACATTCCCCCTCTTCCCCCTTTCCAACCCTACCCATGCGCCCTCCTCAAATGCCTCCCCACATGATCCCTCCTCGCAAAACTCCTCCCACACCCCTCAACCGGACAAATCTCCCTCGTTCTCGTTTTCAACTTCCCGTTCGTAGCCGGGAGATGCGGGTGCCGTGCCGCAATGTGACGATCGAGATCCCGACGGCGGGCGGTGCGGTGGGTGCAGGGGGTGTGGGGACAGTGATGGGGGAGGGTGTGGAGGGGTGTGTGTTTACTGCGGGGTTGTGTTAGTTGGTTGTGGGTTAAAAGGAGAGGGTAGAGGAGAGAGGGGGGCTAGGGGACGAGGAAACGGGGATGAGAGAGGAGAGGGATGAAAGGGCTTACTTGAGTTGGTAGCGTTGATCGAATGATTTGGAGCAGGTTAGACATGTGAATTTAGATGATGAAGCAGTGGAGGTGAAGGTAGAGGTAGAGGGTGAAGGTGCTGACGAAGATTCATGAGGTGATGGTTGGCTTGATGGTGTTGTTATAGCTGTTGCTGTGGTAGATGTAGTATATTGAGAGGTTGAAGGACTTGTGTATTGGGAGGTTATCGAAGAGGAAGACAGTTGCGGGCTAGATTGGTATTGAGATTGGGTATGATTTGTGAGTTGAGGTATCAGTGGATCCCACTGATAGTTTATTGATGAGTTTGGTGACATGGTTGAGATGAATAGAGAGGGATCATATGCGTATAGTGGTAGGTTTTCCTCGAGGTTATTAAGTGCTGGAGTGGGTTGTAGGATTGGGTCTGATAATGGATCGAAAAAATATGGCGGCGAACTTTCAACAAAGGAATCGGGAAGTTGAAGCAGTGAATCTAAGTTTGGTTCGATGGAAATCCCTCCATTCATGAGAGAGTCCAAATTTCCGGTGCTTGCTTGATCTTGACATTCATAGTTATTGAAAATGGCCGCGTGTGCATTTGCCGATTCCACATCCAGCAAATCTGTCTCGAACCAGAATTGATCCCAATCTACATCAACATTGACCCCTTCGTATGTCGTCCATCTATCTTCATCGAAAGTAGTTGGCATTGTATCAGCTGGAATCTGTAGGGAGGACAATTCCTCTCCGTACTGGGCCATGGTTGAAATATGTGAATTGTTCTTTTGATAGTTTGGTTTTGGATAGTTTTTGTGCGATTGTATTTGCGGTCAAGCATGCAGTTTTACGACGTACATCGGTCATTAAAAGAGTGACTGTAAGGAAAGCCATGAAAACGAGAATCGATGTTGCGCAGGTCGAGCATGAACTGGATAGTCTAAGATTATCATTGACATCAGAGATGATAATATTTCGAGTAGTTGGGAGAGTCAGCATGACAACCGGCAGTGAAAGATGGCAACCATCATTCATGTTGTTCGAAATCGTCCAGTTCATGTTCGCCAAGCTTGCTGAAGATATGCAAAACATATCCGATAAATTTGAGTCGTGTCGGCAGAAAACAAAAATAACAAGATAAATAAATAGTCGAAATAACGCCATAGAGAAAATCGACAGCTTGAATGTACCATAATATTTGCAGGCAAATATCATACGAGTATTCGAAAAAGGCAAATAGCCTATTGTTGTCCAGGAAGAACATGATTTGAAGACGAAGAAAACAATCAGAACCCCTAACATCTAACGTCGTGGATGGCTTAGACAAAGAGGATGATTTTTCTCCATAGAAAACTTCAGACCAGAGTGATATTGCCGGTGTGAGATTCGGACGATTGACAGCGATGAAGGTAAAATCGATCTATAACCCATTCATTACTCCAAATCAAGCCATTAATATCGCAGCTACCCATGAAGGCAGAATACCCGTAAGGGCGAAATGTTGAATAGATTTATTGTACGGTCTCCCTCCGTAGATGCTTGTCCATGACCATTTCAGTACCACAGGGGTTACCGAAGAGAGTTTCAAAGGCGGTTAGTGGTTCTGAAATAGTCGATCTATCTGGCTTAAAACAAGAGTCTCCAGACCAGAATGGACTCGAAAACAACATTGGAAATGCCATCTGAGTAAAAGCAAAAGCAATCGTACTCGGAAAATCCTCAGCATACATTCGCACGGCATTATCCATGTCAAGATCGATTATTGAGCGTGCGGACCTATCAATGATAGTACGCATGCTAGTATGACCAATTGAACATGCCAACTTGGTGGTTTCCGCTGTCATCGTACTTGGAATATCATCCTCGTCATACGATTGAAGATTAGTGTCCCCCATCGAATATGGTATTTGGGCGAAATCCATCGTATTCGGAGTATCCTCGTTATACGATGGATGATGATGGCTCATGGAGTGATGATGATCGATATCGATATCGATACTGATACCATCCATCCCGTAATTCGGAATTGTATGCATGATGGCTTGCTGAAAATACTAGAGGAAGGTTAGGACTTAAGGGAATCAAGGGAATCATATTAATCGTACGTACGAGAAGACTATGCCCACTTATCCCAATTTTGCCTCGAAGGCTGGTAGGTAGGTAGATGAAGTGGTTCGCTACTATTCAGTTAGGTAGATTGCTTGCTTTCCGGTAAAGTATCTAACAAAAAAGTATCCAAGATATCCTCAGACAATATTCCAACAATAAAAGTAACAAAGGTAAAGAAAGGTAAAGAATCAAAATCAAGAAGCCGAAGGAAATCTAGATATCTTGTACTCCGCTCCACATGAGGCCCTCCATGCATAAAATCCCTACTATTTTCTGCATTAGATCATTGGATAACTCGGCGTGCTCGATTAAGATTAGTGATCGATGATCTAGTGCAAAGTGGGTAATTATCCGTGCTACGATTTATTTGATTGGCTGAAGAGATGGAGGGCCCCGAGGCGAGGAGGCTCTTAGCTGTCTAAGCCTTATGACAAGAAAATATGTGGGCCCTGAATGCATAGCATAGAAGTCAGCCTCAACTGGTGTTCATAGATTGGATTGGATTAGTTGATCGATACGAGACTATATGATGAGATCATAATGCAATATACTACTCTATGAACTCTTTCACGGCATCAATAATTTAACGAAAAGCACGGGGTGAAAATGTCTATGTCTTGCTAGGTAAATTCCATTATACAAATACACGACGACTGGGATCTACTTCAACATCGCCAACGATTCCATGACGGCTAAATAATATACTTACAGGTAGATAATCAAACCATTCACATACCTATCAACTAAGTGACAATTATATACTCAAGATATTTATATTTAAATCCTTTTTACTAATTTTGAAGTCATCCCATCTCATGCCATCCCATCTCAACTTCGATTTAATCATACAAGTATCAATTCATCCACACTATACAGATTAGATCAGATCAAATCAAAACACGCCTATCAAAGCAGATCAGATCCGCCATATCAGATAGGCTCACTCCAATGCAACTATCCCAGCACGTCCTTCACCCGCTACTTTCACTCCCACTCCCTCTCCGCTTCCTTCCCCAAAACCACTAGCTATGTGCATATAAAATAAGAAAAGGAAGAGAAAAACAGAGCACAATGCAACCAAACAATTCAACCCCATCAAACAAAACATCAATATCCAGCTATGCATGCCCGATCACCAATGCATATATAAACACACAAAACAAGAAGGTAACAAAACAACGCCGATCAACCCATTCAATTTCGCTCCACTACACTCTCGCCTAGTTCAGTACTGTCCATGCATGCATGCAAGCGAGTAAGGTTAAGAGAATTTTCCCAAAGCAACACAGCACAACACAACACAACACAACACAACTTAGCGGAGCCTCCGTGCAAGAGAATGCAAAGAGTGTGTGAGGATAATTAGATGATAGATAGATAGACAGATAGAAGCAAGCAGCACACCAAGAAAGCGAAAGTTCGGTTCCGAAGAAAGAAGGCAGGAAAAAAAAGATAAATTCATAGGGGGTATACAAAGATAAAGTAACAAAAAGTTAAAAACCCAAAAAAGTAAATGATCCATAGAAGACAGAGCAACCAGCCAACCAACCAACCAACCAACCAACCACAAACACCAGACCATTTGAAATAACTCTTTCTATGCCATAGGTAGAGTTAAACCATACATGCATGCATACATACGCCTTTATAAGTAGAGTAGATGAAGTGGAGAGAAAACCATGATTGGTGAGTGTTTTATGAAGGAGCACCCGCATAAGCCAAAGTAGTAGTTGCTAATTTATTAGCGGTAGGATCTTGATTCTGTATAGAATCATTATCTTTCCTAGCACCCACCGCCGCCGCAGATTCCGTATTGGCTACAGCACTACCACTAACATCTGCTCTATCCTCCGTAGAAGCTGTAGCTAAATCAGCCAATCGTTGTAACCCCTGACTCGCCTGATTAGCGGCAGTGATCATGTTTTGATTGTCGTTATCTCTATCCTGAATGGGAGGAGCCATTAAGTTGGTATCTACTGGTGGTTTCCTACTAAGAAACATTTCAATGATTTGAGAATCCCATGGAGTAGCAGCAAGTTCACTATCTAGATAGATTTTCGCTGAATACTCGGCTTCAGATTTTGTAGCATCGTGTTGAAATAGCGAAAGAAGGACACGAATGGCTTGGTACTTGATATGATGCAGTAGCGGAGAGCGAAGATCTGGGTGGAATGAGAGTTGAGTTAGAGTATTGAAAACAGCGTGACTGAGATCGATTTCTTGCTCTTCCGGTGCAAAAGATCGAACTACCATATAAGCGTACCAGTAGCATAAATGGAGGAGAGGATTGTCAGAGGGAGGCACGAAAGACTCAGTGAACTCGTGTCGCCAAAATTCGAGTTGTGATTTCAAGAGGTGACAATATGCCGTGCGTTGAATAGTTAAGGGTGGGATGTCATGAGTAGCGAGAGAGGCAACAGCGATGCAGCCGATAGTCATAGATAGACCTATGTTGTTAGCGAATTTTAAGTGAGAGAGTAGCACATAACTTACGGGCAAGGAAATACAATGGTACTCCTAGCGCAACTCTATCATCTCCATATATCTGTGCTGCTGATTCTGGAATTTGGACAGGGCTATCCGTCGTCGCAGCATGCCATCTATCCATAATGACCAAAGAACACCAAACGCGACGAGCAACCTTATCATCGGAATCCTGATCGTTGTTTGACTGGTCCGATTTTTTATAAATATGTAGTCTCATAGAGTATGCGAAGCCAATAGCAGCACTGAGCCAGGGTGAAGGTGAAGTATACTCGCCACCTGAAAGGTCGCAAGGACGGTTCCCGGCTTCAATTGCCAGTAGCATCATCGTCTGGATATAGATTAAATTCGTCGATGGTGAACGAACCGTTGGGGGATCGCATAGGACCGTGGCCATCAGATTCGCAGCCTGCTTAGTATTTCTTTGTTCGAGTGGGGCTGAAGGATTAAAAGATCTAATAGCAGCATATAGAGCCTCAAGAAATACGTCTCTAACCGGCCCAGGAGAAGCATTGAGTCTAGAATGCAACCTAACCTTATTTTGGACGAGGATTGGGTAAGTTGGATGAATGAAATTATAGTAGCTAGTTCTATTAGTAAGGCTGATATAGAACACATCTGAGGTGATTCATACCTGTCAATAATATTGTCATCCCATTCAATCGAATGCTTGACATGTGGTTGAGGTGCGTGTACGGTATCAAGTAAACCGAGTTGAGTAACATCAGGTCCACTTGCCCATTGCGAATTGCTTGCCATGTTAGTTGGTGAATAGTTTGAGTCTCTGGTTTGTTGAACCGGAGCTTGTTGAAGTGCAAAATTAACAGATTGATTTGATCGCGATTGATCTTGAGGCCAATTTACAGCGGATCTTTTTTGTTGCGACTGGTATGGAGAATTAAATTCGCCGGTGCCAGACATTGAGGAAAACCCTCGCTTACGAGGGATATGCTCAGGATTCGGCGTGGGAGAGAACTCCTCAGAAGGTCTTCTCTGCATAGGGCTCTCCTGATGCTGTGGATATGCACCTGCAGGTAATTCGCTTGCTTGAACTGCACCTTCTAATATATTGAGTCTGTCCGAAAGCTCTTTGATATAGCTATCACTTTGTCAGTCAAACGTTGCAGTCGCAATCTTCATATCCAGACACATACCCTTTGCTTGGCCCTCGCTTCATCGGTTGCCTGCTGAATTGACAGTTGGATCCACTTCTCTTGCAATTTGAACATGTCTGATCTTGACCTTGTTCATGATTTTGTTCTCCAGTGTCACATCTAATCTTCTTACGCCGACACTCATCACATGCTCTTGAGACTTTTGATCGTTTTCTTGGTGTACCGGATGTATCTGCAGGGTTGTATTGATCGCCCATATCTATTGGACCTTGATTCATTGGTGGATGTCCCCCTTCATGGTGAACTTGGTGCTCTGAAAATTGATGGTTCATATTTCCTTGAGTTCTAGGATCTTGATTTTCATTTACTCCTTCAGGTCCCACATTCATATTTGGAGCTAGAGTACGCGACAATTGTGCAGCAAGTTGCAATTCGTCTGGGCTAGATAGGCTTTGTCGCTGTTGACTCGAAGCCGGCTGGCCATAAAAAGGGCCGCCACCACTATCAGCTGCATTCGCGTTCGGAGAAGGGTAGGATTGCATTGTCGGCGCGTCGTTGTGATTCATCTTTTCAACAAATATTCATGAGTAGGAAGTCGTAGGCAAAGCGTTGTCGCTATTCCTTGTTAAAAAATGTCAGTTTAATGTTTATTGTTTAGGTACGAGTTCAGCAGAAAGCTTGTCGCAGATCGCGCATAGGTCACAACGGTCTTATTTCATTAGTTTGGCCTCAATGAACTTACTTAAAAGATCTGCTGATACGTAGGATATACGCGACTGTAATTCTTTGTTTTGCGGCACAAACAGAATGAGGATCCGTTCTGTACAACAACTTCAAGTTGATCGATGATGGTAACTTTTTTGATAGATGATGGAATGGGAATTCTCGGTCTGGAAGAACTGTGTCCGGTTTCTTTAAATATCTAGACCAATTGAATTATGGTATGACCCTAAACGTCGGCGATTATAAGATCCGGACTTTTTTGTGATGGCTTTTGATCCCGTCTCAAGGAAGGGAACTTTTTTTTTGGTGGTAGTGGTAGTAGTAGTAGTAGTAGTAGTAGTAGTAGTAAGTGAGCAACCTCGCAACTTAAACCCATGAAAGGAATATCAAAAATTAAGTGGGATAAGGCGTTGAGGAATAAAAAGAGTACTGTATAAACAACTAAAAGTTCATGTATATATATGATCAAAATGGGGATCAATAGAATGACTATGTATAATGAATGTGTATAGTTGAGAGGGACCAAAATGATCTACTACAACTTAGAACTAAAGAATAAAGAATTTGGAAGAAATATGGATGGATGGTAGGATGGATGAACAGATGCATAGTTGTAAGAAGTGCCAGCCAGCTAGAGATAGATAGATAGATAGATGGATGGATGGATGGATGGATGGATGCAAGTTAAGAGATATTCGTTTCACAATACCTTGTTTTGTACCACCAAAAACAATAAAATCACTATCATCTGTTAGCTTCTGATGTTGTTGTGCAGCTTTCTTTTTCCCCAATACGAAGAAGAAAACACTCGAGAAGGTATTTTGTACTATACCGTAGCTATCTGATAAAAGACTAAGATCTTTGAGAAACTTCACGATCACTGATGGGTTTGTTGACTCCCGAGGTCTGTTTAGGGTGGAATAAACTAGAGTTTCATCCGTACTGCGATACCTATTAACTATCCTGCTCTACTGTGTATTCACTGTAATATATAGGTAAAGATTTCTTCAAAGTCCAAGGAAGGAAACAAAAAAGTCATCAGAGTATAAAATATGGAGCACGATGTAGAAAACGAAGGCGGGGAGGGGAAAATGCGGGAGTAGATGCACATTGCATAGAGACTGCCTCGAGACTGGGTATGAATGATATGATCTCAAGGAACAAATATAATACGGAGACGACGGGGCGGGCTCGCGGGCTGGCTATCTCGGAATATTTCATGAAAATCATCAATCGCATCATAATTCTCATCATCAAATACAGTAATAATAATGACCTAAGCTCAAGTCCCATCCATGTAAACAAAACCCATCGGGAGCCCTTGCAGAACGACATATAAAAAAAATCCCCCATCCATCATAATCATCACATCATTCCTCCCCCAGAAATTCGTGTACGCTCCAGACCAACCCACCCAATTGGCCAACCCCATCATCTGCCCTGCACCTGCACAACCAGTTGACCCTGTCGAAAATTCCACCTCACCCATTTATTAACTTGGAGACGAAAGGGCCACATGCATCATCCCGTTCATCCATCATCCTTCCACAGACAGACGGGAAACCAAAAAAGAAAATACACGATTGAAAAGCGTCCCTTTTGATCACTTGCAGTATCTTATGCATGTATGGTATAGTATGTATGGCCATGGATAAAACTTAAGTATAATAAGTACTGTAGATACTTTTCAAGGTTGCTCTATAAATCTGCCAAACGAATTATGGATCCGAGCGAATGACCCTGGATGTTGGAGGGGAAGGATGAACAATAATGAACATGGGCAATTTTGCCGGAAAAGGAATGTTATTGTTCCGCAACCCCCCCCCCCCCCCCCCAATTCAAATTGAACCTCGATGTCTTTCCTACTACCTACATACCTATTTTCATTCTACAGTATCCTATCCTATCCTATCTACTTTCCTATTCCTCTTCCCCATCATCATATATACAGCATCATGCGACATAAAATCCTACCCATACATCCAACACACGCAACCTACGAATGTAACGTTCAGCCAGCGGGGTCAGATCTGACGGGGTATTAATAGGACGTATATTTGTTTTGTCTTGGCAGCATGAAGCTCTTCTTTTTTCACGATTCCAAGATTCTACTTCTATACTTCGGTTCGGGAAAATGTTTCAGAAGACCGACATGGAATACGATAGACACTATGCCATGGGGTCTGGAAGATATTTACCCCGTCCGTGATGATAATTCTATTTTCGTCTTCATTAACTTGGGAAAGGCCTACACGTTGACATGCACACACACGGTTTTGCAAACTCCATTGATCAATCTCGCGACCAACTAACTAGCCAACGCAGAAGAAAAGAGATCTATCCGTTGACTCTCGAAGCCATCCTGTCTACTTGGTACTTGCATTCAACAAGCACATACCTACCTTCGACTCTCGCTACATAGTAAGTATACCACATAGCCAACCTTGAAATTTCTCCATCCAATTCCAAAATACGCATGAAATTAAAATTTATCCAACTTTTCATTCATCTCCCAACCCATACTGAATACTCACCAGGTCTCCATCACCTCATTCCATCCCATCCCATCCCATCCCATCTAATCTAATCTACCAACCAAGCAGTACATATCAGTACATATCAGCAGGTATATCCTACTTCTAAGTATCCACCGTAGCAACAACAAAACACCGGACCGATGATGCATAGCATGCTCACCAGCTCGTATTCATTCATTCATTCGATTCGGCAAAAATGTTTTTACCAGCCATCAGTCCATGACAGTATGTAACACCTACGGACGGACACATCGAAACCGAGCAAAGCAAGGTCAAGCAACGCAAAGCAAGGCAAGGCAAGGCAAGGCAAGGCAAGACAAGGGTGCCACGCGAGCAAGTGAGTGAGTGAGCAAGTGATTAAATTCGTGTGGACGGACGGACGGAAAAACCTATTCATCCACCCATGGATTTAAGCCCTTGAAATATAAACATAAAAATGATATAGTATGGTATGGTATGATATGATATGATATCTAGCCCTTTTACTTCTCTTCTCAGAAGTTAAGAGGTTATGTATCTATCTGACTACAGTAGCAATTGTCATGCCATGTCAACATTCATGGCATGCTACAAAGATGCACGCAAGCACGCACGCATACACAATGATTAATACTTACCCAGGATTTTCTCTTTCTGTATAGTCGGTCATGTAAGTCATCATAATTTCAAATATCCACACAGAAGTCTATATCAGAAATGTCAAAAATTCCCACCCGTGCTGGCAAGATGCTTGTAGGCGAATGCGAAAGCAGAGCAAGGCAAAAACAAGAAAAGACAGCGACCACCCAATCTGTATACATTTATACCTACGTATGCAAGAAAAATAGGATCATCATAAAAGAATCATCGGCAGAGATCCCCAAAAAGAAAATTAGGAAGTTTCGCTCCAAGGCCGATTGCCTTTCCACTAGTGTTATTGAATCCAGATATTGCCGTCACGTCTTCCATTCTCATTGTTGATCCCAACAGCAGCATTATTTGTGGACGTAAAATCGTTCATCCAGAATGCCTCGGGTGAATCTTCCGTAAGGGGGATAAAATTGTTCTCATTGTCAAAAGGTAATCCTTGGCTGTTTTTCAACTCGCTGGGGTACCCAGCCATAGATAAGCCGTCATTAGGGGAGGCGACCGGTAAAAATCCGTTTGGAGCACCTTTCATAAAGTCTTCGATGCCAAGCCCGTCAATGTCACTACTAGCTAGCATCTGCATTTGTGGCATGCCGATATAAGATGATGCTGTACTGAGTCGATATCCATCGACATCACCCCCAAAATCTGATGCGTCGAGATCGGATCCGTATTGATTGGCCAAATTGGATCTAGAAGTACTATTATCTGCAATTGTACCGAAATCTTCCACTTCCGAAATTTCCCCAGATGTCGAGGTAGATGTCAAGGCTGGCTGATCGAGACTGCAAAAGTCGAATCCAGTAGTGAATGATGCGGCTTGGCTGTATGAAGATGCTGCAAAGTTATCATTGTTGAAATCTAGTCCATCGTAAAGAGACCAATCGATAGATGCAGAGCTCATTGCAGCAGAAAAAATTGGTTGTTCGAGATCAGGAACTGCTCCACCATATGCATCGAACGAATAGAAATTGTTATAGTCGGGAGGAATACTCGACTGATCTAATGGTGGTAGTTGGCTATTCAATTGCTCTATAGCTGTTTTCGGGTTGATAAGTGGTGATGCGTGTTCAGATTTGACCATTCTTTGTTCTTGTTGGGCGCTGACAATCGAGTCCTTGATCTGAGATTCGCTATGTAAGGCATCGACGGTATTTGTATGTGGTAGGTTGTCAACAGATCTATTGGCTAACGTCGATGAAGGATGACCGTGAATCGAATGTGCTCTGGGTACAACGTATGGTAGACCACATTTGTGAGCCATATTGTTGTGCTTATGTACAGGTTTGTGGTGGCCGTTGGTGAAGATGGTCAAGTTATTCTCGGACTGTGCAGTTTGTGCTCTAGGTCTTCGTGGTTTTGTACTAGGTATAGGAACTAAGGATGCTTCGTCGGAAAGTGAATTCGAAGGTGCTTCGTCTGAGTCGGATTCTGGTACTGGATCTAAATGGTCTTTCTTTAGGGCGCAAGAGCATCGGGCGCCGTGGCTGCAACAACAGTTTTCTGCTACATCAATATCAGAAACTGCTGCTGTAATGCCCGAGGTATCCCGTAAGTGCTCACCCTGTGTATTTCCTTCATTTGGACAAGCTTCCTTCAAATGGCCTTTTCCTCCACCACAGTCGCAACGAACATGTGCTGACCTAGACTTTCGCATCGTTCGACAGTGAGTACATTGTGAAACTGGACGACCCTACATGGGATTAGCAAGAGAGACATGACAAAGCGCAATTGGTATACCTTTTTATTGATATGCTGTAGAGGTCTTTCCGAATGTTGGCAATTGCTAACACGATGACCTCGGACGCATGCGTCGCATGCCCACTTCTCTCCTTCGATGATCATATTGTATATGATATATATATTTTTTAGTTTTGATTGAGATGTTGTTATGATAATTTTGGGGTAGTAGGGCCGTAAACAGGGGCCCTTGTTAATAACAAGACGGGGAAAGAACCACCTTCAAGATGATAAGGTTTTGATTGTATGCAGTTAGATTGAACTGCTGAGTCGATGATAATATCGAGTCAGTAATGAATAGAAAGAATCTCAAGAGTAAACAAGGTTTGATAAGTTTCTCTTAAGATATTTGTATGGTGGTTTTTAAAATATATGAAAAAGTAAAATGCCGCTTCCGTGGTATATATGCCTTTTGACTCCAAATAGAAAATTGGGTTTCCAACGCCGAAAATGATGCTTTAATGAAGAGGGGAGATTTTCCTAAAATGTTACAATGGCAGAGCCTTGCACCGTACGGCGCCGGCTTAAGATAGCGGGACACCGAAGCCGGTTGTGGGCGACCAAAATATATGGTATATCCTCTTTGTATAGAACAAGATAGGATTTTGATCAAGTGGGATTGAAACAAAGTGGGCGGTGATTTCGAATTATATGTGTAATACGGTAACCTTATGAACTTGCGCGTGGGGAATTTTATCCATGAATGTTATTTGCCCAGAAACAAGTGGGTGGTGGTGGCTAGAGTGGTGTACAGTAGCCTTGAAAATGTTTCGAGATGGTAGATATGGCCCGGTATGGTCAACGTAGGTGGGTAGTAACCGTGGGTGGTAGGGTGGTAGGGTAGGTGGTAGGGTAGGGTAGATGCAGGTGTGTGATATTGGTAAGAATGTAGGGCATTATTCGAAGCGAAATAAAGGATTTTTTTTTTTTCATTAGACCCGGTGGGATAAAGGTTGTTGTTAGACAGTACCTCCGCAGCGCAGACCTCCAAGTCTAGTTTTATTAGACGACTTCTAAGCTTGGTTAGGGTACCGTAATCTTGTTGGTCAAATTTATCGAGTATTGGTCGATTTTCTCTCTATGCTCTTCCGTATTCTTAAACAAATTATTACCGTATCATTGCGTTGCAGGGCACAACAAGTTATCTATGCCATGGTATCGGTTCGAGGTTCGTTTGTACCAGGTTCGGAGTGGAGTGAAGGCTTATTAGGAGCCTCGAAAGCGTAAGAAGAGTAATAAGAGTAATAAGAGTAAGAGTAATAATAGTAAGAGTAATAATAGTAATAGTAATAATAATAATAATAATAATAATAATAATAATAAGGGTAGTAGAGATCGAGGAGAGGTCTGTTCTCTTTCTACTCGATCATAAACAGATGTTTGCTACACTACTCGAACACCAACAACCATTTATCAAACAAATATCTACTAAAAATTAAATACAAATGTTTATTAGTCTTATATCCATTTCCCCATCATATTGTTCATCCCTATGCAAGTGCATGATTCGGATTGGATTTGATCATACCTGGATATAATATAGTACAGTACTGAGTACGGCTCAGTACAATGTAGTAGCTGAGAAGCTCAAAGGACCGAGGTGGGAAAAGACGACAGGTCAGATTGACAATTTTTGATTGAAGAAATCTTATAACCCACAAATATCTGCAATATCTACCTAGATTGGGTGGGTGATATGTATCCAATGTATGTACAATATACGTATTAAGATATCTGTACGATATGCAGAAACGACGTTGACTTCAATGTGGGACTCGATCCGCTCTTTATTTATTTTCAGGGGGTCTCGAGGGGACCTGCTTTATTACTCTAATTCTTACTCATTCACATACTCAAGCAAGACCCAAGATTAAACAAAACGACGATGCCTTCTTGTTCGAATTAAATACATATGCACTTTCCATAGATATGATTATATGTTTGTGTGGGCATGAATAATGTACAATACATTTGTGGCTACCGATCCTCAATTATGTAGGTATGTGCAAATATCATAGACCTTTAATGAAAGGCACTAATAAACAACTCCAACTCTTACATCAAATTCTCCCTATCTGGAGAAATCTATCGAAAAACAAGGATCAAAACGTTTAGTATCAAATCATGGACTTCGGATTTCAAGTCCTAGAATGATTGTTACACATGCATAGTAACAATAATGCAGGTAAGTAATTTGTCCTCAGAATCATGATTCAGCATCCAACAGCGACTCAGCCCTTGACATGTTCAAATAATACGCTCTTTGTTCATAAGTTTGAAAGTTTCAATCTTACTAACATGGATGATTGATGATGATCTTACGGATTACAGTACAGTATTTTGTTGGAACTTGATTGTCGAGGCAGTTCTACAATGCTGATAAGGGTAGGTATCCGAGTATCACAAATTCCTAACTTAATGTACGGGAACAATAGCTGGAATATGATATCGCCATCGACTAGTACCCATCTCCCGAAGATTGACTCAAAAACTAATTTCACGGTAATTGTTAGTCAAAGACGCAAATCTCAACCACCTGGAAGGACCACCAGAAAGGTTTTCTCACTAGTTGTCGCCTATGAATGCAATACGTATTGCAAACCGGAATAAGTAGCCTGTTGCATAATATCTTCGATAATGCTGTAGTGCAATGCATGGTCGACGAGTCCACCAGATTACTGGGAATTTCAAATACGTATAGAGACTGCAACATGCGTGGCTTCGTTAATAGACGTCTGTCTATAGAATCACAAGGATCGGTTAGAGTTCTCGCTTGAATGGTATACTATCCTCAATATTCCGGGGCAATCTTGAACTTCCAGGTGCCAACCCCACGAGTTTTTTTTCTCTGCACATATGCTGCGCCCCCTTCACCGTTATAATCCGCTTAATGTGGTAGACATTAATTTCTATTGGCGTTAAAACACGATGCTTCAGATTGATAGTGGTAAACGACCTCGATAGGTGTAATATGATCATCTGTTCACTTCAAATTTCCGACAATATTACGGACCAAGAAGAGTCTCTTACCACAATAAATATGGTCAATTGGGCTACATATGTAATACGTCATAGGTGACTTGCATTTGGTTTCTTCTTCAATATTCGGGTTGCAAGTAAACATCGTTGCTTTCTTGATTGAGGATTGAGCAGACTGTTACAGTATTTTCCTCTACCTTATCGACCACCCCCCTCATGCTATTTCCCCTCACAAAGTCGCGATACCCGCCAGGAAAGACCTGAAGGGAGATATGATATTTGGAATCACATAACGGACTAATGCAAGTGCACCATGGCCAGCACCATAGCCAACACTATCGTAAAGGGATATTTGGCGCTGAACCTTGAAAAGATACCACCCCACGTTCATGACAAGCTTTATTGACATGAACAAACTCACTCGTCCAGAAGGAGCTTGTAGGAATTTCACCGCCAGTATGTGATACTTCATTTACATCTCGGCCAATGAAATAAATACCTCAAAATTGGTCACGTGAGACGCGCTCCTTCCTTCGCCTCCCCATAATCGCAACTTGAATCGCGAAAGATGGAAAACAACGAAAAAACTTTTCTTTCGACCTTATCTTGGTATTGATTGCGATTACAACAATGACATGAAAGTCCCTGGATCTACAAACAAATTCCGATAGCTTCATACCTTGAAGAGGACTCGGACTCCACGTGGGGCCAAGAGAGCCAAGAGCTGTCTCCAATGCTTCTGCCGTGCTTTTATAGTCTGTGCTACCCATTGCCGTGCGGGACAAAAGAGTTTAATTCGAGACATGATCTTTTCGGTACTCTCTATCGCCTTTGCAATCAAAAGCTTTTTTGGCAGATCCCCTAGATCATGTATACTTGGTGCTAAGGAAATCCCAAGTAACGGGTGATAAATGCGTTCGCAAGTACCCGAAAGTAAATGGTAAGACTATTTGTCGAGTCAGTGGGAGTACATGGTTGCCGAAGCATCTACATGTACAAGTGTAGATTGGAAGATTATGCCCTTCATGATACAATGCAAGCAATATCGGAACTTCGGATGAAAATGATAGGGACTATCATACTTGATCAACTAAGTAGTTGTTATACTAAAGAACACCATTCATTGGAACAGGCTATCTATTGCGTGTGCTGGCAAAGACATTCTTTGTAACTTTATCTCTTATCAAATTGGACCGTGTCTTGTTCCCAAGATTTCCTCTCCTTGTCGGTGCAACAATTAGATAAATACACTCCTTTCTCGTGTCACTAAAAGATCAACAATAATCCCACGAAGATGAGGTTATATGGAAAATCATATCACAAGGCCTATAAGAAAACAATACTCTTGCAATTAGCATTGGTGCCTTGAAACAACGTCGCGTGCTCGATGGCTTAATTGTACTACTTGTTATAGTGTATCAACCCCTCCACTTCAGTCGCTCCGCATTCAATTACATATGCAATCTCAATTCATGCGCTCTGTGCATCTTGCATATTCCTGCCCGATAAAAAGTCTCCCGCCTTCCCTTATTCTCCATCCTATCCCCCTAAACTCAATCCCAACTCAAGTGATACCTATTCAAGAGGTTCGAGTCTTCTTCGCTGGTGCTGCCGTGATTGGTCTACCGTTACGCTTCTGGTACAACGAGTAGAAGAAAAATGCTGCGAAAGCTGCACCAATGACTAGAATGTTACCTGTTAATTTACACATCAATTAGCTTTCTTCTATATATCATTTTGGAAAGACATCGTTAAGAAGGTTTATTACATACCGAGGATAAATGTAAGGAGTCCTTCAAGCGTGTGCGCAAGACCCGATGCTGCGGCCCCGAGAGTCGAAAGGAAAGCTTCGATCAATCCGAGGAATGTATTGGTAATTGTCTGAAATACTGCGATGACTGAGCCAAAGGCAGCAGTGATAGTGTTAATGATCGCACTAATGAGGTTGGTGAAGGATTCAACGATTGAAGGCATATTGGCTGTATTGTTTGTCTGCTTGGATGCTGAGATTGTTTGATTTGTGACTTGGTAATATGCTATAATCTGGTACTTATTTATCCAAACTTTGTATTATTTCACAAACCATCTTCTCACGAAATGTGGCGGTGGTAAAATTTATATACATATAGATATCAGAGAAAACAGATGTGGCGTCACACCCTGCCAGAAATGACCTCACCAATGCGATCGAATGAAAACAATCAATTGATTGATTGATTCACTTTTGGAAATTAAATAACAAGATCGAAATGCGATGACCCAACATATCCCATTCCATTCCCGTCATCCTAAGCCCCCAAAACCTGTTTGCAACCGAGTAAAATACCAAGATATGCACAACAAGGCCCTGCAAGGAAAAAGCGAAAACATGGTAATCAACATGGGAAATCGAAATTGATGGACTGGTGACTCGACTGGTCGATTGGATGTATGTCAAAACAAACAAAGATTCTCACAGGGTTTGGCGCCCATGCTCGCTCGTCATTGCTTTATGTGTGGCTGGGGGAATCTGGAGAAATTGGAGGCTAGTGTTTATAAAGGCTAGCCGTTAATTTAGAGGGCTTGGCATAGATATCAAACTTTGAAAATTGGATGAGGTTTCATTGGCGATTTGATAGTGTGTGTGTGAGTGCAGTTAACAATAAAGAATTGTTAACAAGCTGTGCTTTACTACAGCTTGATAGATTTTAGAGAATTCTGTTCGGATTTAAGTGATTTTGGTTTTTTTCTAGACTCAAGTGTTCTGGATTTATGGACTGAGGTTGGAGGGTTATGAGGATGTGCGATTTTGACTTGTTCGGTTCCTGAATATAAAAAAGTTGGACGTTGTCTATTACCCCTACTTTTTTATAATTCGGAATTGATAACCTGCACTTGGATGCAACCATCTGGTGTACTTTGAAGTTGGATGCAAGAATTGTTCTACATTTCCAATTGTTTATGAAAGAAGGGTATAGCGCACCATAAGTTTGGCGAATAGCGAGGAACAAGTGACAATGGCACCATCTCATCCCGTTCCCAAGAATTGGCCATCCAACATACCGTACCTAGTTACCCCCTCTTACTCGCCCACGATGACATCAAACCACCTATCTATTCTTCGAAGTCCCTCAAAGGACTCAGCACCCATTCCACCAAATACACCCAAAGGCGCATCGCCCCTCGTCAAAATAACACCCATTACAACTCCCACCCACCCAGCAAACGGACAATCCGGACTCTTCGCAACCAAAGATCTCAAACCCGGCACATTCATCCTCCAATATATCGGAGAAATCCACTCGCCAAATCCAAAGTTTAAGGTTGATCCGCATAAGGATTCGGATTATGATTTGAGTTTGGATAGGGAATTGGGGATTGGAGTTGATGCCGCGAAGATGGGGAACGAGGCGAGGTTTATTAATGATTATAGGGGGGTGGGGGAAAGGCCTAATGCGGAGTTTAGGGAGATTTGGGATGGGGTGAGGAGGGAGAGGGGGATGGGGGTTTGGGTTTTGGGGGAGGGGAAGGGGAAGGGAGGGAAGACGAAGGGGAAGTGGAGGGGGATTAGGAAGGGGGAGGAGATTTTGGTTAGTTATGGGAGGGGGTTTTGGGGGGCTAGGAAGGGGGATGATGGGGATGGTGAAGGTGAGGAGGTGGATGATGAGAAGGTTGAGGAGATTCCTTAACTGTGGTTCGGATAATGAAAGGAACGTGTGAGCTGTATTGTATAGACAGATCGTTTCAATGGAATAAATTGTTATACAAGCAGGTACAAGATATCTGAATGCACATATGAGTCAGGTACACCAATAGCATACATATCCGTTAGCTGTGTGTTTTGAGCCTAGTTGATAGAGCCACATCTATAGCAGTACAATGATTGTGTAGTCATTAAGTTGGTTATTTACTTTACTCACTGGGAAGCGAATCGAGGGTTCAATAAAATGCTTATGCAGAATACCAAATTCCGATGTTATACTACCTTGCGGCCGCATGAAATGTGGACCTTGCTACACCGCTCAGGGCTCAGGAGATTGATTGGCTTTTAGACCTGTCACAAATGCTAAAAGTATAAAGAAACCATCACGACCTATTCTACACAGTTGTGACCGACTACCTATTCCGTAAACCCTTCTTCCCATTGTTCCAATGTTTGAAAGAGAGTTTGTTTGCTATCTTAAGAAATAAATAGTCAATTCTTGGTAAGTTCACTAACGTAGGTCCAGAGATTTTATCGTCAAATTATTAGCCCACGTTCCGGCATCGCATAACATGTTGCTAATCAGGGTTTTGATTGGCTTATGCAATATCGCGTCGCACATCTAAGGCGGCCTTCACATACCAAATATATCTATATACTAATACCGGTAGTGACTCAACCATCTCAAGTAATACTAACTGTGGCCTCTTTCATCGTCCTTTTTATCAATCAAGTTCCAATTACAAAATATTGACCTTCAGCATCAAATTATTCAAACGCCAGATTCGTTCTCACCAATCGCTCATAACCCCGCTTCCTCTCTAAAGCTTCCAGATCAAATCGCGACGATAAACTATTTTTATCATCTGGCAGACCTTGACCAGATCTTTCTTCGTTCCTTCCTCTTTTTAGGATTCTTCCTCCACTTCATAACACCTTTAAATTGCCGTGTCCCCTCGAGGCCACAGCTAGGTGTCTCTTGAAGTGATCGGAAGACATCCCTCTCGCCACCTTATCCACACATGAGTAGTCTTCTCTGGAAATATTATCTCGAAGATGACGTCGATAGATTTCGACGCCTGCTGGCGAATGCAAGCCATGCATCGCAGCATGCGTCGAAAGGCTATACTGCGAGTGCGGCTTTTTCAACCAGCTTTGGGAATAAGGTAGGGAGTCCGGGGGGGTTTGGAACTTCTCCTAAGACATTCACGAAGAATCGCAAGGTTTCTGGCCCGCCTGGAATCGCAACGGGAAATAAGGGTCAAGGGAATATACTCAGTCGGGCGGAGTTGAACAGTAGGGATTATGCTGGGTTGACGGTCTTGCATCGAGCGGTTTCTTCGACTACTTCGAATGCGATAAGTTTTGCTACGGCTCTCATCGATCATCCTCTAATCGACCTATATATTCAAGACACAGAGAGTGGGTGGACAGCACTACATAGGGCATTATATTTTGGGAACATAACTATTGCTCGCGCAATCATCGATAGGGACACAAAAGATCGAGCGGCTGGAAACACAGGAGCCAAGCCAGATTCGTCTGTCATAAAGGTCAAGGATCGCGAAGGAAACAGCCCATTTGATGTTTATAATGCAACGATTGCGAGAAGGTCTTTGCAGGAGAGAAGAAAAATTGAAGAGTTTGATGATGAATCTCAAGAAGATGATGATGATGAAATGGGGCATTCTTCTGGATCTGGTCAGGCGCAAACCATTGCCAGTATGGATGGCGACGAAATTTATGCATTTGGAAGTAACAAGAACTTCTCGCTAGGGTTCGGCGATCAGGATGATCGACAACATCCGGAAAAGATTACATTGAAACGTCCTGATCATTTACTTTTCCGGTTTTATCAAGAATATCTGGATTCACTCAAAACCCATAGCCATGTTCCAAGTGCGAAGTCTCCAAGGTCAATCTTTGAACTTCCTTCGATGATTCAAAATAAGCCTATTATTATTCAAGACGTAACCTTATCGAAGCTCAGTAGCGCAATTTTGACTACAGATCCGGAATCGAATCTTTACATGTGTGGTTTTGGACCAGGAGGAAGATTAGGCACAGGTGATGAAACCACACGGTTCAATTACGTACCAGTGGATCAAGGTGGTTTAGCTGGTAAGAAGGTCATGACAGTTGCTCTTGGTCAGAATCATACTTTAGCTGTATCAGCCGAAGGAGAAATATTTAGTTGGGGTACAAATACATGGGGGCAGTTAGGATATAACCTTCCCCGACCTGCCATCAAAGATGAAGACCCATTCTGCTCTACTCCACGTCAAATATTTGGCCCACTCAAAAGAGAAACAATTCTTGGTGTAGCTGCGTCTGCTATTCATTCTGTCGCTTACACATCTACGTCGCTATTTTGCTGGGGCAAAAATGAAGGCCAATTGGGACTAATGGATTCTGATTCTCGGTCTCTCGAAGCACAACTAACACCCCGTAAAGTTGCGGCTTCCTTATTCAAAGCATCTATTGTGCAGGTTTCGGCCATCAATGGCGCGACTACATGTCTTTTGGCTAACCATACAGTTTGCGTCTTCACGAACTATGGATACAATATCGTCAAGTTCCCATTATATGAGGGTTTCACCAATTATCATTTGCAAAGCAAATCGCTTACTACTCGATATGATTCAGAGACTAATCGTATCGTGACTATCGAGTCGGGTGGAGATACAATCGCTGCTGTTTCAAGTCGTGGTGATCTTTTTACATTTAACGTCAGAAAGATTGATACAAAAGCTGCGGCTTCCACTACAAATCCTGCTAAGATCAAAGATGCTTTATCCCAGCCGCAACGAGTCTGGTCGTTGCGCAAGGGTAACTGGGACGGAATTAAGTCTGTTGGAGTAGTCGAAAATGGATCCGTGATTGTCTGTACGCAAGCTGGTGCTGTTTGGCGTCGTGTCAAGAGAGCCAAGAACAAAGACTCTTTCACGGGTACTAATGATTACAACCGCAAGGACTTTAAGTTTCAACGCGTACCTGGTCTCACGAAGGTGGCTGCTGTACGGAGCACCACGTTCGGCGTATTCGCTGCTATTCGGAAGGATTGCGACGTGACAAAGACGCAGGTGGTAATACAAGACAAGACATTATGGGAAGACGTTGCACCTCTTTTAAGTATACGGGATCTTGTAGCTTCGGAGCCGCCAGTAGAGGACGACACCGATACACCACGATATTGGAAACCAGCGTTACCAAAGGAAGCTTTTGATCCTCTTAAGTGGGCTGTTCTTATGTCGCCTGATCTTGAAGCAGATGTCAATCGTCTGCTTGTGGGCCAAAGCGATGGATATGATGTTGAGATATGCACTAACCTATCTGAGATTGCAATTCCTGCTCATAGGTTTATGCTCGCGGGCAGGAGTTCTGTTCTCAGAAATGCGTTCACACGGTTCTCTAGAGATGGCACAGCTTCACTGGCCGATGTCTTTAGCATCGAGAAAGGAGCAGACGATAGGATCAAAGTTATTTTCACTGGTCTAGATTTTGTCACGATTGTCAACTTTTTGATTTATCTTTACACTGATGCAGTTGTTGATGTGTGGCACTTCACAAGACAATGCCCTAGTATGGCTTTTAGGTTCCGTCAAATAAGGAATGAGTTAATGAAACTCTCCTCACAACTGAAAATGAACAAACTAGAAGCTTCGGTTCGCATGATGACTCAACCTGAGAAACGGTTAGATTTCGATCTGGATAGTGCTATCCAAGATGAAATGTTTTTCGAAGATGGCGATGCTATCGTTGAGCTTGATGGTTCAGAAATGCCTATACATAGTGCACTTGTCTGTCAGCGATGTCCTTTCTTTGACGGTCTGTTCAATGGCCGTGCTGGTGGTCAATGGCTTGCCGGTAGGCGGCAAGAGAGTTCTGATCCTGTACGGATTGATCTGAAACATATCACGCCGGAGGTCTTCGAGCTCGTGCTTCGCTATATATATGCGGACGTGGGGTCGGAGCTTTTCGACGATATTGTTTCTGCTGATATTGATGAATTCTCCGATCTTGTTATGGATGTTATGAGCGTCGCAAATGAATTGATGATGGATCGATTATCCCAAATTTGCCAACACATATTGGGTAGATTTGGTATGTCCCCCTAATTCCATCGCTTTTGACTTATATATAGGCAATTCCGGCAGCATCAATGAAATCAAGATTAACGTATTTTATAGTCAATACACGAAATGTGTGCAGCATTGTCAACGCTGTGGCACCCTGCTCAATTACCGAGCTCAAAGATGCTGGACTTGAGTATATGTGCCTGCAACTTGAGTCCATGCTAGAAAACAAGTAAGTGTATTTGCTCCAGCCTGGTGGTAATCTTACCTGCTAATTTCATGCAGTCTGCTCGGTGATCTTGATGAGGATTTGTTACTCGAGTTAGATGAGGTCATTCGTGACAATCAATTGAATTGCTTACCATTTGCCAAAAGCGGTAGAGCTGAGCTGCTACTACACGAACAATATCCAGATCTGGCCGAAGAAATCGATGATGAGAGACGACGTCGGGTCGGCGATATGGCGTTCCGTGCTCACCTGAGGGACGATGAAAACAGGGTATCTTCGTCATTCAAGGGACGCATTGGAAGTCTTGAAGATCATGTATCAGCTTCTCCTAGCTCCGAAAAAGTTAGAAGAAAGTCGAGAGTGATCAAAGATGAGCCATTGAGTCCTAGTATACGCCCCAAGGATTCTATGGCAGATCTTATGTTTGATATGGATGACGATGATCTTGGGAGTCCGCCTACCTTGAACTCGGCTGTTGATTTGACTTCTGCCTCACCAGGTGGCCCATTGACCCCACGATTCCCAACAAAAGATTCGATGCGAAAGATTGCGGAGCAGGGTTCACCTACTGGTTCATCAAGTTCAATTGGCTTAGGCATTCAATATGGGCCTGAAACTTCTAATAATGGCACTAAAACATGGTCATCTCCCAATCTTCCAACGAAGCTGGACATGAGAGAGATTATGGCCCAAGCATCAGGAACTCGTACTTCCAATCTCTCTATGAGTCTTTCGGCTCAGAAAGCTAAAGATGAGGCGAACATTAGATCATCGACTCCTAAATTATCTCAGAAAGAGCGCAAGAAGCAGCAGCAAGCATTCCAGCAGGCCATAGCACAAACTTCAGTCGACAAAGGTAAAGACAAAGCATCTTCCCCTTGGCAAACAGCCGGCACGGGGTCCAAGACAAATCTCAAGGATCTTCTCAGCAACGACTCCAAACCCGTATCACTTTTGGCACCAAAATCCACCAACTTGAATTCACCGTCGGTTACTAGACGAACCGCATCTCCAGATACCCGGTTCTCTGGCCAGCAAAGAACCAAGAGCAGCAGCAGCAGTATAACTAAAGCACAACATGCAGCATCACCTGGTCCATCGAAGCCCGCGTTCCTAACCCCCTCTAAATCCTCACCGCTTATCCCACACTCTAAATCCTACACAGCTCCAGCCGCTAAAGCCGAGCCTTCTCTCCAATTATCAATGGCTGATATCATTGGCATGCAACAACGAGAACAGGAAGTTATCAAGGAAGCGGTAGCGAAGAGATCATTGCAGGAAATTCAAGAGGAGCAGGCGTTTCAGGAGTGGTGGGATCAGGAAAGTAAACGTGCGCAGGAGGAGGAGGCTTCAAGGATCAAGGCTTCCACTGCTGCAAAGGATACGGGGAGGAATCCTAAATCGGGTGGTGGTGGCAGTGGAAGGGGGAAGAATGGTCATGGTCATGGTGGGGCAAGAGGGAGAGGTGGGAGAGGGAGGGGGGGAGATTCTTTTAGGGGTTGTGGTGGTAGGGGAAGAGGGAGATCCTCCCAGGATAAAATGACCAGTGCTAGCTAATTTTGCGTTCGTCTGTACATTTTCATATATACACCATTGGGGCGGGGCGAGGTGCTTTTAATACGCAATTTGCAGGCGTTGAATTTCATACACACACGAGATTCAATCCAGTGTTGGTCGAACGGATAATTCAGCTGAATTAAATGGAAAGGAATAGAAAAAAAAGCAAAGCAAAGTAAGATTGTTATATATCTATATGCATTTAGATATTTTGAGAAACAAATATAGACATTTTCACTCCATATCTTCTAGTTGAATGCTCGCTTCCGAATATTTATATAACTATATTTGATATACGACTACTGTTTTTAAAATTCTTGAATAAGGGTAGATCGTACTTGACATGATATGGATTATGTATAAAACTTATGCATTTTGAGCACTGTATCATTGTGCATCTGATGCTAGAAAATAAATCGTCAAAAATCCCAAAAATGCACCAGTCAAAAGCCATACTTCGATACTACAAAATCCCTTCCACTTACCCTTCAACGATTACAAATACAAGACCATCCCATCCACCCCCAACCCCAACTCAACCCGCAACAATCCACTTCCTAACCCTCCGCGGTTCTAACCTCCCCCCACGTCTCTCAAACATCCTATGCACATCCCCCTCCTTTTTCCTCCAGTACCTCCTCATCTTCTCCCCCAGCAATTTCCTCCCCATAACCAATACCCCCTCATACATGAGACAAATATTCGCATCCGCGCCCCCCTTCAGCATAATCTCTACTATCTCCAGATGATTACTCACTAATGCCTTCTCGGCTTCCGTATAAGCCGATCCATGCACGGTTTATTTACTATCCAAGCAGGGAGAAATAGCGCAGGCGTTTCGAATGGCTATCTCAAAGGGTGTCTATTCCCCGTTTGATATATCTTTTAATTTTTTATTGGGTGAAGCGCCTAGGGAGAGCAGGAGTTGGATGATGCGGGGAGAGGGCGGGTAGCGATCTTTGAGGTATTCGGAATTTTCCATTTGCTCCATGCTTTGGATGTAATATTCATCTGTTGCAGCGAGAGCATATCCCATTAGAGCCTGGATGGTTACGGCTTTCTGTTTTGCGGGGAGTTGGGTTAGTTTTGCGCGGACGCAGAGGTAGAGATCCCAGTTTACGGCGATGTGGAGGAATGATTCGATGGGGCCTTTGGGGAAGAGTTCTCGGGGTCGCCAAATTGAACTTTTGAGTCGAGGTCGGTAGGTTATGGATGCGAAGTTTTCGAGTATCTCGATATATGTATCGGATTTTGAGATATCGGCTTCGTGCGCATAGTGAAGGACTGTTGTCATGTAGAGGGATAGGTCGGATAGACGGTGCAAGGTGTTGTGGCGAATATCGGCGATCAGCACACATGCGTTCATAAGAGCTGTGTAGGGCTCAAAACTAGTGTCCGAAACATGATCTAAATATTTCTTGACAATATCAGGTCGTTCCATGTAATCTTTTACGGTCCGATGAAGATATACTACTTGATATCCGTTATCCTCGAAACCAGCCGAGGCCTTCCAACTAGTCTCAAGTAGGCCAGCGCATCGCACTTTGAGATGGTCGGATATTTTCTTATTTCGTTCTTGTAAATCTTGCACTTCGTATCGGTCTTTCCCGGCTCGATCGGTGCCATAGTCAAGTGCAAACGACAATGTCAATGTATCGAGTGTCTTAACAGTATGCCTGGTATTATGCGAGTATGCTGCCCGAGCAACAAGGAATATTTTCGCTGCTTTGTTGACATAGAACGGCTCGATATTCTCAAACAGAGAGGAAAATAGAGCTTCTAAGTCCGAAGGTACGGCATCGATACGTTCCTGTAGATCTAATAGACTATCTCTATTGGTTAGCCCTCCTATGATTCCTTCGATGACAAGCTTGACCCATAGGAAGACACCATCTGCACGAGATACAATTCTCTCTATCAATAGTGGAGCATGAATGGGTTGCTCGATGCATAATCGTTGGAAATGGGCGTTCCCTTGAAGTGAGGACTTAACATAAAGCATTATATCTTGTCGAGTCAATTCTTGCAACTTTAAAGACGGCGCTGAGCGAAACGCGTCCTCAAGAACCAAAAGTGGGCGGCTTGAGATACAAATCTTCAACCATGAGCCTTGGGCAATGCTGCTGAAAAACTCAGCAATAGATGATTGTGAACCCTCATATTCATCTAGACCATCAATAAATAAGCAGATTCTGAAATGTTTCACATCTTGGTTGATGAGTATACGAAAGGCAGTCTCAAGTTCAGTAAGATTCCAAGAGACATCGTCAATGGGCTCAATCTCGTAGTCTGTATGGAATGGCTCAACACTTGTAGAGTACAATTTGGCCCAGCGTTGAGGAAAGCAAATAGGAATTAGGTCGCGCAAATGTCCGAGGATTTCTGCGAGAAGAGCACGAAGCAATCCACTTTGAGACTTTTGTTCTATCGTGCCACTGTTCCAAAAGTAAAATCTAGCTGTTATGAGAGGTACAGGTGCGGACCATTGCTGGAGATGCTGAATAGTTGTTGGGTGACCGTGAATGAATCTCATTAGAGTCGATTTACCAGATGCTGCCTTGCCGTTAATCCAATAAATGCCTGAGCCTTGACTTAGCCATTCTTGGAAAGAAGACCATGGCGTGTAGCCGTGATTGGTATCATTGAAAAGCCATTTGAATGTCCCTTGATGTGCTTCCTGGATGGCTTCTTCCCGTTCTTTCATTGTTGGAAATTTCAATTTCTTGAGCAATTCGTCTGCAATCTGGAAGCGGATCGCCTTCTCCTGCCGTCCGGCGGTTCGCTGGAGCTTGTTAGGGAAAGCTGGACTTGCTAGGACAGTGGCTACCAGCTCGAAGCTTTCATCTTCGTCGACCTTTGCAACAACATTCGGAGGGAAAACGTGTCTGTCGGCCTGTAAGTCTACTCGGCCTAGCAATTGAGTGATCGCCAAAGTTTGTTCCTGGACGCTCTTCGAGACTTGGTCTTGGTGAATTAGCAGTGCAGAAATAATGGCCTGCGTGGAAGCATCTAATTTATCAAAGCGATTGGTCTGATTCAAGGATATAGAATCAATCTGATTTCTTGTAATGGTTATCACCAAGTAACACGAGACGTGCGTACTGGTAGTTACTCACCTGAGCTTCACGACGATATGCATCTGCAACGAATCCCTCAGTAGACACAATTGATCATTGAGAGCCTTGAGTTCGTTCTCAGACCATACTGATTTCAATGCTTGCTTGAGAGTTTGCCATTTTCTACGCTTCCCATGAGCTGTTACCTTTAGATTGTTCAATTTGTTAGTCAATTCAGCAGATAATTCCCCGGAGCTGATGCAGATTCTCATAAATGAAGCATCATCAGCGACAACTTCCGACATGCCATATGATTCAGTTAGAGCTGTAGAAGACTCCGCAAGGCTTTTTGATAAGATCGAAAAGTCGTCCGTCACAAGGCTTAATTGCTGATTGACGGATAAGGCGTCTTCACCGGATTTGTAGAGTTCGCATGTTCCTGACAAGACTTTGGAGCTGAAATCAACGAATTGAATAATTGTCCCTGCTAAAGATAATGCATCTAAAGGGCTCATCATAATGACCGAGTACAGTTTTCCGAATATTGGAAATCATAGGTCTGCTTTAATGTCGGTATCAGCGCGTCAGCCTCAAGTACTTACGGGTAGAGGGAGAATCCTTAACACCTGCGTTACAGTAACATTGTGCATGGTGAACGACACGGGCCTGTCCTTACATGCACAAAAGTTAAGCCACGAGCAGTCATGCCTGTGAAGTTTGATAGATGTATCAGTAACTGACAATGTTAAAGTTCAAAATATTGAAAACTTTCAACTTCTTTGACTGTACACGGGGAAAGTCAGAAGATGCGATGTCAAGCATTTCAAAAGCATCAAGCTTGGTGGAGGGACCATGGAGTGAGATTGTGTAAGTCAGTCTCAAGCTCTTGGTGGTCCGTGCGATAATGTATATATTCCTGACTGAGTATGGAATTTGTACCAACACCACTTTTGGGACGTCAACTTTTCATCGTTTCCATTTTTCCATCATCAATGATATATCCCATACTATGTTTAAGTTGGTAAAATGTTTTTACCATCTCAGAAGTTTACAAGCTCCGGAGTAACATTCGCCTTATTTGCTTTTTTATTTTGTTATGGTAGCAAGCTAGGATAACTATTTATCATGTATTCTAACTTGTGCCAAATTTACTCACTATGGAGATTGCGTAAGATCAGGGTTATAGGATTGAGGTATTGTAGAGCAATCATAAGCCAAGATATATCTCACCATGCTTCTTACCTTGGAATTCTGGTATCAACTTCTGTCAACCTTTGCTCAAGTGAGCGAGTAGAGAGAATAGGGGAGTTGACATACCTTTTGTTTGTCGTTACTCAAAGAGATCCGACAAACGGAGACTATAGAAATAAGGAAAGCAATGCTGAACGCATCAATATAATTTGGCAAATGCCTTTGTTCTCAACTTTTAGCTGGGCTCGTTTCTTTGGAACAAGTTCGTGGTCGCTTGATAACCCTTTATGTGATATGGATAGGGACCCGATTGGCTTCGGTGTTATTGATTTCTGAATATAACTTCCAAGTAATCAAGCAATTAATATATTGCTCATGGTGAGCCGATAATTTTACTGGATCAATAGGAACCCACAATCCCCTTCCTGCTTCCAGATATTTACCTCCATTATAGCCTCTTTTCCTGCCATAACAAAAATGAATGGGAAAGGATTTCCGGTGGTACGTGTTTGGGTGCCATCTGCGCGTCTTGTTCTACACACGTTTAGGAGCTTGATACACCAGCTTTTTGTTTGGGGGAAAACTGGTACAAAGTGGAGTCGGAAGAACTGGAAAGGATTGACAATCTGCCTAGCTGTCTACTATGTGCTTGCATATGTAGGAATTTCAAGAGTACACCGTATAAGCAGCGAAAAAGATCAGGCATACATTACCAATCTTTTGAAAATTGCTGGTGATTTTGGCGACAGTCTTGACAATGCCAATACCTTCAACCCCATACCCCAACAATTCAGAGAAGCTTCTGCAGATCTAAGATACTATCAAGATCACTATTCCAGTCCTCTATCGTCTTCTGGGAAAGCTATAAATGACGTTATCGAGACCCTCAATTCAATTGAAGGCAATTGGGATGAGTTTAGAGAAGATCGTGAATCCGCAATTTATTCCATCAAAGACCATGTTGAAGCCTCTCGAGACAAATTTCAAGCCAAATATGAAGAGACCAATCGACCAGGCTACCTCAAGTACTGGCTTCGACAATTCTATCGATTCCGAGTCGGCAGTAAATATCCTGCCCAAATGGAAAGCACGGATTTCAGCAACATAGGCGTAATTCTCGAACACTTTGTCGAAAAATGGCGAATGCTCGACATTCCTGCACTCAAAACTCTAATAACCAATAATCGCATAGGAAGTAGAGGTGGACTTCCAGGTCAACTTCGAGCACTTATTAGCCAGTGGCCTTCTCCTAGCTTTCTCTCCTTGTCATTTTATATAAGAAAATGGAGAAATCCACCTATTGGGGATATTCTAGAAGTGAGAGATAAAGCAGAAAGTGTTCTGGGCTATACAGATAAAATTTACGAGGATATAGCAAATAGTTTAAAAACGTTGGAAAACAATAGATATGACCTGGTTTCTGGATTTTCGCTCGCACATCTGCGGTCGTTGTTGTTCGAATTCGAGAGAATTATTTGCAGATTACAATCTGCAGATGATAGGAGATATGACAAAGATCAATCGTATCAAAAATATGGAGCTAAAAAGCGCGGAGCTTTAGGGGGGTATTTGGATAGTTATTAGTCTTGTCGTGTAGAGGTATATGACCTATGTCACGGTGGGTATTATGTGTGTACAGTATTGTTTTGGTTTTGAATATCCATGTTTCATATATTAAATCAATATCGACTTCGGTGGGTTCTCGTGTTTGGGGATTTTTTTGCCTCCGACGCTCGTTCCACAGTTCCATTATTTTAGTCGTGAATATGAAACGTGCTGTCGCTGACCACTTGAATCGTAAACTTAGCTTCAATCAGGGTCTTCTGATCGCGAAGTTTAATGGAGCCCTACCCATTTCTTCGATTACAATTATTGGATCTTTACCTTGTAATACTTTTAAGAATGTTCTATTTCTATATTAAAGTCATCTTATAATGATCATCCTCAGAATGAGTCCACTGCCAATTTCGACATAGGCGGCGAAGAACATTACAGACCCTCTTATTGATATTCATTACCAGCCTTCACATACAAGCTTGAATCAGACGCAAATACCATTCAGTGGATGTCTGATATAATGCCTGAAACGTGCATCGGGGTAGGTGCACGTATCCCAAGTTTCTTTTCCCCAACTTCATATGAAATCTAGTAGTTAAATACAATAAACATGTCTCGACCTTAAATTCATTCTTCAAGAAAAGATCTTTTTCAAAATTCTCTGTTTTTATCACGAAGTATTTCTTCCGTTTTGCCCCCCATAAAAACACAAGTATACGATTGAACGATTAAATAAGCCAACAACAATGTATCTCTCAATATTTCAGTTAACTCTCCTGCTCATGACATCTTCATCAGCAATAGCAGCAACCCTCTCAGTAAGTTCCAACCAAAAACAACCCAGTCAAACATCATCCACTAACATCAAATTCTCCAGCCAACGCCAACCCCAACCCCCAATCTCACCACCCTCACAACCAGCGTCACATCATCCACAACGACCACCGCCTCAATAATGTACATAACCGGGCTAGCCATCCGGTCCCCCACCGCCGACCCCGAACCAAAAAGCTCACTCGACTCCTCCCAATCCTTCGAACGATCTGTTTCCATCCAAGCGGCCCTCGCCTCTTACGGTTCCTCATTATCGTCGGCTTCAGTTGCTACTGATACTGCTCCTGCTTACACTTTGGCTAGTCCTGGACCAGCTGTATCGGCTGCGGGGAAGGCTGCTAAGACGGGTGGCGGGGAGAGAGTTGCATGGAAGGGAGAGGGTGTCAAATGGAAGGGAATGGCGGTGGGATTGGTGGTTGGGGGTTGGGTTTCATTGTGAAGTGTTGAATATGGATAGAAATGAATGAAATTAGATTGAATTGGATCGGGTCGGATGACCTTCTTTAAATTGGAGTTATTGATTCGGGGCTCAATAGAAAGGGATTGGTGCCGGGCCGAGAAGGGTTTCGGCTTCGGTTTCGGAGTTCGGATAGGATAGGACAGCATGTCCTTTGGATTTACTGGTTACGATACAACTCGAGATAATCTGCATGACACCGAGTGCAGGCACATTCGGACATAAATGTACGGAGCTATGGGTATTGGGATGAAAAGGAGGAGAGATCTTATCTGTGAAGAAGATGATGTAACGCTAGGGTTACATTGTATGTAGATAATCTGTTATGCATACAGTATCAATAAACCCGGAGCCTCAATTTCTCACCCGAGGCCGAGAACTTCAACTCGTGACATTCTATGCAGGTGAGATCGATCGGCTTCTTTTTTGCAATATAAGCCAAGTTTCAAGAGAAAGCTTACTTCTTTCGGGCATTGCTTGATTGATATAAGCAATTTAAGCAATTTGGGCGAATGTTGCTCAGCGTTAGATGGGGAATAGCACGTGTTGCACAACAGTTGTAATGGCACGGTTCTGCAAGATGGCATCGTATTATCATTGATCAGTGTAATGAATGGGTGTCGCTGTGATTTGACCCGGCAGTAACAAAACTGCCATTGGGTGGGTGATACTACCTCAGTATTACTTGCTTGATGGGCAGTACCTCGTACCATTTACTTCAAAGGGTTAACGAGCATCGTGTAAGCATTGAAGTCATTGCGGAAACGTGTAAGCAGGGCACACTCGCAAACGAGATGTGAATCTAAAAGGGGGGTTTAACGAATTGTGACTGTTCTCCAACATCTGAATTGCTGTGATGGAAGTTTCGAAATATCAAATTTGGGAACAGCCTACAGCAGAAAACATGTACATGAGCAACAAAGGTGTAGAAATGATTCCCAGTAAGGTACCAGATGGTGGCTATCCAGACTTCAATAGGGCAGCACAAACTTGAGATCTCAAAGGCAGTGTACATGAAGACAAATGAACTAGATGGCAAATCACCTACATGACTCTCTGTTCGAGACTCGGTGATGCTCACAACATGAGTGGGATGCGAACTGACCGTCAATTCAAGTTACACCGTCAGTTCATGTCTGTCAATTCGATTTTTCTCGTCTGCCGGTCAGTTCAAGATCTAGTATTAATAAGTTCCAATAATACTATAAAATAGTAGGTACTTTCAAATTTCCAAAATATTATTCAAAAAATCTTTCAAAACAACCCCTTACTTCTTACCCCCCCCCCCCCCCCCCCCTTCACCCATTTCCAACTTCTCCCTCTTCTCCTTGTTTTTTTACTATCTTTCTAATTATGGGATATGAGATGTCAGATGATAGTTAGTTCAAGTTATTATCTAGTCAATATAGTCAGTGACAGAACTTACGTGCAGACCGTCTGCTCGATCCGGCAACCCTATGCTATATTGATGATTTAATGTTAAATATACATAAACAAACAAACAAACCACAATCTATTAATAGATCCTCCAAATAAAGTTATGTATTGTTATAATATATGAGGAGGTAGAATACTGAGTCAAGATGGAGTATGAATGTGTAATTATGTTGACATCGTATTGGGTTGTGTGAAATACTTGTAACAGTTGATATAAAACCGACATTCGACAATATGAGGTCTTTTTTGAGAGAGAAGAGGAAAGCGAGCAATAAAAGGGGGCGGGGTAAAATATTATTGATATTTCGATTAGAATATTGATGTGCATAAACACTTTACTTGAGACATTCGGTATAAAAAGGAGAAGTTTACTATAATGGCATTATATAATTTTATGCCAGTATGCGATTTCAAGAAAGCAGTAAAATATACAACAAGGACGAAATGATAGCAAGAGGGAAAGAAAAAAAGTGAAATCTCAGGATTCAAAACATCAAGCGAAAAACTCTCATACTAATCTCGAACATTGATATCGACTTCGAAGTGAACAGATATAGACTCGACTCAACTCAACTTAGCTAAACTTGAACATATCAAACCTCACACAATCTGAACAATTCCTCACTCTCCCCTATTCATATCCAAGTATCTTACTTTGCCTTTTTCTTTCATTGCCTCACTTTTTCTTTCACCAACCCCCTAAAGTCAACCCAGTAACCGAACAATTTCCCCAAATTCATCTCGAAACAAGCACTCACCAATACACCCCCCGAACAATTGTCCATTCCCCTTTCATGCCAAAAGCTCACACCGAAAACAATCTTCAAGTTCTATCTATAAATTTCCCCTTCTATGCTCTTCTTAAGAATTCTTCTTATCATCATCACCAGAGTTTCATTCAATCATCTAATCAGCTTTCCGACCATCAATAGATAGACAGATAAACAGCTAGATACATTGACCGACCCCCTGACTGACACTAACACCAACACCGACACCCTTACAATTCCCATCCCATCCACATTCCCCATCCCATCCACGATTCCCAACCCACCCACAACATCTACACCCCCCAACCCACCCACCATGTCCCACACATCCAGCCCCAACAACGGCGAAAGCTCCAGCAGCTCCAGCAGCTCTGCCAACCCCGCCACCCCCCCACAACTACTCACCGACTACTCGCTCGTCATCCACACCGCCTGTCCACAGGCCTCCCCCCACCTCACACGCGTGCCATGCGCCCCCCGCGCCGTGCGCCCCTCCGATCGACGCATCATGTTCCAGCTCTCTTTCTCGCCGTGTCCCTACTGTAGCGGCGCCTGTCCCTGCTGTGATGGCACCGGCACCGTGTCTCACGATCACGATCACAATCACGATGCCGATGCCGATGTCGATGCCAATGTCGATGTCGATGTCGATGTCGATGCCGATGCCGATTTCGATGCCGATTTCGATGCCGATCACGATCACGATGCCGATGCTGATGTCGATGCCGATGCCGATATCGATTTCGATTTCGATTCCGATTTCGATCCCTACATTCCATTTGCCACACTCTCGGAGCTTCTCACCTATACTTGCGATCAGATTGATGATTTGACATGGGAGGGTAAGGAGACGGATGACGTTGGCGATCGCTACGATCTCTCATCGCTGCTGGGTTCGCGCGCGGAGATCATCGGGATGATTGATGGGATGGCGGAGCAGCGGGATGGGGACCGGGTGGACGAGATGGTATATCATACTCTATTTGCGGATGCGTATAGGGTGTATACGGGGACGATGGGGCAGCTGTCGAGGATTGATGAGATGGTGGGAGAGGAGTATGAGGGGGAGGAGGAGGAAATTAGGAGTGAGGCGGCGCTGACTTGGGCGAGGGAGGGTGGGATTTATTTGGGGAGATGTTGGGCTGATGGGGTGATGCCGAAGGGGATTGAGTTGACTGAGGAGGAGAAGATGGTGGAGAAATCTTGGATTGGAACGCCTTTGTGAAGGGGTTCTGGAGATTTCTTATGTCTTGTTTTTTGTTTTCTTTTGACTTGGTTTGTTCTTCTTATAAAAACATCAACATACAAAAAAATTGATTATGGAGTCTTGTTATTTCTGGTCAATGGATGGATATATAGATTTCCTTAAAAAAACATCAACATACAAAAAAATTGATTATGGAGTCTTGTTATTTCTGGTCAATGGATGGATATATAAATTTCCTTAAAAAAACATCAACATACAAAAAAATAGATTATAGAGGTTAGTTATTTCTGGTCAATGGATATAGATTTCCTAAAATATAAGTATCATTATTAAAAAAAATTATTTCCATGTGAATTAAAATAGAACGTGATAACATGATGAACGTGAAAAGAATATAAAATTGAGTTGAATATGTGAAGATATAATATATGAACGTAAGTGTAATAGATTATCCAAATAATCTCTCATTAGGATGGAATATTATTATTGAAAGTAAAATGCATATGCTTGGAAGATATGTTTATTTCCAATAATTATACCAGAACAATATGATACTTCTCAAAGGTGGGACAAAGAGACAAAGAACCTAGCAATAGCATTGTTAAACCGTCAAAGATATTTCTCGATCAATGTGAAGGAAGGAAAAAGAAATTCAATCACAAAGGAAGTGAACGCACCAAGAACAATACCCAGTACAGACATGGGACATTAACAGAAATATAACATGAAATAGTCTCAAGTATTCCAAGTTCAGATGTTCAAAATCAACTCTCTTGAAGATAATCCAAACACCACAAGCAAAAACCAACTAACCACCATCAAGCAAACATGTCTAGCACTATCTTTTCAGACAATTCCACAGTCTCTCTTGGAGAGCCCATCATCTGCGATAATATCAACTGTAATTATCCCTTTGGAACCATATGCGATGAATGCGCCAAGGCATATGCGGAACGTGAAGATGGTCCTACACAATCCGACGATGACTCTATCATCGACTCCATCATCGAAGTAGCAGATGAACCAGAGATATCGGAAGATAGTTCAGCAGGTACTGAACAATCTGAATATTTCTACATCATCGAATCAGAGGATGAACCCGAGGCAGAGAGGAACATTAACGGTAAGGAAGCAGAAGTACATGATCCGGAAGGATTGACGAACAGAGAAAGACTTCACGAGTGGCTCGATGGTGTCTTTGAAGGCGCAGAAGAATCCGAATTCGAGGGGTCTGTCTGTGATGACGATGGTGTCTATGTTGATTATTCTTGCTCAGAGACTCAGTGTCCACATTGTGGTTTGAAATTTTCTGAGGGTGATGCCTTTAAGGAGTTGCATTTGATCAAATGTAAGTATGCCCATGAAGAGAGGGAGAGAGAGGAGATTGCGAGAGCAACATGGTTGATCAAGCGTAATCATTCACTGCACCAGAAGAGGAAGGGAGCTGAGAAATGAATGTTTTGTCATTCGATTTTTTGTTCTCTCGACAGCTGAGAATTCAACATCTCATAATTCCATTTTCTGCTGCCGTTTCAACTTCTTTTTGCTTCACCTGAAATCATATAAAACCAAATAAAAATCTTTTTTTGTACACTTTTTATCTTGAAACTATGTGAGACTTGCAGAATTGCATAACCAAATTTGAGTTCTCGAGCATAACCTAAGATCTAGAACATAAAAATAGTCATAAGTTATTAAGACAAATTTCCACATATTCCCCACTATGACCTTGTAAGCTATGATCAACGATGTATAAAACACGCTTGCAACTTTGCAGTGATGCAAAGTGCCCAGGTTAACTGTTATGCAGGAGATGATAGGCAGTAGTTGTATTTATCGGTGACGGGAAACATGTAAACATAAACAAGAACAAAGTTTTGATCCATATTTAATCTATTTCACATCATCTCGATGTGTGACCCTTGTAGGTGGCGGCGTTCGATAATTGACCGAGTTGATTTGTTCAGACATGCGAATTGCATTTTTAACCTTGTTCTTGCTTAATCAGGCAATCATTTCTTGGATAAATGCTGACCTTGCGAAAGTTGGAGACTAAACTAAAACATTTGAAAACTCCCAGTCGAATCTGCCCAGGTGAATTTCACGAGACTAGCCTAGGTATTGCTGATATATAGTCAGGTGATGCGATGTATATCTGATGATTAACTTGTATATATCCATCGATTGGATATGAGACGAGATACTTGAGATGATAAACGTCGAAGATGCTGAAACTATTATCCACAAGTAGTACTGACGTGGAGATATATCAATCATTGTAGATAATCCTACCTCCTAGACTCGATGGAAATGGGCCATACTGATTCAAAGCCAAGTCGACCCTTGCATCAATCACGCAGACTGACATAAGATATCAAGCAATGTCTCCGTAGCATTGATAAGAAAAATCAGACCCCAGCTGCCTTCGTTTAACGATTGACCACTTGCTTATCAAGGAAAGTATTGGATCATGATGTGGTTTTGAATTGGAGAATGTCAAATTCCTCAATTATTAAGTGCATTTGAAACATTACAATCGAACAAGCGCAATCGCACTTGATCGGGTGAATCGGATATTGATGACCGGAGATGCATCAAAGAAATCGATCGTGATGGTTGTGAAAGCCTTGTGTTTCCTTTCCTGATTTTATCAAGAATTGTCGCAATGATTTGCCAACGATATGTAACTTTATAATTCCAGTCGTGCAACTCAAAAGATCCTTTAATAAGGAAAGCTTTGTCAGTATGGAAGGTGAGCATAAGCCCGCCAATCATCCAAGCCTTATGCGTTGAGGCTGCATCTGGCTTAGTAGTTTGATAGCTAGGAAGGAAAAGAACTGAATGTGCCTTATTGCTCATGATGTGGCTTGGCCCAAAATGTGGCAGAGACATATACAATGCACACACATTGACTCATTCCCCACGTAACTACGTGGGAATACTACCAAGTATGGTTCACCAATTTGTACCTATACTTTTTCTCTACTGTACTCTGCCCGATGTAAAGTACTTATTAGATACACCTATGTGGTGCATACAAGTTCTGGGCGGCAGGCTGCAGGAACTTTTGGAGATGAATCTAAAAGATCAGTATATGTTTTGTATGTTTTGTATGTAATGTATAGATGAATGATTTAAGTTTTGGAATACTTGGCAAATGAATGTTGTATCAACTGACCTATATAACTAATAAAGCACCACAGTCGCATCTTCATATCTTCATCAAATCGGAAATCATCGGACTCAATAGCCGGTGACTCGGTCAAGGGTGGTATTGTGGGAGGTCCCTTTTTAGATGCCATAAATGTGATAATTCCCCATTCCAAGTCTCATACCTACATACATACATATATACCTTGGTAGGTAGTAGTACTTATTACAGCTTACAGTTTTCCACCTGCATATATGCAAGGAAAAGAGGTAGGAGACATGAAAGCTTAGAGCTCCTTCAGGATATTCTATAATTTCTTGATTGTCCAATGATGCGAGGATTACCAAATGTTACAAATTAATATAATATAATGATTGGATTAAGGGCAATGATGCATTGGATGAGGTGGATGAAGTGGAGTGAAGTAGCACAACATCTTTGAGAGTTGGAGAGTTGGAGAGTTGGAGAGTTTGAGAGTTACGAGAGTACGTACAAACGGGGCATACGGGGGTAGATTTTCAAAATTTCTAGAATCTAGTATTTCTTATCGATAAAGGAAATGATAAGTCATCAATACTGTTATCGGGCAAAGAAGGTACAGAAAATGAATGCATGCAGCTGTAATGTGAGGTGAGTAGTGTAATACTACCATAGTAGGTACGTACATAGTATGTATTATGTAAGTCTGCATTATGTAAGTATGTATTGTGTATGTATATATTATTTATATATGTAGATATCAATCAGTCTACGTAACTTCTGAAGCTTAATCAGTACATAGTACCAACCTAGCGCTGGAAAACTATATATGGACTATCTAGTATATAGTATTAGAAACTACCTATCTTGATAAGCCTTGGAGATACAGAACATTTATATATTCATGTATATATTCATTTCTATATTCATTTCTATATTCATTTCTATATTTCTATATTTCTATATTTTCATATTTCCATATTTCTATATTATTTTGTATTATTTATAGATATTATATATATTTTATCTTTATATTTATCTTTATATTAATTCATTTCCTTGTTATAAGCGCTCTCGAATCACGAGGCGAGAATACCCACCTGCATGACTCTTCCCTATCTACTCACTCAGGCTAGGCTATCTCGAGGCTATCTCCCCTTCTGATGAATCTCTCGCTCACTCGCTCTCTTTAATTGATCCTACGGTTCCAGGTTCCATCTGATCGCGAACATCTAGTTCTATCTAAGGAAGTAAGCTTCACCACATTGCTACACCAAAATAATAATTCCTTTAAATCTATTATTTATTATTATTATTATTATTATTACTATTACTACTAGTAACATCCTACTTACTTATCCCATTCAACCCTTTTCTTGCGCCATATTATAATTCCATCAACCCATTCCCTTTTCATAATAAATTAAATATATTCACCAACTGATTATCGAACCTCTCTTTTACATAAATAATTTAATCTTCATTGTTCTCCAGCCTTATAGAAAGCCTACAGTACCTCAACACCTCTGCACCTCTAGTAAACATGTCCGTTGCCTGAGTACCCCCTCCCCAAAGGTACCTTCTTCTTGTTCCTCCTCCTACCTCCACCTTGTTGGATCATATTCACCTAAAAATAATTTAAATACCTTCATAAAGACACCCCATACGGATTATATTACAAAATCTCAACTTACGATGGATGCCCAAGTTATGTGGTATCACGGAACCGCTTTATTCACAATCTAGAATTCACCAACGTTGTTGCAGTGTGAGACTTGCTTGCGTACGAGGATTACCTTTCAGCACATACCAGCGCATCCTGCATCTGCTGCTTTGAGGCGACAGCTTGCTACGATTCAACATCTACGTCAGCAAATACCATAAAATGCATCAGCATCCTCGTCCATCACCCGTAACGGCCTCACCAGCCTCATCACCACGAACGAACCCAACTCGAACGAATAATCCAAGAGAAGAAAGTAGGACAGGGAATTCGAGATCATTTTCAGATATGCCACATTACAACGAAGTAGATGATGCTAGTGGGGATGGTGGAGTCTTGCCGTCGACTGGTCCAAGTCGAGAGGCGGTCAAGAAGTTAGATCAAATCATACAGGTTGGTGGCATTGGATAATCATTATAAACTTATGTTGTGTATGAAACAATGCTAACTTGAATATCTTCTAGAACTTTCACACCAAAGCTGCTATTGTGCTTCTACAATCTAGGGTATCTCTTCCTGTTGTGCTTACCAGAGAAGGAGCCAAGAAAGTCAATAAATGGGTATATGACCACTTTTTATTACTCCTCTTTGATTTGCGTCCATTTTTACTGACCTGGCTACTTTGACAGTTTCAAATAGAAACCGATGATACTGATGCATTCCGAGATGACCTCAACTTATGGAGAACGTGCGGCGGATTTCAAAATCGACCCCCACCACTGATAATAGAGACGTACCTCGACACATCAGCCTTAACAAGAAGCCAGAGGTTGGTCTTGGTGGATGATCATGGAAAGCGTTGGGATGTTTTAGACTCCTTGAATGATTCTAATGGTTCAAATGAAGGGCGTAGTGAAGTCATACTAGAGCGTTGGAAAATTGAACTCAAGGAGAGTCATGAAGATCGTCCTTACGATTTTGGATCAACACTACCCACTGTTTATAAAAAGTGTATTGTCTTTTTCCGTTCATTATATTCAACAGCTAAGATTGTACCTGGCTGGAGATTTGTGAGGAGTCTGGCAAAGAGTGGAGCGACAACAGGTCATCTAAAGGTTAATTGCCGTATTATTACTGGTAATGTTCAACCACATCAAATCGATGGCCTAACGCATCCAATATCTGGAAGCAGTGGTCCGGTCACATCCGATTATCTTCTTGGTACTACCGAAACGCCAGCTGGCCAATTTTCTGCCGAAGTATCATATCGAAATGATTGTAACTTTCGTGTCGATGATTCTGAATCTCTTCTTAGTTCGAGATTTATGGGTGCTGATGAACATTTCTTCCAACCCTCCTTGGCTCTCAGAGGGGACTTGACTCGTCGTCGATCAACAAAGGAGACGGAAGTCGGCTCGCTCCCTGCAAACAGACAACTTGTAGATGATTCAGAGCCTATGCAAACCTATGGAAGTTTATCTACGTTCCATGGCAATGCACCACCTCGAGGCTCTAGCCCGATTTCTGCACTAAGAGCTCAGCGATCTATGGGTTCAGATACGAGCTCTCCGCCTGTAGGTTCTTTACCTTCGTCACGACCCATACATTCATCAAAGGCGTCTTTGAAATCATTCGAGGGTGTTGCAATGGCGAGAAGACCATCCTTATCGTTCCAGCCATTCAAAGCTGGCTCTTTATCATCGTCACCAAGTCGTACCCCTTATGCTGGTGATATGCTTCCTCCTCCATCGCCAGGATCTATACCGCGGTCTGGAATTAGCGGTGCACTAGCGCAGGCAAGAAATCGCTCGTCACTTATAGCCGGAATGCCAGCTAGTCTTAGGGGTGGTCCTGTGCAAGATGTTGTTCCAACATCAGTATCAAGCTCACCAAAGCATGCACCAATCAGTAGGTATAGCAGTAGTTTCACACATCGTCGTGGTAGGTCTTCATATGGAGGTGCTAGCAAATTAGTGGACGATGATCAAGGAAGTAGTGGGAAACAAAGTTTGTCCTCTTCTGCACAACCTGGGTCCGGTATCCTTGCAGAAGCAGGGGGAAGTTCCGGCTCTTTACAAACAGATGATGACAACATATCGGAATTTTTGAAACTTCTGGATAGTAAGAAAACTTTGCAGAGTTTCGAGCCATCAGGTGAAGCATCAAGAAAAAGAGCGAGTGCGCAGTTATCCAAGTTTCAGTCCATGCGAGACTCACATAACCTTTTGACAGAGTCAATGTCTTCATCTGCTATGCTACAGCGATCTTCAAGCTCATCGAGCCGACAATTATCAAGTGTACCTCCAATGGTTGCTGCTACATCCATGTCTACATCATCATCACCTGGGAAGCCCATTTCACCACATACTCCTCATACGCCGGCCATTCCTTCAAGATTGAGTGCAAATTCAATAGTTGAATATGATCAACCCCGTCGCCACCCTCAATCGAATCGAACTACTGAGTCAAGACTACAGAATGTGCCAGATAATGATCAATCCAATGATCTTGGTACCAATGCCATTGATATTCCAACTTCCCCTAGGCCATATTATCCACATGCCAGAAGGTCAAGTTCCGTTGCCCAGCAGCATAGATCACTTGCTATCGAGGATGATTTAGGCGATCTTCCATTTGGTGTTCATAGAAGCATAAGTTTAGGGGCTGATGATCGCGAACCACCAAGCTTGAGTGCCCTTCTTGGAATTGGTCAAAACTCGGATGATGTAGCATCTCCAAATTCTCAATCTCCAACTCGATTACTACAACCTGCACCACATATCTCCAAAGCATCAGCCGCCATGTCCCGCCAAGTCTCATCATCTTTGGAACCCCAGGACTCGGAGGTTCCTCAGGTCTCTCGTCTTAGTGGAGCTGGATCTGCAAACTCGCCATATCGACCACGTATTGGTCGAACAGGTGGACGAGGTGTTACCCCACCCCAAACAGGCTCTTATTCTAGTTTGGTAGACCGAGGAAGTGCTAGTGGGAGTGAACGAGCCGGCGGTGGTAGATATAGCTTCAGCAGAGCAATGGGACCATATGAAGCGGACGATGAACCGTTACTCTTTGATATGAGTGAGATTGGTCGAGATGCCTCCCGAAAAAGTATCGATGAACCCCGAGGAGGAGGAGGAATAGGTCCAAGTGATAGGGGAGGTGACTCTGGTTCAAGCAGCCGAAGAGGTAGTCGAAGAGGCTGGTAACATACTATAGTAAGAGCAACATACCATACATATAAAAAAGGAGTGGTGGATGGATGGAGAAGAGAAGAGAAGAGATGAGATGAGATGGAATGAAATATTCCTCTCGAATTGACACATTTCAAACCAATTGATGCATTCTACGTCATTTACGATTATAAGATATTTGCTGCTGTATAGTTGGAAAACACATATGGTATAGCGCGTTGAATTTTTTTTACTACCATTCTTCTTTTTCTTTCACTTTTGTAGCACAGCACTTCAAAGCCGGCACTTAGTTATGGAGTCTGGGGAATCATTTCTGGATTTGATCTGATCCTTTTCATTCGGCTACCATTGTCTTTTTTTCATGCTGATTCCGGAGGGAGGAAAAGGATGGGATGAGATTGGATTTGGTTTCATCCTTTTCATTTCATTTCATTCATTTTCTGGTGCTTGTTCTTCTTTCTACTTTCTTCGTTTTCTCTCTTTGGAGTCTGTCTGCATGCGCGCATCTTGTATTTATTCATATTTTATCTTATTATATCGTACTCATACCCATACCATTGATGGATGCGGAGGAGAAAGGAAGCAAGCAAGCGAGCAAGCGAGATAGGGCCAGTCGGAAATTGATTATTTGAATGAATGGACTGGACTGCATGGGATGGGATTTGATTTGGGTTGATTTGATTTGATTTAACCGTGTTGGAGTGAGCTTGCTATTAGGATGGATGGATGGATGGATGGGGGGATGGATGGTTAAGGTTGGATTTGATACCTTGGTGTTTTATTTCATTTTCATTTTACTTTTTTGTAGTGGTTATCCTTCGGGGATAAGTAGTGAGTGATTGAGTGAGTGAGTAAGGTGGTGAATGAAGGGAGGAGGTTGAGAGACTTGATTGGATTTGAGGAATTGGGATAGCTGGATGAATGGATGGATGAATGGGGATGAATTTGGATTTGGATGGGATTAGGTTGGATTCAATTGTAAATCTATATTGACAATATATTATTAACAATATTTAAGATTGTGTATACATTTTTGAGAATTGATCCTTGGCTTGGATATCCCCAGGGCTTTCCCCACAAGAACTATAAATACGGTAACCTAAAATAACTTTATTACCTCCAGGCTTGTATCCTCGTAGCTCGCTAGCTCGTCTGACCAATTACTCAATCCAGGGCCAATACCGAGGATCGGCATCTCGGAGCCTGCGGGTACAACAACCAACAGCTTTCCCCGCAATTGGGGGATTCCCATCATGAGCTAGATGAGACGACAGCGATTTGAGTGCTGTATATGTATGGAATGGACCGGTCTTCTTCGATTATTTATTTATTTATTTATTTATTAATTAATTAATTAATTAATTTATTGAGAGTTGTTTAATATTCAAAGATATTGATTGAGGATTACTTCTTTTTTATGAGAATTCATATCTATAGTGTTAATTCTTTAGATTTGAATCTTACAATACTTAGCAGCTCAAGAGCAAAGGGGATATTGTATAAGCTTCGTCATGTCTGCTATACGTCTTGCTCCCAATGTAAGTATATTCGTTCATTTGCTCACATTCCTATACATCTTTCAAGAATTAATATATACTAATATCCAAATAGAAAGCCACCAGGGCAATGAACCTCCTCCGCACAATCCAATATACCCATCCACCCTCCTGTCCCTGCCACGGCAACCCAGGCCACCACCACCACCACCCACCATCCGGCCTTCTATCGCAAGCAAAAAGAAATCTGCAAAGAGGATTCGCAACACCGGTAGATACATCGAGACAGAAGGAATATGCATTTGAGATGGCAGCTAGTAGTATCCGATTTGGGCCTGGTGTAACCAAGGAAGTGGGAATGGATTTTAAGAATCTGGGGTCCAAGAGGGTTTGCGTGGTTACGGATAAGGTGGTTAAGGATTTAGATGCGATGAAACAGGTTGTTGAGGCGTTGACAAGAGAGGGGGTGGAGTTTACGGTTTTTGAGGATTGTAGGGTTGAGCCGAAGGATACTTCGTAAGTGTCATATTTATATATGAATAATGGCTCTCAATTCTAACATATAAACAGAGTTAAAGAAGCAATTGCATTCTCTAAACCTTATGGACCAGATGCTTTTCTAGCTGTTGGCGGTGGTTCAGTTATTGATACTGCAAAATTGATGAATCTCTATACCTGTTATCCCAATGCAGATTTCATGGACTTCGTCAACGCTCCACTGGGAAAAGGAAGACCAATAGACAAAACTCTCCTACCACTCATAGCTGTTCCCACCACCGCCGGAACCGGCTCCGAAACCACCGGCACCGCAATCTTCGATCTCGTTTCGCACCGCGCCAAAACAGGAATCGCCCATCGAAACCTCAAACCCCTCCTTGGTATATGTGATCCCCTCAATACCCGCACCATGCCCTCCGCCGTCCACGCAAGTTCCGGTCTCGATGTCCTATGTCATAGTCTGGAGAGCTGGACTGCGATTCCATATTATGAGAGGATTCCGCGACCGACAAATCCGATTAATAGACCGGCTTATCAGGGCGCGAATCCGATTAGTGATATTTTTTCGCTGCAGGCTCTGAGGAGTACGGCGAAGTATTTGCCGAGGGCTACGAAGGATCCCGAGGATCACGAGGCCCAAAGTCAGATGTTGCTTGCTGCTACTTTGGCGGGTGTGGGGTTTGGTAATGCGGGTGTTCATTTATGTCATGGTGAGTTTTGAATGTTTGAAAGCTGGTCAAGTCTAGTCACTTGTTAGCTACCTTCCATGAATTATACCTAAAAGCTTACCCCAAAATTCACTTTTACTAACACCTCCAGGAATGTCCTACCCAATATCCGGTCAAAACCCAGGCTACACCCACGCCGGCTACGTAACCAAAACGCCCATAATCCCCCACGGCGTCTCCGTTGCCGTCTCCGCGCCAGCCGTCTTCCGCTTCACCGGCCCCTCAAATCCCGAACGCCACCTCCAAGCCGCCGAATGTTTCGGCGTCGACATATCAAATGTTAAGAAGGAAAGCGCGGGTGAAGTGTTAGCGGATGCGTTGAGAAAGTTTTTGGATGATTTGGGCGATCAGCCGAGGGGTTTGAAGGGGTTGGGGTTTAAAAAAAGTCATATTGATGATCTTGTGGAGGGGACGATTCCGCAAAAGAGGGTGCTTATGTTGGCGCCGGGGTTGAGGGAGGAGGTGGGGGAGGAGAGGGAACAGTTGAGGGGGCTTTTTGAGGATGCTTTTGATGGGTGAATGGGTGGATGGGGGATTGGTTGATATGATAGATATTACTGCGAAGTAGGAGGATTGATATTCGTGGGTATATATGTATGTGTATTTGTAGATTCGCAAATAAACAATTGAACTAATCTAGCCTTGAAAGAGTATGAAACTGATATCTACCCATCTCATTCCAAGTCATCTCCAGTTGATTCCCAAAAATCAAAAGATGAAGCCGCTTTAAAGACATATTTAGTCTTGTCCAGTTCATCTTATTTCATTTCAATTCATTTCATTTCATGTTATTAAATACGCATTCACTTTCCCATATTCTATAAAATACTAATGTTTTCTTTTCATCCGCACTTTGCACTTAAAATTGCACTTGAAATTGCACTTAAAATCGAAATTGAGATTGAGGGGTTTGTTTCGAAACGTGGTAAAAACACAATACAATACATCCATCCATCCATATATCCATCCATCACCTTTCATTTTTCAATTGATATTTTGCTTTTGCCTTGCCTTTGTCTTTACATTTGCATTTGCATTTGCATTTGCATTTGATATTACCCTCTCTTTCAGTAAAACATCAAACACTTGGATTGAGATCCTGTATCTTGCGTCTCCTGATCGGAAACAATAACAATAGCGATTTATTCGTCTAGATTAAGGCTGCCTCTACTTGTTGAACGTAGTTTTGTTTGGCTTGACGCGTCTCTCTCTCTCTCTTTCTCTCTCTCTCTGGGGGGATATCCAGATTTATTACAATCTTTCAAACTTTCTTTCTTGAGCGGTAATATTTCCCTGAGAAATTAGCTTAAACCTGAATGAATGAATGAATGAATGAATGAATGATCGTTCTACACGCTATTCTCTACACTGGTGTTAGAATTACAGTTGTATTTCTGTCGATCTGGATAGCCATCTTTTCGTCTGATTCCTGATTCCTGATTCCTGATTTCTGATTTCTTGTTCTAATCAGCAATTGAGTTGTTCGATTTGATCTAATCCTACTGGACATCTTCGACTCTATCATGGCTTCTTCACTAAGCTTAAGTCTGCAGACAAATCAGAAATGCTGCAAGCGGTTGCCTCTTTTGCATTCTGGTTCTGAACGTGGAGATAGGGAGGAAGTTGGAGATGGGAATGGGAATGGGAATGGGAATGGGAATGGCACGGTCGCAGGAACAGACCAGAAGCAAGATGGAGATGGAAATGGAAATGGAAATGGAAATGGAGAGATAGATGGGGAGAGGGTTACTTCTCATCTAAAAGAGGATACGTTTGGTATTATAATACTTTCACTATGTCTACGTTTATTAATGCATCACTCTCCTTCCTTTCTTCGTTATCGTTCTCCTTTACTCACTTATCATCTTCCCCGCCCTTTTCAATTCTTTTTTCTTTTTATTCATCACTAACTCGGTTTCAGACTTAATCACTCCGACTCCTGCTTTTCTCGGTGCAGTTCCTCCTTCTCTCACCCAATCCCAATTCCGATCAAAAGCTCTCGCTAATCCAAGATCGACGTCAAAATCAAGATTAATATCAACATCGAGAAAGGGAACCGACTCCAAATCCCCCCTCTCAATCCCCTCATCCGCCCTAAAAGTCCCACTCCCTGCCTCACCTATCCAATCACCTCTTCAAATCTCAACCAAATCAAAATCAAAATCAAACTCAAAATCAACACCTTCCACCGAACCAAAAACAAAATTCGAAAGCGGAAATAGAATCGAGAATGGTAATGAGAATGAGAATGAAGATCTAGTATTCATCGCCTCAATAATCGATAACGCGTTGATGATTCCGCTTCCGGAGTCACCGACTCAATCGCCGTGTTTATCTCCTGTGAGATTGAGTGGGAGGATCGGGGATGGGGGAAGTGGGAGTTCTGTTAGGGTGTTTCCGGATTGGGATTTAGATTTGGGCGGGGATAGGAGTGGTTTTGTAGAAGAGAATGAAAATGAGAATGAAAATGAAAATGAAAATGGGATAGAGAATGAGGGGGTAGAAATTGAAATCGCAAGTGTAGTTACTCTAAGGAGTGTTTTTGGTAGTGGGGACGGAGATAGGGATGCGAAGAGAGAGGATGGTGCAAGAGCAAGAGTAAGAGCGAGAGCGAGAGCGAGATGGAGTGAGGATGGGGGTGCATGTGGAAGTGGAAATGGAAGTGGAAGTAGGGAGAGGTTGAGGGTTAGTACTATTGCGAGGAAACCTGTTACCGTTACTGTTACTGGTACTGGTACTGGTACTGTTGCTGTTGCTGTGGAGGATAGGAAGACGAAGGATATGGATAGGGATAGGGGCAGGGATAGGAAGAGATGGCCGACGGATGTGAAAATGGGTAGCCGTAACGAGGCGTCGGAACAAGTAGAGAAATCTACGAGGGAGAAGGAGGGTTGGTGTAAACGTTTGTATGATTCTTTCTTTCTCTTTCTCTTTCTCTTTCTCTTTCTCTTTCTCTTTCTCCTTCTCCTTCTCCTTCTCCTTCTCCTTCTCTTTCTCATTCTCCTCTCACTTCCCCCCAATCCTCCCTACTCTTTCCTTCCTTCCCAAATAAACCCAACTAACAAAAAACCCTAGTTCCCACCCTAACCCCCTCCACTGCCATCCACCATCACACACCCCTAACTCCCCACCCCTCTACCCCTCCTTCTCTACACGCTCAATCAGCGAACCGAATGTGGGTGGGGGCTCTGGAGCGCCTCGATCGGCTCTTAGGAGGGCGAGTGTTAGTTTGTTGAAGGTTGTTGGGATTAAGGAGAAGGGTGGTGATGTTGGTGTAAATGGTGGTGTAAATAGTGATTTATTGGTTACTGCTCCCAATGGTATGGTGGTCAGAGTATCTGGTGATAAGGAGATGAGAGCATCTGGTGATAGGTGTGAGAGCGGTGGAGTAAGGGAGAATGGTATGTATATTTATTTATTTCTTTCTTTCTTTCTTCCTTCCGTCCTAAGATCGGTATTGCAGGTTCTTGATTCCCTCTATCCGTATTAATTCCCATACTTCCCTCCATCTCCCCTCCCTACCCTTCCCCTCTTCTCAACCAACAACATTCAAACCCACCAACCCACCAACCTCCCTACCTCCCCCATTCTTCCTTTCATTTCCCTCTCCCATACCCCCCTCGCCCTCCCCTCAAAAAAAAAAAATAAATAAAATAAAAATAACCCCCCAATCCCAATCAAACAACCAACTAACAAACGCAACCCCATCCAGTCCGTCGCCGAACGCGAGCCGTCACGTCCCTAATGCCCCAAATCTTCGATTGGAACCTCCGATTCCCATTTAATTTCCACCATGACTCTGATGGTGGTGGTGATAGGGGTGGGGGTGGGAAGGTAGGGAGGAAGATAGATGGGAAGGGAGTAAAGAGGGAGAAGATGATGGTTAAAGAAGCTGAGAATGGGGATTTTGAAAAGGATAACGGGGAGGCGGGTAGGAAGAGGATGAATGGGAGAAGAAATGGTGTGGTGGGATGAGTGGGTAGGGAGGGGATGGGTTGGGGTTGGTTGGGTGGGTGCTTGGGGTTTGTATGGATGTATGGATTGATTGATGGATAGAAGGATGGATGGAAGGAAGGTTGCAAGAGTGTAAAAGTGTAAAAGTATAAAAGCGCAACGAAAGGATGGAGAAAAGGATATGCCATATCACAAGCCATATCACAAGCCACATCACAAGCCACATCACATATAATAACCACCCACAAAGCATCCCGCACCAACAAACAAACAAAACAAAAAGAAAAAGAAACCGTGTAGAACAGGATAGTAAAAGCATTATATTGATTCAGTATTCCAGTCTAAGATTTCATGATCCATGGCTCCTCACCTTGGTTAAGCGATGGCGATGGAAAGAGATGATTATTATGATGGATTGTTGGAGCGGGATCATGGGATTGGTATCTATGGGAGATGCGTGGAAGGGATTGGGCGGTTGGGAGTTATGCTGTGATGGGAATGATGTTAGGTAAATGAAGGGAGATTTTATGGATGGATGAATGAATATATGAATGATATTGTGCTGTATTACTTTTCTGTCCCCTCGTTTGTTATCTTGATATCTCTACTACATATTGGATTTAGCTTGTCTGATCTGGGTTTGATGGTTATGTGATGGGGTGCGTAATAGTAGGAGGAAGAAAGAGAGGAAAGGGGAGAGGATGGGAGGGATATGGATAAATGGTATTGTTTGATAAATGCAATGATAGATGGATACTGAAATTGAAGATTTTACTTTTTGATCGTTTATTCGATTGGTTTTGATGGTCGTCTGTATGTAAGTGTATCTATTTATTTATCTATCTATTTATCTATGTATCTATGTATCTATTTGTCTATATCTATATACCTCTATTGAATCTATTGAATCTTTAAGAATATTTCTACCCAAATGTATCCTCTGTTCCTCTATCTATCTATATATCTATATGCATCCATCCCATCCATCGATCCATAAATCCATATGCACAAACCAATCTAACATGTATACACCCATCCATATACAACCCCCCCCCCCCCCCCCACTAAACCCCCACAAAACCCTCCCCCTTCCAACCCCCCTCCGCCACCCGTCTCAACTCCCTCTGTTCCTCCCTCGTCGGCGCAATCTCCTTCCCTAATCTCCTCTCCCTACTCTCAGACGTCTCGACAATACTCGCTTCTCTATCGTCTCCGGTTTCGTCTCGGAAGGTGTAGGATCGGTATTCCGTGTTGGCCCAGCCGGTTCCGGTGAATTTGGTTGTGTTTTCGAACTATGTGGAAGGGGGGTTAGAATTGGTTGGGTTTGTGGGTTTGGTGAGGGGCAGAGAAATGAGGCAGCAGGGGGGAAGGGGAAGAGAAGGGAATGAGATGGGTAATTGGGTGAATGAGAAACGCTCCCCCCCCCCCAAAATCTTTTAAAAAAAAGCAAAAGGAAAAAATAGACATACATCCTCAGTAAAATAATGCAAAAAACCCCCATGAGTAACAACCACAACATGTACATCATGTACCCCCTCCCCCTTCGCCTTCCTCCCCAAGTCCCTCAACCAAACCCTCGCTTCCCTAGCCCTCTCATCGATCTTCTCCGCCGTCGGCTTGTATTTCCCCATAGTCTTCTCATTCCACTCCGGCTGACCCCTCACCAACTCCAAATCCACTTTTCCCTTAAATATCCCCGCTTCCTCTCCTCCTCCCCCTTCCCCCTCAAACTCATCTTCCAACACGGAAATAGAAGACCCGGTATCACACGGCAACGCACTACTCTCCTGCACCTCGGGCAGCGCCACAACCTTGACGCCCCGCTCCACCACAGAAGGGAAGCTGTAGAGCGTCGTGTAGAGCGTGCGACGGAGGGGCGAGGCCACAAGATGGGTTATTTTTTCGGTGTGGGGGAAGGCCGAGGACAGGGCTTGGCATTGGGAGTGCCCGGTGGGGGTGAGTTGGGGGTCGGGCATGTTGTGGTTGGCGGCGGAGAGGTTGTGGTAGCCTTGGGCGTGGCGGATTAGGTGGAGGGTTATTGGTGGCATTTTTCTTTTTCTTTTTCTTTTTCTTGTGGGGGAGAGGGGGGGTGGATTTGGATTAATTGATGTTCAAGAAAGGAGAAAAAAAGGAGTTTGGAGAGAAAGATTATGTATGTTGTGAGTAAGTAGTAGTGAATGTGAAAAGAATTGAGTCACTATATTCCCAATCGTCCACTTAATTATCAAACAATCAATCAATTAAACAATCAAAGTGCCAAAAGCTCTAGGGAAAAAAATCAATCAAGTCATCGGTCTAGTGAGTGAGTCAAGTTAACAGATGACGAAATGTCCACCCCCTCCACACATCACATAACCCCCCACCAATGAAGTGGGTGAAGTGGGGCGGGGCAATTGAGAAATCTATTCATAGAAGTAGTGGGGCTCGTTTGGGGGGGTAGAAGCTCGAGAAGATTTGCCGGGTGAGCCGGATCCGGTTATTGTGTGGTTTGATCCATATCTATCATATTGTAATGTTTGCTCGGATTCATATATTTATTTGAGGGATTCAGGTTGGATAGGAAATTGTTCTATGTTATCTATCCCATTTATTCATACTCTTGAATCAAATCAAATCTAATCTAATCGAATGGGATGGAATGGAATCGATTCTCTTCTTACGCTTGGAGACCTACAGAAGAGTAAATGGTGGAAAGGTGGGAATACGCTATCAAGGTCGAGATCGAGGGAATTGCTGTAAAACTTCCCTTCATTTTTCTCTGGTATTGATATCCTTTGCTTATGCTATTATGAAGGTATATAGCTGGAGTCTGTTCACCTTCTCACTGTTAATTATCATCTATTGATTCACTCATCCAATCATCCAATCAATCAATTAATCAATCAATCATTTGTACTCGTAGCTAAGGAAGAATTTTTTGAAACGTAGAATCTTGACTTCCTATCATATTCTGCTATACAGTAACTAGAGTTCAACCAGACGCCTATCCTGGTCTTATTCTGTCCTGTTTGCAGTGCCATGTTTTTATCTACCCTATCCCATCTATTCCAATTCCAATTCCACTTCCCAAAAATGGGAGTTAAGAAGAATGAATGAATGAATGAATGAATAAACGCCAGATAGATAGATACCCATTGATGTTTCTATCCCAATCTCATTCCAATAACCCAGAAACTCGAGACATCATATCCGTCCCATGTCCATATCCAAGATACGTTTTGGATATATGAATATAGTTTGAGTTCACTTTTCCGTACTCCAGTTCCATCTTATCCGGTTTATCCAATCCGTGTAATCCGCAACTCCATGAAAAATTTCAATCCCATCCCATCCCATCCCATCCCGCCATATCCCCCCTGCAACCTCCAACCTAAACCTCACAAACTCCCGTCCCCTCATCGAGTCCACAAGTAATCATCGCATCTTCCGCTCCCGGACCAATACCCCAGAAGTGTTTGTGCGAGCCCTGTTCTCCTCTCGTCTTGGTGTGTAGAAAGATACAGCAGCATTGAGGAGAGTCATTTGAACTGGAAGAGCGAGCAACGGCTTTGCCGCAGATCTTTTTGTTGTCGTAGGGGTCGGCAAGGGGGAATTGACCTATAGGTGTAGGGGGTTAACTTTGTACAGTTTCGGGGTGATTCGTTAGGGGTGGGAAGAGGAGGGAAGGCCCGGGGATGATGAATGGTTTGGAGAAGAGATTGTACACTCGTGCTTATCTCTTCATTCCCAAGACAAATCGAAAAAAAAAAAAAAAAAAAAACAGTTATAATAAAAATGAAAAAAAAAACATACTATCAGCTCTCAATCTAAAATTACGACTGAGGTTATCCGTCGCAAATAATTGAGCCATATACGAAAGATCATCTTCTGTCATGCTTGAAGCAGGTGCTGGAGCTGGGACAGGAATCGCGGAGACTGAGCCGGTGACGAAGAGGATTGTCAAAACTGATGAGATTGAGATATGCATTTTGACGTGATATTTGCTTTTTTCGTGAGGTTTCAATTGAATTGATATAAGTAATTGATTTATGGGTAAACGTTGCGCTGAATAGAGTAGGAGATAATTATTTCATGAGGACTCTCTACCCAATATCTATATATATATATATATATATCGATTGATCGTTTGCTTGTTTGTTCGTGTTTTACAAAGAAATTGGATTGAAGAAAAGAAATCGAAATAAAATCAAATGTGCGAATGGCCGTATAATAGTGTTTGCTCTAACAAGCAACTAAAGCTTTAGACCTTCACGCCGTTGAAGACTATTGAAATACTATTGGATCTAGCAGTTGACCGACTAATACCGGTATTGATTGATGGTGTAAAGAGATAAGAGATTAAACCTCAAGAAACCAAAAAAGATCTAGATGAAAAGAAAAAGACAAATATGAAATGAAATAAAATAAAATAAAATAAAATAAAATAAATCAAAAGCTTCAGGAACTTCGAAACTTGTAATGATGTAAACATATATATCTGAATATTCCTTCTAACCATGCTCATGCTACTAATATATGTATGCACCGTCACTCACTCCTCCAATCTCATTGAAAAAGTTATAGAAGGTGAGATTGATAGACAGAAAATCAAATCCTATCTGCATGTATATGATCGGCACAGCAAATTCAAGGTCAAAAGTAAGGTACCCGGGATACCTAGATATATATATATATATAATGAAAATCTGAGATGGACACTTATTTATGCTTGCTCACATCATCTGATCTGATCTCATCTCATCTCAGACAAACCATACAAAATATATATTTGACCTGTGTCCTCTCGGGGTCGACTTTTTGTCTTGGCTTTATAAATCACATCATATCATACCAGATCAGATCACCACAAACCGAACCGTCTTCAGCTTGATACCTAGACGGTAGCCGCATTGAATTCGGAACGGGGAAAAGAATGAAATAAGTAGAAAAATTATATACGGAGCAGTTAGTTAGTTAGTTAGTTAGTTAGTTAGTTAGTTAGTTAGTTAGTTAGTTAGTTAGTTAGTTAGTAAACAAGTTATCAAAGTAAGGAAGTGGCAAAGGCAAGTGGCTGATATTGTGAAACAATCAAACGAGGTTCGGTTCAAGCTACAAAAAAAATGGTTCGAAGGATGATTTGTAGGGGCTTTCCCCCGGTTATTACTGTCAAGATTGTCAATCCTTTCATTCGATATTTTTAGATCCTGTTGTTAATAAATGGAACATCAAATCCTAAAAGAAAACTGTGGGTTCTTGTCTCTCCGAACTTTTTGTTGGTGTTTCTTTTTTTTTTTTTTTTTCTTTTTTGTCTTTCTTTCAAAACAGTTTGTATATTCATAACGGTTTTCTTGAAGGTAGCGTTCGTACTTGTATAACCAATAGGAATTCTACCTATATAACCATGCTCTTTAGAACTGGAGGGGATATTCATATCACTCAATGCTGAGATCAAAGTCGATTTGGTGGCTGAACTGGAGGAGTAAAATTATTGCTGGGGAAACTTGTCGTCATCTTTTTAAGTCTTTAAATTCAGCTACTATTCTATACGCGTCATGACTTCGAAATCACTCAATGAGACCGGAGTTATAGCTTTTCTTATATTCATGCTATTCATGATTTATATTTCTCAGCTGGCTGTGTTAAACATTTCGGAATTGGTGATTCAGCTCAGCGACATCAACGAGACCTCGAAACCTCGAAACCTCGAAACCTCGAAACCTCAAGACCTCGAGACCAGTCACAGTACAAAACCTTGCAGGTATTACATAATCATCTCACCGGGTATAATTGATTAATCTTCCGAGACGGATATTAATTAATCCATCCCATAATTTCATTTTTATACTGCATGTTTCCATCAAAAGTCTCACCCCCTTTTTTTATATATTGATTCGATTCTTCTCCACAACTGTATAACATGAATATGTTATCCTCGGATCATTATTGCTAGGCAGTGACTTTCTCAAGTTTCAAAGTCTTGTTTGTGGTGACGACTATCAAGCTGAACTTGAACAATTAAAAGATTTTGAGCTACCGACTAATATCATCAGCAATATGGTTCTTTATCGATATAGTATAGTTTGCATCTTGCCACGAAATAGTTCTAGATGCTTGCGGATTCCAACTTTAAAACGGAGATGTTTTTCAACATCGTCACCTGATGTGGAATATCATGATATAGCTTGTGGAAGCTCTGGTAAAATAACTGTTGAGTAGGTTGATTTTTTGTTTCATTTTTTGTCTTTAAGTCAGGTTTTTAAATTTTGAGCTTCTAGGTAAGCGTGTCGTCGTTTCAATTTTTGGGATATATTTATTATCATTTTATTCTGTCAAATTATAAAATGGTATAGGCAGTTAAACTTAACGGGATACATTGGCATCTTGGACTAGTCAATCTATCAGGGTTAGCTATATTCAGGGTGCCTTTTACTTTCATGAGTCTTGACTCTTCTGAAAGAAGTATCAGTTACTTTGGTTAAGGACAGTCATCAGAACCATACACTAGACGCATATTACTTAGTTGCCGCCATATTTAGAGTATCAGTAGAAATAATTCTGTAATTTTGCTTTTAACCCCAGAGCTACAAGCTAATTATCATCCAATAGACTACATAATGCATCTCTCATTCATAAATCACCAACCACTCCTATCATTGTCTATCTACCACCATATCCATCATCTTCACCACAACCACCACCTTCATTTCTTTTGAAAGAATACCCAGTCTTGAGTATTCCATATCGTTGGTCACATAATCCTAATGTACCTTTTCGAATTCAGAAATCTCATTCCTGGCCAATACCACGTAAGTAATATATCCTCATTTTCGTCCTCATAACTGTGGAAGCTTCAATGCACTCACCACTATACTAAATTCCAAAATATTCGCTAACACTCCACAGTTCACGACACACTCGAAGCCTACACCTGGCTCCTAAACACCTACCTTCCATCCCTCCAAGTCAGACCCCCAACCCTAAACCACTCACCCCCCACCCGACCCCTCATCCTCTACGGTTCTTATTTGGGCGGTACCCTCAGCGCCACTCTCGCCCTAACCGAATCTTACAAGTACCCACACAAACCTTCAAACACAAAAATTCACTCCCTAATCGTTCACAATGGTATCTTCGACTGGACGCCTATATCGAGCACGCCTGATCCCGCTCGGTCCCTTTCATCATCGCGAATCCTTTCGACCGAAGAACTATACACTCAGAAACCATGGACGGAGAATACATTACACGCATTAAAGACGCGACTTTTTCAAACCCCAGAACAAACATTCGATGCGTTTGTGAGCCCGATTTTATTTTTCAGGACAGCAGGGGTCGGGGTTCCGAGGAGGTGGTTGAGTCCTTGTTCTTCCAAATCCAACACCAATCCTACCCCTTCCTCACCATCATCAACTTACGATCAAGACCCCTCCGATTACGACCCATCAGCATACGACCCCTCTACCCCATCCAACTCACACTCACCGTCGCCGGATCTGTGGGACGATATCAACCTCAATGATGATCAGGATTCCGAGTCTAAGTCTGAAGAACCATTACCCCCACGTAACCGCATATCCCACCTCACATATCCACCTTCTAGAATCTTTGCGCCGAATATCTTGAGGATTCCTAGGACTTTGTTTATTTATTCTTCTTCCAGCTCTCCCTCCCCATCAAATCCACCTCCAAATCCACCCCCACCCCCAGCAATATCATCCAATACCAAAACCGTACATCAATATCAAGACCCCGATAAAAACGACAAATACGACAAATACGACAAATACGACGAAGACGAAGACGAAGAAGAAGAAGAAATAACAAACCACACAAACCACTCGCATGCGAATGCGAACGCGAATTCGAATGATAATAAGGATAGGCAAGATATCCCCACCACCACCACCACCATATTCGAAAACCAAGCAAAAACCCTCTCGAAACTAATGCAGAGGAGTGTGAGAATCCACGAGCTGGGGGCGCGGCGCGTCTGGGATGAGGATTGTGATGTTGAGGGGATTGCGGGGGGGAGGGTGGAGGTTTGTGGGGGGGTTTGTGGGGAGGGGGAGGGGAAAGAAGAGGGGATGATTAGAGTGTGGCTTGAGGAGGGGGGATTGTGATGGGATGTGGTGGGATGGGGTGTGTATATGGAAGAAAGGAAGAAGAAAGAAAGGAAGAAAAAGAGGAAGGAAGGAAGGAAAGAAGCAATAAATTCGCTAGTGGTCGGTTGGTTTGACAAAATTCATATGTCGTGCTATTTATACATTATATGGATATGATACATATATACATACACATCAATCAAAATCTCAATCTTAATCATAATCACAATCTCAATCTCAGTCTCAATCACAATGCCATCATAATGCCATCATCTCTCAATCATAATCATAATCATAATCATAATCATAATCATAATCATAATCATGATCATGATCATGATCATGATCTCAATCTCAATCTTAATCATAATCATAATCTTAATCTTAATCACAATATAGATCCATAAATCCTCATTTATCAATCCTCAATTAATTCTCTCCTCAATTAATTCTCTCCTCAATTAATTCTCTCCCAACTAAACTAATGTAAGAAAAAGCCAGACTATTTATTATATTAACCTCTCTATGCACATCAACAAAAAGAAGCAAAACAGAATAAAATATCCTTCCCCTCCCATCCCTTCCCTTCCCTTCCCGTTCTATAAGTATTCTACCCTGATATTCCCCCCCTCTCTCTCTCTGCGCAAATAAAAGTAATAATAGCCCCACCAAGTAATATCGATCCATTCATCCATTCCATCCAGTGATTCATCCTTCAATTATCATATCCACATCCACATCCACATCCACATTCAATCATACACCCCCCTCTCTAATCTTACACCTTCTCATCTACCAACCAATCCTAAGAAAATAATCCACCTATAACAACCCAAACAAATCGCACAATTATTAGTTCCTCCACTCATGCACTCCTCACCAACCAAGAAACTTATCACCCCTCCATCCACTCAAATACTCAACCCCCATCTCCTCCGCCACCTCCTTCTTCAAAACCACCAACCCCACTCTCGGCGGCGTCATCCTGCACTCCCTAAAAGCCTTCTCCACAAAAAATCTAACCTTCCTCACAAACTCCTTCGATGTCCTCTTAACCCCCCTCTCCCTATCCGTCTCCGACATAACCACCCCCAACACCTTCAAGTGTCTAAAAACCGTCAAGTCCTCCCCCCATTTGATCAAATCCCTACAATTTACCAAATCCATATAGTCTACCTGAAGTCTCTTCAGAAGTCCCGCGTCCTCATGATCGATATAAGCTTTATAGTGGCGGAGGTGTCGGGTTTCAGATTGCAGGAATAGAGTGTCGTATTTCATGGAAAAGTAATCGGAGAAAGTGTAGCCACAATTTCGATCTAGCATGGCTGCTTGGCGGGAATCTTTATTGACATACCAGAGGGGACTGGGTTGTGAGCGGCGGAGGAATAATGGGTTTTCTTCGTCATAAGGCCGACTAGGCTTGTAGCCAAGGTTGAATGTTACTCTGACGACGCGACCATTTTGGTGATGCATAGTATAGATTTTATGACGAATTTCGGCTGGAAGCGCGCCAAACTGATGCAATGTATCGTATTTAGGTCGGGCCAATTCTGCTTCGTAATCTGCTTTGATTCTTTTGTATTTTGCCCTGTCTTTCATAGGGACTTTATGTGAGACCCAGGGAGCAACTATTAAATTTGTAAATATGATATCGTCCATCACCAAACATTCTTGCCAGGTTAGAATTTGATCCCATCTAAAAAGTTCAAATTTGCCTCTGGTGCCCATCTCTAAGCAGAAGTCTTCAATTTGTTTGGGGGATGGATAACCGCCCCAAAGCCAAAAGGAAGCTTCTCCAACAAACTCCAATTCACCTAAATCTTTATCGGTCCATAATATTCCATCGATTCCCTTAAGTCTTGGCTGTCCGGGAATTTGAGTGGTCCTAACTACCCTGAATAGTTCAGTTGGTTCGTGAAATGGCTCGCAATTGATAGGTGGCCCTGTGATTTTGTTCATTTCTGCAAGAGTCTGTGCTGCTTTTTGAGCCTCCGCATCTATCTCATTCCGATCATTGTGGTATGTGATGAGGTTGGCTATCGGAATAGGATGGTTGTCTCGCAAAACAGGATGGTGAGCATATTTGCATTTACGCCCGTTACGCCCGTACGGGCAGCCGTCGAGCTGTTTATAGAGCTGGCATTCCTGAAGCTTCCGGTATCCTTTTCCACGCGCATTTATACTAGCTGCATTCTTCACAGAACTCGAATTATGCTCTGGTTTGCAGGCTGTGTTTCTCCTACTATTAGCAGGCTTGGGAGCATGGGCTGCTTCACCGGGCGTATTAAAGCCTTTAGATCCACGAGCATCAGCCGGCTTATTAGAATCCCTATTGAAAGGCTTTGGTTTTGTTCCTTTGGTTGGATGCTGGGCACCAGATTTGTTGACTACTACGTTGGCATCCTTTGGATTCAAGATCCCCGAAGCCGCCGTAGAAGCATTGATCTTGCTTGTAATTGGCTCAGCGGATGCATACTTCGAGGAAGCAAGACCACTAGCTTCATGTAGCGACATGCTAACTGCATTGGATTTGCTGATAATTTGCTCGACGGTAGTTGTGCCAGGCTCGACAATTGGCTTCGCCCGAATAGCTGGTGATGATGATGCGTATTTCGAAGAAAGAAGACCACCAGATTTCTGTTGCGGCATGCTTACCGTTTTCGTGGCATCTTCAGCTCTCTTTAAGGCATCTTCAATGCCCAGTGATACCAAATTAGGGTTGTTCTTATGGATTTCCGCAAGCTGGGCTGTTGTGTATTGAGCTTTAAGCGCTCTTTTTGTAGGTAAATCGTGTTTGCGAGGACATGCGCTGCCATTCTTACACCACTTATATAACTGCAATCAAAATCAGCATACACAATTCAACACTTTTATTGTCTTGAATCAAGTTAAGTAATCAAGTGTTCGTAGCTTATCGATATCAAACCAAACAAAAAATGGGGTTAGATGATGGAAAGAATTATACTCACAAACCAGTTACAGTTTTGAACCTGAGTGAGCTGAATCCTTGTAATCTTTCCATCTTGGAGATTCTTCTTTATGAGTGGATTATGTTCCAGCTTCGCGGTAGCTCGGACAGTTGCTTTTCCATCTTGAGAGTCATTCTGTGCAGTTGGGACTGGACTGCTTTCAGCCTCCGTGACGGTGTGAGCAGTTGCCTTTCCATTTTGAGATTTATTTTGTGCGGGTGGATTGTAATCACTCTTCGCGGTAGCATGAATAGTTGCCTTTTCACCGTGAGATTTATTTTCTGCAGCTGGGACAAGGCTATTTTCAACCTTCGCGGTAGGATGAGTGGTGTTTTCATTCTCCTTTCTACCTTGAGATTTCTTCTCTGCAGGTGGACTATGTTGATTCTTTGCGGTAGACTGGATAGCTACTTTTCCATTTTGAGGTTTATCCTGTGTAATTGGGATTGGGATATATTTATTTTTTGCGGCAGATTGAGCAGTTGATTTTCCATTTTGAGATTTATTCCGCGTAGTTGAGTTTGTGCTGGTTTCATCCTTCAAGTTTGTTGTAGGTTGCAGAGTTGTCTTTCCACCTTGGGAATGCTTTTGTGTAGCCGAGGCTGGACTATTCTTGGTTTTTGCGGCAGCTTGAGCAGTCACGTTTCCACCTCGAGATTTATTCTGTGCAGCTGAGACTATGCCGGTTTCAACCTTCGCTGCAGGTTGGATGGTATTTCCACTCTTCTTCTTCTCACCTTGAGATTTCCTTTGAGTATCTAAGTCAAGTTGTTCACTCTTTGCAGCTGGCTTCGTAGCATCGTTTGCTCTCTCCCTAATGGATTGTTCCGGCAAAGGAAATATCTTGGAAGGATTCTCCAAATTAATAGGTGCCATGATGACAATAGCGAAAGAAAGGTGAACTGAAAGTCGGGGTATTTATTAGATTGTATTTGGCTGGATATTTACTAGGTTGTGTATGACGAAACCCTAGTAATTGAGTATTGAAATGAGTAGAGCGAGAGTGGAAGGAAAGGTGAAGTGAGTAGATGTATGAGAGAAAGATCGAAAGTGAAAACAGCCCAAAGCTTATGAAATGATTTGAAGTGAAGTGTGTAATTGATCAAGAAAGTAGCGTCAAGTGAAATTGTTATGATTTCCGTTGTTGCGATGAGAGTATGGTGTTCTTGCTGCTATTTATTATTATTATTATTATTATTACTATCGATTTTCAACGTTTCCCACAAGTAGAATTGAATTGAATTGAATTAAAATAAAGAAAGGTAAAGATTTCCAGAACTCAGAAAAGAAGAAAAGAAATGAATAGAATAGAATAGAATCAGATGAGCAGGACCTCAAATATTTAAAGAAAGTGCGAATGTTAGATATAGATAGTTCAACTACAATAGTCAAACCAAGTAATAAATACTAGTCCAAACCATGAAGTCATTGATTAATATCACTCATTGATTGATATGACCAACGAACGAACAACTAAGTAATTAAGTAAGTAACTAAGTAACTAAGTTCAACTTGAAAAACTCTCAAAACTCAAATCTATACCAAAGAGGCTACTTGAAATCTATACCAAAAAGTCATAAACGCTAGATTGAACAATAATTAAATTAAATCCCGGATATATTTTTATTAAACTTCCGGATCCTATCGTCATCTGTTATTATTATCTTGGATGATTCACTCACCTAAAGTATAATAATACTAGCACGGGGTGGTGATGGAAGAGGGGTTCACAACTCTCAAGTTAAGTCGAGAACTTGAATTTTCAAAAAGAAAACGGCGTTGAGTAATAAGTTTCGATTTTCTTTTACCATGTCATATCAAGCATATCATATCATGTCATATCATATAAATGAAGAACCAGAGAAGTAAAAGATCAGATGCTATGCTATGATATGCTATGATATGATATGCTATGATATGATATGAAATAGGGAATAAACATCTAATCGAATGATAATTCCAACTTGAAACTAAGCAGAAGTATGCCATGCCAGTAGAATTCGACATAGCGAATAGTCAGACCAACTACCGGCACTAAACTCGAACCAACACTATCCCAGCTGCAGCAGCTGCAGCCGGACGGCGAAACTTGGAGACGACTTGGAATGTTTGAGCTTGGCGTTGAAACGGCGTCGCTTCGCGGGTGAGATGTGCTATGCATGTTCGCGGAACTTGTCGCTACGGTATTATAGTGTGGGGATCGGAGATTTACGAGTCATGGCTAATCTTGGCTATGTATTATTATATTATTACTCTGAGGTGGGTAGGTAGGTCGGGAGCCTCGTCTTTACATCATAGATAAAAAAAAGGCTCCCCGAAACCAAACCGGACGAGCAAATCAAGGAACACGGGTGGTCATGGCAAGGTTGCGAGCTGCGATTATGTATCAATTTGAGGCAGGTACGTACATAGCACCCATGGATTTTGGTAGATCGATCGATCGAATCATCAAGAGGATATGAGTGGCTACTGCCAAGGCTACTTATCACGTAGCGGCAACTTGCATATGAAGGCTGCAGATGGCAGTTGAGACATAAGGGCTAGGTGGCGTTTGCACCTACATAGTATGCAGGCAGATACACGATTGATAGTAGATAGATGACTCCTTCCAATCCGACGAAATAGCGAGCGGCAGCTTGCATATGGATGCTGCAAAGTTAGTTGAGACACTGCGGCTGTTAACGAATCATGACACATACCAAACGAATAGCAATACCTTCCGATCCAAAGAATTACTGCAAACGAAACACCAACGATACCAATGCAATAAAAACAAAAAATCCTCATCAGTCATGAAGCGACATGAATGATTCTATATGATAAAATGCGGCCCTAGTCTATTTTACTATGGTACATACATAAATGAGCATAGAATATGATATATCATACCATACCATACCATACCATATCATAATGCCCCACAATCATCATAACACCTCCATGAACAATCATTTAAAAATCATTATCATCACTTCCCGCAATAATAACATTATTAACCTTCAGCACCATTCTACACAACTGCGTCGCCAACATCAACTGCTGTTTCTTCCCAATCAACGGATCAATCACAAATGCATCCTTCATATCATTACTACCCGTCTGCATACAATCCACACCAAGACGGGTGTTTTTCTCCGTAGCCTGGCGACTCTTAACGCTAGCGAGGGTTTCGATGGATGAAAGTCCGGAGTTCTCCGCTAGCGCCATGGGGATGGCGTCGAGTGCGTCGGCGAACGCACGCATGGCGTATTGTTCGAGACCGGGGGATTTGACAGCGGCGTCTTCGACGGCTAGGGAGCAGGCAATTTCGGCGGCTCCACCTCCGTAGACGACGCGGTTGTCGCGGACGAGGTTACGGACGACACATAGAGCATCGTGGAGGGATCGTTTAGCCTCATCGATGATCTGGCTTAAGTTAGTAATGATGCCATGGAATGAATCGTGATAAAGAACTTGTATGTACCATTTTGTTACTTCCTCGGACGAAGACTGTGACGGCGCGGGTGTTTGCACATTCCTCGATGACCAACATCTTTTCTCTAGTTGTACCGAAGCTCATTTCTCTGACTACTCCGGCTTTTCCGAGTTTATCTGCGGATAAGTCTTCGAATCTTGGCACTATTCTTCCGTTTGTAGCAATAGCAATCAATTCTATTTCGGGACCTCCAACCCATCTAACGGCTGGTAATTGATTTTGAAGTAAAAGATGGTTTGCTTCGTCATCGAAACCCCACTGGCAGACAACAAGATTGGCACCAGTATCCTTAATTTGTTGAACCATCTCAGCAAACTTGTCCTTCTCATAAGTCTGCAATTTCTTGAATTCCTCAACAGTAGTAATATCGAGCTTGTGCTTGGTCTTTGGCTTGGGTGGTTCAAATGCACAAGTAAGAATAGCTATCTTGGCATCTCGAACCTCATCTGGCATTTGAGGGTGTGAGAAGTCTTTGTCGACAATAACACCTTGAACAAGTATAGAATCCTCGAGAGATCCACCAACCTTGCCATCAACCTTAATCAAATCAAAATCAACATCTTTGCGCTCCAAATCCGCAACAGATAAGATAGCATCTACGGCAATATTGGCAAATTGATCGTGAGCCTTTGAAACAATTTTACTTCCTAAACTTGTTCTTGCAACCTTGAACAAATTCTCCTTTTGTGACTTTGTAAATTCGATCGTATCGGCGATTCTGTCCAACTCCGCAACAGCAATATCACAAGCTTGATCATAACCATCAGCTATACGAATAGGATGAATTCCCTTGTCGATAAGCTCCGCAGCCTGTTCTAATAAAGCGCCGGCCAAAACCACCACACCGGTTGTACCATCACCTATTTCGTCATCTTGGGATTTCGAAAGCTCTACCAGTAACTTTGCAACGTGGTTTTGAATTTCCATCTGTCCGAGAATAGTAGCACCATCGTTCGTAACTGTGATGTCTCCATCTGGGGAAATGAGGATTTTATCGAGGCCCCGCGGTCCGAGGGAAGTTTTTACGATATTGGCTACCGTTCTTGCGGCTAGGATATGTGATTTGACTGCTTCTGTGCCATGTTGTCTCTTCTTCTTTCCTTGGCTGTAGTTTCGTCAGAATATTCGTCTGCAGGAAAAGTCTCAAGGTTCCTTACTCTCGAACAACGATAAATGGTCTGCCTTGCTCATCCTTTATGACGGACGCTGTTTGTACCCCTTGTAAGCTTCAAGATCTCTAGGCTAAGTATACAAATAGAACTTACCCTGCGACATATCAATATCTACATAGTAAGTGAGTTAGCAGTAGCTCTGAAAGTAATAGCTCTCCAAGTGAGGGGAAAGAAAAACTTACTCATCGCCATGTTTACTATTCTCAAACTCTTTCTGAAATAAAACAGTTACTGAGAAAATTCCAGAGGTATCTCCGCAATGCAAACAAATTTCGGGATGTTCAAATCAACTTCTCCTCCTCATAAACGCGTTCAGTATTCAGAATCGCGATTATTGAAAGCCTCTTCAAAAAATCTTTTGCAGCCTTATAATATTGTGAGATAACCTGAGGCTGAAGGTGGGATGTCGAGCTCAAGAACGCCACAACTGAGTGTTTATTATGAGCCACAGTTATACAAGCCACTGTGCTCCATAAACTCATCTCATCTAATTCCCTTGTCTTTCCTCCTTATAATTGCTTTTCAAGGGTCCCAGGTGTTCACATATAGTAGCTATATAGGCATTCAACTTCGCTGCCATATTGAAAGGAGTACTTGTGAATCAGCAGTAAGTTTCTTTCTACATCTATTATATACAGTCTCAATATCCAGATATGTACTTATAGCTATCGACAACTTCTACAGATTTCAATCCATGGGTTCTCGATCTTGGTACACTTACTTATTAACCTTAACTTTCACAGTCTCATCCCTTATTATCGGGAGCGCTTGAATTGACGACACACTAGCAGGGGTTAAATCGAGCTAAGCTCCTTTTAGAACTTATACTCTCTGCAATTTGACTTGGAAAAAAAAAGATTAACTTATGATTTTATTTAAGCAATTCTTATAGACTCTTAATATAGACTCTTACTAGTAATCATTATAATTATAAAGAATTATAACTTAGTTATACAGTATATTATAACTCGCACTGTATAATTATGATAATTCAAAGTCTATAAACATATATATTATATTAGCATTATTAGTATCAACTTTTTATAATCGATTTGCTGATTAATATTGATTAATAACTTGTCAACGTTTCAAAATTTCTCTGAAGAAATTCTATATAAAGAGATGGTATTTGCAAGAGGGGTCCTTGCTAGTGTGTCGTCATTTCAACCGCTCCCTTATTATCGGACATGTATCCTAAAGAAACCCCCCCGACTCGGACATTATCACTCTATTTGGGGAAATATTGCGATGTCCCACCTAACTTTAATCTATTAGGTGTTACTACATTCAGCTCAAAGGTCCCATTTTCGATAATACAAATGGAACCACTTACAACTCCTAGACAGTTACAGTATCCTAAACTATGGGTTTCTCTGAATAAATGGATAGTAATTCCAATCGTCCGTTATTTATTGAATTAGTTGCCGCTGGGATTCTGTCCTGGTTCTCGAAGAACTTTGTAAGGCTAAGTCCTTCCGTGTTGAATCATATTTAATTCCACCATTTATGCAAACCTGAGATTGGGGAGTATATGCCAACAGAAAATGATAGCCCAAAAGTGTATATACGAAACGATGCCTCGAGGGGCTTGGGACACCAAGATTCGAGAACCATCATGGCCCTGGTATGCTAATCTACTGAAGTCAACAAACACTATACCTGCAGTTGTGTTAAGGGCAGATGTATATATGTACTCTTATAGGTATCGTTCCCCTTTCTAATAGTCATCTATAGCTAGATACCCATTGCAGCCTTTACTCCAAATCTTACAATAAAAGCAGCAATGTATAACCGTGACAGAACTTAATGTTCGTAAGATTTATATTTTCAGGGGTTTAATCTTCTACCCATTTACGCATGGAAGTAAGCGATGACACTTTACCCCCTTTGTGAATTTCACGTTTCACGTATATCCATCTAGTCCCTCTTTTATATAGGAACTCCATTAATCAACGGACCTCGCTTAATCTCCGTGAAGAGACTTCGCTCTTCCATCAGCATAAGCAAGATGTTCATGGCAAGCGAGTTTGTCCATTTGAGAATTTGTTAGCGTTTTGTTAAGAATTCGAATTTTGAGCTTGAACCAAATCAATATAAAAATGAGTATAAATCGACTTTTAATAATTTAAATTAAAATTTTATATTTTAAATATCTATTTACTAGTAGTAAAATAATAACAAATAATCTTTCGAATCTTTTTGATCTTAAAGATGCACGTTCCTTGAATCTCCACTATATACGATTTCGGATTGATTGACAAGTATGTTATATAGAGCAATGTAGGTAGCTTTTTGGAAGGAATCTCATCGTCTTTTGATTTTTCTTCTTTACCTATTCAACGCAGGCGTGTCTGCATTTCACTCTTTTTTTGAATTTTAACATTCTCAGTCATTCATTCATTCATTTATTCGGATTTTTCAATACTGTTTTCAAGATGAAATTCAGTACATTATCAGCACTCGGAGCAGCTTTGCTCCCGAGTTTAGTAGCCGCTCAATTGAGTGGTAAGGTTGGTCCTTTGACTTCTAGATCGGCTAAGAATGCTACCAAAGTTTGCAATGTTATGCATTATGGTGCCGTCGCTAGCAGGACTTCAGATATTTCTGCAGCACTTACTTCCGCATTTGCCGAGTGCAAGACCGGTGGAACAGGTGTGTATATATGGGATCATTGCTTCGTATCAACTATTTACGTTTCTACTAGTCTACGTTCCCCCGGGAGACTATGGTATGACCGATTTCGTCACACTCTCAGGAGGTAAAGCATGGCAATTGCAACTCGATGGTGTCATCTACCGATACAATGGTGGCGCTGGAAACATGATCATGATTGAGCACAGTACCGATTTCGAGATGTTCAGTAGCAACTCAGCAGGAGCCATGCAAGGTTTCGGTTACCAATACCATGCCAATCATAAATACGGACCACGTCTTCTCCGATTGTTCAAGGTTTCCAACTTCTCCGTTCACGACATTGCTTTGGTCGATTCTCCCGCTTTTCATTTCTCGATAGATACTTGTGAGAGTGGTGAGGTTTACAATATGATCATTCGTGGTGGTAATGAGGGTGGCCTTGATGGTATTGATGTTTGGAGTAACAATATCTGGATTCACGATGTTGAGGTTACCAACAAGGATGAATGTGTTACTGTTAAGGTATGTAGTATTCCACTATTACATTGCTCCAAAAGCATTGGAACTTTAAATATTTGAACCAAAACAAATTGTTTTGATCCGTTGAGTATTGAAAGATTAGAGATGCATGGTTCATAGATTGCAACCACCATCTTCCTTGGCTCTAGAGACTTATCTAACAACCTCATAGAGTCCATCACACAACATTCTCATCGAAGATATCTACTGCAACAGTTCCGGAGGGTGTGCCATGGGATCTCTCGGAGCTGATACCGATATCTCAGACATCGTATACAACAACGTCTACACCTACGGATCCAACCAAATGTACATGATCAAATCAAACGGAGGATCCGGAACAGTCAAAAACTGTCAATTCAACAACTTTATCGGCCACTCCAACGCCTACAGTTTAGATTTCGACTCCTACTGGTCCAGTATGTCCGCCGTATCCGGAAGCGGCGTCCAATACAGCGACATCTCCTTCCACAACTGGAAAGGAACCTGTCTCTCCGGAACCGACCGCGGCCCCATCAGCATCATCTGTCCCTCCGGCGTACCCTGCACCAACGTCACCGTCTCCGACTTTGCCATGTGGACCGAGTCCGGCTCCTCCGAATGGTACCGCTGCGAAAATGCCTACGGAACTGGCGCCTGTCTCGCTTCGGGAACTCATCACACTGCGTACACTACTACCAGTACTCTTAAGTCTGCCCCAACTGGATACAAGGCTGCTTCCATGGCTGGCGATTTATCCACAGCTTTCGGTTTAACAGCTAGCATTCCTATCCCCACTATCCCAACTTCTTTCTTCCCAGGCGCTACACCTGTCTCCGCGCTCATGGCAAATGGAGGTCATGCTGCGGCTGGAAGGGCTGCTAAAGTCGTTGCATCAGTTGCAGCTGCAACCAGCACAGCCGCATCATCCGCTCTCGACGTCGTCGCTACCCCATCCACCAAAGTCTCATCCACTAAAGCATCCTCAACAATCTCCATCGCCTCCAGCAAGACGACCCTCTTGACTCAAGTCTCTAGCGCTAGCGCAGCCACTTCTTCAGCTCCTGTTGTCTCATCCGTCGCTGCTGGAAAGGAACACCAGTCATCTGTAAGTGCTAGTTCTATCTCTAGCACCCTTTCCATATCCGTTTCCGTCCCCGCCTCTGTCTCCACATCCGCTCCCGCGTCGGCCGATGATGATGATACCTGTGAGGAATAAGTAATAAATTAATCACTGACGATGTCAGGGTGATGAACGAGGTGGTCATGATCATGAAAGTTTCAATTAAGTGGATAGATCGGCTCGACTTAGTCTGAATGAAATAAATGCATTGTTTGGATGAGCCCTGGTTTGTTCGTGAAATTGTGCTTTCTTTCATGCGGAAGCTTGAAGCTTAGGGAGATGAGGAGTATAGATTTGGGGGATAACACAACATAAGTGCTTTTCGCTGTATGATAATTTAAATGCACATATTTTTGGCTATAATTTGTTTTGTCTTGAGACTTTTGATGTCTCATGTGTATTATTTATTGATGAAATGTATTATCTCAAGATCCATACATCATCGATTTTACTGTACGTTTCACAGATTCCACCATCGCCCAAAGAAGATTCGAATGAACTCCGAGACCTTTCTCCTATATCCAATCATTTAAGTCTTCCCTCCCTCCCTCCCTCCCTCCCTCCCTCCCTATACTCCCTATACACTAGCCTTCTATTATATCCACTACTCATGAACGATAACGAAAAGAAAATCCAGAAAATATCTGTTTACATACCAATAAAGCAGATGGCCAGAACTCCACAAATTCATTTCCTACCTTTGAAAAGCAAGCATCATCCATCATCTGACAATATCCATGTCAGAGCTTCCAATCCTATAATTCTTACATAATACCATAGCAAAACTCTACTTCGACTTGTTAAACGCATCCATACTTCCCACGTACGCAACGGCCGACAACAACGGCACCGCAATCCCAGTAGCCCATTCGCCCCAATATTTCAGCCTAGCATCTTGAGGAAAACCTTCGATATCTTTTCCTTCGCCGCAACTGCAGATAGGTGAAACATCGGGGTCGATGGATATTGGCGGTGGAGTCTTTAAACATTCACACGAAGCACCATGCTTCCAATCTCGACGACATGATTCCACAGCCGCGGGTAAGATTTTCTTCCATAGAATATGTTCTTCGCGTGAGATAACCTGGAAAGGCCATTCAACTGTCCCTGGGGGTTTGAATAGTCTGTCTGGACGTCCAGGTCTAATAGGTACAACCCACGCATCAAGAATAATTGAATTGGTATCTCGGCTGTGACGAAGACCATTCGAGAAAATGTAAGGGGTTGTTGACATGTGGATTTTGACTATCTCCCATGACCCTGAGAACACAGAATGGTTTACGGTGTGCAAAGTTTTGCATCATGTCGTCAAGCGGGTCTTTTATCTGAAGAAGAAGGCAGGGAAAATCTTGGGTTGAGATACCTTTGCGAGAAGCATTCTTTTTCCGAGCACTCAAGATTTGTTCTCTGGCGTAGGGGATCCAATACATGTTACCGGTAACTTTAGGAAGCACCGATAAGTTAATGCGCGGAAGAACCCAGGCAGCCGGCTGTTGTGATTTTGATGTGATTATTGGAAAAGGATTCAAGTCGTAGCCACCAGGCCTCAAAGCTAGTGCAATGGGGACATTGACTTGGATCCAGAGACTCTTTGGCGCAGTTTTTGTTCTTGCATTGTCTCCGTTGATCGGATAAGGGAAAATGAGCCGATGGCTGAATTTTCCAATATTTAGAAGAATAGAGCATGGAATAATATCTGAAAGTGTAACAAGAGCAGCACTCTGTAAAGCTTTGATTTCAGCTGTTCCTTCTGAGAAGCTATAATTTGCCTGAAGCATCACAGATTCGTTTATTTTAATAGCAGATATGGTCATCGGGCCATCTTTGATGTCGAGTTCTTCGTCTGGGAGATCCGAATTTGACATTTGTTGCACACGATCCTTGGATATCCCCGGTGGCACTTTTGAAATAGTGACCCGGGTCTTGTTAATCTTCTGATCTAATTGGGAATAGACATAATGATCTCCAAGCGATGGTGAACGCCATGGTATTCTTGCCCGGTATCGATTAGGTGCTGACTTTTCAAACAAATCCTCTACATAATTGTTGATAGTAGTATAACCTATCACATTGCCAAATGGTACAAGCCCAAACAAAAGTGCAGCCAAGTCAATATACATTTCAAGCACAGCCTTTAAATTGTCTTTGAGCTTTGGTACGTGAACTCTCAAACTTTCGGTGTATAGAACTGAACTCGGTGTCTTAGACAGCAAAGGTATAGGTGCTAATAGAACGTTGAGATGGCTATAATAGTCAGCAATATTGGAGGTGTCAATGATCTCGTAAGAACTGGGTAAGGATATTAAGGTAGGTCCAGCCAATGCCAGTGGCTTGCCTGACCATTGAGATGCATACAGACGAGTAAGAAGAGATGTGGCACTTGATTTGCTTCGATAAGATAGCTCGTATGAAAGAGTAATTGCATCTTCCCAATAAACCTTAACCACAACAGATCCTGATGCTGCATAAACAGCAAAAGCCTTGCACCAGTTTGCGAAATCTGACTTCACAGATGCTGCTAAGTCTTCCAACACTCGATTTTCATCCACAGAATTGTCGAAAAGTTATGGGATATGATATCCAGATAAAAGATTGCTACTAGGACTCAAAATGAATCTTTATGAGGTGCCAGAGACTACGAGAGCAGGATTAATGACGCCCTTTCCATTAAAGTCGAGTTCCTTGCCATCGGTTTTGTTCCCCGCAACGACACCGGTGTTCCAATAATCCAAGGCTGCATTCAAAGAATTGTTGATGTGCCATGACTTCATGTACGCCTGCGGTAAACGATGTGCCAGAAAGGGGGCCTTTAACTTGACTGTTCAATATGTCTGAAATATCACTTCGCGTTGAAGCCTCGTAGATTTGCTGTTCTTGTGGGCTTCTCACAACAATGTAATTTTTTTTCAGATGTTCCTGACTTCCTCCAGAGTTTGTAGACTCATAAAGCTCACACTCGAATAGGGAGATCCCTCCCACTTCTCAAGAGTTTCAGATAATGTCAAAAGCTTTTCGGATTGATCTCGTAAAAGAATGAGATCTTTTTTTGGAATGAATATATGATAAAATAAACTCCATATTGTCCTGATCTTCACCTTGTCACCTGAGGAATTGGAATCATACGATTTGAAATTATCGATGATGAGGGAGAATAAGAGAATGTTACGTTCAAATTAGATGTCTTGGAATGGGAATTTCAACTTACCTGATATTGGAGGCTCAATATCGCAGCATGTAAAGTTGAGTTTTCCGCCGCCTTGATAATATATACGAATTGATCAGCTATCTTTTTGAATATCAAATCGCGACGGGATTTGGATTTGGTGGTCATAACTTACCTGGCTTCCCTTCGAACCACAGCGAATATAAGATACTTCTTGGATCTCCACAAGCAAGGAGAAGAACATCTGTTTCTTCCTTATCTGTTTTAGAAGCATGATATTCGAGAAGATTGACAGCAAAAGTATTTCCAATCGGGTAGAAGGTGTCGGTTCCTTGGTTCAGAACTCGTGAGATGTTATGCATCTTTTTGGCAGCAGAGTTCACACAATTGTGAACATATGACGACCCGTATTGTTATCTTCCTCTCTAAGAGACAAACATTCAAAATTATTGGGCAGGATATTATTCAATTTATCAATTGTCTTCAGGAAGCAAGATGACTTTCGAATGCTGTGGTGTTGTGGTGGACTTTGTTTGCTTCCTACTAAAAATTCCTTTAAACTTAAAGATCAATGATTCCTTGTCAGCGCGAATACATAGATAATTCCCCCCCTTCCCTTCCTTTAAAACTACTGCAGTAAATTTCGATGATGTATATTTGTATACAATCGAAAGCATTTAATCCGTTAAACTCTCGAAAATGATAATCGGGTTGATAGGATTTCTACCTTGTTCATATGCAGATTTGACCTTGCTTTTGTTGAGGTATTCTGTAAACAAGCCCATATCTAGAAAACTTGTGGGGTACACGTACTCCACAAGAGCGTTTTAACTATCTAGGCCGTGCTAGGCCTGGGCTAGGTAGGCTAATGGGTATGTGAAGTTCAATTATGCCGACCCCGTCGAGTTTTCCAATTGCAATAGGGGACAACCAGATTCTGATCTAATCGTTGTATGTAGAATCTTGGAAGTCGATAATTATGGAGAGACCTTGAGTGAGAATGAGAAGGATCCCCGGACTATCATTTCCTCGAGATTTTCGAAAACTCATTTATCGAGATCCCCCCTAACCATTCATAACATACCATCGAATAGCAGCAACCCGAACTACATGCTGACGTTGAACAATGTACCTCTCCCTTTGCATCCTACAGTAGGGATTAGGATGGTTGTTATTTTGGCATGCGATAAGATGATAAGTTAGATGAATGGTAAAGTTTCCACTTGTCCATAATGTACCGATCTATCTTCCTACCAAGTGCCAAATAGACTCTTTCAAGCCTATGTCGTTGTTGAAAAGTTTACCAATACTTCAAACCCCAAGCGTTTCTACCTCTGTCTAAATGTGTAGTTACGGTATTTACCAAATAATGTATGCTTGAAAAGAAATACTGGGAAGCTCAATATGACATTCTTTCCAGAAGCATCTCTAAGAATCAACTTCTTTACCTACAATGACCAAAATTGGATTATGAGAATTTAAACAGACAAACCACCCGAGCTCATACTTTCTGCTCTCCTTTGAATCCTCATCAAATTCCTAACTATATTTACTTTCAGGACATCAAGTACAACAACCTCATGCACGACCAATACCAGGCGAATCTCTTTCCAACCCCTCATTCACCAATACCCATAATAATATCTTCTACCATTTTGATATGTGCTGTTTCTCCAACTATTGCTCTTCACCACTTAACACCTACAGCAATCTTGAACTCACACCAAACCCTTGGCATAAATTTCGTCTTCCCTTTGCTCACAAACCGACTAAACTCCTTGCATTCATATCTCCGCTCCCCATTTCCACTAACCACCCCACGACCTCCTCAATCCCCCTCACCTTCAAATCATTCAAAAAGTCTAGTATCCCCCCCCCCCATCGATCCACCAATCCACCAACAATTCTTCGGCATTGCCATCCCCAACTTTCCCCACATCAGTCCTAAAGTTTGAAGAACGATACCAACAGCTTTCAATTATGAGCTGAAGTATTGTCATTCGTGGTTTGCTTTTACTATAGCTACTATTGAGATCACAAAGACTTTAAATAAAACTCAATCACCCTGGAAATAAAGTTGGATTTAGGTTTAGATTCAGAATCGGCATTGGAGGGTTTTCGATAAACATCGGGAAAGCGTGTAAATGGTTTTATCTGATTCTCACGTGGGAGATGGATGGGTTGGGATTTCGAAACGCGAATTGATCCTCAGTGTTCATATTCCGATTTATCGAATTTAGACAATGAATCAGAAGAGGGTATTCTTGTTGGATCTGAGTTCGATTTTGGTGTTGGTTCCGGTCTTGGGAATTAAGGGTTGCTTGTGAAGAATCGTAGACGTAATCTGTTAGTGATGGTGGTAGTGGGGGTGGTAAGGGAATGTAGAGAGATTGGAGACAGAGGAGAGGACGAGGATGGTAGAGCACTTTTATTGTTGACGTCGAATTGAATACAAGGAAGAAAGAAGGAGTAAATACCGTGTAGGCTTATCAGTAACAGGAATATAAATGGTGGCAAGGGATGTGAATAATTACACTGCATACTCGGTGTGGGTTTTTGATTCGATGGTTGAAAGCTACTTTCAGGGCCAGGCCGAAGATATTTCTTTTGAAGTAAATCTGAGTGGTTTGAAATCCAAAATATCGACGTAGAATAATTGACGGTAAATTAGAATGGATTGAAGAGTTTCTTATTCTAGTTCTAAGTTAAGTAGGGATTATGGTCTCAACGGATACTGTACACGTCCATCTTATTCAATACTTTGAAATCTCTATTTGCACCCCGGCGTCCCGCAAAGCTTGCACACAGCTATCTTAAGCTCTACTCGTTTGGGGTTATCCCAAAAGAGTTTATTCCAAAATCCCAGATCGTGGAATTGAAGATTGAACGAAGTACGCCTTAACCAGTTTATCCTCATTTCCCTCTTTGTAATCTCTAATTCCTTTAGCGACTTCCCATCTTCGCAACACTCCTTGCAACGCTCCACGTAAGCATCGTTCACTTTACACTTACAGTCCCCATATTCCCATTTTCTAGTTTTTTGGGAATATGTCGTATCTTTGCAACCCTCCACGCAGGAATTGTGCAGTTTACACTTGCATCCCACGTATTCGAATCCTTTAGTTCTGTGGGAAAATACCAATTGGGGCAAATCATGACGATACCCAGTAAAGAACTTTCCATCTTTCGAATCCCCACTCCTTTCTATCTCCAATGTTGTTCTCAACACCTTCTTTCTATCCCCCCCTCTCCTTTCCATCTCTTCTGCTATCCACCAAATCGCATAATCCATCTTTTCGTTAACCTTTTTGTTTTGTCTGTAAAAATAACGCACGACGAAAAAGAGTGCAACCGATACGACAACCACCCGTCTAATGGATCGAATAGCTTCTTCGCTTAGCTCCTGGGATTGGTTTTCATTTTGCTCTTCTTTCCGCGTTTCGTTGAAGTTACGGCCTCCGTCATCGTTTAGATCTCCATCTTTCCCTACAACCCCATCTGCAATCTTCCGTCTCGCCATCTCTCCCTCGGACTGCTTTCCCATTGTTGTTAGGAAACGAGTTCCACCCATACCACCTTCTACAACATTGTCTCCTCCCCCATATCCATTCCTACCACCACTTAAACTGCCTCTAATCTTCGCAATCCACCTAATCCCCCTCGGCTGGGCTCTTCCTGGAGTATATATGCTTTGCAGGTCCGTTGACGATACCAATCTCGAATTATATGATTGAATAAGGGACCGGTACGGATATCGATATCGAAGAAGACAGCTCATCATTGGATTTTGTGAACAATGAGAGTGAAGTGTTTCAAGGATATTTATCATATTTGATGCATCCATTTGAGACATCGACCAATGGAATCTGGATAACCCTATTAGGCTTAGGCTGCACTTACTATGAATGAAAATTATGATTAACAATAATGTATAATCGTTAGTACATCTCTACCTTTTATGGTGCCTCCCTCTGGTAGTCAGTTTTTTAATTAAGGACTTGTGGCGTGTATACATTTTTGTATAATAACATTTTGAGGCCTGATTTATAACCAAGAAATTTAAGGAACTTGGCCAAATTTTATATGGTAGAAAAAATCTTTAATTAAGAGAACTGACTACCGGAGGGAGGTACGAGAGAAGGTAGAAAGGCCCTGACGATTATATTTTCTTCTTCACACCCCCTCTCTCCATTCTCTCCCATCAGTCCACAAGCATAACCCAGCCCATCTAACTATTCCTTAAGAAAACAATTAGGCTCCAAATTTTTGACCCTATCTTACCAATTTTAAATCCCTGAACAAAACTTCAAAAAGGTTTTATACGCTTTTTTCCCCTTTGTCTTACCGAATATCTCTATCAAATTTTCTTCGATACCTTGTAGGCCAAAGTCACTTGCCGTCTCTATCTTTGCCGCCTTCTTTCTCCCTTTTCCTTTTCCTTTTCCTTTTCCTTTTCCTTCCCCATCCCCTTCCCCTTCCCCTTCCACTTCGTCCTCCCCTTCCAATTTCACTTTGTCCTCCTCTACCAATCTCTCTCCATCCTTCTCTTCCAATTCCACTTTGTTTTTCTTTGCTAATCTCTTTCCTTTCTTCTTTTTTAATTCTACTCTGTCCTCCTCTGCCAATTCCACTCCATCCTTCTCTTCCAATTCCACTTTGTTTTTCTTTGCTAATCTCTTTCCTTTCTTCTTTTTTAATTCTACTCTGTCCTCCTCTGCCAATTCCACTCCGTCCTTCTCTGCCAATTCCACTCTGTCCTCCTCTGCCAATTCCACTCCGTCCTTCTCTGCCAATTCCACTCCGTCCTCCTCTGCCAATTCCACTCCGTCCTCCTCTGCCAATTCCACTCTGTCCTCCTCTGCCAATTCCACTCCGTCCTTCTCTGCCGATCCCACTCCGTCCTCCTCTGCCAATTCCACTCCGTCCTCCTCTTCCCCTTTACCATCCCCTCTCTTCTTCCCACTCAACTCATCTCCAACTCCTCCCATCCGTCTCAAGTGCACCCCCCTCAACTGAGATCCTCCCAATCCCGAAGCATACCCATTCCTCCCATCTCCCATCTTCCACCCCCCTAATCTTCGCCCCAAACCCAGATTATAAGGTCTCGATTTTACCAGTAAGCGACACGGATATCGTAATCGGGCAAGTGAATACATGTTTGAGACCTGCCGTATATAGATAGAACGACAAATTTTTCCGAAATCTGAGAGCTGACCCTGGATCAAACGAACGAACGATCTTATTCGTATCAAATATTCAAGTTTTACGTTCGTTCACACCCTTTTTGATATTGATGTGATGTGTAAGATACAGATGGATATTGTAAGTTCTCGGTGTTGGATTGAACTGTTATATGCAATAATCTGTAAATTCCGAGGTTGGTTGTTGCCTTACCTTATCTCATCCTCAGCCCCTTCGATATACTACCTACCCCATATAATTTTCTTTTCAACCAATAATATTCTCTAATTTTTTATTAGAGGTTCACCGATGTAACACCTAGAGAAGGGTGAATGCCTAAGGCATCAAAGCATAGACACATGACCGAGCTAGGAGGAACCCACTCATATAGATAGAACTTCCACTCTTAGCTACTAGATTTCTCTTCTTTAATGATTATTACGTCTACTAGTACTAGTATATCGACCGCTACCTTGTACTATTTGTGACCCTATTACAATCGAAGAGTCTAAAATTATTTAGGATTAACTTTAATATAAATATAAACAATATCGGGTCAGGTTTCCTAACACACCGCCTCTTCTTTTTTTATTTTAAATATCTATAAGAAAAAAAGCCATTTTGAAAATTTAAAAAAAGTTTATTAACGATTTTATAATATAGAAATAATGATTTCTAGTAGAGTTCTTTATTTTAACATTAAAAAAATAGTTAATTAAAATTAAAAAATCTTAATATTAGTATTTAGAGTCTTTAATATTGATTAATTAATTATTTAATAAAATTTTTTAAAATAAATTAAAATATAGAAAAAAATTCTTTTTTAATTTATTATAATTATATATTAAAATATGATTTGATAATATATATTTATATAATTGAATATTTGTATAAGAATAAAAATATGGATAATCTAATAATTTAAAGTTATTTATAATAATTTATAATAATTAAAATAATGTAATATAATCTAACTAAAATAAATTAATAATAATAATTGTATTAAATTTAAAATCCTTTAAATAATAGATTTTTAATAAAGCTAAATAGAATAAAACTTTATATTATAATATTGTATATATTAAAAATATATAAATTTAATATAATATTTATATATAAAATCGATATTTGTAAATAAACTTTAAAATAAATTAAAAAAAATAATATTTATATCATAAAATTAATAAACAAAATCGAATTTTATAAAAAAAAGATTTTTAATTAATTTTTTATTATTATTATATATTTCTTTAATATTTATCATCTTTTATTTATTAAATCCTTTTATAAATTCTTTATATTCCTTTTTTTTTATATTTTATTTTTTTTATCTTTTTTAACTCTTTTTTTTGATTTTTTTATTAGTCTTTTTCTTAATCCTTCTTTTATTTATTTATAAAGTTATTTATGTAAAAAAAATTGTTTATATCAATAAAGTTAATTATATTAATAAAAAAATTTATAATGAAATAGTATATTTAATTATGATTTTTGCTTTATATTAATAAATAAATAAAAAAAAAACCGGATTATTAAAAATATTATATTAAAAAAAATATATATTTTAAAAAATTTGTTTAAAAAAAAAGTTAATCAAAATAAAAAAAAATAAACAAAAAATAATATATTAAAAAAAAGATAAATTTATTTTAATTTATTTATATTAAATTATGTATTTAGATTTATTTATGAACTTATTCTTTTTTTAATATTTAATTAATATAAGATAAAATAAAGATTATAATAAAAAAAATAAATATATAGATTTATTTTAAATTTAAAGATTTAAATATATTATATAAAAAAGAAATAAAAAAAATATTATTAGAAAAAGGAATAAAAAAAAATTAATTAAAAAAAGAATTATATATAGTTCATTTATTTATTTTAATTATATAATTAATTATATTACTTTAAAATAATAAACTAAATAATTATATAGATTAATAATATATTTTAAAGTTATATACAAAAAGCTAAAGATTTTTTATATAATATATTATATTAAAGTTAATCAATAATGTAATTATTATTATTGAATTAATATAATAATATAATTTATTATATCAAAAAACAAATTTTATATTATTTATTAATAATTATATAAAAAAAAAATTTATTTATATAATTTTCTATTAACTTTAAATTATCAAATTAATATATTAATATCCATTTCAATTTAACTATAATTTATATAAATATTATAATTTAAATCTAAATATGTTTATATTATAAAAAATATATCTAATTAATAAAATTAATATAATTTTATTTAAATAATATAAATAATAATAATTATTATTATATATATATATATTTATTTTATTTTTAATTTTATAATTTTTTTAAAATTCATTTGTATATCTATTTTTAAAGTTTTTTAAATAATTTGTATCCCCTGATTTTTTTTTTGATTTTTTTTTTTAAACTATAGTCCCCCATATAATAAATAAATCATTTATATACCTTCAAAAATATCCAAATAAATTATTAATAACTTAAAAATAAAAAATAAAAATAATAAAATAATCAAAATAATTAAAAATATTTTATTTTATTAAACTTTATTAACTTTATATAAATACATATAAATTATTTTTTACTTATTTAAAATAGAGATAAATATTTATAATTCAATCAATCAATTTTTTATTTTTTATTTATAGAAGATTATAAAAATCATATTAAGGTTTATATAATGATTGTATATGTATAATTTATATAGATAATAAATAAAAACTCCTTTATATAATATATAGCAATAAAAGTTTAATAATGAAAATTGGAAAATTGCTTTTAAAAAATTATTAGTATTAATTTTTATTTAATTAAAAAAACTTACTTAATATTTATTTTAATTAGAAATTCCAGAATTTATCTATAATTAATTGTTTAAAATTTGATATATTTATTATAATTATTTATAATTAATTTATTTTTGTTTATTTCTTTTTTTAAATAATTTTATTATAAAAAAATCTTTATCTTTATTTTTTTTTTTTTTTTAGTTTCTATTATTAATTATTGATTATAATATATAAAATTGTAGTATATAAGATTTATTAATATTAGATATATTAAAATCAAAATTTTTTATATTATTTAATTATTTAAGTATTTAGAAATTATTAAAAATAAAGCTATAATCGTTTATTTATAAAGAATTTGATTATAAAATAAAAATTTTGTGAATAATTATTATAAAAATTGATAAAATTATAATTGGTTTTAAATCTATTTTATTATTATTAAATAATTAATTAATAAATATTTTTTTTAATATAGATTTATTAATTTATATTTTTTTTAAAATTAATCTATTATTTTAAATATATATTAATTCATTTTATAAAAATTAAATTAAGCTTTTAAATTTTTTAGATTGTATTTAATGTATTGACTATATTTTTTTGAGTATAAATACTATATCTTTTTTATTATTTATAATTTTATTTATAATATGTATTTTAGGTTTTAATTTATTTATAATAAAATTAATATTTTTTTTTTAATATAAATAAAAATGATTAGAATTTAATTGATATTATTTTATTATTTTTAATAACTTTTCTTTATTAATGAATTATGGGAAATTAATTGTATGATCTATAATAGTTAATTGATAAACTAGATAAATATGCATAAAATTAGTAGGGGAATATTCAAAAATGTAATTAAAATTGATTATTTTATTTGATAAAGATTATTATATATAGGGGAGAAATTTTTTTATTATTTATAAATAAATTTAAAAAAGTTTTGTTTTTATTTATCTTTAATTGATTTTAAAGATATTTAATAAAATTTTTAATATTAAATAATATTTATTTGTTATATTTATTTAAATTCTTTTTTTATTGATAAAATTTAATATAATTAATAAGTTTTATAAATTCCTAATTTATATTATATTCATCTTTAAATGTTTTTTGCAAATAAAACAATTTATTATTAAAAATTCGATTATTAATCTTTATTGAAATTTTAAATAAAAACTCTATTTTTTTCTATATTTCTTTTTTTTATAAATTATTTAATTATATTTTTAAATATAGAATTTAAATATCTTTATAATTATTATTATATTTATATTTTATTTTATAAAATCTTTTAGTAAATTAATCTTTTACTTCTTAAATTTCATTTTTAAATATTTTTACTCTAATTTATTTTGATTAATGTTTTTTAATATATCTAAATTAATATTATATTTTCTTTATTTTTTTTTTAGTTTTTTCATAAAAAATATAAAATATATCACGAATTATATTAAATTTTTATTAAATGATTAAAATCTTTAATTTTTTTATTAAAAAAATAAAATTATAATAAAGTTTTAGAAATATCGCGAATTATATATTAATAGATTTATAATTTATTTTAAGTAATATATTTGATTTAATTAAATTTTATATTATAATAAGAAAAAAAGATTCATTTATTAGGTCTTTTTTTATTATAAAATTCATTATTATTTTTTTGGAAAACATGGAATTATAAAAAAGTCTTGAACTCAAAAAAAGACTATAAAAAATTTTTAAAAATATTATAGATTATATATGATTTGAATTGTAATTTATTTTAATCACTATATTTGATTTGATAGAAATTTATATAATAATTGATTTATTAATTAGGGTCTATTTATTAAATATAATAATTTTTAATATCTTATAGAGAAGATTATTAATTCTATATTAATATATAAAAAAGATTTTATATATTATATTAATTATTTATTTTAATATATATTTGCTTTTTATAATATTCAAATCATTAATTTACTATAAAAATATTTATTTGACAATAACAGCATTATATATCTAAACAAATATTTAATAATTAAAAAATTTTTGCTTTAAAAACGCATATAATGAAAAATATTAATAATCAATTATTTAGATTTTGATTTAATATATGTAAAAATATAAATCTATATTTTTGAATAAATTAATATTTGAAATTCAGAAAAGTATTATTTATTTAATAATATTTTAAATAAAGTGATCTATCCTGATAATATTAATGATTATTTAATTTTATTGTATAAAGTATTTTTTATAAATCATATTTTTTAATGATAATCGATATTCGATCAATAATTATATTTATTATTTATTTATTAATTTAGTTAAATATATGAATTCTATTTTTATTATATAAAAAAGAGCATAATCAAGAATTTATTAATTAATTTTTGTAAAGGAAAAGCAAAGCTTCCATTATATATGCTATAATATAATATTAAAAATGTAAGGCACTTTAAATCATATTTAAATAATTATCGAATGATGATCATATATTTATATAATTATTTGATTTAATTTTTTATAATAATGTTTTTTAATTATCATAATTATAATTATTATATTTAAGGATTAAAAAATTAATTTGAGGATATAACTATTTGAAAAACTAACAAAATAACCTATAATTTATAATTATCGAATAATAATCATATAATTATATAATCATTTGATTTAATTTTTTATAATAACTTTTTTAAATTATCATAATTATAATTATTATATTTAAAAATCAAAGAACTAATTTAAGGGCCTAATTATTTAAAAAGTCAATAAAACAACCCGCAATTTTTAACTACTATATAATAGATATATTAAAATAAGTCCAATTTATAATTCATAATTTTTTTTTAATACTATATAGCTATTTTTTAATAAATCATAATTCAATATTATAATACTCCTTAATCTTTTCTATATAATATCAAAAAACCTTTTTTCTCTTTATTATAAAATTTCGTTTATAAATAAGTTGAATTATTTTTAATTATAATTTTAATATTATTTAAACGTTATAATGCATATTTATACTTTATCATTATCCGAAATGATAATTGAATTAACTACTTTACTTTTTCTTTTTTATTTACTAGTAGTAGGCATCTTTATAAACACTTGCTTTTTTCCCTAATTAATTTCTTTCTCTTTCTTATATATCTTATTATTATTATTATCATTATTATTATTATTATTATTATTATTATTATTATCATCATTATTATCGTTATTATTATCTCTATTCTCATTTAGATTCCTTTTATCATTATCAATCTAAACAATTCTAAAGTGGTCATTCTCAATTCTAACCCTTTAATCATTTTTTTTATTATTATTCTTATCTTTAATCTTATTTTTCTCTTTATTTTCTTCAAAATCATAATTAATCCACAAATCAATTTCCTTATTATTCTTATTATATATTAAATTAAAGTTTATAAATTCTTTATTCAAATTCTCAATTTTCAAATATTTTTGTATATTTAAATAATTAGCGATATTTAATTTTTTATCTTTATTATTATTTGGATCAAAAATATATTTTAGTTTGTAAAATTATTTTATAATAGTATTATAATATTTTTTATAAAATTCTTTATAAATAAAGCTTTATTATTATATTAATAATTATTGCTTTTGTTTAAATATATATTTTTTATTATAAAACAATTCCTGATTATTTCTTTTTTTTAACTATTTAATTTTTTAATTTTTAATCATCAATTTCATTATAAAATAAAGCTAAATATCATTAATTTGAAAAAAATATATTATAAAATTTAAAATAATAATTAATACGATTTGATTATCTTTATATTAAGTTTTGATTTTATATATTTGATAATTAAAAAACGCATTGATAATCAATATATATTATTTATTTGGAAATTGATAATTATAATAGTTTTTTAATTAATAAAGCTAATTTTCTTTATTATAATAATAATTTTTTTGTTAATATACAATATATTTTTTATTAAAACTATATTCTTTTTGTTTTTATTAAATATAGATCATTTTTAAATCTAGTTGAAAATAAAGAATTGAATGAAATCGTTATATATTATTTTTATATTATAAAAATATATTAAAATATTTAAAATCTTTTATATTGTTATATATTTTAAAGATTTTCTTTGTTTTTTTTGAAATATATATTTTATTTAGTAAAAAAGTTCTTTGATTAGGGATTTTGTTTATAATTATAAAAAATTTTGTATTAAATATAATTTATTATTTGTTGATAAATATATTATATATAAATCAAAATAGTTTTATTGTAGTTTTTTATATTTGTTGAATTTTTTGTTAAATTATTTTTTTTAAGAATTTTTAAGGTTTAATATTTTAATGTTTTTTAAAACGATTGAATTAGTTATTTGAAAATTTAAATATATTAATAATAGTTAATTTGATAATTTTTAACATTATTCTATCTAATATTATAAATCATTTTTGTTTTATTTATTGATCTTTATTATTTATAATCTTTATTTATATATACAAAATCTTTTTTATTTTTTTATATTATAGTTAAAATCTATAATTATTTATAAATATGCATTTTGTGTTTTTAGGCATTTTTTGATTATAGACTTTATTTTATTTATTTAAAATTTAATTTTATATTTGTTATTTATTAAATTTTTGTTTTTATTTTTGAAAAAGCTTTTTTTTAATTACTTTTTTATTTTTATTATTTAAAATATATTATGTAGTAAACTTTTTATATTTAATAAATAAAATAAATCAAATTATAACAAGCTTTATTTTATTTATATATCTTGTTTTTTGCTTTTTATTATTTATAGCAAATTTAAAGCTTTTCGAATTCTTTTAAAGGAATATATTGATTAAAATTAAAAATAAGTTAATTTATTGAATATTTAATAAAATAAACAAATATTTAAAAAAAAAGATTTTAAATTACTATATTAATAAAAAAATTATAAATTTTAAATATTAATATCTTATATAACTATACCTTACTAAATATAAATATAATATCAATTTAACAAAATATAATATCAAATCTTTATTAATCAAATTGATCAAAATAATCTAGTTTTCATTAATATCCCTTATATTTATATAATAAATAAAGAATAATATCGTTATATTATTATTTACTAAATATTAATTAATATCATTTTAATCTTTAATTTTAATTTAACTATAATATTTGTATAATTATATTATTAAATCAAAATCGTATAATATTATTATTAATAATAAATTTAAATAATAAAGAATATACAAATAGAGTTTCAAAATATAATTAATATATATAATTGTTAATATTAAATGATATTTATTAATGCAATTTTATTTTATAAATTAAATCAAAATATAAAAAAATATTTTATATATTAATTTAATAAATTAAAAGAAATATTAATATTTACTGAAAATAATGAAATAAAAAGTAATTAATTAAAAAACATTTATTTTCTATAATGATTTTAAAGTTTTTATTATTTAATTTATAAATTTGCTAAATATAATATAATATTGATTATATTATAATTAATAAATAATATTTGTTTATAATTGTCGTTTATTTTCGAATATTTTAACTAATTTTTTTATATATCAATCCAATTTTTTTTTAATAATAATATTATTATATTTTAAAATAATAAAAATAATAGAATTTTGAATATAAATATTATAAATTTTAATTTATTAATATATTTTTTTATTTTGCTATTTTGCAAATTAATTAAAATTATTTATATTTTATTATTGTTGTATATATATATAAAATATATATTTAATAATAAAATACTTTAATTATAGCCATAGATTGATAAGTTTATAAAAATGCTTTTTTATTTAATTATAATAAATGATTTTATTTTCTATATATTTTTAAATTATGATTTTAATAAAAATGCTAGGGTTATATAAAATTTAAAAAATAAAATTATATATAATATCAATATCAAATTTTTTATAATTAAAAAAAAAATCAATATCAATATTTAATAAATAATTAGTATATTAATTTAAAATATAAAAAAAAAAATAAAAAATTATTATAAACAATATTATATTTGCTATAATTTAGATTAATTATTTTATTTAATTATTATATATATATATAATAAAAAATAATTATATTATATTTAAAAAATGGGATTTTTTAAAATAGTTATTATATAAAAAAAAAAGAAGATTTAAAAAAGGAAAAATATATATTATATTCAATTAATTAAACAATTATAAAATATTTCTTTAAAATTCATTTTTTTTTTTTGAATCTTTTTAATAATAAAAATAATATCATTATTAATAATTAATATCAAACTATATCAAAATATAAATTAAATATATCTTTTATAAAATCGAAAAATCTAAAAAAGCTAATATTCAAATTAAATAATCGCAAAAAAAAAATATTTATAAATAAAAAATACAAAAACAAAGCTAAATTTTAAAGTTTAATTTTATTATAAAATTAAATTTAAATTATTAAAAAAATAATTTATAAAAAAAATAAAAACTAAATTATAATACAAATAAATATAAATCTTAAATTCAAAAAAAATAATATATAAATAAAACAAATATAAAATTAATATAACAACTTTCTAAAAGAAAAATATAAAAAATAAACAATAATAAAATTAAAACAAAAATCAAAATTGATTTTCAAAATATATATTAATATAGCCTTTTTAAAAATAAAAAAAGCTTTATATAAAAAAATCAAAAAAAAAAAAAAATAAAATATATTAATATTTCAATATTAAATTTTTATATTAAATAAAAAATATTTTTTAATATATTATTTTAAATAAACTTTATTATTTATTAATAAATAATTTAGATTTTTAAATAATTAATATCAAACTTTTTTAAAGTATAAAAATCTTTATAAATAAATAAAGATAGCAAAAAAATCATAAATAAATATTAAAAATAAATTAAAAATATATATTAAATTTATATATTTTATTTATAAAATAATAATACTTAAAAGTAATAATCAATTTAAATATAAAAACTATTAAATAATAAAGCGTTTTTTTATTATAAATATAAATAATATTGATTAATCATTAAATATATTAATTGCTTTAAATAAAGGAATAATAATATAAAAAAATGATAAAGATATATAAATCAAAAAATATGGCTTTAAAAAAAAAAAGTATTTATTTATATATTTTATTTATGAAAATAGAAAATTTATAATTAAATCTATAATTATATTATTATTAAATTTAAATATAAATAAAGTTAATAAAAAAATTAAAAATAAGATATATTTCAAAAAATATAATATTATGATATATTTCTAAAAAAATAGGAATTATAATAAAGAAATATTTTATAATTAATTGAAAAACCATTATTTTTCAATATTATTTTTAGAGAAAAATAAAATATTACAATTATTAATCTTGGATGCAAATTTTATTTATAAAAATAAAAAAGATTTAAAAAAATATTATTTAAAATTAAAAAAGATTTGTAAAAATCTAAAAATTATTTGTGTTATAATTTTTAATAATGCAATTAAATAATTATAGATTATTGATTTTATAATTAATAAATTGATAAAGAATATTATCAAATAAAAATAGAAACAATAAAAGATAAAAAATAATAATTTTGAAAATTTCTAAAATAATAAATATTATTTTAAAAAGCATTAAAAACTATTTACAAAATAAGTTAACAATACTTTTATCGAATATTATTAATTTTATAGATATATAATAATTTTATTATTTAAAAAAATTGAGATAATAATTAATTTTGATAAAAATAAAGATGATTTTTTAAAAATTAAAAATATTCCAAAAGATTTTTTAAGCCATTTAATAAAAATATATAAAAAAGAATTCAAAAAAAATAAAAAAGATTTGATTAAAATATTTAATTATAATAAAAAGAAATATAATAATAAAATAATTTTAAAAAAGGAATTAAATAATAATTAGAGATTAAATAAAAAAAATGAATAGTAAATAAAAAAAGAAAATAAACTAATTATAATTAAAAATAATGAAAATAAAGATAAAAAACTAGAAAATAAAATTAAAGATAAAATTAAAAATAATAAAGATAATAATAATATTGATAATGATAATAATAATGATAAGACGCTAAATAAATCTAGAAATGTTCAAAGGCAAAAAAAGGTGGAGATAATTAATTTGGACTTTAATAATAATATAATAAAGATACGATCAAAAAAAAGGCTAAAACTTTAAGTGTATATGGTTTTATATATTAGTAGGAGAGAAAATTAATGAGGGAAAAAATTATTAAATAAGGTATAGTTAAAATCGATATTTATTATAGTTTAATTTATATATATTTGTTTGTATGACTCCGGGGGTATGGAACTATACAATTACGGTATCAATCAGTATTGTATTATTTGTTCCAGGAGCTCAAGAAGGGTGTTGTACGCCGTTGAGGATATATATCTCCTCAACGGACACGTGACGTAAGGTCACGTGTTTGACTATACAGACAATATTAAATATATTTAAAATAAAAAAGAATAGAACATATCATATAAAAAAAAAGATCTTTATAATAATATATATAGCTTTTTAATATTATATGATATTGATTAATATGTGATATATAGTTTATATTCAATCAATCTATATTAATACTAATAGCTTTTTTAAAAACTATTATTATATATATATAAAAGAAAAAAAGAAAGAAATTATTTATAAAAGTAATATTATATAGATCTATATATAAAATCAAAATAGATTTTTTTTAAATTTTTTTTAATTTTTTTATTATAAAATTTATTTTTATAAAAAATTTATAATATCAAAAATAATTTTAAATTAAAATAATTATATCTTGATTAAATAATTTATAGTTTTTGCTATCATTTTGATTATAATGCGTTGTTTTTGTAAATATCTTTTTTGCTATTATTTTGATTATAATATTATATTTTATCTATATATATATCTTTTTTTATATTAGTTCTTTATGCTTCTGCATTTCTTATATTCTTTTTATTATATAATTTATTTTATCGGGTAAATAAAATCAATATTTGTATTTAATCTATTTTTAGACTTTATAATATTTAATAAAAAAGCAAAAAACTAATAATAAAGTATATATATTTATATTATTAAAATTATTCTAAAACTAAATAAAAATGAAGACTATATAAATCTCCATATTATGGACTAATTAAACCTATATTAATAATATTTTTTCTACTTCATTATTTAATAAATAAAAACTTCTTTTATAAAAATCTTTATATTGCGAATTAATTAAACCTATATTAATAATATTCTTTCTACTCCACTATCTAATAAATAAAGACTTCCTTTATAAAAATATCCAATAAAATAGAAAAGACTTAAAAAAGCGATTAAATTAATTAAAAGAAAAATAAAAAAAGATATAAAAGTGATTAAATTGATTAAAAAGAAAATAAAAAAAAGTATAAAACAAAGAAAGCCCATATTAAAATCCATTATAAAAATCAGACTATTCTAAAAGACAAAAAAAAGAAATAGAGTTATTTAAACAATTTATATATTATCAAAATTCTAAATAGAATAAACTATATCTTTAAAAAATTTGAAAAAAAAAAATAGAAAAACCTTGTTTTTAACTTGATAAAAAAGAGATATATATATATTATATTAAATAATCTTGAAAAAATTATCTTTAAAAGCGAGTTTAAAATCTGCAATATATTTTAAATTAAAATAATATATAAAAATAAAATTTAAAAATATAGTAAAAAAATCCATTTATACTATATAAAAATAAAAAATGAAATAAAAATTAATAAATTATATAATTATTATTTTTTTAAAAATGATAAAATATACGGAAATAAAGATAATATTATATTAAATATCATTAATATATTACTAATATTTCCTAATTAGAAAAAAAAGATATTAGAAATAAAATTCAACTCAATAAATATGCTTATAATGTTTTTCGATTTTCTAATATTTAAAAAAGAATTTAAAAAAATAATTTTTATATTTACTGATTAATCCCTTTATAATATTAAATTAGAAAAATTGTTTATTATAAAAATACTTTTTAAAATTTATTAATAAATATAAAAAAAAAGTTTATTTTATAATCAAAAAATAAATGTAATATTATATATTATATACAAATATAGTTTTAAACAAAAAATCCTAAAATATAAAAAAGATTCAATTCAAAATCTAAATAAATAAATTATTTGCTTAAACAATATTTACTATATATATTTTTAAGGTTATAGTAATAAATAAAAAAATATATATTTCAAAAACTTTAATAATAATATTTAATATTTAAAAAGATATAATGAATTTTAGAGGTATAAACTTTATAAAGAAACGATTAATAATGAAATCAAGGATAGAATATAATTTAAAGTTATTGTTAATATATATATTTAAAAAGAACTTTAAATTGTATAATATATTAAAAATTATTAAAAGGTATGAAATAATATAAGAAATAATTAATATAGTTTTTATATTTGAATTCAATTTAAGTATTTAAAAGATCGATTTAATCTTTATATAAAAAATTAAAATAAATAGATTTCTTTTAAAAATCAAAAAACTAATAAAATATAATAAATTAAATTAAATTAATTAATAAAAAAACATAAAAAAAAAAGAAAATAAAAAAATTAAGGTTTTTAACAAACAGAAATAAAAAAAAAAATATATAAAAACAAAGTATTTAATCATATCAGTTTTTTAAATTTAAATTCTTTAAACAATTGATATTTTACTTTATTAATACAAATATTTTAGTATTCTAAAAATTTCTTTTTTAATCTTAATATAAAATAACTTTTTTGTAATTATAAATAATTTAAAATAATTATCATTAATAATTTATCGAATAAACTTCTCATTCATTTATTATAGATAATAAGATTTATTGAACAACTTAGTAAATCAAACTATTTAGAAAAGTTTATAATATATAGATTAAAGTTTCTATTTAGCTTTAATAGAATTATAAATTATAATTAAGTTTTTAGAAAAAAAATCGATTAGTTATATATCTATATTATAATATTATTTTTAAATTAATTAATGATAAATATTTTTAATTAATATTAAAAATTAAATTTTCTTTTTTTAAATAATAAAGATAAAAATATAATTATTAAAAATAATGTTTTCATTAAAAAAAAATATTGAAATTTAAATTTTTAAATAAAAAGGCCTTTATTACTAAATCAAATATAATTTCTTTTAATATATTAAGCTTAATCTTTTTTTTTTGATTACAATTAAAAATTTTTTATAAAAAAATAAAAGTTTTTAAATAGTAATTATTATTTAATAAAAATTTTTAATTTTTTATAATTTAAATACTTTTTTATTAAAATAAATATTCAATTTAAATGTATGTTTTTTTATTGAACAAAATATTAATATAATAAAAAATCTAGATAATATTTTGAAAATATTATTGAATTTTAAGATTAAAGTTGATTTAAATAAAAAATAAAATTGCATTTAAAAAATCGATAATAAAATCTGAATTAAAAAAACGATTAATATAAAAATACTATTAAATTAAAAAAGTCTATTAAAATAAAATTTATAATAAAATAAAGATATAGATTATTATAAAATTAATAAATATAAAAAAAATAAAAATACACAAAAAATAAATCTAAAAATAATTAAATAAAAAGATAAAATCTAATATTTACTGGATTTTAACTAATCAATTATTTAATAATTAAATAAAAAAACAAAATCTATTATTTACTAGATTCTAATTAATCAACTATTTTAAAAAAATATATTAAAATTCTTTTAAAACATTAATAAAATCATCTTTATATTATTTTTATAAATTAATAAAAATTTAATATTTAAAAATTCTATCTAATTAATTGCTTTAAAAAAGTACCAAGATTTTTTCAAAATATTAATAAAATCACCTTTATATTATACCAAAAAGCAAAAATGAGTAGACTCATATAAAACCTCTCTTTTTGTAAACAAAAAGAAGAGGCAATCGGTAAATTACTAGTACTAGTACTACTAGTAATAACTACTAGTAGTATTATCATCATGATATAAAATAATTTTAAAAACAGTATTTTAAATTAATTACTTTGTAATTTAAATATTCAATATTAATTAAATAAATATTAATAAATAAAAGTTTCTATTAAACAATATATTTCTTTTTTAATAAATTATAATTAAAAAATAAAAATATAATACTAATATTCAAGTTCAAGTTACTACTACTAGTATTAACTATTATATTACTAGTAATTTGAAAATAGTACTTTTGTTGCCAGTGAATAAAATCAGTTTTTTTTACTAGTAAAAAAAAGTCTAAAATACTTGAAATTCTTATAGAGTTAAACTTGTTTCAATTAAAAAATAGACTATTTCTATACTAAAACACTAATAATTTTTTCATATTATAACATTTCAGGTTATTATCATAATTCAGTTCAACTCCCAAGGATCTAAGGATGAGATAACTTGAAGCCTTACCCCGCACAAGCCACGCTTTCAAGGAAATGACATAACCGTCGGTCACGCCTCATCGCATCAAGCCCTCATACAATACATTAATCGCAAGAGTGATAAGATCGAGGTTATACATGATGGTGAGACTTGATGTCACCGAGTAATATTAATGCATGAAAGAGCTAAGAAGAATTAATTATTCTCGATGTTGAGCAGTTTCAACTCGAGAATTTGAAAGTGCAGAGGATAAATTAGAACTCAGCTATATACAAGCAAATGGGTATCCTCACTCCGTAAATAAATCGTAAAATCGTAGTTTGATCATAGCAAAAAATGCTTAATAGCGCAACAACCATCCATATCCCATTCCTGTTCCCATTCCCATTCCCATTTCCGATTCCCAACCACATATCCATCCATCATTTCGCCACGTGAGTAGATAAAAAGCAAAGACATCCAAGGCAAATAACTAGATCTCAAAGTTCATACTTTCACTACTCAGCCTGAGCATACATACTCGTATGACCAATATTCCTATAGCCACGAATCTTTGGAGCCGAGTTCTTGAGACTAGCCAAACTACCTGGAGGAGCACTAGGCGCATCATCTTCCTGCCAAGGTGTACGACAGAAAACGCAAGTTACTTGTCCACCACGCTTGCTTGCCTTCCACTGAGCAAAACAAGCTGCATGAAAGTTCTGACCACAAGCTGCCTTGCACCAGACGATATCCTCGCCGGCTTCCATCTCAAAGACGCAGATGGGGCATTCGCCGTCGATTGGCTTGCGCTTGCCCTTGTATTTGGTTTCATCTTCGGCTGCGTGGTCGTGATTGTGTTCGATGACGGGGGCACGAGTTACGGGGGCGTTGGCGAATATCGATTCGAGTTCAAGTGATAGGAACGCGAGTTGGTAGCACAGGTGCATAGGTGCCTTAAGAATGATGATTAAAGCGTCTGTTTTGTTAGCTATCATTCGTGTTTAGAGATCCTTGAGAGCAGCTTACAATTTATATGTTTGCATTTCTGACCGCGAATCCTCTGATGATTTGTTAGCATCACTTTATGAATACAAAAATCTTGTCATCACTTACAGCATCCATGCAAGTACAAGAGGGTTTGCGACCAATTTTGGTTTGGTAGATATTGCCAGTACTACCCGCAATGTCGAAATTCTCGCAGATATAACCATCTCGGTCATAAGACTTTTGGCGGTCCAGCATAAACATACGTTCCTTTCGAATGCGCTTGACCTTATCCTTAAACTTCGCGTCTGGTTCGGCGATAAAATCCCTTACGCGTCTCTCACCAGTACGGGAATCGAAGTTTTGGTAGATGATAACATCGGAGGCAAGTTGACCTTCAATCACGACCTCTGGGCTAGCTTCCTTTTTGGCTTTCTTCTTTTTTGGTGGTGCCGCCGACTGAGATGATGGACCAGGATCAATGGGTGCATTTTCGACGACAGGAGCTTCAGGTTCGATGACCAAAGTGCCATTGTCGTGAGCTTCAAGACGAGCAACCAAATCAGCCTTTTTGCCTGTCTTTGGAAGTTGACGACGATCAAGTTCGGCTTTCAATTGAATGACTAAGTACTTGCTCCAGTCGGCAACGCCATATTCAGCCTCTTCCTCGATACTGTGCTTGGGTGGCATAATTAATTGATGAAGTGGGTAATTTTCTCAGGAATTTCGATGAGGTGAGATGATCAATTGACCAACAAATTGACAGAATGGGAGAATTGTGATTGATGAAAATTGTAATTGATAGAATTGAACGGACAATTGAAGAATTGTGAAGGGAATATTGAATTACTTATACTCCTCAAGTAAGTCCTTTCTGGAGTTCACAGGTTGAATTTTATCTCATGCAAGGTAAGTTTTCAATTATCATCCTCGGTTTGAATTGAATGGCCATGCCCATGGTTGGATGAAAGAAGTTCGTTGTAGCCTGAAATGTTTCACTTTTACCAGGCAGATGACACGAATTTATCACGAGATCCCGTGATCTGAAAATTGGGATTGGAGTATTTGTCCAGATTTGAACACTATCGAGGGGTAAATCCATCGAACGAGATCTTTTCGAAGGTGCTTGCGACACCAAATGGTTTCTTATGGAATGGTGTCGATTAGTGTCAATAGTATAATTGTTGTACAAACCAGGAGCTATGTACGCGGAATTGAAAATGCCAACGACATGAAGTCTTTTCTGAATAATTTCTCCTTTGTAATCAATGCTATTGGTATGATTGTGCAAGTGCTCAAGTACAAGTGTTCATTCTTAAAAATATCGAACTTCCATTCTTTAATATAATCTTTTGTTACAGCATCGACGCCACAGTCTTTCAAACAAACCAAAAAAAGATGCGAAATCTTCTCAGAAGGGAGTAAGTATCAGACAATAAAATTCGATTTGAGAGGGTGGTAGCTTCTCCGCACACATATGAACGAACTGCATGCTGCCATCTGCAAAAAGCCACATGTTGTGTGTGTGATTGAGCGAACTCGCACTCGAAAACGATCCCCGAGATAATTTCAGAAGGCTTGCGTTGAGGATGAAGAAACCAATGCACCCCACGAGCAATTTACTATATTTCTAGAGAGTCATGTCTTCTATCATAGAGCCTCGCTGCAAAAATGAAAAGTCGGCTCAGAATTTAATGAATATAATCTCCTAAGTTCACCCAATGACTCGGCTGTTTTATTTGGAATGTTCTAGATGGAAGAAATCAATGATGAAGATCTAAATATCATCACTTCTGAATTGAAAAGTGACCATGATTTATCTAGATCTGAGCAAGTAGCCATCTATGAGATAGATATTGATCTGGAGAGGGTGTTTTTTTGGTGTCTTGGTCACTTGAAAGATACACGCATTTCTCACAGATACATGCACGGCGGATCTTCGGTGGCGATCTGAATATTATGAATTTGGAAAGTGCTATTTAACGAAGGAATAGTTGCAAAGGCAACTCTAGCTTAATCTTGAATACATAATGGAGGCAAATGTTGAACATGAAGACTCTATCAAACATCGGAAATTTATACATAATTCAATTGGATCCTACCACGGCTTGGTGTAAGCAATAGTCTCATCGACGTCATAGTTTGCGGGGCCCCGGATTTCACTCAGGGATCTTGACTCGTCATTACTAAGTACATAGGTAGTTAGCTTTAACTCTAGTTAGGAGCTTAGGTTTTGCTGACCTTGCTTGTTCTAAGGAAATTTATACACTCTATTTTTTCTTATTTCAACTTTTTCTTACTCCCTTCGTTTCAACTTGATTGAGCTTTTCGCGATAACTGATTACTTTGACACCAGGGACAGAACAGAAACAATCATTTTTATACGATGTCAGCGCCGAATTATCAAATTTCGCCTCTAGAAGAGACTCGCGTTTCTTTACTAAGTAATGGGTTTGGAGACTTTTGTTTCCAATCTTCAAGTATGTATCCATACATTGAGAAGATAAAGAGTATGAAGCGAAGAAGAGCGGGCAGAAGAAGAGCAATATAAATTCGAAAGATGAATCTTCTCAGCTAGTCTACCTAGATAGTGACGCAGCGAAAACACTAACATATATGGAGATCTTTTCGTCTTTCATCTCTCAAGTAAGCCATGGGTAAGTTAACACCATAATATTAAAGTTCTAATACGAACTTCGTGTGCTTCACTTCTTGGATCAATTCTACTTCTGCTCCCGCTATAGACAACTGCTAACTCTCCAATGCCCTCTTATAGTATGCGAGGGCTCCTGCAGTCCGTTTTCTGGAACAATATCTATATCGATTGCACCGACCACTGGAAAGGGAAGGGTCTTATCAACATGTTGGAAGAAAGTCCTGCTACAACCAAATCCATCAAAAGGCTTCGCATAAACAACGGTTGTATGCACGATAAAACTCGTTCTTATATATCTCTCTGCAAATACATAACAGAAAATCTTGATCTCATTGAGTTGATTCTCGATTTGACAAATTTAGCCAGTATGGCTAGAGAGTTTCTTGATAATAAGAATTTGAAATGGGTTGAAGCTTTCCGCAATACAAAGACCGAAATATTGACAATAAATGTAGATTTTATTACCTATAGAATGACGGAAGATCTGCGCAAACTAAGCAGAGAAGTTAAAGAAGAATTAGAGATTCGCGTACGCTCTTCGCCAACACAAGCCATCATTCTCATCGAAGAGCTTCCAGAGCAAGAGGAATATCTTAACTCGAGCTTGCAGGGGTGTTAAGCAGCTCATTCTCGATATGGTAGATTGATCTACAGCTGCTGTAAGTTATGTGCCAATAGGTCTATGTCTTGATCGCTAATGGAACTTGCATCTTCAGTTTCTTCTTCGGGATCGGAATTTAAAGAAGGTAGACTCGAATATATGACGAATTAATGTTTACAATGATATGGATTGATTGGAATGATTGTATGGATATATTGTATACCTGGTTGTGCAATTGATAGCATATAATATTAGGAGGATGGTTCAATTTTTGATGTTATATGATTGCGCACGGGATCAGTTGTATATAAAGGATCTGAATAACTTCATAATGCAAACCTATATCTTGCAGATGTGAAGCCTTAGATTGATTGATCACTGACCAGCTGGAGTAGCCTGACTGAATATTAAAGTGTGAAGTTAATTCGATATTTGAAGCATCATGTCCAAGCTATTCAGTTTTTGAATGCCCATTAGTTAAATCCAAAATATCATATGTATTTCGAAGTTACCTGTCTATACCTTAAACAAATATCAAAATGGGCTAACTATAGAAATTTCTCAATATAAAAGTTTTCAAACGAGTATTTTGTCACAAAAGATATGATCATGTGATAATTGTCAGGTGATCAACTGAATATCACTAGTGGGATATTATAGTATATATAGAGGGAGCTACGCTCCCTCCTAGAATAGATCAATCAACAGTTCTTTACTATGCTACTTTTTGTGTGACATATTTATAATGAATTTGTTCAAAAATTTCAAAACATTAACTTTTCGAACAGACATAAATTAATCCAATTGATGACCACGTGATTGATTACTAGATCAAACACGAATTTGACGGGTTAGTCGCGTCAGGTCTATCTCTTTAATCTTTCAGATTTCGTACTCAATTTTCAATCTCAAATACCAAATTTATATTATACGCATTAATTTTCCTTGTTCTTGAACCAAATACGCCGTAATCTCTATTCGATTTCTTAACTCGAATTGGGCTTCACAAGGCACTAGGAGAACCTCCAAACATTTTGTCGCAAACTCTTATCACCAATCGCAATAATGCCACCTCGTAAGTCGACATCTGCGAGCTAGTCCCCTTTATCATTCTTTAGTATTACCAATTATTGGGCCTTTTTATACATGTTTGCCATCAATAGATTGGTTTTATTACCTGACGTAAACTGACTTTACATAGAAATTAGCGACGACGAGAATTCGGTTTCCGATGTCAGCGAGGAGCAATACGAATTGAAGAAGACAGCGAGGGGCAGTGGAGCAAACAAAGGAGCGAAGGCGGAACCACAGGAAGAACTAAAGGTTGAATCATCGGATGAAGAGGGTGATGAGGAGGAGCAAGGAGAGGATGAGTATGTGCGAAATTCATTGGAGAAATGAATTGCAATTGACAAATTGTCGCATAGATATGTTGTCGAAAAGATTTTGAGGCATGTCATTGAAGAAGATGTTAGTGGACCCAAACTACTACTTCTGAGCAGTAACTAATAAGATCCAGACTGGCATTTTAAAATTCGAAGTGAAATGGGAGGGATACGACAAGAAATCCGATCTAACATGGGAACCCGAGGAAAATTTGTTTGTCTTTGCACTCTCGCATATTTGACACTTAGCTGACAGTGAGATTATAGAGAGACGGCACAAGATATGCTTAACAACTACCTTGCGAGTCTTGGTGGCAAGGACTTCTTAATGAATCAATACCGAGAGAAAAAGGCTGCGGCGGAAGAGAGGAAACAGCAAAAGCAGGGTAAAAAGCGCGGACGACCAAGCACGGGCGCGGGTACTCCACAAACAAATGGGAAGAAACCAAAGCATGGCTTGTCAACAACACCACCAGCATCCAGCTCTACTTTCAAACCACCCACCGGAAGTTGGGAAGACGAAGTTGTTAATATCGAGGCTATGGAGGGTACCAGTGGGGAAGTTATCGTTTATTTAACGTGGAAGCAAGGTGCCAAGTCACAACATCCTCTGGGCATAGTTTATAAGCGTTGTCCACAGAAGGTAGAACCTTTAGCATCCAACTTCAATGACTTTTCGCTAACTAAATACAGATGCTTAAGTTTTATGAGAGACACCTGTTTGTCCACTCCCCTTCCATATTTTAATACATCACTAACACAATGATAGGGTTTTCAAGAAAGCAGATGGAGAGGAAGAGTCCTAGATCACGATACCTAATGTCTCCCAATTGATCCAACGAGAATCTATTATAGTTTCATTTTACTCCGTAAAATCAATTCTTTTATATTATTGCTTTGATATCCAGCATGTGAGATTTCGTCTGTAAAGGGCTTCCATATACTCGATACTTCCTGTATGCCACTCTTTCTAGCTGGAGTTTGACCGTTTTCGTGCTTTTTTCAATGTGGTCTAGCGAGGTCATCTCGAGGCTCTTGAATAATAACTGGATATGATTTGGAACTACGAGATGGAGTTGTCTTTTTTTCTTGGAGTTCGAGGGTTTTCGGGTTCTCAATGTATTCTAGGTGCGCAAAACTTGAATGAATGAAATAACTTAACTTTTGTATTCTTTGATAGGTTCTGAGAGAATCTGGTGTCATAGATAATGTCAAGTGGGATCGAGTACTTTGGTTTGGAGCTGAAGGAAGATCTTTAAGTTGCTCTTTGGATGTGATGGAGTGTAGCGATCGCTACATGGTATCTAGACAGACATATATGGCCGCTCTGACTCTCAATTGAACTTATCCATCCTCGACCATCCCAATTCAAATATCTTTTTTGTCTCAGAACCATTTTTCAATCAATCAATCAATCAATCAATCAATCAATCAATCAATCAATCAATCAATCAATCAATCAATCAATCAATCAATCAATCAATCACTCGTTTATCAGCTCATATTCCAATTAAACAAACCATTCTTTGCTGCCTTCCAGCACGTTCCTTCGCAAAGTACTCATTCTCCATGCGTTAAGATCTTCATTATCTACTATTTGAGGAAGAAAACATATCGCGAAAGAAAAGCCTCTGTAAATAAGTTTGTTAGTTGGATTCAATTACAAGTAGTTGTTTTGTACTGGTGGTAGATGTTTATATAATACACTCTTTATGTGTAGACTACCTGAGTACGGTAGTCGATCTACAGATATTCCTAATAACTGGATAGTGAGTACGTTATAGATCTAATAAGATACTCGTTCAATAATCATTTTCACAGGGGAATATCACTCTGCTATTGTTGTTGAAATCACACGTAGGGTTGTTATCACTTATTGTAAAGTTAGGTATCTGTCTAATCACTCCATATATACATTTCAATTTCATTCAAGTGACGTTCTAATAATACAAAAAATATTCATCTAATAATATATGAAAAAACCATTTATTCATTCATTCTCCAATCTTCCCGATTGATCTCAAGTTCTCGAGTTCTTTCTAATCCATCCACTCCTCGAACTCACTCCGGTGACTCACTCACTCCCTCGCTAACCAGCCCATCCCTCTGATCTTCATCGGCTTCGCCTCAACGGTCGAAATAACCACAACAGTGCTAGTAAGAGAAACAACACCTGAAGCCGAAGCCGCAGAGGTGCTAGTCATCTTAACTGTCTGAAGTGTATTGGGAACGGTAGCGATCGTCGCCTTGCCCGAAGCAGGCTCAGAAGCAGAAGCAGAAGCAGTAGAATTCAAAAAAGTTCCACAATTTCCAAATCCAGGTTGGCAGCCCTCTCCGCACCAAGCGGCACCAGGACCACCGCAGAAACCCCACTTGGAACAGCAGGACCCGAAGGCGGAACCGAGACAGGTTTGGGGACCGCCACATTGGCCATCGACGGAGGCCTTGAGAGATCCGGAGGACGATGATGTTCCTGAGGATTGAGGCGCGGCAATGGATGATGTGGGGGAGCTGGCTGGAGCAGAAGGAGCTACCATGGATGATTTGGCGGAGCTGGAGGTGGCGCTGACACTGGGTACACTGGATGATTTCGATCCCGAGGGGATGATCTCGATGGAAATTGGTGTACTTGATGCTGAAGCAGCGGGTGAAGTTCCAAAGCCAGCAGCGGACGAAGATGTCGCAACTACCGTAGAACTTTGAGAACTTTGTACCGGAGAAGTTCCAGCCACAGTCGAGCTTCCCGCAGGAGCGCTCGAGCCAGCAGAAGGAGCAGGGGATGAGCCTCCCGATGACGAGCCAGAGCCAGAGGAGCCAGAAGAAGCGACTCCATTGACAGGACCACAGGTTCCAGTGAAAGAACCTTCATCAGAAGAGCTACGAGTGACATCTGCATCTGGTCCGGGATCCGGATAGTTCACTGATTTACCCTCAACAGATTTGCATCCATTGCCGAGATTAATCAAGAGAAGATCCGGACGTTTATCGAATGCCACTGCAGGAGCAGCGCGCTTGGAACCAGATTCGATAGTGACTGAAGCGCAAGACATATAGAATTCGCGATTTCCAACAAGGTTTTGCCATGTCCAAGCGAACATAGCATTACCAGCCGGAGCATCAGAAGGGATAGTGAAATCCGCCGAGGAAGGTGCCCCCGCGGGACAAGAACCAATGTATGAGTGAATCACACGAAAGGTCTTGCCAGAATCGTAGGAGAGTGCTACTTGACAGGAACCACCGCCGTGGAGAGCACCCGAGCCAACGGTGAAGTTAGCGGTTGCTCCGGCTTGCCAAGTGACAACGGGTTTGCCTCCTGTAGTGCCCATGTCGTTGTACTTGCAGGGGAAGTTGGAACCGGAAGACGATAGTGGAGCAGTGATACTGTAGTCTATCTGGGCATCGACGGCGTTGGGGTTGTCCTTCGAGCGGAAGGGGGCGGGGTATGTCAACGACAAGTGAGCGTTGATGACGGGTGCGCCAAGCATGGCTGCGAGAGCGAAGATCTTGGTGAACTGCATCGTGATGTAGTGTGTGTGTGTGTGTGTGTGTTTATATTCAGACCAGCTGAAAGATTTTCTTGTGTAGTTTGAAATGTGTGTGTTAAAAGGTAGAGAAAACTGTGTGTGTGTAAAACAAAAATATTAAAGAATGTATCGACAAGATGCAAGTTTAAATAGGTGAATAACAGCGCTGTACTGGAAAACGAGAACAAAGTTATTGTATTAATTACGGGTAGAATGAATGATTAACTCTTTGTGTGCCTGCACGAAAGATCTAGATTGTTGACTCGAACAGTATTGTCTCGAAGGGACTTGGGGGTTGTTCACTCACTATTATATACGAAAATTCCTTTGTCCCCCCGGAATAAAAGGGGTCTAATGTTAGAACATGTCAAGCTAGATGTTAAAAGAACAGAAGAAAGTTTCAAAGGAAGATTGTTACCATCAAAGAAATCGAGATACTTGGCACGTTTATTGTGCCTGATATCAACAAAGTCAATGATTGAACGAGAGTTCCACATAAAGAACGTATCAAAATCCCATAATCACGGTTATCCGATCCAGCGACCATAGAATTCTCAATACCTTCGTTGAATCATTCTGAATTCGAAACGAGGAATATGAGCGAACGAAAAGGAGTTCTAGAAACATGGAGATGTGAATGGTCGTTGAAAATTTTTAGTGTAGTTGAATCTTGGCCAATCAACGTGCATGAAACGTATGGCTTTGAAGCGAGTCAACCCCAACTCCGCGACTTCGAAACTTGAAGAACAATCGATTCGTTATCTTGTGAAATGATTTTATGAAGAATGAATTTCTATATAATGATTCGAAGAATAAATTTGATGGGTCGAAGAAACTCCATCACGTCGAAAAGCTACTGTTGATTGCATTGTGCTTGTTTAGAATCCATGTTCACGAGGAGGATACCCTTAATGAAGACGTATGATGACTAATTCATTATTGATTAACATCTCTCATCAGTTACTTTCTTTCAAAAAACCTCTTTCTCTTAAGAGAAGAGGCACCTCTTGAATGGTAAGGCTTTATTGTGCAGTCGAAGTTGCAAGTGACTGAATATACCTAGGTACTTAATTGTAGCACTAATAATAGTAAAAAAGGTTGTTCAAATCTGTCATGAGAAGTGAATTAAGTGATATCTTATGATTTGGTTATAATGGTAGGAATCAATCTATGAGTTAACCAACTTCGAAGTTAAATGGTACCACAAACTTCCTCTTGCTCGATATTTTCTTCTTCATCTAACACACATCAAACCTCAAATCTCTTAATGTTAAATAAGATATCAACCATTCAACCATTAAGAAAATCAATAAATCGAGAAATCAAAACTTGAACGTTCAAACTTACTGAATTCCACGTCTCTAAGAATCCGACAATACCGTACCTCGAAGTCAACCCAGATCAAATCGCATTCGGAGGTTCACTCTTAATCACAGGATTTCAGCATCTACATTCATCTTTCAATACTTACAATCATTGTTGGACAAGGTACGGTATTTATGAGGAAAAGAAGAGAGGAGGAAGCCAAAATTGAACGAGAAAAGGAGGAGAAGGAGAAGAAGAAGACACCAGAGCAGAAGGAGAAAGAACTCCGGGGGAGGCAGAGAAGAGATCAGAAGGCTATTGAAATATCGAGAGACTGGGAAAAAAGACATGGGGGACGCGGAAGAGCTCGTGCAGAAATGGCAATCACCCGAGTGGAATGGGATACGGAACGCAAGATAACAATTGTGACTGCATGAGCAGCATGTCTAGCAACAGGAGTTCAAGCTGATTCTTGAGAAGAAAGAGAAAGAATGGAAGCTGTCCCTTGAGAAGAAGAGAGAATGGAGCTTGGATCTATCGAAATTGAATTTGAAGAACGTACGAGATAGGTCCAAGAGTAAGGAGGAATGGGAGTTGGCAGAAAGAAGAGTGAAAGAGGAAAGAGAGGCTATGGATAGAGAGAAGGAGGAGGGAACACAACGCTGCAAAGCAAAGGTTCTAGAGGCAACGATTGCGGAATTCGATAGATGGAGGGAAGAAGTGATCGGATTGTCGGATGCGAAGATTGCCAAGATGATGAAAAATGGGGATTACCGACCGTAGATCTGTCTGCATTGACTCTATTCATGATGGAAATGGATATCAAACAATAAAGCGTAATTTTCTAAACAAACAAACAAACCATGTAATCTCTTGAATCCAAGTGTATCTTGTGCCCATGATGAGTGAATCGAGTAACGTCGTACGATATGATTCATCCAAACATTAAAGTCGATATTTGAGTCAAATCGATCTCTGAGTCAAATCGATCTCTGAGTCAAATCGATCTCTGAGTCAAATCGATCTCTGAGTCAACGAACCTCGGGGTCAAAGAACCTCGAGCTTAAATACTTCCAGAACCCCCCCTTCGTAGCTCTTTTCCTTTGATTTCGACACCAAAGCGACTTGCAGTTCCAGAACTTACACAAACTCAAACAAAGTACATTCAAAAGCCAACCATCAATCATTCCAATCACTGATCATCAAATCGGTCAACCATCCACGATTCAAGAATCTACTCACGGAGACGATCAGCTATACGGAAAATAAACCGGCATCTGTTAAGTTCGTTGATCCATCCTCTTTGATACCTTGTAAGTCTCTGACAACCCCTCCCTCACCTGCAAACGAAGTGAAACCCTAACATTCATTTATAAACAGCCGCTAGCATGGAAAGCATGGATAGAAATAAAACAGCTACCGCGATCAGCGAGAAACAGGAAGCCAAGAATTTGGCAGTCCAAAGTGAGATTGAAAGAATGTCAAGTTGAGGTTGAGTTTGAGGTCTGACAAAACACTAGAACGAATGGAGGGGGAGAAACGCGAGAAAGAGGAGGTAGAAAAGAAAAAGAACATAGAAAGAGAGAGGTATGAAAGACTTACGGAGTACAGTGGAGATATGACTACTATACTACGGTTATTGGCCAAGGCAGGCGATCGTACAGATCGAATTGCAAAGGAAAAGCGTTTTCTAGATGTGTTCAAGATTGCTGAAATCGAGAAGGAATACGCAAGACAAATAGAAGAGGAACGCGAAAAACGGATAGAAAAGGGATGGTGGCGGTCTTCCGCCGAGCAGAAGAGAGACGCCAGGATCAAAGCTGTAAAAAAGGAAAGCGATAAGTTGATACCAAAGCTTGAGGACGCAAGGAAGGCGGAGCACAAGCTACAGAGGAAGAGGTTGGAAACGGCTGCACTGAAGTGTGATGAAGAAGATCGTGAAGCGGAAATTCGCAAGAACGTTCACCGTCTTGAGTGTCACAAGAAATGCATCAATGAGCGGCCAGTTGAATGCGCCAATGATAGATATATTCATTGGACTGAGTCGCTGGTTCATTGTGATGACTGCAGATTCTATATGAGATTTCAAAGGAATCGTAGGGATTGATAGAATTCATTTCACATTGATACTAGCTTCATTACACACTAGAACCAGTTAATTGAAATAATAAAGCGAGATTTTTAAACCAATAGACCATATGATTTCTCGACTTCGAGTTTGTTGTGAATGATGAATTGAATATTATGGTGGCATCTCTACAGGCTTTAGAACTTTTCTGATGACTTCATTTCTTCTTCATGATCGCATATTCAAAGAAACCTCCTGTTTTGGGAGGTCCATGACTCTTTCTCCCTTCTTTTCGAAACCATGGCATGCAATGTGACTCTAACCATAAAGTTAACTCGTTATTCACAACGCGAAAAAGAAAAATTCAAGTGTCGAAAGAATCAAACATTCAACAAAGCCAACGTCAAATCATCAAAGTTGCAAAATCGACATCAGGAATAATTTGGTAATACTTTCCCTCAAAACAACGCTTCGTTTGGAGTATTACTGGCTCATTTTCGCCCTCAAGGGTTTCAACTTCCCCATCAACATATCAACATCATACACAGGCATAGAAATGGAGGGGTTAACTTTAAGTCCGATCACGGACGGGATTAGTGAGAGAGATCGTAGGTACTTCAGTCGTATGAAGGCTCGCGGGATCATCGAAGCCGAAGGAAAATGGAAAGGGACATGGGATACGGAGCGAAAAGCGGCGCTTGCAGCTGCGATGGAATATTGGAAATTAGAGGAAGAATTGGAAGAGATGCAGGGAAAAGCCAAGCAAGCATGGAAAGATCGAAAAGCATGGATAAGAACTCATTTTCTGATTTTTGGTCCGGATAGAATTGAATCAGAAATAAGAACAGCGAAGGAGAAGATCATAGAGGTGGGGAAAGCCAACAATTTGATGTTGAATAGCTTGAAGGAAAACGCCAAGGAAACATGGTATGAGGAGAAGGGGCGATGGGAAGAGGAGTCGGCTATAGCTACCAATGGGAGGGAACTGACTGATCAAGATCATAGGATTGCCAGATGGCATTTTGAGCAATGTATGGGCGGATATGGACTACTCAAGGCGGCTTTAAAAAGAGAGATTTGTTGCGACGACTGCAAGGTTGATGATATTGAAGGAAGCTCGCGCTAAGGGCAGTGGCGGTTGTAGACTGCAAAAATGCAAATTAGATGGTATGCATTGTGTACTTTGTACCTGAAACTCTTCTAATTTCATCAAGGGGTTGCAACTTAAAACAATAAAGCTTGCTTTTTAAACCAAAATACCAAATAATTTCATGACTTCAAGTATTTTGCGAATAGTGAATTGAGGAACATCATACGATATGCTTCTGACTGTAAATTGAGTTCATTATCATGAGTCACCATAGGTCAATATCTTGGGAATAAATAACTTTATGAACTACCTTGGCTGCTTTCCTTTTGATTTCAACTACAGGTTAAATCTTAAGTTTCTAGATATTAATCTTCATATCGAACTCTCTGACATTCAATATTCGAGCATTAAGCATTCAACTTTCAAACACTCAGTACTCAAACAATCGACATTCAAACAATCATCATTCAAACAACCAACACTCAACCATTCATCATTCGAACATCAAGGCTCAAGCATCTCAGTATCTCAACATCAAGACAACCGACAACTTTGAGATCTACCATTAACAACCCACCACAATATCTGCTCGTACCAAGTTGCACGTGAGATTATCATTTGTCTTCAAACAGAGTTTAATATCTACGTCTACCACTTAACATGGTTTGTCGCGCATCTATGAATAACACAATGTGGCGGGATCGGGCGGAAATCGAAAAGAGTGAGGCACTACATGCTGCCTGAAGGCAAGAAAAAATAGATAAGGAGAACAACAAGACATCAGAGCAAGAAACAAGAGAAGAGCAGGAGAGGGTAGAGGATTCATTAAGGCGAGGCCGCAGGCGGCTAGACGTTGGAAGGCTCGTGAAGCCATGGAGGTTACAAGAGGACCCTCGGACACCGAACGCAAAGCAACAATTGCAGCTGTGAAGGCGCGATCAGAATGGAAAGTTCGCCACGCAGAATGGCCAAGCACTTCCTTTGAAAAGGCAAAGCTGGCCGAGAAAGATTGGAAAAGGGGACCCAAAAGAGTATGTTGGCGCGGACGTGAGAAGATCGAGTTGGAAAAAAGAGCAATAAGAGAAGAAAGAGAGAAAGTGGAGAGCAGGCAGAAGGAAGAGGAAGAAAAGGAAAAAGTAGAATCGCAGCGATTGGATTTAAAGGTTAGAGAAGCAAAGGAAAGGGGATACCGTCGATGGGAAGAGGAGGTGGTCACCGCCTGCTGAAGGGGATGACTACTTCACCGGTGATGAGTACGATCATGGGGAGGATTTTACTATATGGGAAGTGGAGAATAGAATATTTCTTAGGGATCATGAGAGCATCTGCATGAAGGAGGATGAGCCTAAAATAACAAAACGTGATCTTCAAACCACCAAACCATGTGATATCTTGACTTCAAGAGACGATGATATTGAGAAAATAATCAAAGGCCTCGGCCTCGGTATCCGTGACACATCGGTATCTATGTACCACGGCAAGAAAACCTCGTATTTCGGAGAATATCGCAGTATGGTGGAGAAATCCGCAAATTGAAATGTTGGGGATTACGGGGATTGCTTATTCATGCGTCATTGATGACAATGAGGATCTTGAATGAGGAAGTTCATGTTGGAATTTTGACACAGAGAATGCATAGGTAAAATTTTTCTATGATCATGATTGAATATTCTCGATACTTCGAGGGATTCTTTGATAATCACTTCCGGATTTTTCCTGGTGTGGAATTAGATGGATATGGGGATTGGATTGATGATGACTATGATAGGATAGAATACGGAGACACGTAGGAGGGTAGGGTATTGAGTGTAGGGAGTTATTATAACGAAGGAACCTTGATATAGAAGGATGATGTTAAGTTTGAGTTGTGTTGCGTTATAGTGACGACATCAGCTTTGTTCCTTAGAACTAATTTGGAAGAAGATGACTGACTATTCTATCTTGGAAGGAATAATATATCTGGAAAAAATTGAATAAATAAAAACAAATATAAAATATTATTTATTATTTATTTATTTATTTATTTATTATTTAATATTTAATATTTATTTCATCTAATTAATTGAACGTTACAAATGAGAAAAAAATGAATATTATTTAATGACTCAAAAACTGTACAGTAAGGTAAGTCAAGTTGGAGTCATTTTTATTAGCATTGCTTTGATATGAAAGAATTGTTGGTAAGAGTCAAAAGTTTTTATCATTGTAAGTGTCAGTGTCAGTGCCACCACCACCATCATTTCGACTCATCTCGAACTCGAACTAGAACTAGAACTAGAACTACTCGGATTAAGATCCATCAATTCCCCTTCCCCGTACCCGTGATATCTAACACTTGCAAACAAACGAGACAAAAAAAAAGACGAGAGAACAACCAAAAAATAAAATAAAAAAATAAAATAAAAATAAAAACTTCAAGTATCAAATCATTAAATACTTCTGAACAACTCATAAAACATAATCATCTACACTTTCAATCGAATTTCTATTCCAATAAATAATAATAAATAATTTACAATCCTGTTGTCAAATTGCATTGCCTCGCTCGACGACGATCACCAAGTTCCAATTCATTCCACCTGGGCAATTCAAACCAAACCATAGGTAACATCAATACATCACTCTACTCGTATACCTATTTCGTGACATATTCTCCGAAACCTCCTGGTGCTTTGTATGTCCAACTCATCAATACCAACAAAATTTCATTCAATCATTAGATATCATGACATCCAATCTACCAACAATAACAGGTCAGAAGCTCTATATTTTCCTTTCTCACCGCCGTCAATCTCTCCCTTTTCCTATCCACCCTTCCACTCCCAATTGAATTATAATCATCAAGCCTGGTTGCAGCGCATATTATGGCTGTCCTCATGAGGGTCATCTGCTCGCTTGACTGATGCGTTGGCAGATACAAACGAACATGATTCCGCCTCACAAGCTTCGAATTCTATTTCCCAACAGCCTGTGAAAACAAGGATTTGTCGGTATTTCAGTAATAAAGGTAGATTCTCATTTTTTATTCTCATCTATTCATATGAATATTTTCATTGGTTTGCCGGAAATTGGGAAAGGAAGGGAAGAGAGAACTGTTTTGCATATGTAATGCAAAGTTGCATGTTGTGCAGTGGCAGCGGAGATCCCGTGATTCACTGTGCATCGGTGAGGAGAGCCGGAAGGGTGGATAAACTCACAAGATGGTTTCTGTTGGGGATGATTTGCTGAACCGTGGCGTCTGTCATGAGGCGTTTGTGTGACCCCATTTAGGTATATCTTGGGTTACACCACGTGATATTGGAAACACATGTGAAAGCATATGAAAAAGAGAATAATCATGAGATGATAGGATGCTGATGCCGATATTTAGGAAATTGTCGAGCCGGTGATGGCTGCCCATTCGTTCATGACCTGACGAAACTTCCTAGCCGTAACACGGTGAAAGACTCCATTGTGCCCGATATCGGTCAGGCTTCAGGTTCAGGGGCTACACAGAATGACGAGATTATGATTCAAAATCGCTCACAAGCTGTCACAAAATCTGTTCCAGCTTCAAGGGTGATGTCTAAACCGGTACCACAAGCACAAACCGAAAATCCTCGAGAATTTCAGCTAGGACAGATTCGGAGAAGATTCTCCCCAAAGGAAACTCGACCATCTGGAAGTGCGGAAGGCACTGTCTTGATGAGATTTAGTCTCAAACCTTCAGATCCAGATTTCCCATTTGAAATGAATGCATTGGAATGTGCACTTTCAATACCCCCTGGATATCCATCTTCGCCACCAACCCTAAGGGTGGAGAACAAAGATATCCCACGAGGATTTGCTATCAACGTCGAAAATGGCTTCGATGATTTGGTAAAAGAGAAAGAGAGTTCCACTTTGTTGGAATTGATGAAATCTCTCGATAAGCATCTTGAAGAATTCTTATCTGCACAAAAAGCTGAAACAGTCAAGATTGTTATGAATAAAGACACGCGACATCTTTCCATTCCAAGCAGAGCAGTACAACCAGTGGCTGAGCCAACCAAACGAACTGAAATTGTAACACAAGATGCGGAACAGCCGGAGGTTACTCCCAGTGCGCCGATCGTGAGTTTCACTGCAGCAGAAAAATTGGAGGCGTCAAAGAGACGAGAAGTAGAAACCAGACAATTGGAAGCGAGAATGGGCAGGTTACCCCTTTACAAGAAGTCTGGTGACGGAATTGCTTATACCGTTCCTATTGAACCACGAAAACGTAAAGAATTGCCTCCTTCCATTCAAGCTGTCAAAGCCATCCAATTGTTCGTTCCAACTCTGTATCCACTTCAATCTTGTCGGGTCAAATTAGAAGGGGTTGATGCTTCCGAAGCAAGGGCTGTTGAAATTGGATTTGAGCAAAAATCCGTAGATAGTAAGGCACTTAACCTGATGGGTCACATTAATTATCTAGCACAAAACATGCACGTGCTTGCGAAAACCACTTTGGAACAGAAACAACCACAACCCAAGCATGAATCAATACCTGTTGCCGATGTTGAGGAACCATCAGGTGGCAAAGGGAAAGGTGTTTCTACCACTGATGATAATGAGGAGAAAAGTCACATTCAATATATTTCTCGACCCCCTGAATGGACAATCATTAGTCCAGAAGATGCTGAAGATTCTGATTCCGAATCTCTGTATTCTTATGATTCTGGTGATGAATCCTCGGAAGGGGGAGTTGAAGTTCCGCACGAGGATCAAGAATCTTCCAGCGAACAGGTAGCTCCCAATCCCGAACGTGGTACCGCCATTTCGTTTCCTTTTATAGAATTATATGGGATTGAGGTTCTCGAGGTCACCACTCTGAATATCACGATCAAATGTTCTCGTTGCAAAGAAATCACAGAAATAAAAGGTCTTAAGACTGGGGTTCAGAAGACAGAAAGTTGTAGAAAATGCGCAACTGCGTTGAGTGTTACTTTCCGGAGAGATCTCGTACACGCCAACAATGTTCGTGCTGGATTCCTAGATCTCGAGGGGTGTACAGTGGGTGATATGTTACCTAGGTAAGTTTTCAAATTATCTTGCCACATTACTGGATATCAAGCTAACAATCAACAGTACATTCACACCCACCTGTTCTTCATGTTCTTCCATCTACCCATCTCCAGGCATCATATCCGTCCGTGGCGAAACAACCACAAACGTGTGTCGAGAATGCCATTCCAAATTCACCTTCTCAATCCCCACCATCAAATTCCTCATGATCTCCTCCGCCGCAACACCCCATAACCTTCTCCCTCGCAAGAAGAAAGAAACGCTCGGTCTTATCCCTGGTACTCCTCTCCCCAAAAATGGTCTCTGTAGACATTACGGAAAGAGTTACAGATGGTTCCGGTTTAGCTGTTGCGAGAAGGTATATGCATGTGATAAGTGCCATGATGAAAGCGAAGAGCATGTTAATGAGTGGGCTAAGAGAATGATCTGTGGGTGGTGTAGTAGAGAGGGGATCTACAGACCGGAGGAATGTGGGATGTGTGGTGAGAGGGTGGTAGGGAGGAGGACGGGCGGTGCGTTTTGGGAGGGGGGAAAGGGAACGAGGGATAAGGTTCGCATGAGTAGGAAGGATAAGAGGAAGTATAGGAGGATTGGGAGTGCGAAGAAAACTTGAGCGTGACTGACTATTTTGGTCAATCGAAATATGGTGAGATATTGTTGGGTAGATTTCATATCATCATATTGTTATTTTTGAACATCAAATCACAATTATCCTCAATACATCGGATAATTACCCATACCTCAACAAGTAGTAGATCCATCACACACACATTAACAAATTCATCTCGTATTTAAATTCAAACCCAACCCAAACAAAACCAAAAATCAAAAGAAAATACCATCCGCAACACAAAAATAATAAATATCTTCCGAGATCTCATCTATCTGTCCCACCCCGATCGTCGATACCCGATGCTATACCGACTCGGTATCACATCTCACATACATCCTCCTGCTCCCACTACCTCACTCCCTACTACCTAACCACCCTACCTTACCATCCCGAACCCGTATCACACATATCCATCTATACACACGACTAGGGACGGGGAAGGCCACCCGCATACCGGCGTGATACAAACACGGACGAACGAACGAACGAACGAACGAGCGATCTATATGCTATGCTATGCTCGCATATGCACGTCTATATTTATGTATGTATATGTATGTATAAGTAAATAAGTATGTATGTATAAGTAAATAAGTAAGTAAGTATAAAACTAGCGTTCCCGAGAAAACATTACACGACATGAGTTCGGGAGTTGATGATATTGGATCGGTCGGGAGGGACAAAAGAAGGGGAGGGGAGGGGAGAAGAGATGTTCCGGGTACCTGGTTACCTTCTGAGATTTGAAAAAATAAAATAAAATAAAAGATATTGAGGTGTTAATTAGAGGGTATCAAGGGCTTGCAGATGCGTTTGTATTTTCTTGGGACAGTTGGGGGGGGGGGGGGGTTAGTATTTTAATATGGTAGAGATATGAGGATAGATGATATCACATTATTCCTAGCAAATCGTGATCGGATGGAGGGGTGAAAATTCTCATTCTCATTCTCATTCTGATTCTAATTCTGATACTGTAGAAGAGAGAGCATAGTCGTACAAACATCCATAACAACCGACCTAGAATCCGGGGAAGTGGGAAACTTGTGGGAGAGGGTCGGTTGGTTACGTAGTGAATGTGGTGATGGAAAAGTTTTGCTTGATGCATGCATGTATGGCATATTGATGTTGTATTTGTTGTGTTTGAGGTTTTTATGCCTTTTGGCGTTTGGAGATTTGATTGTGTTTACTAGTATTTCTTTGGGGTAATTGATGATATAAATATTGTATTTATTTATTTATTTATTATTTTATCTTTATTTTCTATGCTGTCTACTTTGAGTGCACTGTATCATTTTTATTGGGATGGGTTTGGTGGCTTGGCTTGGGTTTAGATACATATTGATGTATGCTACATACAAAAGAGAGCCCTATGAGATGAGTGACTATAGTATGGAAGTCTGATTTAGACTCTAATGGAATACTTTATAAGAGCCTATAAGCAAGATTTATAAACTAGAGCATTATAAAGTATTTTTATATTTATAAAAGTTATATAGAATTATATTAATCAAATTACTATAAATTATGAAGCTTAAAGCTCCAAGCTTTTTATAATTATAGACTTTAAGTGTCAAAATTTAGAGTATTTTATTCAAGTCTGAGCTAGACTTATATGAATCAAAATAGATATTTATTAATTGGTTTATGAAATAAGCTGTCATTTAGCCTTATGTAGCTGTGGGAATTTCTATACTTGGATATCTTTAATACCTTTATTGCTAGTTCTTAACATAAGAAGCACTGCAATCTTGTACATTGATAGATGTAGAGTTACTACCTATACCGACATTGTGTACATGCATCTTACCTTATCTTTCGTGGTCCATCTCATTTAGACTACTCGGAAGCAACGTGATATTAGAGGTTCAATATGTTCAGTAAATATAGATATCAGATACCTACTCAGCTGACCGACTTTTCTATCCCCATACCATATTTTCATCCAGGGCGGCCAAATATGCGACCCAAATCTTAAGACATATCCGACCGCTATTTGTAGCCAGCGCTAAACAAATTCCACCCCATTGCAAATCCAAAGTACACGCACTTGAAAGCTTGGAGATTGTATCTGTGCCAACCAAGTATTCTGGTCTTGCTTGTCTTATCTAGATATACTTGTTTCGCAAGGCGAGCGAGGTTCCTGCAAGATATTCATCAGGCGAGGCGGTGGGTAGATAGCTACTGCTGTATTGTAACTTCTTTATCTTGATACATCGAATGCGACGCATGGAAGTATGTACTGAATTGTATCTGTATGTATAGTATATGCTTGAAGTCGTCACTTATTATACAACCAACAAGACATAATGTATGCATTGTATGTAAATGTAACCTTAACTTAACAACTAAGACCTTTCATCTCACCGTCGACACCATATCATTTTATACTGTAGATGCCCAACCAATAATCCGGGACCGATGAAGAATGATCAGCCATCTATCCATCCCTTTTCAAATCTTGTAACCTCATCCCATTTGTTCCACTTTCTACCTGTATCCCAATCCATAACATGAATGATAAACACAAGGAGAGAGGGTACTTACCCTAGCCCCCAAATCTCCCATCTCCAACCCAAAACATCAACAAAGTCCATACAATATCAAAGAATATAACAGGAAAAACCGAGATCGAAATAAAATTAAAATCAACCACCACCCACCTTTCCATTCTATCAATACCTCAAATCAATTCATTCCACACCTTAAACCAATAACCGAAGCAGCAAGCACAGCACGGTTCAGTATCATACATCCGCGATATCGTATCCAGCAATGATCTCTAACAACTCCACCTTGTTCACTCCACCCCATCCTTTGGCATCTTTATTGAGAACCTGAAACAAAATAACAATCAAAATAAACATGAAAATAATTAAAAATTCAAAAAATAGAAATTAGGAAAATAAATCTGTACCCAGCCTTGCACGCGCACACGCACTCACGCACGGTGGAAAGGGTACTTAGATGAAATTAGGAAATCCGAAAGAAGAATAAAAGAAGGCATATTGATCGTTCGAAGCCAGAACGTGATCTGTGGGGTGGGATGGAGTGGGTTATGTGGTCGATGGACAATAGACTTGTGTTTCGGGAATTTGCGATGTGCGGCTATTAGATGTGATATGGTATCATGTTGAAGAGGAAGAATGTTTTTGTAGATGGCTGGCAGGCAGAAGGGAGGGGAACATTTAGATGATTTCGGATATTGACGGGACTAATCTAAGATACTTGCTTGCTCGATTCTTGTCTCTCTTCTGATGGATTGGTAGGATTACAGTACTTACCGTATCTACCCATCGTCGTAAAGACAAATCCAAACAAGAATAGTCAAAAAACATCAATGGCAAAGGTAAAGCAAAGTCAGCAATTACAAACAAAAACTCAAATCCGTGGGGGTCATTCAAATCCCCCTCGTAAAACCCCCATTCATCCACTATAGGCACTACGACCTTCCAATCCAAGTAATCTTTCCACAGACCTAACTCTCACTCAATTCCAAAGTTAGTTATCCGACTCCCGCGAGCTTATTTCACATGCCATGCATGTATCAATACTGATTGACCGTTTAATTTGCATACAAGTACATGTCGGATAGCTGCACCGTGCCGGTTGGTACTGTATAATTTTATACCATGGGCATCAATATCCACAAAGTGGGTACTTGGAAGTTCCAGAACGACGATTGTGAAAAAATGAAAATTCCAGATACCTTTCCCTCGGAATTCGTATCGAATCGGATGTGTGTGTGCGTTTGATGGGGGATGTGATGGATGTAACGTTGATTGGTGTTTTGCACGTGGAAGGATGGATGGGATTTTGTTTGGATATTGTGTATGATGGATCGTGGGATACAAATCCTTGAGCTATTTATATGTATGGATTGTTTGATGGCATGGCATCATGGATAGTTTGTATGATATTGGCAGGCTGAGGAGAAGCGAGTAGGATGACATGAGGCGCGACGGAGATGGAGTAATGATATCGGGATAATACTTACGATGATACGATGAACCTCGATTGACTTGTATGAATGAAATTGAGAGTACGTATACTGTATTTAGTCTACATACCGATACAAATATAGCACAGTATACGAGCTTCATGACTAAAGAACCACAGTAACTAGTTAGCCACTTATTAGCAACAACAACAACAACGACGACAACGACCGACGGGCAACAACAATACCTCGGTCCTGACAACAATGAGGCTGAACTGAGGCTGGAGCTCCATCCAATAACCAGATCTCACATTCAATCCACCAATCCACACTCCTCATCCTCTTCTCCGCATCGATTCGATCAACCATCAGCCACTCATCCTACCATCCACCAGGTAAAAGAAATAAAGAAAAAATTAATAATAAAAAAATACATCCACCAACCAAAACCACGGCACCTTGTGGGAATCCTAGCCATTCGCGTAACAACTAATGCCTGTCTGCCGAACCCCTCGTTACCGGTATTCGGCCCGTACTGGGATGTTGAGGAAGTGGATGAAGGTGGCTCTTCGGAGGAAAAAGAAGTGGGCTTTTTTGTTATATACTCTATGTTTTAATTAATTTCCTAAATCAATTACAAAAATAAACTGTTAATATAATTTAATAATAATAAACTTTAATGTTTAATAATTATTTTAATATCAATTTTAAAGATTTTGATCAATTTTAAACTTGAAGATATAAATGTATTATTTATACTGATAGTTGGGTTTGTCAAAAAAGCCCAATTCTTTCTCCTATGAAGAGGGTGGATGAAATCATTTGGTTACAAGGGGGAGGCGATGCAATGGGAAGAAGAGGGAAGAGCTGGGGTTGGATTCTTTTACATTTGGATTCAGCCTGCTACGTTACTGTCTGTTCGCGCTGTACTCTTGGGGATGGAAGGCTGAATGTATTGATTCGCTGCCTTGTGGTACTACTTCAATGTATTGTACTGTACAGCATCGTAATGAATTATGCCTCTATTCATTGAATAATATCAATATTCAATGCTAAGAAAAGAGCACAGCATGAGGCTCTTAAATTAGTAAATTCGTATATTTCACCCATAATTCGTAATACAAAAGATTGCCGTTCCGATTGGATCACATAAATCACAATAATGAAATCGAATGTACCATGTACCAAATCTAGACCATCGATCGCAAAATCATACATCCAGAACCAACACATGGCAATCCACATTGGGCATCCAGTCCCCGCCGGATAAATGGCTCCGATATTTTTCCATCCAGCGGTCTAGGTCCTTCCGTATCGACGTGACTCGTATGGATTGGCTTGTTTCTCCGTACTGTATTTGATTTGATTTGTATCACATCACGTTTTATTTCCCATCACGTTCACTTGATCAGCAGCACCTTTGAGAATTTATCGCCGAACAAGTCACAAGCAAGGCAAAGTAACAAATAACAAGTGATAACTAACCAACGGGTACGAGCGGTAGCTCATCCCGAGCCATCTCCGAAGACAGAATATCTTACATCCAGATGTCGTACCTGGAAAATAATCCTCGATAACCGTTCCGCTGAAGATTATTATATGTTCGTATGTGAATCCTAAAATTCCTCTCTCCGTCGAGGGTAGCAGTCTTATAATCTTACAATCTAATCTTTTGGCGCTACTTACTATATCGTTGTCGTCGTCGTGTGGAAGTCCTTCCCCGAAGAATAAGCAACAGGTTTTCTTCTGCAGGGACTTTTTTGGGGTGAACGGCTCGGATACTTATCCTGATGCTGATGCAATAAAATAATAAAATAATAAAAATAAAATATAAATGAGGAAATTGATTTTGTCGCACATTTTTTTTAATCCTTCCTTCCTTCCCTTGAAGGTGAACGGAGATGAGTTAGAGATCAATCAAAGCGACCCGCGACCGCTTGTTCATTGTCAAAGCGTATCGGTCGCAGGAACCACATGCTTCTAGAAAGGAGATTTGTTCTGACGATGTGACAAAATTTCTTGGGACATTTCCTGTACCCTAACGTGGATGTGGATCGGAATCCGGGGGGTTTCTTCGTTCGAGATGTGGATTGGTTTATCTCGGTACCGTTGCAAAGGAAATTGATGTTATAGATGACGTTGATCATAAAGGTTTCAATGAAATTGAAGGTCTTTAAAGTCTTCCCATGTATGCTGCAAAGTAGTGGGACTTTGAAGAGGAGAGAGGAAAAGGGATGAAATCGTGCATGAACTCATTTGATCTTCTCCGACACGCTTATGCTTATGCTCATGCTCTAGAACGTCATTTTACAGCATTGTACTTGCAATATCAAATCTATTTACTAGTCAATGGTAACATCCAAACTGAGTATAACATCGAGTCAGGATATCGCAAACTTGTACATAAATAAAGCCATGAAGAATATACAATACAATACAATACACTCCAATCCGTTTCAAAACTTCGAAACATCCGCGATTTACCAATGTACTGTACTGTAACAATAAGCTTTTCCCACATCCGCAGTCTGTTAATCTGATCTCTCAACATCGTGAAACATCAGTACAGCACCACAAACAAAGTCCCCGTAATCCCCATCAGCGCTTGCTTTAGAACAATTCCGAAAAGACCCTGCATTTAGAAACAAAAACAAAAACAAAAACAGTGGCGAAAGATGATCATCCCAAAGCAACGCACATCCAATCCAATCCGAATCCATGTCTTCCCCAAATCGGAATACAATGCCCCGAGCGTCCCCAACCGCCGGTAACAATATTCCAAGCGACCCGGCGCCTCCTGCAAATCCATGCTCATCAATCCAATCGGATGGTTAAAGAGCCCAGGCCAGGGTGATAAGTTAAGTCGGGTATCATGGGTGCCATACGCACGAATAGAAAAAAAGGTAGCGTATACTCAGGCGGGAAAAATATAAGGGCCGAGCATCCACGTGATACTCCAAAATTTTAAACTTATCATTAAAAATCATTAAAAATTGATGTTTTTAAATATTTATATGTTATTAATAAATAATAACTTGAAAAATTTAAATCATATATATAAAAAGTATTAAAATTATATCAAAATCATTATCACAATCGTTTATTTTAATATTCTTGCTCGGGTTTCATATTTTTCCCGCCTGAGTATTCTGAATGAATAAATAAATATCCTCGTAACATGAATGTACAATCATGTGATGATCAGTTAGAAATACCCTGTTCGATCCATCCTATCTTATCAGCTAGGTTGAGATCAATCACGTTCATCTTCTTTGAAAATCTGAACATCTACATCTACTAAAAATCGTGTACCTTAATTCCGCCAACAAAGAACCCCCATCTCAATATAACAAAAGGCACTTTCCCAAAATTTCCATCCTCATGGTAAATGCCGAAAGTAACAACCCGTATCTGTGACAGCTGATACTACCTTTGGGGATATACTGTAGTAAATGATACCAATGAGTCCGCACGTGGACAGCAAAGCGCGCAAGAAAAGCAAAAGAGGCGTAAATACTTTTCCGCTTGATGTTAAAGTGGAGGTGGAGGCGGAAAGCAGTAGGAATGGAAAGAGCGGCGTTATTATTTTGATTTGTACGACCGACTATGGGGGTATTCAGTATCATGTGTTCTATTTAATATGCTATGCTATGCTATGCTATGCCTAGGTACAAATTTGAGACGGATCAATTTCATAATTTGCCACTGCCGCCCGCCCGCGCCCCCCCCACTCCACTCCACAGCTTATGGGGAAAGAAAGATAGGAAAGTTAAGGAGCGAGCGAGCTGGAAAGCTGGGGAAATGCTTGTTTATCAGCAAGCCCGACGGTAGTGAGGAAGAAAGTCCGGCCGATACTTATCATGCGTACTTAATTATCCCACTATGAATGTCTAGTCTAGCTAGGTGTACCTTACTATCAAAACTAGCTATCAATATCAACTAACAAAAAGGAACCTCGGTAATCAAAATAGTAAATACAAAATAAACCCTTTGTGCATCCCCCCCCCTGCACGTGTCTCCAGGCCAAAAGTGCGGGGTTAGTTCCTAAAATATCTAACTTCTTCAATAGCATTATTGCGGAACCATTAGATACAGGTAACAAATAGCTTCTTTGTCTTTATCCCTCTATCCTCTCCAAATAAAATAATAAAATAAAATAAATTATTTTAATTTTATTATTTTTGATTATTTTTAAAGATCTATTCTAGAAAATAACACCTGCTTTGATTTTTCTTTCATGGATATTGATGAAAGGATGGGGGAAGTAATTTCATTGTTTGGATGGAGCTTTTCACATGTTAGCAACGAGGTTGAGGCTCAGGAGGCTCATCGATCTTAGTTTTAGAGTGGGATCTTAGATCTTGATTTGTATATGAGAGTGGGTCTATGGGGGTTATGGGATTTGAGGCGACTTTTCTTTAGTTGGATGTTTTGGAGGAAATTAATATTCATTTCTCTTGTCTTGAGGGAAATGAGGATGAATAATTGAGGATGTGGCAATGTATGTTTGTATTGTATTATTTTAATTGTTCTACATTACAGTAGGAATTCCTCCCCTTGTTTCCTTTGATGAGCCACCCCACGTTATTTCAAATTCAATTTCATTATTTCAATTATCAAAATGATACTGTATACAGCATAACATAGCGCAGTATGATTCAACCACAGATCTATTTTATTCATTATTAGGCGTATTTAACACCATTCATTTGATTGTACCGGGACATTTCGGTACAGTACAGTACAGTACATTGTGGGGTAAAAACAGTAATGCGGTGAAGTGAGGAGATGACCTGAAGATCCCCCGAACGACTCCCATCTACCTGCATAGCGACCCCCAACTCAACCCATCCCAATCCAGCTGTACCAGCCAGCCCAAACATCCAAGTACCTACCTTAATCCACACCAGATCTTCATCGCATACACATCACATATTGATCGCAGGGCTGAAAGATGATGCAATGTAATCAATCAATCATGGAAAATAAAAGTATGTAAAGTAAATGTAATGTAATGCAAAGCATCATATGATATCCCCTCCCTCCAATCTCCAATATCATATGTTTACATTTGAAGCAAAGCGGTGAGTTGTACAACAAACGCATTCGATTTTCAAGTCATCTACACATCTATAAACAGTATGGAGGATGTAAATCCCGTTTTCTTTTATTTTTGTTGTTGGTGTTGGTATCATCTGCACTTTTTGAAACCGGAGGAATTGCAATTCTTGCGGGTTTCCTGGATGATTAATACTACCTAGATATATTGTATTCGACGTCACATTGAGGTACCCGGCGGTGTATCTTTCTACTCGGTCTGTGGAGAGGAGGAAGCATCTTTATGGATAGTCAGCCTGCTTACGGATCTTCAAGCCGGACGCAGCATTTCTTACATTACGACGTTAGCTTTAGATCAGATCAGGTCGTCTGCTCTATCTATCTTACCCGAGGATATAGTATGTGTGTAATAGTTTAGATGTGATATGATGATGTTTCATGAGTTGTTCATTCCAAAAGCGAACCCGTGTACGAGAGCCCTGGAAAATCTATTGATGATGAGTTTGTTTATGCCCTGCTTTGCCATCTATTCTGGTGTCGTTGTATCTAATGGGCAGATCGACTGCCCAGCTAGCAATGATCTATCTGGGGTAGAAATGTGAATGTAATTGTATATACGTACCAAAATGGGTCATGCGCGCGCAAGAAAAGTAGAAAATAATATCTCAATAATAATAAGCCTTGTCTGCCTGAAGTTCAAAAATAATCCATAATCCTAGCTAGAATTAACCAGTAAATAGGTACTTCTACATATATCCATAGCAGTCTATTACCACCTGCGTCTACAGAAGAAACAAAACAGCGCGTAACGCCTATCCAGAATAGAAGAAAAGCTAGAACGAAAGACAGCGGTCCCATACCATACCATACCATTCCATTTCATTCCAAACCGAACCGAAACGGGCTCGTCTCGATTTTCTTATTCCTAACATGGAGCCTTGTATCTAGATTGAAGTTAATCGATATCGATACGTACCGTAGATAGATAATCGATAAATTGATATCGATATAGCTATCGATAATAAATAAATCTCCTTACTTTCTTTATAATAGATCGATTATGTATGTATCTTCCCAATATCTACATTCCTTACATACCATACCATCTATCAAACCGTACAAATTTAAGCCATTCCAAACCCCTCAATATCTCAAAAGCAATATCCAAAAACTAAAAACTAAAAAAAAATAAAAATAAAAAAATAAACTTAATTAAAATAATAATAATAATGATAAAATCCTACAAATCAGAAGAAAAAAAAAACTGATCATTGACACCAACGGTAAACGGGGAACCAACTCCCTACAGTTCCGGGGACTGGGATTTCGTATTTTATCATCGTGTTGTGTTTTTGTCAGATATTATGATGGAATGGTGTGTGTGTGTGGATATGAGGTTCAGCTTGCGAACGCATTGTATGTATGTACGTATGCGGAAGAGTTACTTAGTTAGTACAGTATCGTAGTATTCCAATAATTCGAAGCGCATGAATAAGAAATTAGAGATAGATAGAAAGAAAGAAAAACAGGAGGGACGGTTCTCTAGATTTAGAATGTTGGGTTTATTTTACTATTGGAGATACATAGATTGATAGATAGATAGATTGATATCCATACATTACTCGGAGGCCTGTCTTGTTCAATCTAATAAATCTAAATCTAAATCTACATCTACATCTAGACTAATAAACTAAACTAAATAAACTAAAACTATAAATTCGGCGAACATCATATAATATCGCATAACTATTCACATACATCCTATTTCCAATATGATATAACTGCAACATACACATATACATACACATATACATACACATATACATACACATATACATACACATATACATACACATATACAAACCACATTCGTTTTAGTTATAAGTTATAATGATAGCCATACGTACTTAGCACACCCCCGAAGTTCCCCATCTATCACATATTTTACATATGGGGAAAACCGAAAAAATAAAATAAAATAAATAAAATAAAAACCTAAAAAAAAGCCATCGGGTTGTTTGGTAATATCGTTTTTAACATGTGGAGTATGGTGTGTAGTGTGGAGGTTAGAATGTCTTGTGTGTTTTGCTTTGTGGGGAAGCACAGAGGGGGAGGGGGAGGGCTGGTGTTACGGGGGGTGCGTGTACGGTGCGTGCTGTATGTTATGTTATGTTTTAGGTAGGTAGGAAGGAGGATTTGGACGCTTGGTTGGAATGGGATTTGTACGTTTGGATGGATGCGTTGATGGATGCGTTAATGGATCGTGGTTGGTATATAATGAATATGGTAGATGGTGTGAATAGTATGAACATAAATGCAATTCCCCTTCCGCCTCAATATCATAGCATAGCGTATCGTATTTAAGGAATCTTGATTCTTTTCCTTTTCCTTTGCACTCTTTCTTGCCCCTCATTCATTCATTCATTCAACCTATCGTTATCCTAAAGTTGATCGGTATTCTCACAGTCCCGAGAACCTCGGAAGAAGAAAAGAAAGGAAAGGAAAGGAGAAGAGAGTGGCGTAGCTTCATTTCCAAGGTTTCAATCAATCAATCAATCAATCAATCAATGAATCAGTCAATCAATCAATCATGACACTTTCACGAAATCCGACGCATGCTTTCCTTGCTCGCCGAAGGAGCTGGAGAGCAGAGCTGGAGCTGGAACGAGGAAAAATCTTGAATGGTCACGCTTGAGATCTGCGTATGGCACAGTAGCGAAGGTAATCATGTCATTGACGATGGATCCGGATGACATCCGTGTACTCTTCTACGTAGATACTTTAAGGGATGAGACATATGAAGCAAAACCCAACTTCCTCACGTAGCTAGATTGTAAAAGTGGGAGATGGTTGAATTGAATTGAGTTGAGTTGAGTTGAGTTATTAGAATTCATCTCATCACATCACATCACATCACATCACATCGCATTACATCACATCGCGATATCTCTGTATCAATTTTAACCTTTTCGATATGAAAATTACCCCAGACTATGTAATTGCAAATCTCAATGCAAATCTAAATGCAAATCTAAATGCAAATGCAAATGCAAACCTAAATCTAAATCTAAATCTAAAAATCTAACGCAAACTCTAAAACCAAAAGAAATCCAAATCGTAATCGTAAACCAAGCCATGTAAAAGCCATCACGAATTCACAATTCACAATTCACGATTCACGATTCATGCCCCATCTATCTAGAATCCCCAATACCAACAGCAGCACGAAGAGAAAGACACAATGATTAACCCGATCAAAGCTCGCAGCCGTGGCCCCCCCTCTTGATTTGACGTTGGGCGAGAGGAGGTCGCGCGTGCTAGCTATGGCTATGGCTATGGCTATGAATATGGATGGATGTTGTGATACCGAGGCGTTTACTAGATGACCGACCATAGCAGCTCCAACCCGACGGGTGTGGGTTTGTTTCCCCCCCCCCTCGCTTTGGCGTGTGTTTTTTTGCACTGCCTGTCTGGTTTGGGGGGTTTCGACCTTTGCGGTTGGGGTTCCCCGGAGGGGGGGGGGGGGGGGACGGAGTATGTGGTGATGGTGATGGATAGTGATGGTGGTGATGGTGATGGTGATGGTGATGGTGCCATAAGGGGTAATTACATACATCATATATATATCTAGTTAGAGTTATTCAGAGCAATTCGTGAAGTTTATTTCGGATTCGCCGATTTGGTACTTGGTGTTACATGGTTATTATGGTTATTACATAGTTATTACATTTATTACATAGTTATTACATAGTACTATGTAAAACTAGAGGTAGAACTAAGAAAGAAAGGAAGGAAGAAAGAAAGAAAGAAAGCTGAGATCAAAACTAACTAAAACTAATACCTGGTTGTCAAAGACTTTTGAAGGGAAGTACTTTTAATCAGGTGAAGTTAAGTGAAGTAGTGTACGTACATACTATGGATGCTATACTATGGATGCTATACTATGCTATGGATGCTATACTATGCTATGGATGGATGTATCTACTATTGTTACTCGGTCGGACTTATTATTATTATAATTATAATTATAATTATCATTGCTACTTTGATATTCATCTGAATCATAGCTAAATCATAGCCAAATCATAGCCAAATCATAGCCACAGGTCAAGACGTCCAGACAGGGACAGGAGGCATTGATACATCCATCTATCCATGATACATACAGTTATTAGTTATCTAGCAAAGAGCATTTCTCCATTATTTGTTTTGTTGTGGTTACGATGGCAATTAGTACCAACTACCCGCTCTAGATATAGAATTTAGATAGTACGATGCTAACAAATAAGTATCATAACGTGTGCACATGATCGACTCCGTATCCTTTGGCTGGCAGTAAATAATAATAATAAGTAATTCTTATATGCCTCATCCCACTATGCATGGTATAGTTACCAACGATGAAAGAAGTGAATTCTATCATACGAATGGTTGGAGGAAGAATATCTCCTTCGTAGATGAGGAGGTAGTAGGTATTTTGAATATGTGTACCATTTGTAATTGATACAGTACAAATTACAGTACGTATATAGATATGATAGTGAAGTAATAATAATACTAATAATAAAAGTAGAATTTCCATCTACATGGTAACAACAAGCAAAACCCCATCATAAGACTCAAAAATATAGTCCAATCATAGTGTCGGCGATTAACTGAGTCAGTCACTTTTTCTAATGGATTTGGTAATAACTCTCAGTACAGTACGAGCGAGAGGCCGTACCGTTATTCTTTTTACTTAGGCAAAAAAATCTCTTTGAATCTATGAATATGGATAATTGATATGGATATGGATATGAATATGGATATGAATATGGATAGAGCCTAGAGTCTTCGATGCCTTTTAGATTCAAATCTGGCTGGAAAGATCCATCAAATGTAACCAGGAACTGACTTATGGATCCGATCATGGAAAATGGACTTTTGGCACACACGCGGAACCTTTTTTTTTTTTTTTTTTTTTCACTTTTCGGTCAATTTACTCTACTAGGTTAATCCCATACGAGTCACAGGTTACCATCCGTAATCTAAACTTATTTGAGAAGTATTTATTGAAGAAATGCTTCATTTGAATTAGCTTATTTCTCTTCGTTAAAAGCTCGATTGGGTAATTTAATTCGATACTAAGTTTTAAATACCCGATATAGATTAGTTTATTCAAGGACGGAATCAATTGAAAGTCTAGCCCTGTACTTTAAGCAGGTCAATAACCACCCATACAGTTAATTATTATTTTGACAACCCTTACCAAGCTTTTTTCTTCTCCATATCCACAGATCCACATATTCACACATCCATACATCCATACATCCATACATCCATACATCCATACATCCATACATCCATACATCCATCCATCCATACTTTTCAAGGTACCAGACAGAACCCAAAACTTGAACTTGGACTTCTTTTTTATTCAGGTATTATTTTAATTCACCGACAATTTACAAATAAGAAACCCAAACCAAACTAAGTAACAGAGAGAGAGAGTAGCAGAGAGAGAGAGAGAGAGAGAAAAAAAGAAAAGAAAAAAAAAAAGAATCCACAGTTTTTCCGACCTTTTAGTTTAATACCCAAAAGAGAAGAAAGAGAGAGAGAGAGCGAGAGTCAAAACTTGAAGAAGAGGGCTTGTCTAAATACCAAGGGACCAGCACTTTTTATTTCTCAAATTATATTAAAATCCCAAAAATCCACATCTTACCAGTTGAACACTACCCTATCTTACTACTACTATTACTATTACTATTACTACTACTACTACTACTACAGTCAGTAGTCAATCAGTCGGTCGGTCAGCCAGTCAGTCAGTCAGTGTATTCATATACATATTACTACCATACTACCCGTGGATCTTCAATCTTCCAAACTCAACTTTCAACATAACGAACTTTCTCTCGATAAACATTGAAGTTAAAATTCAATAACAATAACAATAACCATAACCATAACAATATTTAAATTCAATTCATCAAAATCAATTCACCATACTATTACAGACAGTACTTTGAGAAAAGGAAAAGGATTTATATCTTCAGTATCACTTTACGAAATACAATACATTAAGGGGAAAAAAAAAAGAGTATTGGATTCAACTCGAAGAATCGACATCATTTTTCATACAAAAAGTACTTAATAAATCTGCAAGTCGCCGGTATCGATTAAAACGGACCCAAGTTCGATTTATTCCGAAAACAATACTTTATTATATCTACACCCACCCACATCCGTCACCCACACATACACATACACACACATAACACATACACACACACACACACACACATAAACCACCACCACCACCACCACCACCCATTTTACTTTACACCTCCGCTTCCAACCCCATCATCGACCTACTTTTTTCCAAAAACCTAAACAAGGCGAATTCTACATTACTTACATACAATACGCCTCCACCACCCATTCGGAAATATTATTGTAAAGGGGTTTGCCTACTTCTTCTACTACAATTTTTAAGAAGTTTACAATAATAATCGAGTATCGATTATCAACATTCCTACACGTCTTCGCGATACGATCGCGAATCTTTCCCCGCAGTCGTGCCTTCACAATCATAACCGCTCGTGCGTTCGAGCAAATTTATAACTTTCGTCATGCCTTCCAAATTAGATGCGCCTGTTTTAACAGTCGATGTTGGTCTTATTCACAAAGTCGATACAAGAAATGTCGAGAATCTTTATAGCATGTGGACAGGTGAGTTTTTTTTTTTTCAATTCACGTTCATTCAATCGTGGAATTATTGGCATTCCTGCGGTTCAATATCTAACATTCCTTATTTAGTATTCTCTAGATGTGCAGGATCATTAGAAGAGGGAAGGAGATTAGAGAACTTGAGTTGGAGATTATGGAATCGTGAAACCTTCTGCTGTGAACCTACTTCAGAAGCCAACGCCACAACACCTGCTATCTCAATATCCTCAAGAAGTTCAGAAGGTCGATACTCATCCTCGGACGTACCTGATCTTTCGGGTAGTCTCGATTCATTAGTCGACGAAGAAGCAATCGAATTCGAAACCGAAAGTACCGAGGCTTCTCCACTCGATATTTCACATCCTCAGATCTTAAGACAAGATTCTTGCAATAGTCGAAGTCGCGGTCGTGAAAGACATATTACACCGGACGATCTCGAAAAGATGGTTATTACTATTAAGGAGAAGAAGGGTTTGGCACCTCTTACATTAAGCACACCATACCTTGCCCCTATACCACAATTTACCGCGGTTCAGCAATCGACACAAGAATCGGCTGTGGCAATGGCACATATCCCATCTACCTCGGCCATCTCCGAACAATCAGCTCCATCCGCCCGATCCAATCCTTCCGCTAACTCGGAAAAGAGTGCGACTAGTGTTGTAAAGGGTTTCTCAGTTTCACCTGCACACATCAGTTCTTCAATGCGCTCAATACCGGTTAACAACGTACCATCCTCCATCCCAACTGCCGACCTCGCCGCAGTTGACCCATCGAAAGCTCCCGTCCAAAAGAAGAAGACGATGTTTGCACTTGGTGGATCTTCAGGCGAGGATTCACTAAGTGAACAAGCAGCCTCGATGGACAACAAACCACAACAAAAGAAGAAGCCTGCCATCTTTAGCCTCGGCGGATCGTCGAACGAAGATGAGGCATCATTACCACACAGAATGCAACCTCACAGCAGTATTTTAACAGAGAAGTTACAGAAGCCAATGGTAAAGAAACAAACCTCATTCCAAGAGGAGGTCGCCTCTAGAACTATCCTGGAGGAAACACCATTCGACGACGATGTCTTCGAAACAGACGACGAAGATGTTGACGAGAGCGCCATTGATGACGATGATGACTCTTCTGATTGGGAAGATTCAGTTGAGGACAGTGGCAATGCAAGCATCGACGACAAGACCTTTTTCCAACGCGTCGATTCGAGACCTCAACTTACATCTAGACGATCATTGATCACAACCATGCTTCATCAAAGTGATCGCGCTCAAGCACTTGCCACCGCCGCTTCTCGATCTACTCCTGCTATGCGCCGCTCTAGAAACTCATCTCCTAACGGACCTTCCTTGGCCGCTTCTCCAGAATCCGACAATGAAGGTGCAGCACTTATGATGAAGGGTCTCAAGCCAATTGCCGAGGTTCCTAGATCTGGTGCTCAACCAATTATCAGAACTCCTACAAACATTACTCCACATCATCAACAAGCTCTTTCGCCTAGAACTACACGAAGAAATATGCTTGCAAGCGAGTTGACTGTTAGTCTACGTCAAAATCTCCTCTGTGAGAGAAGACAAAAGTCATCAGTCAATGAGGCAGCAGCAGCTTTAAAGCGACGACACACAGCACACGACGTCGCAAACCTTAAACAATACCCTGAGAAGGTTTACATGGATAAGGATGATACTGCACTAAACTCAAGCTGGAATCAATATTTCAGTGGTGGATTAGGTGAATATCATTCCAAGGGATGGTAGATTTTCTGGACACAAACCTCGTATCAGTCGCATAATGTAATGGGTCTTTTATTCGCGCATCGAGATATATCAACACACATACAACATATTATACGTTTTGGCTAAAATAAAAGTACATTATCGTACATATACAGCCTTACATTGGCTTCGCAGCCACAGCATTCATCGTCATAGGGAGGGTTTCTTGGCACAGAACCTTTTGACGTGCGGATATTACACGGCATAGCATTGGGCACGAATTTAATGTCTTTTTGCTTTATTACAGCTTTGCATCTTACAGCGGATTTGTTTACAGCACAGGCTTTGGGAAGGGAAACTTTTCTTTTTTCATAACAACTTTTCTTTTTCGATTCGACTTTACATATTCACATTACGATGGAGGAAGGGGAACTTCCTCATAAATCATTCCGGGCGTTTTAAAATGTTTCTGGGCATTGCATCATACTTTGGTATGGGATTTGTTCGATACCCCTCAACATTATATGTTGATTCAATGGGAACATTAAGAGACTTGGGCAAACTGGAATATTTGGTGTTTAAAAAAAACTTCGGGAAAGCAAACGAGAATAATCCTCTTTTTGCTTCTTTTTTTATTTTATACCAGCAGTTTACTTAGTGGCGTTGGGATGATACCATGGATCTGATAACTTTATTGTTTTCGTTTTCTGTCTTCTCTTTTTCTTCTACCTTTTTTCTTCTATCTGGGCGGCTTTTTCGGCGAGCGAAATAAGCGGGTTAATTCGGTTCATACTTCACTCATGAAGAATGAGTATGATTAATTGATTACTTTGTACATGATCTGATCCCAGCGCATGGGGTTTTATCCCCTTCTTCTCTTTTTCTTGTTACGTTTTTTGGGGGAGGGGAGCAGTGGAAGATAAAAGTTAGGGCTTTGCATATTTGGGATGGGATGGACAATATTACCCTTGTTTGTACTATGGATGGATGGATGGTATGGATGGATGGATAGGAATGACATGGCATGGCACAGCATCGCATGGCGTGTCTTGTTAGATAGATAGATAGTATGCTTGGGGAAGTGAACAAGCAGGCAGTGGATGAGAAAGGAGGAGACATAAAGAATAAATACTTTATATGATCTACATCTTATGTTTTGTTTTGTATTCATGAATCGTGATTTGTGATTTGTAAAAGTGTGAATAGTGATTTGCAAAGTGTGTGATATTATTATAATATGTGAAATATAATCAATTGTGTATATATATTAACTTTTTATTTATTTATTTATTTATATAGAGTTATACAACTAACTACCTACCTATCTACTATTCCAACATATCATATCATATCATATCATACCATGACATCTATAAAGCAAAGCAAGGCGAAGCGAGGCGAGCATAGGAGGGGGGGAATAAGCATAGATAAATAGCTAGGTAAGTGAATAGAAGAATAGAAGAATAGGAGAATAACGACTTCCTTGCTACTCGACATGGGATGAGATGGGATGGGATGGGATGGGATGGGATGGGATGAGATGTATATGTAATGTACTCTGATTCGAGTTCGGATTCGGATTCGCTTTTGGGATGGGGTTTTGGGATCGCTTTTGGGATGGGGTTTTACTGTGCTGAGTGAGGTAGGTAAGGAGGTATGAATGGTATGAAGAAATGAATTGGATTATTTTTAGGAAATCGAACGCGAATGCGAAGGTTTTCCTCTTGTGGTTTTTGAGAGGGGAGAGAGGGGAGAGAGGAGGGAGGTGAGAGGGGAGGGGCGGTCACTCGATGGATGTCACTCGATGGATGTCATTGATAAGAGAGAAATTTCGTTCATTCTATGAACTGTTTATTTTACGTAGTAGTTCGAGCCTGAGAGTATAGATTTATTATTATTATTATTTGAGATTTATATACTCGAGATATTTATTAACTGTGCTGTACAATGCCATATCCTCAAAATCTCGAAATTGGAACGTTGGGGAGGTTTTTGCATGGATAGCATTTTATTCCAAGTAATATATAACATTCGAAATTAATATTTCTTATTTCTTATTATTTATTATATATATATAAAATACAATCGACACTATCGCGATACCACAGTCCTTTCTTTATAAAGACATTAATACAACAATACTTTTACGAGCTATCGTTACACCCACCAACCCACTCACTCACTCACCCACCCACTCGCTCGTACAAGCAGGAAGGAGGTTAAACAGTCAGTCAGCATCAGCCCCCTCCCCCGGGGACAAAACAAAAATATCCCTAGGTTAAAAAACCCAGCGCAAAACCAATGTATACACTCACATACATGATTCCTTCTATACAAATAGTATATATAGTATATACCACGCGATCAAACCCCCAAAATATTCAGCCTGGTGTATGGGAGTACGGGTATCATCTTACGTTTACATATATGCATGTGTGGGTGGGTGGTACAATCAAGTAAGATGGATGATGGAAGCAAGATAATGGATGGTATGGAATGGTATGGTATGGTATGGTAAGGTATGCTAAGGTAAGGACCGTACCGAGATAACGGTCTCTCCGCTCGCTCGTGAGTGAGTGAGATGGGATACATGCATGCATGCATGACATTTCGCTCCCTCCTCGCCCGCTGCTAAAAATGTCATCTTGTCTTGTCTTGTCTTATCTTCTCTTGTTAGATAGATGACTGTGTGTGTGGGGTGTTCGTGCCGTTCCTCTGTCTGTCTGTCTGTCTGTCAGGAGGGATGTCAGCTCCATTTCGCTTCGGCTTGGGGGAAAGGGGTGGCAGCACACCCTGTCGTAGGAAAAAGTGTGCGTGGGAAAGGATGGTGTGGGTTGTATAGATCAGTATGTATACAGAAAGCGAAAGCGAATATACATATGATGAGATGAGATGAGATGAGATGAGATAATATGAGATCTTAGATGAGATTTCGTGGGGGTTTGATGTCGCTTTTTGGGGTTGGATGCGAAGGATAGGTAGGTAGATACGGATGGATACGGATGGATAGAGAGAATTGATACTCGGGGTACAAAAGTTACATATCCGGAGTAAGTAAGCCACCATAACATAATACAAATACATGAAGAAGAAAAAATTAAAGATTAGATGACCTACTACTACCTACCGTCAGCATGGTGAGATTATCTCCCGAATCATATCTTCAATACGTAGATAGATAGACAGTGATGAAGATTACAGGGTATGAAGATTTCTATTTGGGGTAATGCGAAGGAGGTAATAAGAAGATGTAAGATTCGTTCTCATGACCGATACTATAACGCTGCGAACCCTTGAAGGATGGTGACGCCTTACGGGGAAGTTACGCGGGGAGCCTGGGCTGATGTTGGTGTTGAGGGGTTGAGGGGTTGAGGGGTTGTACGAACGAGCTGGTAGTTTGTATGGGGGTATCAGATTTACTTTGATATTATGTTCACTGTGGAATTAAATGAATATTTATTTATTTATTTATTTATTTGAATATTTATTATTTGTTAAAATTAAATGATACAATCAGCTCCGGATAACATGTAGATTTATCTTTCTTCACCAATCTATCTATCTATCTATTCATTCCCTAGCTACCTACCATTCACGCGCACACAACTGAAACATACCATCCATCAACCTATACACCCCGCGCCTCCAATCCAACCCACCGGATACGTCTTAAGTAAGAGAAGGAAAATGGAGTAGTCATAGTTCTCAACCATCTCCAACTAGAGTACGAAGATTTGAGGATCGAAAAAATGAATGGGGCAAGTCTCCAGTTGACTGGCTGGCGGTGAATTTCCATGTGGGTGTAGATGGGGAAATTATCTAATAGAACTGATAAGTGAGGGTAAAAAGAGAATTCGATTACTATACGTACGGTAGCACAGTATGTAAAACCCACCCAAAGATAATAGGGATTATGGTTGTTAAAAGACGATAATTAATAGGGCCGGGAAATATCTAGATATATGGGACTTTTTTATTCTATTTTTTTTATGAAGACGAATTATTAAAGAATATCCACTTTTGGGTCGTTAACTTGTTGAAAGTAAGTTGAACCGGGGAGATACTTTAATATGCGTTGGTAGGGCTGGGTTGCAGATTTTTGGGAAAGATGCAAAATGCATACTTGTCCGAATTGGGGATCTTCGTGATTTACATGTCAAATTTGGCTGATATGGCCAATCTGGTGATATGGAAGGGATATCTAGAGGAGAAGAGATTTTCAGAACACATCGATCTGTGCCATGTAGATAGAAAATCTCCACGCGGATGCAGAATGCAGATTAATGGAGCTTTGATGGTTGCATTAGGCTGCCAGCTATTCGGACATGATATTCAGGGTTCGATTTCTGGAAAAAGGGTAGCTATCGGTGTACATGTACAGTACATTTGAATACATATATCCGACTACATACATGTATCCAGAATTTGGTAAAAGAATTAGAGGCGGTAAGCATCTGACACTGTTCTCCGCCACCGAGTACAAATAGATTATCGTAATATCATCCATACAAAACTCTTGGGCAAGTAGCACAAGGCTGACCGCTTGTAACTCTTCTATACAGTCAGTAGGTATCTCAGCTTTCTCCATCATCTTCATCATCGACAACAAGCAATAATGTCTCGCATCTTGAAGATTGGCATCAGTCAGGTGTGTTGGCATAAAATAAATCAGTCAGCCATCCAGCAAGCCAGCGAGCAGCCTACGTGCGACCTCAACTCTAAAGAAAATCAACTCCCATCTGGAGTTTTGATATCGTCGAGGATCATGATCAGTGGATCGGATCATCTAAGATATTTTCTTATTCCTACGCCGCTGCATCAAAAAATTCATCAATTCTGTAACCACCTTCTCCATTTTTCAACCGTCCCAAATTTTGATATTCCCCATCCATCCATCTATCGTGTGCTCCATGAACCATGGTACAGCAACAGAACAACAACAACCCTGTCTCGACTCAAAGGATCAAAATATTCTTCATCTCACCGTAAGATCTGTAACAGATGGATCTTCTAGGTTCTTCAAGTTTTTTTGCCCAACATCTATTAAAGTCTAGAATTCTTTTGGTCATCCTCGCTCTATCGCTGGCAATCAATCGTTGGTGGGACAACCCACTCTTTTTCTATGTATCCATTTTATCCATCCAGTTTATCCACAAGTGGCATTCCCGTATCCCCCGTCCATCATCCCACTTGCCCCATTCATCCATTGATCCACCCAAGCAAAAAAATGAAGAAAAGAAAATGTTTACCCCTCCATGCAAGTCACACTCACTCACTCACGCACACGAACATATCCGAGGCTTTGCTCTCTCTCGTTTGCCCTAGAAAATAAAATGCATGCAGGTAGCACGAAAGAATGAAAATATTAAAAGGTCACATGCATCCCCTTCGCTCCTCATACTGTATTATATCAAATATCAACAAATCCTTTGTTCCTTCGAGTCCCACTTAGATAGGATATACAATGTTGAAGACAGGTATCGGTTGGCTCCGAAAAAGTTTTCGCTCTGCCAACGGACAAGATTGGACTGGACGGACGGGGTCACATGTTTAGTGTTCATGTACCAAAGTACTAATGGGGATGGCATGCCGTTTGGGCACCATACTCTATGTACCGTATTTTCAGAATGGAGCTATTCTATTACCATTTCGTGTTTTGCTTGCTGTCAGACTGGACTGTTAGTATTGGGACTCGAGACTCGAGAAAGAGGCGTGGAGTGAAAAAGTCTGGAACGATGGATCGCTTTTTGTTGGTGCCCCGTAGATTGGCCGATGTCTTTTGCTACTTATTGTTTCTCTAAGTGGGGTGAGGCAGGACAGTGCCCCGAAAGAATCACCGAATCAATTTATTGGTTTGGAATTTGGGGATCGTATGGTATGGTATGTACTATAGACTGTAGTGTGTAGTGTGCTGTGTTTGGATTCTTAAGATGTGTCAAGCCCACGAATCGCTACAGTACATTCATCGTATTGTACTTGCTGGCAATTGGAGCCCGCAAAAAGGAGGGGTAACTGTGGTTTCCTACTCAGTGACATCTTTTTCCATTGCAAATCTTCTTGTTTGTGAGATTAAGGAGTGTCTATGTAAAGATATTCTTTCCATGCATGAAAATGAGATTGTAATCATCAACGTCTCTGTCAATTTGGCCATGAGCAAAGAAGGCCGAGGTAAAGCAGATTGCGGCTCGGGCGTTTTGCGGAGTTAGTACCAGTGTGAAAGATCGATATTCAAGAGAGTGTCATAGTAGTAAACGTAGGGTTCCAAGATAATAAGTGATTAATCATTGAAGAAGGAGAATCTAATCTAGAAGTGGAAGTTCTATCTATGAGTGGATTCCTCCTAGTTTCATCACGTGCCCTCGCCTTGAGCCCGACGTTGTTCCGTAACAGAGAGTGAGTAAATAGAGTCCTTCAGAAAATTTCGTAGAAAATTATTTGTTATAAAAAAAAGTAAAGTATAGTTTACAAATGCTTAAAATGCTTCAGGTTTATTTTTTATTAACAATATTAGTACTAGTATGTTGAGTTTAAAGTACTTTTAAAACTTATTATACATCACTGCAGCATGATGCCAGTGATATTCAAGTTTCTACTAGTACTAGTAGTACTAGTAATAGTAATAAATATCATCATCTAGTAGTAATTAAATCTCGAAATTTCAAATTTAGTTTTATATTTTAGAAAAGTATAGTTTTATAAAGTTTAAAGAACGTGAATATTATATAAAATTATTACATTATATTAATAATAGTATATTGTTAATTCCACTTATTTTCAAACAAGTTCTCTACGAAATTTCTGAAGGACTCGGACTCGGACTTTGTAGTTTTGGGAATATATATTTATTAGCTAAGATGAATATAGGTTGTGTTATTTTTTAATAATATTATTCAAGTTGTTAAACTACTCGTATACAAGTGAAAACTCTAAATAATATTCGGAATATTCAAAATATTCAAAATATTCTGAAACTGGGGTCTGCTGAATATTTTGATTCGTTCGTTGCGCAACCAAGTTCTTGGGGCATCATGATGGAGATGCGGAGTTCTGGTTAGTGCTTCGGGCATAAGGGGTGCGGTGTTTGAAATTTTATCTACAGTGCTTTCACTTATGCATACTAAGAGGGAATATTTCAATATAATTTATCTTCTCGATAGTCTCGAAAAGGGATTCCCGTTATTGTATAGATGTAGTTAAGAGGAAGGGATCGTGCGTGTCCTAGGTTGATTCGATATTCGAGATGAAATACCAAGTCGTCCCGTCCATGCAATAAAAGAAGTATTCAACATCCGGACCAATTAAAATATTCAAGTTGAGAATATTTACTCAGTCTCTCGTGAAGGCAAAGAAAGATGAGAATAAATTCGCGGAATTATTCTTTTTCTCCACCTCTTGGTCCAGTACACTGACTCAATAAATGTCTTTTTGTGGCTGAATCCGACAGATAGAGTTTTCATCTTCCTTGCTGGGCGCTTTTCCTCAACGGCTCGCAGTTTCGGCATGCGTCCAGCGACATGACAAGATCTTCTATGCGTTTTCTGGAAAAACTCTAAGGGCGCGGATGCTTGTGTCGGGTAAGTTTGGATTTGAGTTTGGATGTGATCGTCCCCACCGGGATAAGGATGAATGGAAGCTTTTTCTTGCCTCAAGCGACTCAGGAAAAGGGGCTAAGTATATTTCCGCAAGGCGAAATGGAAGGTGTCATGTTGGGATTATCAAACTTTGTTTGTGCTAAACGTGGGGAGTCGTGGTTTCTGGTGATCTTTGAAGTTATGATGGATGTTTGGGATTGGATGAGGGGAGTCACGGCGTATGTTGATCGATTTGGTTTTCGTCGCGAACGCTCGAGCTCGGCGTTTGCATCATAATTCATCGGTTTAGTTGTTTGACGAGTGTCTGTCTATGAGCGGCGTTGAAATATTTTTGCGTGGGATTGGGGAAGAGATTTGTTTTTTCTTTGCTTGTGCTCTTGCTTTTTAATCGTTAGTTCCATAAGGAGTTTTGTTTTGGTAGAGATCAGGACGTCTATATACGTCGAGTTAGAAATTTTTGAATTGTTTTTGCATGGAATTGGGACGGCGTTGGGAAGGGATTTGCTTTCTGTTTTAACTGCAAGCAAGGATTTGGGATAGCTAGTTGATTTTATTTCGTATGGGAAGTTGTTTTTAGTTGAGATGTCTGAATTCAATAAAAAGGAGTTACTGCATCAAAGAAGTGAATTGGGTATAATGTATTGACGTACTGAACAGCCCTCATTCTAAAATGCAATGTCGTATCTGACTATTATCATCATGAACTTCTTCATCTAACAACTTCGAGAGATAGTAACTAGGCCGACATCTGTCAAATAGTGGTACATCATGCCATTTGATGTAACGATAGTATAGAACTTTCGGCCTTAGATCAACATCGTCCTGAAGTTAATCGATAGCTGCAGTATGAGTAAAGCAAATTTTGGTCGTATAATAGGGTATATATCATCCATGGTAAACAGGATACGAATGTTATTTCGCAAAGTTGGAGTTGTCCGGATTAGATGTCTAGCACTAGCTAGTACTTATGTTGAATCATGGCTGTACAGTTTAAAACTAGAAATATCATGTGGAAAAAATTCATTGTAAGTTGAACCTTTGTTTTTACATCATGGATGTTCTATAGGTATCTATTTTATGATATCCATGTTGTTTCTTCCGCCTGATAGATAGTGCTCTATATTCTAGATATTTCTATCTCTATATTCTTTCCGTTTCCATTTCATTTTTCTTCCCCCTTTTTATGTCTATTTCTGTATCTTTTGTCCTACCCATAATGAGCTCAAGCTAGACAAAACATCAGCACCAGCGTTAATATCAAAAATCAAGACCCCTATCCTCTCCTCCCTCAACTTTCCACACCGAAGCGAAGAAACAAAACTAACCATCAACCAATCCCGGCCACTCCGCCTTCAAAAACTCCATCACAGCATCCGGTCCCTTCTCAACCTGTAACCCATGAGGAATTGCCATAGTTTTGATTCCAGGCTTAGTGCTTTTGGCTATGGATTGAATTTCATCAGCTTCTTCTTTTGTCCACATCGAGGCTACGAACTAGAAGGGGAAGGGGTTAGTTTTTCTGGGATGGGATGGGAGGAGGGAAGACGGGTGATAGTTACTAGAACATCGGGTTGGTTTCTTTCGACCATTGATTGGACGTCTTCTTTTCCTATTGGGGAGGTTAGTTGGTGTTTGAGCTTGATATGTGACATGTGACGATTGAGATAACCCTCCATTCCACCCTTTTCCCCTTCGATTCCTCCAAATCTGCATTTAAGTTCTACAGTATTCCACGATGAATTCCTATTCATACTTTTCTTCTTTCCAACCATATCCCTCGTCCTCGCTCTACCAATTTCACCGACCCCTCAACCAAAAAGAAGATAGTAATAAATAGCAATAACAATAAAAAAGCTATCAAAGCTCACTCTCAGCATTCTCAACATATTCAATCGTATAACTCTCCTTGACATCCTCCACTACCTTTCCAATTAAGATCTTTGCTCTGGCCGGAACTTTGTTCACGGTGACAAGTTTATAGGGTCCTTTTGGTGCCATTTTGATATTCGTGTAAGACAGATGAAATATTGATTGATCGAGTGGAATTTATGTACGTAGGTATAGTATGTATAGTATAGATAGGATAGGATAAGATAGGAAGGAGAAAATAAATATAAATGAAACAATCGAATTGAAATAAATCGAAGCGTGGATGGAGGGATCGATAGAAGTGGAAAAGTGGAAGTGGACGGTGGGGGGGGGGGGAGCGTGGGGATCTGATGGGGAGGGATGATGATGGAATGAGGGGGGCAATTGAGTCAGCGGGAATGAAAGTTGGGAATACTGGAGAGAGAGTACTTACCCCGGGCCTACTAGTAGGTACTTTTCCGGTGATCAATTAGCCTTGGAGGCTCTCCCTCAATATTCCGCCTACAGTAGAACTATTAATTTGAGTTGTACTCGAGTAAATATATCACAAATAGAACTTAGACATTTGAAGATAAAAAGAAAATAATTTGGCTTCTAATATCATTATAATTATTGATATGATTAAAATAGGGATTCAGAATCATGACATTATTGATCGTTTGTTTCTCCCTTCATGGTTCTATTCTAGAGAGAGTGGGATATCGAGAGTTTGGATTTTGGGATCCATCTAAACCATGAGTTCTGATCAGTGATTACCTTTGGTACAACGTAAAAAAACACATCTTTCTAGAAGTGCCATAGAATTCTTAGGGTTGGTGATGGCTTCCTTGTATCTGTAATAGGAGTCATCATGCGATTCGCAACGGAAATCCGAGATTTTTCGGGGACCAAAGTTGGCTTGATCGTTGTTCGAATTCTCATCGCCGCATCCTTCAATTTTGACAGCGCATGTAGCGATAAAAATAACTTCCGTCATATCTCATATCATGGATATATGCAATGTATCATCGTGAATGAATTCTTAGGTACAATGACCGCCGCCACGGAATACATATTACACATCTCTCCCATCAAATCTATTAGTATAGCACATAACATCACACTGACATCGCCGCATAAAAGATAGACTAGAAGTTAACTGTAAGAGAGCAAGAGAGGGAAGACATAGAGAGGCCGATAATCTAGATAATCTACGATTAGATAATTAGATACGTAACCTTACAGCTCTCAAACAAGGCCGAGGTAATACGAAATCTAATCTCACTGACCAAAAATCTCCCAGCTACTGCAGCAACTTCTGCTTCAGATTTCTTTCTCTCCGCAATGGAAGTCCATCAGTCCATCACCCAGTCCATCACCAAGTCCCCGAATCTCCGAAAAGCCACGCCTTATCTTCCTAGTAAACATGTACATACATGTTGTCAAAGTTACAATACATATCAATGCGCATCTGCTGCATGTACTTTTTGAACCTCGTCCAAATACCAGGTACTTGCAATCGTACCAATCTACCAAGAATCCAAGGTAAATAAGGTGATTTATTATATTACCTAGGTATCATCTATGTATGTAGGTATAGAGATAGATTGGTCTCGTACTCATCTCGGGTACCCAATGAACCAAACAACGATGTTCGGTGGTTCAAAATAAATGACAGTTAATTTAATCTGCATAGGGCAAAGACATTACCATCAAGTTTCAAATTCATCTCTTGTACCATTCAATCTGATTACCTAGGTATATCGTAAAAAGATTTTGGAGTAACCCAAGGTGTTTAACCCCTCCTTCCCAATTCCAACGAACCCAAACCTATTGGGGAATCCCTTGTACAAACAAAATCCCCCACTACGCAAAACTGACCATATCTTCCCATGCCCACCTAGATAGAGGCTTGCTAAATGCTTGCTAGATGCTTGCTAGGTACTTACATCCCCATCCATTCGCACCAAATGAAGATTACGAAGGCAGATGCTAAGCAGCTTAGGTAACATCATCGCCGACAATTAGGCAAATCGGGGACCTAAAACCCGGCTTCCAACCTCCCGAGATCTCGGGAATCTCAAAATTTCCAAATTCTTACCACCAAAGCAAAGAAATTCACTCTCTCCTTTCTGAAAGATTTCTAACCCCCCTTCAATTCACTTCGCTTCTTTACCCTTTAATCCACCAAATGTCTGAAGGATATCCACCTGTCAAAATTAACGGGATTTAATATGGGGATATTTCTATTTAGAAGTTCTGGAAATTCCAATTCAGGAGAACCAAAAAATAAATAATAATCGGCGACCTCAAAAATTCGCCATTTTTTTCCCTCCCCTAATTCCCCATTTTTCCACTTTCTAATTTCATGAACGGACGGGAATGAAAGATATGAAAGATAAGATGGTTTGATATTGAAATGTGGAAAGGAGGATGTACTTTCATGGTCATCCATCCTACTCTCTAGATCTTCCTATGTGTGTATGCGTGTATGGAATGATTAAGGGGATGGAACAAAGGGGCTGTTCCTTTCAGGTACTAATATGTAGCCAAAAATGGTTAAATGTTTAATAATGCAATGTCTGTTTTCTTTCTCTGTCTCATTTGTTTTTGTTTTTGTTTATTTGTTTGTTTGTTGAAAGCTTGCTGGTTGGATTGAAACGGATTGAATTGGACGAAAGTATTTCTCCCTTTTTCAATTCATTGGAATATATATCAAGTGATTGTTTCCATTCATTAGCATTAGGATTACGATCAAAGAAATGGTGCCCGAGATCATGTTGGAACGAATCAAATAATTATGCCATGACAAATCAAAGGAATTATTTAAGTGGACTTGATATGAGATATTAATTTGAGAAGGAAAGACCAAAGTTGTTTACATACTTCAATTCCTTATTCCAAATCCACACTTTCTACAATCCATCATATTATCCACATCAAACAACCTTGTTGGAGCTAAGAAGACCTAAGAAGATCTAAACAGACACCGACGCTATAAAATGAACCATTTCTTAGTCAGTTGCTTTGACTCATGATCTAAAAACATTAGACAACATCACAAAATTATAAAATCAAAACAAAGATCTTCCCGATTTGGAAGAAAAACAAAAGAGGGAAACATATAGAGAGACTCATGAAAAAGAGAGGTCTCAATTCAATATGGCTCCAATATCAAGTGCCAAATCCATCCTAAGCGGTGCCCTATTCGGTGCTGCCCTTACAGCAGCAGGAGTATACTCTCCCAACATCATCGTATCCCAAATGAAACTAGAATCCTTCCACATGCTTAAAGTATTTCTATCAGCCAGTGCAACAAGCTCGTAAGCCAATCCAGTCCGTCCTCTCACCCATAAAGGACATTTAAAAAATAAAGAAATCATCAACTAACAGCAACCCACTCCACCCATTAGCGTCATCTTCCTCCTCGCCCACCGCATCTCCCCAAAACTAGCACCACCCCGCCAATCCTCCTCCCTATCCCTCTTCCCCTACGACGGCAACATCCTCGGCGGCCTCCTCCTCGGCATCGGCATGGCCCTCACAGGCGCCTGTCCCGGCACCGTCCTCCCCCAACTCGTAACCTCCATCCCCACCGGGCAGTATGCGCTCCTGGGGGGCGTCCTCGGGGGGATTCTGTATTCGAAACTCCGGCCGCTCATCCGAGGCGGTGCAAATTCCTGCGCTATAATCCCCGACCCCAAGCCAACATTGTATCAGAAACTCGACCCCAAAGCCGACGAGATAAAAGCCGTGTACATCTATCAGAATTTCTGCTGGGGCATCATCATAGCCGCGAGTTGGTTTTCGGGGATCCCCGAGGAGGGCTTGTTGGCGCCTACGTGGGGGGGTGTCGCGATTGGGTTTTGTCAGGGGGCGAGTCTTTGGCTGACGGGGAATACGTTGGGGACTTCGAATGCGTATGAGCAGGTGGGGGATTTATTTTGGTGGGGTGTTTCTTGTTTGACTTTTTCTTCTTCTTCTTCTTCATCATCATCATCTTCTTCTTCGATGAACCAAACACAACTACGAAACGGAGAGAAACCCACCACCACAACATCCTCACCACCCCGCCCCTCAATCGCAGGCACGAATTTCATCCTCGGCATCATGATCGGGAGTTACATGCTCTCCCAGCTCATGGTCCCGCCCTCTTCCCCTTCCCCTTCCTCTTCCCCTTCCTCTTCGGAAATCGCAATCACAATCTCAATCCCCAAAGCGCTCATAGGCGGCATGCTCATGGTATTCGGAGCGCGCATCGCAGGCGGCTGTACGAGTGGTCATGGGATTAGCGGCATGTCGCTGCTTTCGGTGGCGAGTATAATTTCCGTGTGTGCGATGTTTGGGGGAGGGATCTTTTGGGCGCTGGTGGCGGCGCCGGGGTTGGGGGTTTAGATTTGATGCTTGGGTTGCGCTGGGTTGGGTTGGTGATTTGGGGGAAGGCCGGGGAGGGGGAGCATAGTCATGGTGGGGCTGGGATAGAGAAACGAAAAGCGCGGATATAGCATCGAAAGGGAAAAGAATGGACAGGAAAGATAGGTTCGTTGGCTGGTTATCTGTTTGGCTGTTTGCTTGTTTGATTATTTGTCTGTGATGGCGTGGTGTGGTTATACCCGATCTCTGCTGCATATTAGCGATTATAATAATGTCCCCTTTATGACTTTGGGGGAGGGAGGGACGGTTGGCCGCATATGGATGGATGGGTTGGGTGGGCTTTCATGTTTTATGTTTTATGGTGATTACATTGCATTGCATTGGTTTGGTTCAGAAGTTTGCTCGTTTGTTATGATGATGATGATAATAATGATATGATATTGAGCTTATGGTTTATATTCAAGGAGGATGATTAGATACTTAATCTCTATCTATTATTAATTCCACTTAACTTGTTGACTTGTTAAACAATTGATAGATGCATTCATTGCAATTCGCATTCTTAATCTAATTCTCATTCTCGTTTTCATTCTGTCTGTCATACATTTTCCATCCATCATCATCAATCATTCATTAATTCGTTCATTTTTCGCTTGCTTGCTCGCTCGCTCTCTTGTCGCCCATTCCTCATTTATTCCTTCCCTTCCCCTGCCTTCCCATCACATAACGTGACGTGACAGATACTAATACCAATACCGATACTAATACCAATACCGATACTAATATCAATATTGATACCGTTGTATTTAAGAGTAGAGATAACCAATCGATTCAATCAAAACAGACCAAAGCAAAATAAAACAAAAAACAAAGAAACAAGGCAAGAGAAAAAACTCCAACCTATCCTACCCCCTTCCCAACCGATAAATTCCTATCCTATCCATACGAAACGAACAGACAGCATAACCACCCATCCACCAAAATAGAAAAGAAACCTTTCCTTTCCTTCCGACCGGACCGTCCAAGCAAGTAACTTAGTCCACCAAGAAGAAATTTGCTTCCTTCCCTCCCTCTCATCACCACGTCGGCTGAGATTTTTCCGTCTTCGGAGTCTCCAAAGCATTACGATCAGCAAACGGATCATTTTCATCCGCATCATCTTCCTGCTCCTCCTCCTCCTCCTCCTCCTCCTCCTCCTCCTCCTCTTGTGCTTTAGTGGGATGGAAAGATTGAACCGGGGTAGGAGGAGCGGGTCTATGAAAAGTAGGGCTTAAGGGGCTCTTAGCACTGAGATTGAGACCTGCGAGCTGTTGGGCTGTAGCGTCACTATTCTTTTTTTCGGCCACTAGATGGTTGATTGTGTTAAGAATTTTATCCATTCAAGAGGTTACTTAGGGGTTTTCTTACTTTTATAGAGATGTGCTTGCTCTGCCATTTCATCGTCGGAATCACTATCTGCATCGATTGATCGATCGAGTTGTTCGAAGGTCATTAATGCTGTGACTAGTTCGTCGTTTGCATGAAGAAGGGCACCGAGCCATTCTTCTGCTGTGACGTGTTGGATCTAATATCATGGTTAGTGACTATCAAATTAAAAATGCAAGGTAACCTCACATATCGTAGAATCTTTCTTCTTAGAAGTTTACAAGCATCGAAATGCGCTAGAGCTGCTTGATTCTCTGAGATTCTTTCTTTCTCTCGATTGATATGTCTTAGGGAATTTAATAAGTTGGTCGAGGCAACGGATGATTCTGCAATGGCAGCTTTCATGGTATCTTTCTCTGCCTTTAGATTGAAGGGCTTGTGCTTCTTTTTCTTATCCCTGTGACTATGGCTCTTTGATTCTTTCGAAGAAGACGAAGATAATATAGTGGATGAATGGTTACTAGAAGATGCCAGAGAACTGTGTCTTGTATGAGATGACTTTGATGAAGTCGGTGGTGCTGTTGGTGTTTCCTCATCTTCGTCACCTTGGAAGGGATTTTGTTCTGTCTCACGTAGGACTTTAGATCTATCTTCAGTGAGGACCTTCTTGGTACGAGGTAATTCCTTGATATTGAATAAGTAAAAGACATCTAAGTTTGGATATAATACACCTACCTTATATAGATTAGCGACCTGCTTCATTTGAGGATCATCCTTATATCGTGCAGCCCAACTTCTAAAAAGCACCTTGCATTTCTCCTTTACCAAAGGATCTGTTGCACGTGAGGTGGCACATATACGTAGACGCTCGAGTAACATCTCGTCGGCAAAATTACGTTGGAAATGAGGACCGGCATTTGAAATCAGTGCATCGAGAACCGTTAGAGTTCGGAGAACAACATGAGTTGGTGCATATTTGAGCTTCTTACGGATTGCTCTTGATGCTTCAGTTGGGCCACCTGGTTGAAGTTCAATGGCTTCCGCCAACTCTGGAATACCGGTAAGATCATCCTCCTCATATTTTATCACACTAGTTATAGTGTCGATCCTAACAGTAACCGCCGAGAATGTGTTAGGCTGTGAACGACGACTCAATGTTAGTTCTTTCATCTTTGGTGGTGGTGGTTTTTGTCTACGCAAGAGGATATCCCAAACATGACCAATAGGCAAATGTTCGGGTTTAGGTCTGGGGGTTATGTAAGAAGTAGTATAAGATCTCCTATGATGACGGCGACGATGTCTTGACTTGGCAGACCTGCTGCTATGTTCATCGGAATCATAGGACATTAGAAGTTAAGTGGGACGTGAAGTCAGGATTATGCAAACATAATCATCTCGTGATTTGAGGAAAGGGAGAATGGGGGATGTTCCAGAAATGAAGATGTAAGGTGAAATGAGAGGGAAATAAGAAAGAGAGGATATGAGTATGGGTTACTGACCTGACTACCAAAGATGGGCATTTTCGTTTATTGGAGAAAAAAAGTTTTGATCCCCCTTGACGGTTGAATATAAAAAGGATGGCTTGGCTGCAAGGTCTATTCAGTGTTTTCACAATATTTCTCGATAAAGAGGCCAATGATAAATCAATGATAAATCAATGAACACTGGATTAAATCCTATTAGATCATGGGTGAGTAATAGCTGTAAGTGGATAATGAATGGATAAAGATAATTTGATAGAAACCCCCTACAAAGTTGCATACCTATGATGTACAGTTAAACTGATGGAGTAATAAATAACAATAGAAGTATGCGTTATGCGTTGTCTTTAGTTAAAAAATTAAAAAAAATTATGAAAAATGATTTTTTTTTTGGTCGACCGCTGTTTGGTAGAGAGAGATATTGTCAGTACTATTGTATTATGTAATCATGAATGAAAGGGATCGACTGGTAGAAGGAGAAGGAAAAGGAGATGAAGATAGAGATGAAGAAGGGGATAGAGATAGAGATGGAGAAGGAGATGGAGATGGATATGGATATGGATATGGAGAAAGAGAGAGAGAGAAAGAGAGAGATGGGGAAGAATGGTATAGTTGGAAGAGGAAGAGCAAAACGTGCTTTGTGGCTGCCACGACTTATTAAAATGGAAGGTGGGGGTGGGGTAGAGATAGATAGAGGTAGCTTTGTGTTGTGTGTTTGGGGTGACTATCAAGGTCTGAGTTTTTTTTCTCGATTCTCTTGACCTCGGATTCGGACGGACTTGGTGTTTGATATATGAGTGAGTATCTTGTATGTGAGGATATAATATTTAATGATTCACTAAGAATTTTGTATTATCGAATCGAATGTCTCAAATAATGGATGAGTGACAAGAGTAGGTATTGTTTCTTCTTTCTTTCTTTCTCGGCTCTTACAGATCTGTCACATTAGAAAGCTTGGCCTAACTTGGATAAAGATTAGCGGGAGCGGGGGCGGGGCGGGGCGGACGGATCGGTATGTTTATTCTAGTTCTTAGTTGTCGCGTTTTATCCACATAACTTGAGGATTTCTTATTATTAGTCATCTTGAGTTTTATCTTATCTCGAAGCTTCATCGTTTTCATCAATTTCTCACCTTTCAAATTACTTTTACTATCAACAATCTCAAATTTCTTTTTCTCTCTTACCTTATCTATACTCATCATCATTATTATCTATCTATACATTCATTTTATTCAAATGTGTGCCCGGAGTGACATAAAGAAGATTGAGTTGTAAAGGAGAGGGGTGTGAGATTGGAAGGTGGGGTAAGAGGGAGAAGTGAGAAGGAGAAGAAGAGGTATGAACGAAGTATTAATGGGAGATAAGAGCATGAGGTAACGGTGAGGTGGCAGCTAGGTGTGTGTGTATCTGGCAAGATGGTCCACTACCAAGGTTGGAATGAAGAGGAAATTCGGAGAGCTGGAATGGCCCATTCAGAGAAATTGAGTTTGTATGTAAATCCCAATCTCAAAGGAGGATTCATGGCTAATACTCAACACAACAGAGTTCCTAATATGCCAATACGTTCAAGCACATCTTTTACTCCAATCAATCGACCTACAACAATCAATCCTATAAATACTTTGCGTAATACCGACATCTACGATCTACCTAATGATCCACTAGATCCCCCTACTTATACTACTCCCAAAGGTAGAAAACGATCTATTCCCGTCTTCAAAACTAGTAGCACAAAGGTGCCAGCTAATAATGTACAATTCGACATCACAAATAAAGAAGTTGGTCATGAAGAGTTCGAAGTATCTTCGCCTAAGAGAAAAAAGACTCCCAAAAAGCGAGCTCAGTCAATGAAAGCCTTCAAAATACCTTCGAGATTACAATCAGAATTTGGAAGTGATGAATATGCAGAACTAGGCAATGACTTCGGTAATGGTCTACCAATTTCACAACTTTCAACACCTCCAGATACCAACAAGAAGTCTAAAAAGCGAAGTGCATCTGCCATGGCTAGCAAACAGAATCAGCAGCCATCAGTACAGGCCAAGGTTGGAAACGATTCCTCAAAATCTGTCAATCGATTACAAGGTTATGTTACAACTGAAGATCAACTGAAGTTCAACGCCAATGGAATAGCAAACACAACTCTACAAAAGCTGGCTGCTTTCAGATATGTTCCATGCGAGGATGCTATAGTACCTGAAGCTTCTACCATTGCGAACAAGTCAAAAATTCTCGGAGAGAGTTTCGATCAATATTATGATGGTCAGGTTGTAGAAGAGACCAATCAACCTTCATCGGACTATGGCCCTATGCCAAGCAATGATTCATTCTTCGATGATGCTTTGTGGGATCCAAAACAAACTGGTCAGGGCAACATGCAGGATTGGTCGCAAGAACAAAAGCATATCCATACCTCAGATCATCTTCAGGATATTATGTTCCCAGAAGGATTGAAAATGTCGAACGCATATCCCACCACGGTATCTTCACCTGTCACTCAGGTACCACGAGATCCATGCCATACTTCCGAAGATCAACACTTTATGTCTGATTATGAACTCACGTCTAGCGAGGCCAATGCTTTAAACCAATTCCTTGATGGTGACTCAAACGGTTTTGTTGGTGAGGCTCGAGGTTCGCATTTTGAACCTGGTGGTGATATGATCATTGCTGGTGTACATCATCTTGACGACAGCCTACAAATTGCTGTATCAGAGGTAGATCGAGATACAGGGAGTGGGCATATCGCTCCGGTCTGCTCTTATAGCAATGAGTTCGATGACGGAATTGAGGATGAAGATCTATTGGGGTTGATGGCGGAGTCGATTCCTCCCAAGGTACCCGCGAAAGTTCAAACCGTGAACCAGGAAAGTCATACCCTACCATCTTCTACCCATTATAATTTTAACTCTTCTACTACAATGGGGAGAGATCACCCTGCCTCCTTCCAGCAACCATCCACTTCAAGATCCACTCCAGTGGTGGCGCCAGATGAAGACGATGAATTTTTCTTGGATGAAGACTTTGAGGAGGCAATGTTAATGTTACCAGGAATTACCACGGAAGTTGTAGAATCTTTCGAACCATCACCGAGTGTGACCCTCCCTTCTGACGATAACTGTACTGATAAGGGTGTATATGATAAGACTCTCCAATTTTCATCCCCCAAGTCTCGAGGATCAGAATTAGGCGAGAATTCCCAAACTCATACAACTAACATTTGTAGTCCAACTAGAAGTTGTGCAGCGGAGCCACCTGCAATGAGTGAAGAGGCGAATTGGGAGTGGGTTATTCTTTGAAGCCACAAAGTCTTTTTCTAGCTATTTACTGATCTTAATGTTTCTAGTTATGTTACTTCTGCCACTGTTCCTCCAGCAAACATCGTCAATCCAGAAGCTATTCAACGCCCAAAAGCGCCTCAGGCTCCGCAGATGTCATCCGCATCTATTGAATTGAACCAGGCTAATCACACGAAGAATTGGATTGATGATAGTCATGAGTATCAACCCCTCCAGCCCTTCGCTCGTCCAAAGTTCCCTTCCTTAGTTCATGATCGATGTCCAGTCCATGGTGTATCCGCACAGACTTTCCTACGTGTTTGTTTCCGAATTGGCGAGATGTTGAAAGAGGGAGGACGATGCGATGCACTAGGTCAAGATGCAATCATTGAGCTGTTCTCCCGTGTCAATTTCTCATCTCGAGAATCTGGTACCACGAAGCAACATTTTCAATTCGTCGATCTCTTTCATGATCGACCACCTTTTGCTAAAGGCATTCTGGCGAATTTTAAAAGCACTAATTTACTAGAGAGTGAGACTAAAGTTTTTATGGAATCGAGTGAACCACTTCTTGCGAGATGCCTGGGAAGATTGAAGAGAGATGGTAAGAGTGGATCATGGTTATTGAATATTATTAATGTAAGAGTGACGGATTGGGAGGAGATTAGATGGACTAAGAGAGTAGTGAGTGCGGATCATGATGAAAGAGAAAGAGCAAGAACAAAAACTGTTACCAAGTTATGAATTGTGATGGGATGATATTTTTAAAGAGTCGTTTGCTATATTTGCTATCATATATACGATGTTTTGCAGAGCTTGAATAACTCAACTAACATTTAGAGAATGAACTAATCGGGGAGGATGAGCATGAGTATGAGCATGAGTATGAGCATGAGAGAGGAATTTGTATCCATTGTATCTAGCTAGTTATATGTTTCCATAATCATAATGTTAAATCACAAGTACACATTAACCGAATATACATCAAGATTCAAAACATAATATCTAGCTGTTGAAATCTCATGAAAAATTAAAAAAAAAAAAAAAAAAAAAATGCTGATCCCCAGCAAAGACACGCTCCATCACATATTTCCCATCACTTCCCATCCCGGATATTCGATTAGATTACCTCAACGTTTGTTTGCATAGCCAGCCCTGTAAGGCTTACTGACTGACTGACACAACTGATATACCGTCTACGAATCGTCCAGCCAAAAGCCGATCGATATATACCATTCTTATTCACGGATTGCACGTATATCAGTATTGAGCATTTATATTATATGTAAGCTGGCGCACAATCAATCCTAATCGATTTTATTTTTATCTTTATCTTCTTGGTTTCTGGACTTGCTTGCTGCTCTAGATTTGGGAATTGTTATTTGATCGTTCGGGTCTTTTATTTATTTATTTGTTTATTTATATATATATATGTGTGTGTGTGTTTTTTGAGGTTTCATGTCGTCATCGTTACTACTGTTAGCTCTGATCGATCGATCGATCGATCTATCAACTCTTTTGGTCTCGAGATGTATTTATATTATAGGTTTTATCGCCAGCATATATACGTATACCAGTCATCGTACGGGTGTAGTGACGACGGATAAGCAGTCAGGCAGGCAGGTAGAAAGGCAGGCAGGCAAGAAAGCTAGAAAGCTAGAAAATTGAAAAAAATGAATCGTTCACGGTATGAGGCTGTAAGTATCGGGTTTTATTCGTTCATTTATTCATTTGTTGATATGTTGATATGTTGATATGTTGATATGTTGATATGTTGATATGTTGATATGTTGATATGTTGATATGTTGATATGTTGATATGTTGATATGTTCATTCGTATTTATGTATCAGGTCTGCTGGAGGGAGATGATTGGGAATAGATCGCCATCGAGTTTAGGTGCGGGTGTTTACTTCTGTTTGAGTGGTTGAAGGTGTTGTTTTTATTGGGATTTTGGAAATGCATGTGGGTTATTTTGTTATTGCTTTTTCGTCTTTTGAGGGATCTTGGCATCGGGATTGGCATTTACATGGTTTTGGGGGGGGGGGGGGGGGGGTTGAGGTTTAGGTCATTTGTTGTGCAGCTCTTTAGCTCTCCTTGTTTACCCTTGAGTTGTTGCTTTGCGTTGCTTTATTCTTTTCATACCTACGAGTATACATTTACAATGTCCTTCTTAAATCTAATTGTAACAACTAGCTCCCTCAGTCTGATCTATCTCTCAGTAATTCACCTATTCTCCTCCGTATGTCAGCGGCCTCCCCACCTCCGCCCCCCATCCACCCACCGCCCCTTCATCTCCATTTTTCTCATCCTCCTCCTCCAACCCCATTACCACCCCTCCATCTACATCTACATCTCCATCTACATCTCCATCTACCACTTCCTTTTGCGATCCCCAACTCTCCACCCCCGTCCTTCCACTCCCCACAGTTCGCTCATTTGAATGCTCCGCCTCCTTACCAATCAAAATCAAAATCAAAATCAACACCAACCCCAGCAACAATATCACCATTACCCCGGTTCTCCTACCACGATATCGCGCTCCTCTACCCCTCGCGCAGTTTTGAGAAATAGAGGCGGTAGTGGAGTAGAGCTTTAGGTGTTGGCGGCCAATATAGCGGGCACGATGAGGACTGAAGATGGAGATGGAGAAGCAGAAGCAGAAGGAGATAGAGATAGAGATAGAGATAGAGAAGGAGAAAGACTTAAGCGGAGAATAAAGAAGTCATCGGAGAAGATTAGACAGTTCCTTATTACTTATTTCTTTTCTTTTCTTTATTATTCCCCTCCTCCGCTTTCTATTCATAAGTTTCTCTCCGTAGATTTAACCATGCATGAAGTTTCCTGAAGTTCTTTCCTGAAGTTCTTTCAAGGAATTTCAAAAGGCACTACACATGCTGTAAAGGAAATCTCAAGAAATTAGAATTAGAATTAGAATCCAAGCGCACGACTAACTCAACTAATAGAATTAAACTAAACGTAAACGTAAACATAAACATAAACGAAAATAGATAGATAAAAAGAAACAAACACCCCCAAAAACCTTATTCAAAATAAACCGCAGTGGATGGTGATAGAAGGAATTATTGTGTTATGTTTACCGATGCATTGAGAGACTCGGATGTGGAGGGGGGTTTTGATGGGTGGTGTGTTTTGTTCTGTTCTGTTGTCTCTTGTTTTCCCTTTCCCCTTTTCTCCTCTTCCCCTATCTCGGGAAGGGGGAAGGAAGGAGGATTTTTCATCATTTGCGAGAGCGTGTGGTGATGTTTATGCTGGGTGCTGGGTATATATATGTATGTAGTTGGGGAGTTTGGGTTGGTTTGGGTTGGATTAATTAATTAGTTAATTAGTTAGTTAATTAATAATAGTCTTTTTTACCGGATGAGCATTTGATCATGTATATATGAATTCGTATGGTAGGTAGGATGTTGTTATATGATATGACATGGTCGTATATGAATGATGGATGGCATATGATATTGATAGATGGATAAACCATACAGCCATAGCATAAAATAGACTTGAATTTTTAATTAATATGAAGAACACAGTACTATATCGAATCTATATGAACAATTCAACAGCTTTTTATCCATCCGTTCATCCATCCATCCATCCATTCATTCATTCATTCATTCATTGATCCAGTGAAATAGAATAACCCACAGTAACACCGAAATGGAAATAAAATAGAACCAGAGATTCAAATACAACTCTGGCATATCCAACCCCCCCAACTCGATTATCCATTACAGCATCGTCCTCCCCTTAATTCTCCCTGCCCAACATTACCCGGAAGAAAGTGAATCGGAGATACCGAAAAATTTGAATGCAAATATAAGGAAAGGAAAGAACAGTATTGTAAGGGTCTTGGGTATTGTATTGTGCCGACAGAATGATTGATCAGTTTGTATTGTATCATTTTGATATTTGGAAAAAGAAACAAAGTAAAATAGAAATGGAAGTAAACACAAGTAATGGAAACAGACGAAAAGTATGAGGTAAAGTTTTATGGAGAAGGTTTTGCTGAGGGGATATGTAGGTAGTAGGTGGTGGGTGGGTATGCATGCGAAGCTGGACAATTTGTTGTTGTGGTGTATGACGAGAGGTGATGTGATCGAGAATTTCAAGCGGGTAAGGTGATCGAGGCAACGGAGGCAAATTTGTTGGCATTGTAAATGGCGACGTGCACGTCGGGAACAGCTAGCTGAAGAGCGAAGGCAACAGTGATTTCGTGAAAGACTATGCATAGACCAGCAAGAGAAGAGTGCTAGTCGTCATGGATGCCGTATCAGAAACCAAATGAAAGTGCTTTCAAAACTCAGTCGGTATTCATCGGCTCCCCGCTATATCCTAAACCGTTGTTTTGAGTTCTCTGCAAAAGATCCGAAAGAGGACTGTACTGACGATCGGCATTACTTCCATAACTATACAAAGACTCGCGATCCTGATTTTCGAAGGGTTGATCGGATCCTTGGGACTGTTTAATCTCATTCTTCAAATCAATCAAGCGATTTTGAAACTGCTTGAGATTGAGTTGCTCTCGTTGGAGTTTAGACCGTCGTTTCGCGGTTGCCATATCCTCTTCCATGAGGCTTTGAGATGTTGTTGCACCTGTATTACTCGTTAGCTTGTGAAAGGGGAAGTTTGATCGGGAGTGGGAGAGGAATTATCTTACCAGTTACAACATCATTAATACCAAGTTTTGTCTCGAGCAAATTTTCGATCTCTTCACTGACTAGTTTGAACCAATGATTATTGATTCCTAGACAAATACTATCCGTGAAACGAGTTGCTGCCACCAGATAATATCCCCTAATGTAGGCAGCGACCCCAAGTTCTAGCTCGAAGTTATCTTTCCCCAATTCATCAGGTTTAACTTGGGATATAAGCTTTTGTTTCTCGCGCAAAAAACCTGCATCATCCTGCTCCTTTATCAATCTTGGGTTACAGTAAAGCTTTTTCTCAACGAGGCGGGTAGCACGAGATTTGTGACGAGCCTCTTTGAGAACTTCCAACTCGGTAGCCTTCTTCTCCTTAATACCGGACTCATTCACAGAAAATGGGCAGTGAGTTTCGCGTTCGTAGAATGTGCACAATTCTTCAACTTCTCTCTCATGGAGATCATCAAGCCATGCATTCACAATCTTTCTCGACTCCCTGTACAAACCCGTTTGACGATAATTACCCATTGTTTTATCCAAAATGCTCTCAATTGCTGTACACAATAAGGATTTAGTCTCCAGAATAAGAGCATTAAGGGGCCCTTCCCAACATTCGACGGATTCTTTACACAAGTCATTGTATACTCTGGCGCTTACCACATGTGGCAGTCCATGATGAGCATGATTGATGATGCGTTGTTTGATATCACCAATGGAAGTGAAATTTTTACCATATTCGGTATAGTTCTGGAACACGGTACCTTTGAGAGGATTTGAAGATAGATTTGGCATTCGAATTGGTCTCGGTGTTTGGCGATTGGGAGTCTCTACCTTGAGTCGTATTGGTGTTGGGGTATCATTGATTGATCTTCTGCGACCTGAAGATGGCTCTTCAATCTTATCAAATGGGCGTTTTGTGCCTTTTCTCTGTGGAGTTTGAGGCACATCGATGATTTCATTCTCATCATCACTATCAAGGGAGATGACCGGGACTTTAAGTGTGTCTGATGGATCAGAAACCATAATCATCGGCTTGATGTGAAGGATTAGTTTGTTAAAATTGCCGGAAAGGACTTTCCAAGCCCCATGAAACTTGTAATCATCCAGCACAAGCTCTCCACTCATGAGACGTTGGACTTCCGCACTGAAGTTATGTATGTGCCTCTGCACCACGAATTGGACATTGTTTTGGGGAAGTGAAGGTAGAGCAGCGAGCTCTTCTTCAATCTGTTTTTCACGGGCATTGATCTGAGTCTCAATGTATGGTATACTATTGGGAAGATGTTAGCTATGTCTAGCGACAATGAGAAACAAAGTATATACTTTTTTGCAATCAATAATGCTAGGCGACGAGACAAAGTTTCTTGTATTCTTCTTGTGCCGCATTTTTCTTGAAATCTGGCCCAATCTCCATTCCATAAAGGGTCGTTTTTGAAAAATTTCTCTTCATCTAGACGAGCCTCGCGATGATAATCTGACCCGAGGAATGGGAAATCCGGCCCAGGCTGTTTCGTCACCAAATAACCATACCCCATTCGATGATCTTTATTTTCGAGGATTCTCTCGAACTCTTCTGATCCATTCTCACGATCGTTGAGCATATCGGGTTTGGTCAAAATACCTAAACAACGGTTCTGAACCTGGTTGTCCTCGATAACCTTTTTCGTATTGGAATTCGCGGCATCTACCGACATTGTCATCGCGAAGATGATCAGTGCGTTTTTGTCCAACATGTACCTGAAAAATGTTAGAAAGAGAAAGCATTTGAAAGTTGGAAATATAGTGTACTAACTTAGTTGCGAGATTTCTGAAAACTGCGACCAAGTATTTTTGGTCGGGTCGCGCCGAAGAGGCAACGATACCCGGGAGATCATAGAACGATAGTGGAGGTAGATCTGGCCCAGAGATTGATACTTCTACGACATTTGGGGAGAACTCGGCTTCAGTCGTCATATCGTTGCTCAGAGCTAATCTACCAGACCTTGGAACAAACAGATTGTAGTCTTGGCTATGGTTAAGAATAGCTATTTGAGCCCAGCTCATAGCTTCCTCCAGCTCAGATTTATTAGTCAGTCTTATAAATTCTTGAACCTCCAGGTCTTGTTCCACCCAGGGTGGAAATGGTTGGGTTTTCTTAACATCTCGGATGTCAACTGGTCGGTTTCTAGGTTGAGGTATGTAACGGTACTTTCTGGACAGCGAGATGGTGCAAGACCAAGTTTTGGCCTCGGATGTGATTATGTTCGCGGGGCAGCGAGTGCAGCAGCCACTTTTCCGAGGTATATGGATTTCAGCCATTGCCCCCATAAGTGATGACTTGCCGGCACTTTGATCACCAACGAGAACGAGACTAGGTAATGTGACGACATGTGCAAGATCGAACTGTCGCAGTTCGCTGATTGCTTTGACCAGAGTGTTTATGTCTCTGCCAAGGATTTGAAATCCACCCTCTACTTCCATATCTGGTGTTGGAGTATGAGGTTCAACCCTGTTGTAGGCAACTTGATGGAAAGAGGATACTGCGAAGTTATGTCAGCCACACTATTAACGAACCTTAGATATGTCTTACCTCCACGGGAACGACGTCTACGATCCGCCTCAATAGAGTCTATAGGGCCTCCAGGAATAGAATTATTGTACACTTGAGATACTTCCTCTTTAATGTTATCAAGCTGAGAGGATCTCTTATTTTCTTCTTTTGCTTTTCGTACCATATTGGATCAGATATAGTTAGAAGGGTTCTGAAGCAAAAGGAATGTCAGGAAATGCAGAAAGTGATTCAAGATCGATGGAACGATCTGGCAGAATAGAAGCTTCTATAATCTGAGTTATAGGATGCCTAACATAAGCTGAAAGGTTAGATTGACGACTCACCTCGTTGGGAATCTCAACTGTAGTAGAACTACAGAGATCGAAGTTGATGAAAGACAAAGTAGAATAGAAGAATAGTAATTGAAAGGAAAGCTGCAACTTGAAGCTGCAAAGTGCAAAGTATAAGATCGAGGATTCTATAACACTTCGATCTAACAATCAATAAGATGATTATTAAGGAGAAGAATCATCAAAAAATTCAGATGAAAGATGGAGCTAGTTGTAAAAATATTGAATTTTAAAATGAGCAAAAGTAATCATAAGTGAATTCAAATGCTGGAGCAAAGATGAAAAGAAAGACTCAAAGATAGGAGAAAATCAAGACACAAGGCTTCTAATTTTATAAAGAAAAGATAAGGAAGAATGTCCAGATAAAATAAATACGCTTTTACGTGACAAAAAAAAACGCGTTCGTGTTAAGTGTATGCAGGTTACCATGAGGCGCCGGAAGTCTTGAACGTTCAGGAGAATCGTTATCCAATTGCGAATGAACAAATATTATAGTGAAGGGTAGTTAGCATTAACATCGCCGATCTATTCCTTGGATTTATCTTGAAGAGTTTGGTTCTTCTAAAAAAATACTAGATATTATAATAGGGATTCATCAAATTTAGCAGGAAGCTATATATAAACTTGATGAATGTCTATTAAGGGATTAAGTTTTAAAAAAGATTTTCCAAATATCAAAAGAAATGCAAGAGTTTGATAGAATGTTTTAAGAGAGGGGAATCCTAGAGGTCAGTAGGGATAGGGATTCTGACTGGTAGTCTGCTGGTGAGGTTTGCGGTTGCTTTGGGAGAAAAATGATAGAAATTTCATATTAGAGGCTCAGCCAATATGGATGGGGAATCGACTACCCGTTTCCGATATTAATTCTCTAATGAGAAACATAGGATATAATTACCGTTGGGTGTAGTAAATGCAAAAGGCTGGATTGTAATGCCCAGGACCCAGGTGAAGTTGCTTTTTCTTTAGGTTGCATTGTAATATTGATAGCAAACAACGGTATAGCGGTAGCTGGATGTTCATTTGGACCGGCTTCTCAATTCTTAAGAAGTTTGAACCGGGCCGAGAATCAATCCCGAAAATTTGTTGTCTTAACATTGTGTCCTGGAAATAGGAGTTGATTTTATGTGGTTAGAAAAAGTATATCATGGTAGATCTAGAACTCACGCTCACTCATTTCAAACGAATATCATTTTTATTCATATATATACTCGAGTATACTCTATTAATATTCTCCTCGAGGCTGAAGAATTTTAGTGGGGCTCACCATTTTAGTGCGGGGATATGAATAAAGTTATGCTTTGTTATGAAAGTTTTTAATGCAACTAATAATATTATGCATTGATTGGACCTCAGTAAATTTTACTAGGGTATCTTTAGAACCTCGCAAACCTCGCCAGGTGTTCGTGTTTATCTATAATGAACTTTTTGGAAGTATTGCACAACCAAAAATCTATCTACCATCTACAAACTTCAGAATGTCTCTACAAATCCCCCACAGAGAGAAGCAAAATGCCGCTTCAAATGCAGCAACCAAAGCTGTGATTTTGGTAAATTTTTGAATGAATTACTTTCATAATGGAAGAAGGCTGATGACGAGCTTTACTAGGTTGGTGGTCCATCGAGAGGAACCCGCTTTAGACCATTGTCCCTCGATTTGCCCAAGGTATTATTTCCCTATATCTTCTTGCTTCGAACTTTTACTTATTGTATAATTCATAGCCACTCTTTGAAGTTGCTGGTCATCCCATCGTATGGCATTGTCTCACCGCCATCGCAAAAGTTCCCTCCATTCAAGAAGTATGCATGATCGGATACTACGACGAATCTGTTTTCCGCGATTTCATCAAAGACGCCTCCCACGAATTCCCCCAAATCAAGATCGTTTACCTTCGAGAATATCAAGCTTTGGGAACTGCAGGAGGACTTTATCATTTCCGTGATGCTATCCTTAAAGGTAAACCAGAACGATTCTTCGTTCTTAACGCAGATGTCTGCTGTTCATTCCCATTGAATGATATGCTTCAGCTGTTCGAGAGCAAGGATGCTGAAGCTGTGATTCTTGGAACTCGTGTCAGTGAAGATGCTGCAAGCAATTTCGGATGCATCGTATCGGATTCCCATACCCGCCGAGTCCTCCATTACGTCGAGAAGCCCGAATCGCACATCTCAAACTTAATCAACTGTGGTGTCTACCTCTTCGCAACCGAATGTATCTTCCCATCCATCCGAACCGCCATCAAGCGCCGTACCGAACGCCCACGTCTTGTATCCTACCCATCCTCCGAGAACCTCGAATCCTCCTACTTCCAGGACGAAGAAGATGTACAAAAGAATGAGGTTTTGAGATTGGAGCAGGATATTTTGAGTGATTTGGCAGACAGCAAGCAATTCTTCGTTCACGAGACTAAGGATTTCTGGAGACAAATCAAGACTGCTGGTTCGGCTGTCCCAGCGAATGCTTTATACCTACAAAAGGCAGCTCAAACCGGATCCAAGGAATTGGCCAAACCATCTGCGAATATTCTAGGCCCTGTTTTCATTCACCCAACTGCACATGTCGACCCAACCGCTAAGCTTGGACCTAACGTCTCAATTGGTCCCCGTGTTGTGATTGGTGCCGGAGCTAGAATAAAGGAATCAATTGTATTGGAGGACTCGGAAGTCAAGCACGACGCATGTGTTCTCTACTCCATCATCGGATGGAACAGCAGAGTTGGAGCATGGGCTCGTGTTGAGGGAACACCTACTCCAGTAAACAGTCATACTACAAGTGTCATCAAGAACGGCGTCAAGGTTCAAAGCATCACTATCTTAGGCAAGGAATGTGGAGTTGGTGATGAGGTTCGTGTGCAGAACTGTGTCTGTTTACCATTCAAGGAGTTGAAGAGGGTAAGATATTTATGATCCATCCCATGTGAACTTAACTAACAATCCTTAGGATGTTTCCAATGAGGTTATCATGTAAAGGGTCAATGATGATATGGATGGATTATACATTTCACCCAAGAACTTGCTTGTAATCATCATCATGGCGTTCTTTTCTTATTCTCGTGACCAAGAGATCTCAATATATCTCTTATCCACCTGTTGGTATCCAATTTGGCGACAATAATGTTTCTCGCTTCAATGTTGAAGAAAAAAATTCCCTAGATCAGATCAAATGATTATTTTTCTTTCTTGCTCTGCCTTATCAAATCATACATACATATGTGGTCCATTCAATCTACCTATCTACTAACCTACTATTATATCACCAATGCTACTCAAACAAACATAATATTACATACCATGCAAGTGATATATTATAATATAATATAATGCAACCCATCAACAACAGAAACCATCCGAATTTCGGACAAACCCCAAGCTGGACCAGGTTCAATATCGGATATCCCTCGGGCAGAGAAACATGCAAAGCAACAAACCTCTCTCCATCCATCCATCCATTTATCCCAACATGCAAGATACCATAGAACTACACAGTCCATGCCCAGTAATCAAAACACCATGCATGCGTTGCGCTTACAAATACTCATTCGCAGAAAATTCGGAAAAAGACTGGGCTGGGCGTCAATGCGATGTCTGGAATATATCCGGATGGATGTAGAATGCATGTATGGCGGGAATAGCCTAAGCGAGAAGGAAAGAAACAAATAAATAAATAAACAAATGGATGGGATATTCGGACAATAAATGCACGGGCTATTTAAAATCGTTCCGATGGAGAATTGCCATGAATTACTAGTGGAAGATAGTGTGGTTTGTTTCTTACAAATCACACTTGCATATTTCACCATTTGGAGCTAGTTTCATGATGTCATTTTCATTCGATATCTGATGGGGGAGGTGCACCATCATGTGGGGTGGTGCTGTGTAAGCTGCAATTGCATGCTATGGATAGAGTTCGGCCTGGTGGAGATAGAATGTAGATATGGTTTCGGGGGAAAGTATATAAGGGTTGGGGTTTCTCTTGTTGTTTGTGTTTGCTCAATTGTTTGTACAGGTTTGGTTTATTAGATTTGGTTGTTTTTCTATTTTTCTACTTTTCTTCTTGTGCTGTAGATTGAATAGACAACTAGGATAACGACGATAAGATACGTTTAACGTCAATATGTCGACTCATCATGGTGTCAAGACGGAACATGGGGAGACGGCTCATGTAGAGGGTGTTCCTAATGAAGCTGCACCTGGAGTAAGTTTCTCGTTCCTTTCCTATCTCTTCAGACTCTTCATTTTGAATTGCTTGCCACTTATGTCTTAAACACCAATCAAAACTAACATCGTCCCTCCAGATATCATACTACACCCCCCACCAAACGACCCCCTCCGGAACCGCGCTCATCCCCAACCCCCCCAAACTCTTCACCCCTCTCACCATCCGCTCCCTCACCCTCCAAAACCGCATCATGCTCTCCCCCCTCTGCCAATACTCCGCTGACAACGGTCACATGACACCCTGGCACATGGCACATCTCGGGGGAATCATCTCACGGGGACCCGGACTCTCCATGATCGAAGCCACATCCGTCGTACCCGAGGGCCGAATCACGCCTCAGGATTGCGGATTATGGCTTGATAGTCAAGGCGACAAGTTAGCCGAGGTGGTGGAATTCGCCCATTCGCAGAACCAGAAGATTGGCATTCAGCTTGCGCATGCGGGGAGGAAGGCTAGTACGTTGGCGCCGTGGTTGAGTGCGGGGGCGGTGGCGACGGAGAAGATCTGTGGGTGGCCAAAGAATGTTAAGGCGCCTAGTGCGTTGGCTTATAATGAGGATCATTGCCAGCCGAGTGCTTTGTCATTGGAGGAGATTGAGGATTTCAAGGTCAAATGGGTGGATGCTGTTAAGAGGGCTGTTAAGGCCGGTATTGATGTTATTGAAATCCACAATGCACATGGATATTTGTTGCATGAATTTCTATCACCGGTTTCGAACAAGAGAACCGATCAATATGGAGGAAGTTGGGAAAATAGAACGAGATTGACGTTGGAGATTTGCGAGTTGACAAGGAAGAATATTCCCGAGTCGATGCCGTTGTTTTTGAGAATTAGTGCGACGGATTGGTTGGAGTATGATGGATTTGGAGAGGATTCTTGGAAGACTGAGGATACGGTTAGATTGGCTCCTTTGCTGGCTGAGAGAGGAGTTGATCTCCTTGATGTATCATCTGCTGCTCTTCACCCAGCTCAAAAGATCAAGGGTGGTCCAGGATACCAAGCTCCATTCGCCAAGGCCGTCAAGAAAGCCGTTGGTGATAAGTTGTTGGTTGGTACAGTTGGAACTATCACGAATGGCCGACAAGCCAATGAATTGCTGACTGGAAAGGGAGAATATAGTCAAGGAGAGCAAGAGTTGGATTTGGCGATTGTGGGAAGAATGTTCCAGAAGAATCCGGGCTTGGTTTGGACTTTTGCGGAGGATTTGGAATGTCCTGTTCAAGTTGCTAAACAGATTGGGTGGGGATTTAAGGGGAGAGCGGGCGAGAAACCTAAACATAAGATTTAGATTTAGATGGTGGAATTGGATGAGATGGGGATGCAGATAGAGATGGATATCGTAGAGTCCTCTCTTCTTACTCTGTTATTACTTTTCTGCGAAACATAGATCGATTGTTCATATCAGAATCAAACGCACAATAGAATTTTATTCTGCCCAAGATTCAACACAACCACGCTTTTCTGCATGTGACTTTTCTATCTATGACTTACTATATACCCTCTCCCCCTTCCTCCACCATCCCCATCTTAAAATTTCTTGGACTACTTCAACTTACACCAAACATGAAATCAGTGCCATAACATCAAATTACTCCCAAACACCATTGCATCTCATTTCAAATGCGATCGAGATCCAATCAAATGAAATGGAATAAAAGAAAATTCAAACGATAGATCCAACCAAAGATCGCCTACGCAAATTATACCCAAACTCAGGATAAACGAGAAAAAAAAGGAAAAGAATTCTTTCAACCTTACTTTCTCTTTTATTCAAAGTCATTCCCCCACTAAAAACATACTCAAACCTTAGTCAACGACCCCAAAACCCCACAAGCAACCCTCTTAATCCCTATCCATATCGCCTTCCTCTCCAAATAAATATGATGCGCATGAACATGAACATGAACATGGGCGAATCCACCACCTATATGGCCTTAACATAACTTATCCCCTTATCATCCAACATATAAAACAGAGTCTTGTCCTTCCTCCTTGTACCTAACCCGTCTCTTCCTACCATGCGAATACATCCATATCCATACATCCATATACATACATCCATATACATCCATCCATATGCCTGATAAGCGAAGAAATGTTGTCGAGAAAGTAGCGCGCTGTAAAATTACGATGGTAAATTTCCCCTCCGTCCCGCCGTCCCGGACCTCCAGTCGCCTGGATATTCCTGGAGAAAATTGCTCGGCCTCGAAAAATATATACACGGATTTATTATTTCGTTGGATTCCAACCCCAAAGGAGAAAATTGATGTTGGGATAAGCATGCCAAGACGTGGTCGTGTGGAGACCGCATGTTGGAACGACACTGCTGATCGGTAATTAATTTTTCACGGATTTGCTATCGCGGCATATCGTGTCGAGATTTTAGATGCGGATTTCGACATAGATGGCATTTTCTAAGCTCCAAGCCTTCGATGGAATTTCAGACTTCGCACTTTAGTGCATACTAGTAGGCTCAATTTCTGATTTGCATTCCTTTTCTCCTGTGTTGGGATTATATCATATCCGTATAACTCTGGAATAATGACTGAGGTGGAAAAAAGCCTTGATGAGTATACTGTCTCATAACCGATTGGTATTGATTGTCCATACTGATCAGAGTAGAAAATATTTTCCCACGTTTGTTACCTATACTTCTCTGCTGAGGATTTCGAATACTGTAATGTGTGGTCCTGTGGAAGGAATATAGGTGTTTCAACCGTAGTATCGATCCTGTTGTTTAGACCACATCACATAGTTGTGATGATTGAATTTCCACTATCAACCCTCATCCTCGTACTCTTTTCCGAACATTTTTCTGAAACTATCTTTAGTCTGCTCACAAACACCTTTCTCGGTTTTGTTTCCCCAGCTTCTGAAGACGATATTCTCATCACATGCCATCTGAACCATATAACCCCAAGCCACAAGCTCCACATCAAGACCAAAATATCCTAACGAATGCTGCTCGCTTCCCCATTGTCTCGAGCTCTGAAAGTTGTGTAACGGATTCAGCTTTGGCGGCCAGCTTGCATGTACGAAAAATGGTCTCGGCGTGTGTTCTGGATCTGCGGAATAATCTTCTATAGGATCAGCCTGTAAAACAGCAGCGCCATTGTGACGGGTGCCAAAAGGACGTGGCGGTTGAGAAACAGTATAGAAACTGTTCCCGAGAACCAGAGGTGCAACTGCGAAGGTTTCCTTGTCCCCTTCACCCGCACCTCCTTGAGTCATCAAATGGTAGTAATATTCGCCATAGCAATTGTAATACGCGGCGAGTAGCAATGACTCTGCATGGTAAGATTTGTGTACCAATATTTGGCCAGCTTCGATTGTTGGGCGACTGTTAAGAATGGAACTATCAAGACCAACAATGGTATTTAAAGTCGATGAAACTGTAGAGCTCCAGTAATCCGGCCAAAGAACAAGATGGTCGGACGTAAAAGGGCGAGAAGTAAAAAGCTCATCGGGCGAGAAGATGGGAAAGTCGTCGGCATCAAGAAATAATACAGATTCAAAGGATGAGAACAGAATTGCAAAGGCTTTCAATTGATACCCGGCCAATGAAAAAGGTAAAACATGTTGATCTATAATATCGGATAGGACGAGACATTTTGCGTTCAGCGAGGGAAGAATTGTGTCGCACATGAGTGGTTCGTATTCATCAGGTGTAGCCAAGAAGACTTCAACAGGAAGAGTGGATCCGGTACGACGTAAAAACTGCAGACTGACCAGTAAAGGAGGAAAGTATGCACCTCCAGCAGATGTCACAATACCTTGTGTTCCCTTTTCGTATTCGAGTGCAGGTGGCTGATGTTTAATTTGGTCAACAAACCACGCATGTGATCGACGCATCGATTCAATATCCGTCTCGTTCATAACTATATGATTAGATGCTCTCCTTTCCCCAATTCGATTCGATGAATGTGCTTTTCCATCAAGTTCGGGAGGAGAACATCTTGGAGCACCTGCTGCTAAAAGGGGAGCAAATGAAGTCCAGAAGTTGCTTGGTGAAGTACTCCATGGAAGAATTGTTTGCCGGAAGGTCGGCAATAGTGTTTGTCCGCCAAAATAAGAATATCTGGATTCAAACCCAAGTCCGATGAGTCCGATGAGTAGTATTGAGGAGAAAATGATGATAAAACCACGGCTCGTAGAGGTCGGGCTTGGGAGCAACATGACTATCACTTGAAGATGATAGAAAGAGAAAAGAGAGGAGAAAAGTGACTTAAGACATAGTAGAGAATAAGTGCCAATATAAAGTTTTCTATGATGTACTTACTACTTAGTTCCTGTGCAAATCCGATTGTGGGGACCACGCGGCCCTTATAAAGTGTATTACGCATCATATATAGCTAATAACTACATCGGTAATATAGTATTAATGAAGACTATAAATAAATGGTAAACTTGTCTTGGGATTGTTGACCAGTTCAATAATGACAACAGTTTCAACCACATGAACATGAAGTATAGGAACTCTTTCTATTTGTGTTATTTTTGTGTAGATCAAGTACCAGGTACAGCTGGTGTATAATCTGGGCGGCCTAACGCTCTGCATTCATTGGCCCGAAATTGCGCCGCTCCTGCTCCTAATTTAATCCGATTTGGTCCTTCGCCTCCCTCAACAAGAGCAGCACATATGCAGATGTTCTCAATCGACCGTTCCTATGCTATACTACATCAGCGGAGGTATGGGATTTAGTTCTATAGGCAAGACGACGCAAGACGCCCGGCATTGCAGCAAGTCAGCCACAATGTAACACCCCACATTTATTTCATTGAACAATGCAACGAGGACATAACTTAATCGCGTTTGTGGGTCTGTAAAGCTTGATCATCGATGACATCTTTTACATGCACAGGATCTAAGGATTCCAAGGGTAGAAGTAAGCAGCGTTCAAAGGACATGGTGGGAATAATGCGGTTCCAGCATTCGGCATCATCAATCCAGGAACTTCTTCTAGTCAGCATTCTTCAGGAGCAACACTTTCTTCGGGATATTCTGTTTCTAGTACTAAGACAGCGGTTAATGTTTCTTCAATATCTCTAAGTACCGCCTTGGCATTGAATAAAACAACCGGGGGACAAGTCGCAACATTAGCGTCAAAGGTACCATGCAGCCTTTGGTTGGAGGCTTTCGACTCTTTGAGTTAGAACGAGGTGTCATTGCATTGTCATCACATTCTATACTCTCTACACGTGTGTGTATGATTAATTCTAAACGCTCTAGATCGAAGATTACGGTCGAATCTTACTCAATGGAACGGAGAGTCTGAGTTGCATACCCACAAACTCCACAACTGCAATACATAATTTGACAATACCAACTGAAAAACTGAGCTAGTTGGCAAAAGGCCGGCTGGAAAGCTTCATACTTCCTCCCAGTAAAGCTGGCGACAAAGTTGAGGAAATATTGAAGGTCATAATGACAGCAGAATCCATTATCGAATCAGCTCTCGAAGCCGAACTGCATGCAGCTATTACTTGGACTAGGATATCAGTCATTCTTCTAGTGAGCTTGTGGTCCTTAAAGAGAATCATACTGTGCTCAGATGTTCAATGATTTCGGTCTGGAAATCTGTACGAACTTCAAAAAGATAGAAATCCCAGTCGTGTCTCCGGAGCGATGTGGAAAATTATTGGAAAGATTACTTCTGACTCTGGAGCTGGACATCATTTATGTTCTTAGTGCTCTCAACGAATGAGATTATTTTGGCGAAAGGATTGTTACAGGACTTAAGCTTCTGTATCCTAGTGTTCAGCAGCCAGGCCTACCTTCAAGTGTTCGATTTCTTGTCACCAGTCGACCTTATTATGACATCGACAAAGACTTTGAGCATTTCACAAGCAATTTCCCCAGAATACATTTATCTGGAGAATCAGAGTCAGAAAAGATTATCGAACAGATAAATCTAGTAATAGACCCTGAGGTAAAAAGTCTTGACCTACATGAAAAGGTTGAGAATCACCTTCTCAGTCGCTTGACATCAATGGAGAATCAACCTTATTCTTGGTTACCTCTTATTATGGACACGAGTAAACGATCCAAAACATTTGGCAAGATCTCTGGATCCCCAATTCCTACTAATATTCATGAAGCGTTAGTAGTTACTAATTATACATTTATGATCTGAGATCATTACATTCTGGGGCATGTAATCGTGTTACCGTCAGTCACTAATTATACATGGTCAGCTACGAAGAAATTCTAAACAGAAGTCTCGACTCTCACGAAGCTCGAAGATTACTGCATCTTGTCGTTGACGGCGAGAAGCCTTTAAGTTTAGATGAGCTCAATATCGTTCTCCACATCGAGGAACGTTACGATGGGAGTCAGTCTTTCGGGGACATCGAGTTTGAAGATCCTGTTGTATTTCCCCAAGGGATACGAAATATTTATGGTCTTTTTCTCGTCATATCTATTTCTCGAGTCTACTTGATCCATCAGACAGCAAGAGGATATCTGACCGCTACGTCAAATGGGGAACTATCAACGGATAGGTGGAATCATTCTCTAGATCTGCGCATCTCACGAGCTACCTTAAGTAAAGCTTTCGTTGCCTACCTTTCTTTAAGTATGTTTTCCGATGCAATCGTGAAGTATTTCAAAAACGAGTTAGAGGGTGATCTCCCAATAATTACCCATGATCGCAGATTCGTTTTCCTGGAGTGCTCTTCATTTTGGTAGCATCATTTCGATAGGATCGTACATGCTACTGTTCCATATAATGTTGATGCTGGAGTCGAACTGTGCAAACATCCCATCAGAAGGCTTCGTTGGGCTCAAGCTTGCCTATTATCGACAGACTTGATTGGGATCGATAAGTTTGTGAATGAGGTGGTCATACTTATACAAGATGTGAGTCGGGGGCGTAATAGAGAAGTAGTGTTGGTTTATAGTGTTGTTGAAGCCCATTTAAATCTATCCGACGGCGAGGTTATACTACGACGATTGCGGACTAATTTTTAATAGATTATGTATGGAATGAGAATTGAAACTTTTGATAAGATTCGTGGTACTTTTGAATTATAGTAACTATATTATCTACAAATGTGCTCTTATTATACTTAAGAGAGATATGTGTCAGGACTTGCTGAAGAGAATCTCCGTGCGGCTATACATCATCGTTTGTAAAGTTGAATAGATGAAGGTTGCATACATGAAGCCGTGGCAATCATGACGTCGTAAGGTGTAGAAACTCCAGACTTCTAAGCACCAAAAAGAGAAAGAAGAAAGAGAGAACAACTGGCTAGATTTAAGTCAAAACGACTTTAATTTCAAGCACAATGCCATATCCACTCTGGGATTTAAGGAGACCCCATTCATCCTCGAATCTGAACACCACCTCTTCCATGAACACATCCATGATCACTTTATCCTTTGGCTCCGCAGCTTTCTCCACCTCCTCCACCAACACAGGTCGAGGAGCCACAGCCGTAGCGCTCGATTTTCTTCTCCAAAACGAATTACTCTTCGTCTTCGAATCCGGTGGCACGGCCGTGGTTGATACTTGAATAGCCTCTTTCTTAGATGGTAATTCTGGAAATGGTTTCAAGTATGCCGCCATTCGTCGCGCCATACCTTCATCTTTCCAAAACCATCTTTCGCGGTCAAGAATCTCTTTATCGCCCACCGTCACTATTCGATCGTATTTATTTGGGTCTTCCTTTTCGAATCGACATGGTTGCGCTTCTTCGTGTTCGAGACAATGATCTGGGATTAATATCAAAGTCCCCTTTCGCAAACCAGTTTTGGCAAATTCGGTGAGGTAATTTTGGATCTCGTTTTTGAGGAGAGAGAGGATCTTTTGCTCTTTGGCGTCGACGAGGATGTTCTTTTGTGTTTCGATCGAGGCGAGTGAGGTGATCAGTTGAGTAAACTGTGCTTGTATTTGATTGCTATAGGATGATCCGGTTGTGGATGGTCCTGGAATTGAGGTATAAGGTGCCGAGAACGACTCATTGTAAGATGGGGGAGCTTCTTGATCGCCAAATTGCTCATATGAGGGTAAAGGTTGCTTGGAGGCCATGGTGAGGCAAGTGCAGGGTGATACAATATTTCACTGGCAGGTGCGTATTCTCCGATTTGAGAATATGGTAAGAGCTAAGGAAGCTTTGGAATTGAAGTTTCTCAAAAAAGTGCGTTCTTTTTGTGACGTTATTAGTTAGTAGCTGCCAAAGTCTCCGAGAATTCCCACTACATCATCGGTATTTAGTGGCAGTTAGTGGTGAATGACCGGATAAGATAAAGCTATCTTGCTGATGACGAGACATGGAGCTGAGTCAGAGAAGCTAAACCTCCAAGATCACATGTATGTTTGTGATCATTAAAACGATATTGATCGACACGTTAATTCACAGATACATTCTTTACTCATAAGATTAAAACTTTGATGTGAAGTTGTCAAATTGACAAGGCTGTGCCGACCCGGAGATGGGTTAATCGGATATGCAAAGAGGCTTGACCGGGCTGTGTGACCTCAATAAATTATGCTGCCTAATCCCTTTAGAAATACCCTCAGATATATTGGGCAATAAGAATCCACCCGTTTACAGCATCAAGCTTGTCTGCCTCGTTCTGCCTTGTCAAGGTCTGTGTCAAAATGTACCTATGATGGTGGAGCAGTTGTGTCAGCTGGGACCTTCTGGAAGCTCGCTAGAATATCTGGGGAAACTAAGTAGTAGATCATCCCTTGCCTAGCTCGGCTGGCTCGTATTAAGTTTCTTGGCTAGCCGACTTCCGATTCTTGACCTCAATATTTCTCAATCTTCAGAACTTAGAACTACAGCAATTTTGATCAAAGCAACTATTGACATACAATTACAAGACTTCATAAATGAAATTATATCCGATTTCGGTCAACTAACAGATCAGCAGCCTTTCTATCGTTTGCTTGAAACAAGTAACTCCTTGCTGATTAGATAGGTTCGGTAACTGTAGGCAGTGCATTCGCCAAACTTACATCCAAAGGATTTGCGCTCAATATGCTATTGGTTGTATCAGGCTCTCCTCTTCCTTTTGAAGCCTCAATTTTGTTTTGGCAGAATTGTGTCAATCTAATCTTATGATACGATCGACCAAGAAGATGCCAATACTGATGGATTCTATGTAATAAACAATTGGAATGCGGCAGCTCCTCCGAAGCGCCCAGACTGAGTAGAGTATATAATGATCCAATATCACTCCACATTCAATGTTCGCTTTCTATCGTTACTGTACTATTCGTTACTTTGAGTTTCTCGGTAAACTACCGGTGCTAGTTGTCATTACTCCTTTCTATATAGTATAGTATATACCAACAAATTGTCAAGTGACAACTTCGCGCTTTGCAAAGATATTACATCCCTGTTCAAATCTTCTTAAATCAACAGGTACGATACTTTCACATCTTTACCCCGTTATAAATACTGACGTATTTGAAAAGGCTATTCGATTCACTATCTGTATATTCCACTCAATCTAGATGATATAAACTCATGCTGACCCCTCTCGAGATTCATTTACTCCAACAATTTTGTTAAACATTTCTATTTCCATCTATTCAAGGCCTAGGAATATCTCTTATTACTCCGAATCTTCTTGTTTCTATCTTGATATCTTAATCAACTCTTAACTTCAAATCCACCAACGACCAAAACTTCTTTGTTCGCATCAAGTTATTGATTTAACATCCAACATGCCTCTCCTTTATCATATTGCTAAACCCGATGAGGTCAGAGTTCCACTCGGTATTCATATTGCTTTTTACTGATGTTTAATAGTACCTCGCCGTCACTGGCGCGGGAATTGCTAGGGTTAAAATTTGCAAGAGTGCATGTGTCTGGCCATTCCAGCGGGTAAGTATTAAGTTATAATCCTAGGAAGTATAATACTAAGCTTTATAGGTCCAACGATTCAGTATCCAACCACAGGATTATTCATTGTCACTTCAGGCGATGACACGGGAGAAACTTCAGTAAGCATAATCTGTTCTTCTATTTTACTCTTCTCATCTCATGTTGCGTTTGCATGTCTTATCTCGTGCATCCTCAAGACTTTCTCATCTGCAACGAGGAAGTTCTATAATAGGCAACTACTAATAACCCGGTCTTCTAGATTTCTCCTACCAGTTGTTTTCACTGTCGGTCCCGATGTCAACCAGAGAGGCCGCAATTCTCGTACAGCTGACTCGGAACCCCGTGAAGGAACCCAAGAAGCAGATGAAGCCGCTGCTGAAGATAGTGGTGATGCCCTTCTCAAGTTCTCTATGCTTCTCGCTGAGGGCGAAAACAAAACTGGTAACAGAGTTGATCATATTACGAATATTGTCACTGGTATCATTGAGGGTGAGACTCGTGTTCTTGTTAGCTCAATGTCTATGGAAGAGATCTTCACAGAGAGAGAGGAATTCAAGAGAAAGATTTTCAAGAATATTCAGTCAGAATTAAACCAATTCGGCTTGAAGATTTACAACGCAAACGTCAAAGAGCTTAGAGATGCGCCAAATTCGAATTACTTCCAATCTCTCAGCAAGAAAGCACATGAGGGTGCTATCAATCAAGCTCGTGTTGATGTTGCAGAAGCTCAGCGCAAGGGTAATGTTGGAGAAGCTCAACGTCAAGGTGAACAGAATCGGGACATCGCTAAGATTCAAGCCGAGACCGCCGTTCAAAAGACTGAGCGAGACAGTGAGAAAGCTAGGGCAGAGGCAACACTTGCTACTCGCAAGACTCAATACAATCGTGATGTCAACGTTGCTCAAATCGAAGCTTCTCGTGCCACCGAAGTTCGTGACGAAGAACTTCGTAAGGAGGTAGAAATGAAGCGTGCTCAGACAGAGTTGGAGAGACTCAGAGCCTCAGATGTTGTCAAAGCTACCATTCTCAGGGAATCCAAGCAGCAAGCTGCTGATGCCAAGAATTACGAGGAACAAGCCCGCTCCAACGCTGAGTTCTACAGTGAGCAAAAGGCTGCTGATGCTCGTGCTTACAAGATGAGAATTGAAGCCGAAGCAAAGTATCTTGTCGCAGCCAAGGAAGCTGAAGCCGCGCTTCTCCGTCAACAAAAAGAAGCTGCCGGTATGTCTGCAATGGCGCATGCTTATGCTGATATGGCGACTGCAATGGGTGGTCCGCAAGGTCTCATGCAATACTTGATGATCAAGGAGGGTACATTTGTCGAACTTGCCAATGCCAACGCAAGTGCAGTCCGTGGTTTGAACCCCAAGATGACAATCTGGAATACCGGTGCACAAGCCGGCGGAGATGGTCATGCTATTGAAGGTGCAGGTACTGGAACTAGCATGGGTGGTATTGATAGCATTCGTAATATGTATCAAATGCTCCCTCCTCTCATGTCTACCATCCACGAACAAACTGGTATGACTCTGCCTGAGTGGCAATTTGGCAGATTGGGAGCCCCACCAGCAGATGTAGCAAAGGTTAATGGAAAGGTTAGCAGAAATGGTCATGCAAGTGGCACTAATGATCATTAGGTTATTTTGATGGAGACTATGGATGGATTCGGGGTAATTCGCAGGCAGCGAGTTTTCTTTTCCAGGGAGTTATACTATACATAACATTACGTTGTATCATTTTCCTATCATTACCTACTATCTTTAAAGCTTTACTTTGTTTTTCTTTTTTAGGTGGTGGCTCTACGGTTCATTTTGGTGTTCCGAACGGAGATGATATGGAGTTTTACGGTTCTTTTCAAGCGATGGTTTCTTTTGCGATACCACGGCGCAGCGCGGGGATATGGTAGTTAATACAAACTAATCACAGCTAAATTGTCTTCATTCTCGATCGGTGAATACCCATATATTTTGTGATCTGCTATGCTCTTTAGTGTACGTACATTTGTTGGCATAACAGCATGAAATTGTGCCTAGTGCACGTAATCGGCTGTGTTAGTCTTAAATCACATATTTTGACTCAACAATCATATACCAAGCCTAAGTAGTCTAATCTAGCACAATTTACGTATATGATCAATAATTCGCATAAGATCTCATCATAAGGGGTAGTTGTCGTGGGTAAGAGTCCCTGGATCCAATAAATCGATGCATCATTGAGGCTCTGTATGTGTAAGCATACCGAGAAGTAATCCTGGCCTCTCTGAACTATATTTCAACCTCTTAATTCCCTCATATTCTTACGATATTCTTCCGTGACAATCGCTTCAACTTACAAAAGTCTATTCATCAAGTCTTGCCCAGAGAATCTTCACGTATCCAAGTATTGCTTCTCAACTACCCGAGAAAGATCAATTCTCACAAGATATAGATCAGACTCTCATGAATCCCAAACTTCACAGCGGCACCAAGGAAATACCTCCAAATTATCACAAGTCACTTGTTTTCCTCTGCTGCCAACCAAATTTCGCATTGAAATTTGGAATCTCATCATCGAGTCCTCTCCACCTCGCCGCTTCGCTCTAGATGGCACGCAGAGAATACATGAACATTCCCTGAAGGGACCTGTTATTTTATATATCAATATCAAAAGCTGCGAGGAGACACAGAAGATCTATAATCTCCTTCTATTGCCAATAAACATGGATCTCGATAAACACTCGTTGGCATGGAAGAAAGCTTGGCTCGATCCGAGAAAGGATTGAGGCGTGGTAACTGTAGAGCGTCTTCGCAGCTCAAGTACCTGGTTGACTTTTGACGAGATTGATAAGGAATGGAAACGTGAGGAGGTGACTAGCGGACTTGGTTTGCTGAAGAATTTGGAATTCCCATGTGCAGGAGATGGATGCCCTATCAGGGCCCCTGGAGACAGTGGATACGTAAGCGAGAATAAAGCCATACTAAGCTGTTCCATGCTTATGAGCCGTCGGTTCGAGTTTGAGAGGGTAGAACTTTTATTCTCAAAGTTGAGCGGATTGCAGAACATACTTTTGTGGGATAACGAGGAGATCACACAAGAAACTAAGATTATTTATTATAGGAGATATGGAGCTCAATATATCTGGAGATATTTCTATGGGAAGAGAGAAACGTCCAAAGACGGAAGAACGCTGAGTGTCGTGTTGCGAAACGCTCAAGGTTGCGAGTTTCGCATTTTCTATATGTCTTTCTTTTGTTGCATAAACAAATATGGAAGTACCTTTGCTTCAGAGACTACCCAGTGGGGGCAGTGGAGGGTTCCGAGTCTTCGAGAGCTTACTTGGAATTTGGGATCTAGAATGCGCTTTGCAGGTGATGCAATGTGCTAGGTTTATTTGGATACTTAACAAGATATTTGAAAATATTAGGGTATTGGATTGGGTTAGTGGCAAGAAATACTTTAACATATATCACATTCGCCCCTCATGCATGGGCCATTCTCAGAAAGTATTTGAAATTAAGTTGTTTACCAACTATCTAAGAATTCAGAACTAACGCTGGCCCAAATTCAAACTGCTTTGCTGAAACCAAGAACTATGTAGAATACACAGGAGCTATTGTCTCCGAGGAAGGGAAAAAGCAAGTAAGATATAAAAGGAAGGAGAACATATAGAAATATCAATCCATCCCCAAATCTATCCAAATATCCAAGGCTGAGAACAAACTTTCCATACGACTGCTAGTACCGCCTTCATCTTGATAGCTCAAGAACTCTTATCCTCAGGGACAGCCGCAAGTCCGTCCTTATCAACTTTGTTAGAAGCCTCCATGAACATACTAAAGATGCAATTGGTACAAGCACCGCTAGCATCGAAACTTGGAGTTGTAGAATCTCCCGCCTTCGTTCCATCACCATGTCCATAGTTGAACTCTCCACCATTCACAGAAATATGCTCTACTGATTTTCCGACCTTTAGTTGCGCAGTGCATCCTGGATCTGTGATAAGATGCTCTATGCCCTTCACACATAGATCCACCCCAAGCTTGTTTAGATCCGTTACTCCCGCGGCGGTAAGATCCATATAATCACCTTAGAATAAGGTGCTTAAATAGAATCCAACATTGGGCTTAACAACAGGTCCTCCATTGGCTTGTTAGAAACCACTCAAACTTTTAGTGAAATAACCCAAACCTGCAAGCTGTCCGCTGACAGCTGAAAGTGCCTGGCTAACTGTTGCGGTACATGCTGCTTGTTCAAGACCTCTGACGGGAGTATTTTTGAGCCAGCCGGCGACCCCAAGATAGGCCGCGGAATAACATTCTTCAATTTGCCCGAAATTGATACCGAGATCCGTAAGGATTCCGGATATTGTCGAGTGCGAAGGAATAGTTACAGTCCTTTCACCAAGTGTTGAGTTCATATTGAGCGTACCATTTGCTGTATCTTGTGCTATTGTTGAAAGCTCATCCAATTCAACCTTAACAATCAAGTTCTGAACCGCGAGGCGACATTCATGCCAGGATCCTGCTGCCGCAAGACAATCATGAAAAGGTGTGCCAGAATCCTGTCCTAGCAAAGTCATGTTGACCGAATGATGTGACCCACAATTTTGAGACCCGTTCAAAGATTTGTGGCAATGAGGGGAGGAGTCTGAACGGATGGCAATGGCGATCGCGAGAGCCGCTTGCCATACACTAGTAAGAATGACACTTGAGACTAAAAATTGTCAGTAAGAAAGATGAAAAGGAGAGGGATGCCTCAGTACTGTTAAAACTCATGGTGGAAGTCGAATGAACTGCTGGAGAGTGCAAGGTGGGATATGATTGTTGAGGGTATGATATCTCTGCTGGTGGCCGGTACAGGCTTGGAGAGATTGATGTCGAGGAGATATGAAGAACCAATTTGGAGATGACTGAGAGGTGCTGATATTAAGAGAATTCAAGAACCCGACAACTTGCCCAACAAGCACCTTATCCATCTAGTGGGGGTCGGAGACCATATATTGCCGTATATGGGGTGACAGTTAGGGGAAAAGCCCCTGGTCGTTTGAATCCATGTAGAGCCTTTTGTACGTCTACTCTGACCGCTCTTGGCATTTTCTTCGATACAGTACCTCAGCCAGTAGATGCATAATGGTTCTGAGACACTGGATACACATTGATGGAATCAGAAAGTTTATTGTGACCTCGTGGGAGTACTGGAAATATTCTCATGTATTCTCCTTTCAGCTAGAATCTTCGAATTATGTAAGAAAGTGTGAACATTATGTTTTTAGATATTAAAATTTACAAAGAAATTGCGCAATGTATTACAGTCATAAATAACCAAAGCCAACAATATATATAATGTTTCGATAGAGAATGTAACTGGAACTTTGAAGAAATGAACATATTGTGTGTAGATACTATTGCGTATGATGATGGGTGCTCAGAAACGTTCAATTATTTTTGTGATATTTCATCCATACTCATTTCTCTTGGATAACTTTATGCTTTAATCAGGCATTAAGATTTTATTTGAGGATATTATTTTGGTAGAAGAATTCCGTTACTCTATCGCTATTCTATGCTCATGAAGCCTAGCTTTGGGATTTCAACAAAAAGAAATGCCTCGCTAAAGTCAATCTTTCTTTGCTGATGAGCTTGCAAAAGAACTGTTAGGATAATTGTTGGAACGTACAAAACCTTTTTCTATCCGAGTGGAAGCTAACATGATTTTGAATTTCGTAATGGCATACTCCAGATAGTATCAATACAATGGTACTACTCCATCGTGCAAATAGAATGCCTGTACTGGCTCGTCCGGCACAATTAACCCCTCAATATTTCCCTGTTTCATCTCTACAACAACTGGGTTCTCATTTGCATGAATTTGACACATCAGGTTGGGAATTTGCGGATGAACCTCATTCATATTGAGAATTTGCCATCCAATTTCTCGTAGTCTTTGTCTATGTTCCTTGACAAATCTTCCACAAACCCGACCTTTCCATACGAGATGTAGTTCCCTGCCATTCTCTCGAGAATAAAGCTCGCGGCACTTCCCCATCACATTTGGAAGATCCATTCTCATCCAGTGATAACTTCCAAAAGGGACTTAACACAGATCTTGGTTGGGAGGTAATTCATCTGTTTGATTGAAAGCAGTCAATATGCTTATATTGATGTTTGGACCATCGCCAACACTACCAAGTAGACTGAAAACTGTCTCGAACTGTGGACTAATGTTCTCTACTAAATCTTCGATATTTGGATCGGACTCAGCATCATTAAAACCGGTGCCTTGAGGAAGATATAAAAAACGGCTGCGTGGATAAGCCGGTTCTTTGTTATTCTCGTCAGAGATAAGCAAACTTATATGACCATATTTCACCTTTTCATCGATTGTTGTGCGAGTGCCATTGGAGAGTTGCAATACTAGCTGAGGGTGACGCAAACTCATGATCAGGTTAGATAGGCATGAGCGGTTTCGAGAACCGATGACAGTAAGCCAATTTACCACCGTGCTCCATCGAAGGTCGCCGGCAACGTGGAAGATATTCTGGCCGTAATGTATTTCAGTGCCTCGCGTGAAATAAGCGGATGATATTGAAGTATCTTGGATGCTGTGGCCCTGGTATCTTGAGTTTTGTCAAGATCGTCTTGCTCAACATGCAATTGACCAACCTGATAGAACACACTTATCCTGCCATCTTGATAAGAGTCTTTCCATAGAGGCTTACCACACCAAACAAATATAGGACTTGATGCTATAAGAATAAGCTCATAAATAGCATCACGAATCTCACGCGACAACGACAAAAAGCTCGTAGGCAGAGGTTTCTCGACGCTAGAAGTATTTTGATGAGCATTGAGAGTGAGGTCCTCCATTCTGTGATGGAAAGCAGTAATAGAACATGCTTACTTTTTCTTAAAACTCGGCGAATTTCTTCATCGAAAATGTAATGCAAATTTTGTTGTGGGAAAAAGCAAAAATTAGTTTTCGGTTCAGATCAGCTGAAGCACCATAACAGTTGGCTTACATAATCAACCAACTAATGACTTCTCATATTCACTTTCATTGATCTTCGATCAGGAAGATATATCTTTTCAAGGTTGTGTGAATGAACCAGTAGATATTAGAATGCAATGCGATACCAATCAGATGCAACATGGGTTCACCGTGTACATATATTTTTGGAGTGAACGTTATCGGTTTATTAATAGTCCATCCAATGTAAGACCAAAGCAAGTGAATACACCCAGTATTTACTTCCATATTGCTATATTGGATAGCAAATCTAATCTCCCAAATAATAGAAAAGAAAACAAGCCAAGAAACAGTACAAAACCATCCATCCAATTGATGTCAAGACCAAACCAAGCTCCGAGTCCCAGTAGTTCACGCCGAATTTATCCAAGATATTTCTTACGACCAAGACAACCTGAGTTTCCACTGTATCCAGCAAATCCTCAAACACATCCCCAATCATTGCTTCATCTAGCATGCCCGCGCAAATCCCAATCTGAAATATAACTACGTTTGAGAAAATTTCCCAAAAGCTCAAACGGGCAGCTGACAGAAGTATGATCGGGCCGATGGTAAGACAGAGATCGAAGCCCATGTATTCGCGGATCCCAGGGAGACGATAGAGATTGACAAAGTCTAACACCCAGAATTTATACCAGAAAATAGAAGCGACGACTACGGCGACGACGGGGATGGTTTTGCCGAAGTTGAGGTCATCGAGAATCTGGTCGAGTTGGGTCAGAGAAAGTGGCGAGGCGACTTGAGGTTTCGAGGTCACGAAGTTGGAGAGAAATTGCTCGACTGGATCCATTAGGGCGGGCCACTTTCCGACAACCGATTTGATGTTGAAGAATCGTTTCGAAGACAGAACGTAGTTCTTGATCATTTGATAAATGGAAAAGCAATAATGCAGTTTTAATGATACTATCAAGACTGTGTGAATTTGATATTGGTCAAGTAACCTCAAAAAAATTGAGTATATAAAAGGATTCATAAACCAAATATTGGGCGAGGGCTTGAAAAGAAAAAATGTAGGCAATGAAATTCGAGAGTTAATCCAATTAGAACCATACACTAGTATATAAACTTTGAGTTACTGGCTATGTAGGTAATGGCACTCGAGAACTAACACAAACAGAAGATTATACTACGTCTTTCAGTCGTACTTCCACGTTGCTAGCAGGCTTGCTATTGGCAAGAACAAACTTTGAATCCGAAAGGAAAGCGCAAGATAGCTCCATGCATTAGGAATCTAGCCAACTTCGTAACGCTAGGGGAAGTGTCCCCAACAAACTTTGGCAAATCGAGAGTATACAACATAAAATATCCAGTGAGATATAGACAAGGACTTCCTGATCGGTATGATAACAACCATTTTACTCCAGTGTTATTTTGCATTACTACACGAACAATCTCAGAAAACGACTATGCAGATACACTCGAAGGATGTTTCCCATCTAAAAAGGATAATATTCATATTAATATTCATCTACTGCCTATTCCACGCCCGGAACATCCATAACTCCTCTACCAAAGAATTCACTAATTGTACCAAACTTATCCGAACTTCTAGCCAGCACATCCAAAAACATATCATGCCGATCTGCACTTTCATCCTGAGCACGCCTAATTGCTTTGATGGTATCATTTTCCTTCTTGCAGGTTGGGCAATCGCCTTCCACGTTCCCTTCATCATCGATCTTCAAACACCTTTGATGGAAACTATGCTTACACAAGAAGTGTACGGTTGGAAGATCCAATTGGGTACTGCAGAATGAACATCGAGTCGCATTGAAAGTTTGAGGCTTTTCGGATAATTCTGCTATTTCTTGACGTTTGGTCTTTGTATCGGTACGATAGGAGTTGATTAAGCGGCGATTGGAAGCAATCTCCTTGCGTTCACGTTCAATGGTTTGTTGAAGGTAGGTTTTCACCATGCCCATCGTTGCGACCGCGTTAGTGCTCAAAGTCTGAATGACTTGTAAAGGTGCCATCAATCCATCGGCATCAATTTTTGCTAGAACTGCATCTAACTCATCACCGGCTTCTTCTAGAACCTTTGGATCTGAAGTGAAATAGGCCAATGCAGCTGGATATAATTGGGGTTCTTCTGGGCCATATTTGCGCAAAGCTTTGATAGCGCCACGGGTGTCCTTTGCTGAGGTATAAGATCGGAAGATATCAAATCGTAATCCAGCCTGCTCACGAACGAGAGTCGTGCCATCCTTGAAGTCCGAGAGATGAGAGAGTAGAAGTACGTTAGAGATATCAATCGGTATGTCCTCGCCTTCGATAAGCTTTTTGGCTTTGCCCTCCCACTCTTCTCGATTTTGTCCTTTCTTTTCATTTGATTTATATAAGTACATCTCAAATAGAGTGGTATATAAGTCAATTTTATCACGTTCCTTAAGGCCCATTTCTTTCAAACAAGCCTCCAAGAATACAATAAATTCTTCTGGATGGTCTACGAACGAAGAGAATGCAGTCCTCGGTTGTGGTGGGTTATACGCAGGAGGCGGTTCGAGATCTTCAACTATCTGGCCATCAAGAGGTACGGGATCGACGTTACCCATAGTTGCTGGGGAAGCGACTGTGGATGTGTTCAAAAAAGGAAGAGGGAGTAGATCCCTCATATTTTGTACTGCATTAACAGCACCAGCGGCAGCATGAGCAGCATACCCATGTTGATGTACAGGACTATCAGAAATTACGATGTCTTTCGTGGGTCGGTAACTGCCTGTGTAATAATCGATGAAAAATTGCGTAGTATCCTTTGGACAATGCTCTAAAAGAACTCTCGCATATTTCATAAGAATGGGATAGGCCTGGGAAAGTCAGCATTCGTGCGGTGGAGGGATCTAAATGTGCTTACAGATTCTGGGTCTAAACGCCAAATATACTTCAAAGCTTCGGCATATCGTTTCGAATCTTCAATAAGTATATCGACTACTAGTTCATTCTCGCCATGCTTTGTTGCGAGGTATGCTGCTTGCTCATAATAACCACCTTGCCGGCACATTGTGATTGCCGTATCAAGATCAAATTTTAGATCGCCTGGTGATTTAATGAATTTTTCGAGTTTGTCAATATCTTTCAACTTGGCATAGCAGTTCAAAAGTAAAGTGGTATGGTCAGCAGTAGCCTTATGATGTTCGTGAAGCTCTTCCAAATACTCGATGAGATTATGTATGCGTTGAGTGTCAAGGTACTAAGTATGTCAATTACAGTCCAAGAAAGAAGGTCGAGGAAACGTACTTTTCGAATGACTTGCGATGGCTCTGTGCTATCGATAGCCTTCAAATATTGCTGCATAGCACCATCATAGTCACCTTTCTGGTACAGAAAATCGCCAGACTTTCGGAAAATCATGTTTTGATGCTTTGAATCCATGCCTGCTTTCTGAGCCAAGTTGATGGCGTGCACAAAGAGGTTTCTTTGATATAGAATTTCAAGTCTTTGCTGTAGCGGCTTCTCACGGTACCGATATATCTATTCTACTGTTAGTTATGATCAAATTTAGAGCCAGCGATCCCTTACCTTTCCATCTTGTGTTAATGTAAATAAATCACCCCAGATCATGAATAAATCCTTGACTTGTGAGACGAGCGACTCTGAGTGGGCAACGAATTTCAGATCCGTATCCAATAAAGTGAACGTCGAAGTGTTAAAAATATCCTCGGCATGGGAGCCGCCAAACCTTCGAGCTGTACTGGATTTTGCGACGGTAGTTGTAGCAGGCGGAGAGACAATAGCAACATAATCCCCATGCACCGCTACCAAGCTTTTCGGGCCATCATAGCCATAGCAAGAGTTCCGACCATCAACTCTATAATAGTATATAGCATCATCCCGCACAACTAAGATATCTCCATTCTTTTTATCTGCTGTCATGCATCCGACACCACATCCAGAATCCTCCACAGGTCTGGCCGGTTGACCTTGACCCCTTCCTGATATAACAAGCTTGACTAGTCGTGAAGTGGTAGCAATATATAGATTAATGAGTCGATCTTCGTCGCGGAATGCCACACCAGTTATTGGTTCTTCGGATTCGTGAACTGTTCTCTGCTTGGCTCCTCGATCGTGGATTAAATCCCCCCTTATAACGGTAACGGCGCCATTCGCAAAGCCAACCGCCAATTGGGACAAATCATCTAGTGCAGTGAAAGCTGATATCTGACGGGTGTTAGTAAGACCCTCCTGAGATATGGGCCTAGGTAATTAAACCTACAGGAAACTGCTTTCGTCCATTCTGGATACTGAGGGTAGATTGACATGTTGGAAGGCCCGTTTTCTTCACCGGTTTATCCAACGCCCAAACTTTCAACACAGGTTCGTGTGATAAGTCTTCCTAGAATCCATCAGCTTTTGGTAATAGAATTCCATATACGTCCACCTACAGCTATTGTAACCAATAAAGATGTGCCCTCCACTTGTTTCATGTGCGTTATAGAGCCAGCATCGTGTGCTTGGAATGTTCGCAGGATTTTGAATGATGAAGACAGGATTCGTACAATGCCGTCATAGCTTCCTGTGAAGAGGTTCTCAGAACCATAGCAGACGCAGCTGATCTCGTTGTTCTCGAAGAAGGATTTACTTTCATCGTCGGGTGGTTTAACTTGGCTGACCTCGAAGAAATCGAATGTTTTCCACTATCCTCATTAGTAAATTGTGCACAGAGGAAAATTTAGGCCTGCGAACCGAAGTTAAAGCCATATCAGCAACTCATCACACTCATAGCGATTTATAAGTAGAGATAGTTATTGTCGGTGTTTACACGATTAAGATCCAGATGCACACAAGGCTGCTGGGATTAAGCTCAAGAAGCTAATCTGATTGCTAGCACGCACGGACCATATTTTCCAGCAGTCCGCTCCGCGCATATCACAAACCTACAGCACTGAAAATGGATATGATTCTTAAATACAGTACTATGAAGATATGGGATCTGAGTATCTACTCCGGTGCGTTTTTGGCGCGGCAATACATATAGTACAACGCGATGCCACCTATCCTTGAAATGTCATACCATTTTCACTGGCGATTAGAACTAGCCGGCAGTTAAGACTTCATCAGGAGGTAGTTGTCACACCTCGAAGAGAGTACCGCTAACAAGATGTCTAATTCGTTCCTGTCCACGCGGACCCGTTTTCCACTTCATGTATAAAATCCATAAATGTTCCATAATTACCCAACTTGGATGAAACGATCACGTAACCCCTCCACCAAATGAGATCTTCGTTTAATCCCTTGTAACAGGGCCCTCATTCTTGAACCTCATTCGCCGTGTTTTGGTACGCGCACCCCCATTTTCCATATAAACGTCTTAGATACTACATCCAACGTCATCTGTACTGTGCCCCCATGATCTTTCAAAGCCGACGACAGGTAGATATTAATATGCTTCAATGCCCATCTTCAAGAAAGAAGATGAAGGGCCAGATGCTCCTTCATTCCCAATGCGACCTCTCGCCAAAAGAACGGGTAGTTCCGCTCGATACCAGCCGCTCGAGGAACCAGAGACTTCACCTAAATTCAGGGGTAATGGGGTAGAATCTAGAATCGAGGAATACTCGCCTGAATTAGATGGTGACAAAGATGAAGATTTGGAAGATACAACACGGTTGTTGCTATCAGAAGACCCCCTAGCTTTGGGAATCCCTGCGTCGGAGAAGAGGTTCTGGTGGCAGCGTTCAAAGTTGCGATACAATTCGGATGCTATAGCAACACAGCCATCTGTGTTCGACGATCCAAAAACTGCAGAGGAGTATGCACCCCCTGAAGAATGGGAGAACTATCATCGATTTGACCCAAATGTACGATGGACGTGGCGTGAAGAGCATGCTTTGGTACGAAAGATTGATATTCGAATCATGTTATTTGCTGCTATTGCGTTTATGGCTCTTGAGCTGGACAGAAGTAATATTTCTCAAGCATTGACGGATAATTTCTTGGAAGACCTGGGAATGACTCCAAACGGTAAACTGTTACTCTAAAAATTGTGACAGACTGAGAACTGATTTGTAAATCAAGATTATAACCTTGGGAATACCGCTTTCAAATTTGCTTTCCTATGTGCAGAGTTGCCATCTCAATTAATAGCCAAATGGATCGGGCCAGATATCTGGATCCCTACTCAGATGGTTGTATGGTCAGTGATCGGATCTGGGCAATTCTTTTTGAAGGGAAGAAAATCATTTTTAATCACTCGGGCACTTCTGGGCATGCTCCAGGGAGGATTTATCCCTGAGGTATGTTCACTACATTGAAAAACCCCAGACAACCAAATTTGACGGAAATAACCTAGATCATTCTCTATCTCTCGTATTTCTACAAGCATCACGAGCTTTCGCTTCGTCTAGGTTTCTTCTGGACTGCCTCAGCTATGGCCGACGTATGTGGAGGATTTCTTGCCTTTGGCATTCTTCATCTTCAAGGAGTCCGAGGCCAAGCAGGCTGGCGTTGGCTCTTCCTTATCGAGGGTATGCTCACTTTAATTGTCGGACTTCTCGCCGCAGTCCTCATGCCATCCTCCCCTACCTCGACTGCATCGTTTTTCCGTGGTCGAGAAGGATGGTTCACCGTTCGCGAAGAGCTAATCCTCACCAACCGAGTACTTCGTGACGACCCCTCCAAATCATCAATGCATAACCGAGAACCACTCACCCCCAAACTTCTCATCCAATCGTTCCTCGATTACGATCTTTGGCCTATGTATATTCTAGGACTCACGTTCCAAACACCTATGACTACGCCCCAGAACTATCTAACTCTAACGCTGAAAGGTATGGGTTTTGGAACATTCAATACCAATCTATTGGTCATTCCCAGTCAAATTGGTCACATCATAACGATGCTCGGTCTCACATATGCATCCGAAGTATTCTCCGAGCTTACACTCACCGCACTGATTGGACAAATCTGGGCACTCCCATTCATAATATTTATCTACGCTGTTGATATAAATTCCATAAATCGCTGGGTAGCATGGATAATACTCACTCTTCTCCTATCATACCCAAACGGTATGTAATCTTCGTTCCCAGCACACCCAGTCGTCTCATCTCATCCCATTCCATGCCATACCAAATCAGCAATCTACTAACATGCGCAACCCAGCCCATCCCCTCCAAGTAAACTGGAACTCCCGCAACTCCAACACCGTCCGCTCCCGCACCGTCTCCGCAGCCCTCTACAACATGTCCGTTCAAACATCCGGCATAATAGCCGCAAACATATACACCGATTCCGACGCGCCACGATATAAAAACGGTGCGTTATCCCATCCACACCTCTCCTTTCCGCTCCCCTCTCCCCTCCCCCTCCCCCATCCAACTAAACTCCCCCCTACTAACCCCCCACCCCATCCTCCTAGGAAATCTCCACCTCCTCCAACTCCTCCTTCTAAACATCCTCCTCTACCTCCTCACAAAACTCTACTACATGAAACGAAACGCGTATAAAGAACGCATCTGGAATTCATTTAGCGAAGATGAGAAATTGGATTATTTGGCCACGACTAAAGATGAGGGGAATAAGAGGTTGGATTTTAGGTTTGCGCATTGAGCTTTTTGTGGTTTAAGTATAACATGTTAGCTTAGGTTAGGTTGGATTGGATTGGATTGAATTAGGGTGTTAGATTATGATAGAAAGATTGTCATACTTAGAATGAAAAATGGGGTGGTAGAGATTTAGAAGTATAAGCAGTATAATTAGAGAGCAAAAAGATGATACGAGTCACAAATGGAGAATAGAGTATGAAATATGTGCCTTTTTGGAAATTTTGATTCTAAAACAAAGGCTAATGCTCGAAAATACAATTTAAAGAAGTGAGCGGCCTGACTGTTACCATAGACCATTATACGCTGAGATTCATATCGTTCCTCCATTCCCATGCCCCTATCATAGCGAAGTAAAAAAGACTCCTGTCTGTCATCGCAAAAGGAAAAGTTGGCGGTAAGTAGCAGTAATACAATTATAAGCAACCTGAATGATGTCCCGAGGTCTTAACTTGATCGCTGTCCTTACTGACAAGCCTAAATATCAGGTCGGTAGTACATTTACTAATGCGAGATTAGTATGAAGGCTTACACGAAATGGGTGGGAAACATACCAAAATTTCATCATCCATGGTTGCGTCACCGTTAGTGGTCGGTTGGGCGACCTCATTTGTAGCTTGTTCGCCAGTTGCGGCACCGGCTGCGTTTCCACTGTCCCAATAATCTGCCATCTCCTCATCGAGCTCTGCCGCAGTCTTCTTAACAGTGCGAGGAGCAGCACCCCCACGGGAACCTCTCTTTCCACCCCTCTTCGAATTTTGAGCATTGTTAGTGTTCTTAGTGATGGATGCAGACTTTGGCTGTGCCTTTGGTCCTCTAAATGTAGGGTTAGTAATCGTTTTTGATAACAGGAACATGCAGCCTTACGTGATACGATCGCCGAGCTTCTTGGTAGCAATCAAGGGAATTGCAGCAGACGACTGAGCGTCTACTAGAAGAGAAACCTTGCAGAGAGTTAGCAAAGGGTATCAAAGGTTCATGGGCTTGTTCTAAGCTTACGCTCAACATTTTGTTGTCGACCTTCACGCCCTTAAGTTTTCCAACAGCCTCATTAGCATCACCGGGTCGGTGAAAGGTAATAGTTGCTGTACCGAGACTGGCACCATTCTTTCCATATGCCATCTGGACAGATTTGGCACCTAGGCGGGCTTCGTTAAAGTAATCCTAATCATCAGAAAACACGGTTCGTTAGTAACTGAAAAAGATATGATATAAAACTCTTTCATTCGACACCGAGTCTTTGTACGCAAGGGAAGGGTATCGCAAATAAATGATCGCATCAAAATCCGCCCATGAGCAACAGCGAGCGAGCAGTAAGCGTTAGTAGCAATATTAGCACATCGAGCCGGAACCAATAATCCAAAGGATAGGTGAAGTAATCCTTATATCCTGAAGGCAACCAACAATATTGTGATGTTATGATCAATCAAATTGAGACAGTACTCCCATGCAACAGCGATTCCCCTCCAGTATCGCATCGCATATTGTGCTGCCTATGGCACAAGTTCAAGCCATTCAGATACAGATCGGATCCGCGTATGGAGCTTGTGTAAACATAGATATGTAAAGATATACTTCTAGTGAGGCGACACCGTGGTGTTGGTATGATGTCCTGTGCTATGCTGTTGCTCGGCCGCTGCGCTCGCTGAAGCCCCATCCTGCTCCAGACAACTCTCCTCAACTCAACAATTATATGCAACAGCGTGTCTCCCATAAGATTATGATATTTCGTCTGCGCCATGTTCTAGATAAGGTGCTTGCCAGGCAACCTTCAGAGTCAATGGTCTTATGCAATATTGTGACGAGCTCAAAGTCCATCCACCAATGCATCAAGCAGTGTGCGAGCAAAGGTGGGGAGAGGAGACAACATGATGGGAAATATCATTAAACAATGACAGTCTCGAATTCGAATCAACTTCGAGTAATCAAGATAAGGCGTATCAAAATATCGATAAAATCTCGTAGGTCGTCATGACCTCATCGTTAACATACCTTCATCTGTTGCTCTGTAACATCTGTGGGCTATAGAAAGTTAGCCGCTGAGGGACTGTAATAGAGGACAACACTAGTACATACCAAGTTGCTAACCATAATTCGTGATCCCAAACCTCCGCCTGGAGGACCTGTTGAGATTGCCTTCGTGGCTCCCTTTACAGGTTTTCTGTTCTTTGTAATACCTCCAACTGGCGCAGCAGTTGCAGTTCGACCTCCTGTGGCACGACCGCCACGACGGTTGTTGTTACGACCACCACGACCGCCAGTACTGCGCTGAGTGGCGAGGATTTCATCAAGAGATTGACCGAGTTTCCCAGACATTTTGATGATTTTTTAGAGTTTTCTTTGTTTTTTAAAGCTGAAGGGATCGAGACTGGTTATGGGTCGCAACGTTAGGTTCAATAAAACGAAGGATTGTAAATCGAGCAGAGATTGATCGCGCTCGAAGGTGATATAGATGGGAAAGGCTAGCTGACTCTATTATTGATGCGCTGTAATGCAGTTGTGCCTGGAGTAAGGCTTCTGGCTGTAAACGCGTTTAAAGGTGGATTGGCAATTTGAAAGTTCGCGATTATTGAGTTTCGATAAAAGTTCAAAATCGCGGCTTTAATGTTATTAATTTTAAAAAAGTTTGTAGATTGAGGAGATGTAAGAAGTATTGGAGACGACAAGATGAAATTACCGATAAAGGTTGGCCGTCAAAGATTTATTGTCGTTGAGTTGATGAGTTGAGTTGGGCGAGAGATTTGAGGATAAAGAAGGATGGAGAAGGAGAAGGGAAAGGAAGGGGAGGTACAGGAGGCTGAGTTATTAATCGAAAAAACCAAGAAGCTTCGCGACTGACTCTACGCTAAGCTATTTAAAGAACGGTTCTACGGTTAGTCATATTGGTTAGTCATATTTAGATAGAAAGTCTAAACCACTTTTGGAAGTTGCATGATTTCTACATATAAATTTGATTGAAGAATCACATAAATTAATTAATAAATGATCATCGGTACAGTAGAGTCAAAGTTGTTACTTTATGCTATTGTCTTCTACTGGGCATGCATGAATCTTCTATGGGGAAAGTAATACTTAGCTTCGTGGTAAGTGGCAATAACATTCACCACGCTCCTATGAGAGGAGATATTCTAGGAATAAATATTATGTAGTTACAAGTATACCCAACTTCCATAGTCTATCCACTTCCAGGTAATTTGAGCTGTAATAGAGTTGGTTCAGAGCAATCACCCTCCAAGATTATGTAGGAATCGTATTTTTGTATGGGAATTTTACTATGTGGCACGAACCACGACCTGCGAATCTACTACATATGCTTTTCCCTATGCCTCCAGGTATCCGCAAGATTTCCACAATATCTGACAACAGTTCTCCTCCCTAACGCCAAAAATTTCAATATATCTCAGGCCAGCATGATGCAGATGTTTATCATACACGAATTGGCCTTCCCTATTCGTTGTCTCCTTGTGTGACAAAGGTGAGGCTCAAAAATCCAGTCATATCTGCTACTCCAAATTTTGCTTCGTTCATCTAGCAACCAAGTTTGCTTTGGCATCTTGCGACGTAGAACCAGACTTTTCTGATTTGGGCTCTTCTACAGCGTTGACTTCGAGAATATGGTAGAGTACGATGAGAAGCATTGCAGCTGAACCGAGAAAGATAGCAAGGCGATAGAGATCATCGTCGGAAATCATTTTGGAAAACTGTATCGAAGAGGAATTGGATTTTGATTTGATTCGATTCGAATTGATCGAGGACGATAATGAGAGGAAGCCACGTAAGGTATTTTTCGATTGATGAATGAGCTTTGAAAATGTTAGAAAGTGACTCAATTGGTTTTGGAAAACACTTGCCAAGTGTAAGGTAACGACTTACCTAGGGTTTTGACAATTACATCAATTGATGATTCGTTTGATATGTTTATTGTTGTTACCGTTGCTGTTAATTCAAGACCAGATGTAGAGGATACGCAAGCTCCGGGGTTTATTAGTTTCGATAAGGCCAGCTTGAAGTTCTAAGGCTAATATAATAATAAATGATAGAGCCCCGACCCCCGAGAGAGCCACCACTAATAATAAATAAGAGTGAAGCTTTCACTTATGGAGTAGTTTTCCATATTGGAGCATATATATGTATGTCATCCTTATTAATCTTTTTTTCGCTAATTTAACCACTTAAAATTCACCCCACCAAATTCAAGATCAAGTCTTCATTTCGTAATGATTTTACTTTTTGACCTCTCAATTTTATTACCACCACTGACTGCCCTTTGGCATTCTTACCACCGAAAAAAGAAATTCGTCTCAGCAACGGTCATTCGTCTTTACACCGAAGTAATATAGATCAATTCGACTTAATATATTGTGAAATATCATCCCGTAATCACAATACACCTCAATACAATAGTATACAATACAACCAATAGAACTGCGATAATCAATAAATCGACATCATGCCTCCCAAAAAGAAAGACAACAATGAGCCCAAAAAGAAGGCAGTATCGGTGGCAGACAAGACCTTCGGTATGAAAAACAAGAAAGGAGCAAAGGCACAAACTCAAATTAGCAGACTGGCTCAGAGTGGTGGAGGTTCTGCTGAGGAGAAAAAGAAGAAAGCCGAGAAAGAAGCGCGAGAAAGAGAAAAGGCAGCTTCAGAAGCCCAGAAAAAGGAGGACATGGAGTTATTGAATAAGCCCGTTCAAGTTCAGAAAGTTGCATTTGGAGTCGATCCCAAAACTGTTCTCTGTATATTTTACAAGAAGGGGCATTGCGAAAAAGGAAGGAAATGTAAATTTTCTCACGATTTGAATGTCGAGCGAAAAACAAATAAGATTGATCTGGCTCAAGATCCTAGAGAGGCGGAAGCAGAGAAGCGAAAAGAAGAGACTTCCGACGATTGGGACGAAGAGAAGTTAAGATCAGTAGTACTTTCGAAGAAAGGAAATCAAAAGACAACAACAGACAAAGTATGCAAATACTTCATCGAAGCAGTGGAGGAGGGAAAATATGGTTGGTTTTGGACCTGTCCAAATGGAGGAGATAAGTGCATGTATCAACATAAGCTACCACCAGGGTACATAATACTCATTCCGCCGAATTTTCTATTTATCACTAATCGTTCTACAGATTTGTCTTAAAGACCAAAGAACAACGTGCTGCAGAGAAGGCTCTCTTGGATAAGTCACCTCTCAAGACTCTCACTTTGGAAGACTTCCTCGAGTCGGAACGGCACAAGCTTACTGGTACATTGACACCGGTCAACCCCGAAACTTTCGCAAAGTGGAAGGCTGAGCGCATGGATAAGAAAGCAGGAGAGGAGCAAGCTAGACTTGCCAAGGAAGCTACTGGTCGTGCCATGTTCGAGAAGGGTGATTGGGAAGCTAGTGGAGATGAGGATGAAGACGATGATGCTGAAGATGATTTGGTGTGGAACATGGAGAAACTACGACAAGAGACAGAAGCTGCCCGCGAGAAGAAGGAATCTGAGCGATTAGCAAATCTCTATGGTGCTGGCGCAGCTCCAACTCCTGCGGTCAATGAGCCCGCTGACAAGGAGGGGGAGGCCTCCTAAACAAATCAAGAACTCAACATCCATCATATTTTTTTGGCTTCATATTTGAATTTAGCGTTATCGGGTCAAGTGGAATTGATTCGCGGGACTTAATTGGACTGGGAATAAATGGTTCAGGACCAACCTTTGGAATTGACGAAATTGCGGAAGATGAACACAATCTACGTCGGCCAGACTACTCCGGCCAGCGATGACGAGAACCATAGCTTTGCGATAGTAATACGGGTCATGTACATCGAACTACACTCATTATATGCTCACTGGATTTGAATGGGATTTCTATCTGAATGGTACTATTTATGTCTCTGTCAATTTCTCGCTCCACAAATCCTCTACCATATAAACATGTGCATATGTTTGTTTCAGCAGCAACCTTTATCTCTCTCATCCAGATCACTAATACACGGTTTTAGCACCCAAACTTAACCAGCGATCTAGTACAACTTACGTTTCCGTCTCTGATACATGCAAAATATCCCTCGTAAGCAAACCAAATCCAACTAATGCTCCTAATGATATGGAAATGATAATATATCCTAAACTCCAATCAATACCCCTGCTTCCTAGCGGAATACGCGTGAACTCACCATTGCTATACATCCACATCATCATAACACAATAACTAACTACAAACTGCACCATATGCAATACCCCCCTCAAAATTTGCTCTAAACCCACAACTCTCCAGCCCACTCGTTTGAGTGTAGCACCCCCAAGAAGCTTTTCCTCCATCCCATCTACATCTTCGCCGCGTTGTCGAAACTGGTTCTTGACGCGGAGATATCGATCGTAGTTGCGCTGACAGCGTCGCAGTCCCTCGAGTAAGATGGGGAGCGTGAAACTTAGGATGCAGACGAGCATGAATTGGATGGTGGTGTGCACGTGGAGGGTTGAGGTGAGGTAGCATGTGTTGATTGTGGACCAGTTTAGGAGCATCTGGGTGTGTTAGATGTGCTAGGAGTGGACTTTGTGGGGATGGGGTGATCGGCATACGGAGAGTTTGCAAGAGTTGTTTAACGTGTTCATGTCCATGTTCATTGCCATTGTCATTGCCATCGTCTCATTGGTGGATAGGTTTGGTGAGCTTTTCATATCCATTCTTGATACCTGGACTGTCTGCGAGAAAAGATTATCTGAATCACAAACAAGCGAAGTGTATCAGAGCAGTTATAACACAGAACATCCATATATGTTTCTACCTCCGCCCCCTCAACATATCATCTATCAACAGCTCCCATTATATCATGCTCAAATCCGCGCAATTGTTGATTCACTACGGAAATTTCCCAATTGTATACGAAGATGACGGTGCATATTACCATATGGCAACTATTTTACGTGTGGCTGGTCAAAGTAAGATCTTCGTGCAATTCTCTCATATGCGCTCTCATGTTGAATGTGGAAGATCGGTATATAAGCAGCTCATTGTGATAACTGGGAAGGAGATTCAGGAATTGGGTTTTTTGATCTTTGACTTTGAAGTTAGACTTTGGGTTATTTATTGCCAGGGCAACAACTATAGGCATGTTTGAATAGTAAGTCTGTGAGCTGATTATAGCACCATATCCACTAGTTAGTGAATCTAACTTTCGAACTATTATTAAAGAACTGGTATATCTATCTGACCATTGAAGGTTTTCATAGAATCGAAAACATCTGAACCCCAGTCAAGAAAACCTGCTCAAACTCTCGCATCAAGTGGCGCTAAATATGCTCATATCCAATATAATCCTTGGCATCTATTCAAATATCTACTACACATGATTGGCACACAATTGGAGCAGTATGCTTAATCATTGTGCTCCAGAGAAATGTTTTCGCCTTCGAGCTTGTACTCAATGGACACTTGCATGAGCTAAATAGCTTCGGATGATTGATTCCCTCTATCTTCCCTCATACTCCAATATAGATCTCAAAAAACACGTTTTCGCACAAATCAATGATTTTCGTATTTTGGTCTGGATGAGAATCCATCGTCAATCACTGTTCTCATAGATCAAAACATCATGCCTCTAATCAATGATAAGAAATACTCCTGGTATGTACATTATCCCCACCCATATCTTTCTCAACATCCCCAGTTAATTTAGTTTCAGTGAACCCTGTATCCGAGGCCATAGAGCAACATCATGTCAACATACCGATAGAGTGCTGGTCGAGGTTCGCAAACCTGGCAGGCCAATGCAAAGTTGTGGGTACCAATTTGCGACTTGTGTTTGTGGAAGACTTCCACGTGCCTTTTCTGGAATTGAAGGTATTTATTTGGTTCTTCTTTTCTAAAACTTGGATATTTGAGATGAAAAGAAAGTTGACGATGGTTCCAAATCCAACAGATGCTCAAATAAAAACCTCCGCCACGACAACAACTGTTGCAAAGAAGAAAAGTTCAAGTGTTAAGAAAGTCAAGGCTAGATCGAGAAGAAGTAGCAGTCTACAATATCAAGAACGACTAGAGAGAACAATCGCCAGCGCGTCTTCAAGGACCTCATCTCCAATCCTAATCAATGGAGAGATGCTAGATGATGATATTATTTCCCAGAGAGAAGCCTCCGAACCGGGTACCAAAGTATCAAACAAAAACCTTTCGGGTTTCCCTCAAATCACCACCAGCTTCCACAATTCCCCTTCCTCAAAATCCTCATCACAAACGTATCCTCCTCATATCACAAATTCATCAAGTCGAATCGAAGATCTTTCTCTATTTTCACATTTTAAAAAATCGGATAATTCGAGGAATTATATTAGAACTCACTATATTATGGCTACTAGCAGGCAAGATGATAGATGGCGAGCTGTTCATTGACAGGAGGATATATGATGTTTGTTGGTTTGTTTGGTGAGTGCGGGAGGTCTGCTTCGAGTAAATCAACTTCGATTCCCGATGAACAGAGTATTGGAATTCGATGGCTCACACGATCAATTAATTACACTACATGTGCACACACTTTATACTGAGCATTCGATCATGAGTTGAGTTACACATTGTACAATATAATGTGGGGATCTCATTATCGTACACGCATTCACATCTTGAATTTCAATTACTTTCCAGCCTTTCCTTTATTTTTTGGCTTCTTAGCATTGCGTAAGTTGCGTATTGCCGTCCTCACCGATGAGCGACCCTTTTCCTTTTCTTTTTCTTTCCGTTCAAAAATTTCCACTCCCTCCTTAAACGCTTTATCCCTTTCCTTTTGAGATGTGATTGAAAGAAGCGTCTTCCCGTCTCTTTCCAGCAATTTGGCTTGTTCCTCGCTTACACCCTTTCCCACACGTATGCCTTCTTTCATCACATTCCGAAATGATCGTGAAGGCGTGGATTGGCCTTTCTTAATAGACTGCCACTGTCTTTCAGCAAATTCATCGGCCATTTTCCGGAGAACTGGATTTTTTGGCCAAATACTTTTTTTCCTCTCACCTTTATCATCCATTCCGTGAATTTTTGTAGTTTAAGAATATTGTGGGGTTTATCGCCCTTTTATTAAGTTTCTATCCCTTGCCACAAAATATACAGTGTAACATCAGATAGATGAAAGATATGGTGTCGCTATTTTTAGGGTGACTACACAAGACCTCGACGATTTGGGCGTTTTAAATTGTCACACAAGTATAGTTTTGTTTGGACACAAAGGTTGAAATTGGAAAAGGTAAAGAAGTATAGTATTTCAAGTGCCATGACCTAGGTAGCTACATAATACCATGCTCAGAATACTACCCCTCATAGAAACCACAAGTATTACTCTAACATCAATTAACCCAAGTGGGAGACGAGTGCTCTAAACTTTGCCAAACAATCGGTAGCCTAGTCTACTCCTCTCTCTGATATCTCGCCCGCAATTCATCTTCTCTATTCTTCTCTCTGCGCAATCTTCTCTGCCACCTATTCACAAACTCTTGACCCTTCTGTGAACGCTCTCTAACTCTTTGATCTCGCTCCTCACTAGCTATGACGAGCGATTCAATCTCATCAATACTTAGTTGTCGAGGATCCGGATCCATTAATTTTCTCGCGCTAATTCTATCCTCCTTTGCCTCTTTCCTATCGGCAGCCAAATCAGCTTGATCCTTTAGATGTTCCTGACGATGTCCCTCCTCCTCCTCCAACATCTCCCGCACCGTCATATGTTTGAGGTCTGGGTAGTCATGACTTTGACCAAGACGAGATGATGACGCGCTTGGTTGTTTGATGTCTCTTCCATAATTTGCGAGTCCCGACGTCGTGGATTCTCTTGCGTTGGTTGAGTACTGGTAATTCGACATGATTCATTTACCGATGGATCCGAGGTTTGATTTGAATGATCTTGAGGAATACGAATAGTAGTTGTGATAGTCTTGTCGATGATTTTGATGTTTAAGATTTGGTTCAAGTGATCTTGAGAAACATAAATAGTAGTTTTGATTGTTTTGAGTTTATTCAAAGATTTGTGTTTGTGTTGTAGATGTGGATACAAGCTGCAGGATACTTTTCGAGCTGTTATGTTAAGTTTCGGTGACGATCTGAATCACCGTTAATGATTCACCAGAGTCATATCAGGTGTGAATCGCCCGATAAGTCAGTGACTCGAGTATTGCTGTGTAGTGCTAGAATAATCACTGGGTGCTTGTAGTGAACAATGTACGTAATGCAACAGTCGACTCGCCTGGAAAACCTTTCACTGAAGGCGTATTATTCATGAATCATTTTCGAATTCTCCTATTATCTAGCTGTCGTTGAATTATTAATTATTTTGAAATTGGGCATCGGGACATTATATAAAACCACAAGGTTCGTTATGATTGGTTTAATATCTTTATTTCACAGGATCAGGTCTATGTTCGGTTCAAGATAGATGTTACAATGCTTTCATTGTGTCCCTATTGAATAAAATCCCTATGATGAAGTACTAGAAATGCAACTCACTAGCACCTAGTAAAACAATAAATTACATAATCTTCCCTTCAATCACCTCTACTTTCTCATGCCTCGTAACGGGCTTTCCATTCTGCTCTCTGTACACAACTTCATTGCGAACTTCGACCCCATTTCCTTGAGCATCAGCAACCCATACTCTCTTCACGGTTTTGGTTCTGCAACTCTTTGAACCATCCGCTTGCTTCTGCATGCCTACTCCCTGATTATCATGGTTTACGTCACGGTCTCCTGACCTGAAGCTACTGCCTTTTAGTATTTCAGTCTCCGCATCCCCTAAAAATCCATCATGGGACGTCTTTTTGACTATGTGGCCCCCCGAATCCAAACCTCCTCTGGGTTGACTGACAGGCTTAGGACCGACACCCGTTGAGTTCGTGGTTAGAACTGATTTCTTGGTGTGATAGAAGTGTATCCAACACATAACTAAAACTGACGAGTTGTGATATTGGTGAACTTGAGGAAATATCCGAGAATGATAGTTATCTGCGCAGAGAGGCTTCGTAATGGTGAATGATTGAAAAATGTGATTCGAAAGGTCGGCTTCATTGCGAGTTATTGTTGGAAGTGATAGATAGTATGATAATATCAATGATGGAGGATTGCACGGTTATGAGTATCGTGGTAGCTTAAAGCTTTGATCTTCAACAGTCTTTAAACCTTTGCGTTATGGAGATCTGAGGATCAAGTCGTTGATTAAGAATTTGAGTATTTTAAGATTGATTACTGTCGAATTATATGACAAAAGTCTCATAGACATGAACCATCCTTGGCATTGTATTTTTGGGCAGTTCGAGTCATTCCTCTTATGAGTCTCTCATTGACTCGATCTATAATCGCCGCATGGCAGTCACCAAATCACACCTATTTAACTTTTAGTTCAATTGTATAGGTTTCTTTGTGATAGCCAAAATAAATTAAAATAAATTACAATAACTTCACTCAATCATATCAAGTTGTCAAATGTGTTTGAATGCGTCATTTATATTCATACCGAAAAATTAAACTACATGAAAACCTGGGTATGACTAGAATCAGGTGACAAGTAGATGCCCCAAAACTTATATCACGTAGAAAGAAGTGAACATGACATCCAAACACAAAAGCAACTCTCTCCCTCTTATTCTCTCCTGTCCAATATATCCTCAGCCTCATCCCGATCACCAAACCCCATCTTATCATATAAACCCATGTTAAATCCAATATTATTCTCATAGCAACCAACACCGCCAATTCCCACCATTCTTCCATCCCCTTCCCTAAGTCTCTTTCCTTGGTTCTTGACACATAACAAATTCCGGTTCCTTAACATTGCGCATGGCCAGCAGAGCCCGTCTAATTCTCCCACGAAAGACTTTCACAAATTCATCATGAACATATGGCCACTCCCTAAATGCGTCCCTTGAGGCTGACTGATGACGTACCCCGGAATTGCCATGCTCAAACTTCGTTTCTTCTTTGGCAAAGTTCAACTGCAAGTTCGAACCCAATTGCAAGGTCGCTGGTTCTCGTTCCTCTGACGGCTCGATCAGAGGTTCCAACATTTGTAGACGCTCACTTTTCTCTTCATTCCGCCTCAATCTGTCCTCTAGCCAAACTCTTTCCTTTTCAAGATGTTTGGCTTTGGCACGGACGTTCTTTCTCGTGTTTTTCTCCTTATGTGTTTTGATGCAGTTAAAATTTGCAAGGCAAGGACCAAGCATAAGAGGACTATGAGGAGACATTTAGAGCCGTGATTAAAATGCGACTAATGGATGTGAATGAATTCTGAATTTCGTGAATCCAAAAACCTTTTCGTGAAGAAGTTGAGATGTATATGGCAGTTCTAATGACTTTGAGAGGTATAGTTGCAAGAGTATTGAATATGTGAACATAACAATTGTACAGAATAATCTAATCTGAAAATAGGAGAGTCTTGTACGAGGTACATGATGGGATTGGTATGTTAGTCCCAGAAAAAATATTTAAGCAAACTTAGCCGTATATGATTCACAAGAAATAAATACATCTATGTATGACTGTTGTATTGAAATGAAATACTTCTGGTACAAATGTGGTGACACCATTTTATGCTTTCTAATCGATGACTAATATCTTTGAAGTGTATTTCATTTTTATTGTCTAGCTTTTTATTAAACAATCAAAACTTTCCATTTTGTGATATTGAACAAAACTACTATGTAATCTTTTAACAGTGATACGAATAACAGAATGATTCAATTGCTCATTAATCTAATTAAAAGCAGCCCAGAGCGCACAAGTGAATGGATGATGGTGTGTAAATTGATGAATTGCTTAGTAATCAACAAAATTTGAATCTTAGTGCTCCATTATCGAAAAAGACCGCAAAGATACTGACTCATCAATCAAAGATTCATATTACTCTTTATAATTCGTCCAAGAATCCTGTTTCAAAAGCTCAATCACGAACAATTCGTATTTGTTGCACATCTCGAGATAACGATAGCCATGAGATAACTCTATTTGTGTGGCTCAGCTCAATGAAAGTGGAACCTTCGTGTCAGGTAGACGGATCACGAATGCGGGGCATGTCTAAGCCCCAGACTTTTAACGGTTCATGTTGCCGTTGACCAAAAATTAAATGTCCTGATTTTCCATCGTGAGCGTATTCGTGCCAGTGGGTAACTTTATCATTTCGCATGCTGCGACTAGGAGTTTTGGAAACTGGACACTGCGTCATACGGGTTCACGGCTCCGATCCGCTGTTTCTAAATAGCGGTCATTGGTAAGCGGATTGCAAACCACGACTATTGCCGTGCCAGTACGATCAAGACCAATGTTTTTTTGATACTGTGTAGAATGGTATTAAAATAATGCAGCATGACTTTGCGGTTCCCCAAAATTGTTGATTATTTTGGGGCCGCACGACTACAGTATCTCCCTGCCTAGAATTTTAAATTGGGGGACCGGGCACCATCAACAGCTAGCGTTATCAATCAGAAGGATGGTTTGAGTACTAGAAGTGAACAACCGGATTAGATACTTGAGATAACTCACCAGCTAAGAAGCTGACCAATAAATAAAACTTTGACACGGTGAAGCGCTGATGCAGCGATGACATGTTGGGCTGGCAGCGCTATGTAACAGATGGAGGTGATCAGTTAGTAAAGTAAATGGAGACTACAAGACAAATGCTTTGCATTTCATCGATGAGAAGGGGCCGAATTGCAAGTTAGCAATGCTGTTGGAATTTATATCTATATCAAAAATAGATTTTGATGGGTCAAGGGATAGCCGCCGGAGAGGAAGAGTCATAAGCGCTTGAATACTTGTAGTACCCAAAATCCTCGAGACCTTGCCTGAAATTTCGACGTGCAAGAACAATCTTCGAAGGAGGGATCTTTGAAGAACAAAATGGTGGAGACAATGCAGTTTCTATCTCTTAGCAAGAGAACAGGATATATGAAACTGTTCCTGAAGATCCAGCGTACATTAAGGACCTCAAGTGAGCTCGGGAAGGTGTTAAATGAAAACCATGAAGGGAGCAGAGATTGTTTCGGATATATTAAAGGCCTATTTGGGGTATTCTGGCGTCAGGGGGCTAATTTCACATTCTCTTATAGCTGAATCATTATGAAATGGATCATTATGATAGTACACAGATGAAGATCGTACAACAAGTTATGGTGCTAGAGATTTATATAGATGAATGAGGATAGAAATTGAAGCTGATTATTATGAGATAAATAAACATAATCAAAGACTAGTTTAGCCACCATAGACGACTACATCCAAGGTGGGAGCTATTAAGGAAACTAAGTTAATGATAATACGACAAGTACCTGGTTTCACGCATGGTAAACTTTCACCGGAATCACCAAAAAAGCAATGAGAAACGGGACAAGATCCGAAAGGACGACAAATAAGATTCAATTTTTCTTGCTCAGCAATTGTTTCAGGATATCCGTCTCGCCCTCCAATTTTGCAACACGAACTCTTAAGGCGTCTCTTTCACGTTCAGCCTCTTTCAATGCAGCTTCGAGACTACTCATTTGATCAACGCGTTTTTGACGATAGCGGCGTGCGGCAAGAGTGTTCAATTTACGTTTTTCGATACGGGAGGTGGTGGGAGATGTCTTTGGGGTTTGGACAGCTGGCGATGGAGGAGGTTCAGGAGATGATTGTTTTGATGAGGAATCGGATTTGTCGTTCAAAGAGGGAAGGGAATGTTCAGGAGATTGTGCTAAGAGGACAAACATTAATTTGGATATATACCAATACTAATTTAATATATGAGACTTACATTGTTGCATATGATTATTATTATTCACTAAAGATGGCTGGGTGATACTGGCAAGGGAATCAAAGTCCAATTGGCCCAGAAAGTTGTCGTTATCGATATGCGATGTACCAGTAGCAGCGAACGAGGAATCAAGTGAAGTTGGGATATGATTGTTCCATAAAAGATCAGAAGTAGCATCAGTTTGAGGAAGCCACCACTCAGTAGAATCAAGGAGGGGTGGTTTTGAATTGTCAAACGCGAAGGGGTCGATTGAATCAGTTGAAAAGATCGAATCTGCGGAATTAGAAGAGAAATCTTGCGGATTTGAGTGTACGTTTAAGCTGAAATCGTAGTCATGGAATTGTTGAAAAGAATCATGTTCCCAATTAGAACCGCTGTGGTACGAAGTATGTGATTGTTGATTTACGTCCCACGACTGTTGTTGTAGCAGTGGTGACTGGCATCGCTGTATTGTTTTTTTACGGGCCTAGATGACCCGTGGGTGTTGGTTTACAAAGTTGTTGGTTATTTGGTGTGGATCACCAAGAGGAGTTGATGAGAAAGGAAACGAAGGGAAGGGGGAAAGGAGGAGAGGGAAGTGAGGTAAGATAAGGGTGGGGATGTGCATTGATTATCTTTGAGGGTCACCGTAGAAAAGTGCCCCGAAGGTGAATAAATGTATCTTTAGTCTTCTTGGAATACTGTACTCTTGATTTTAATGTCCTTCTTCATAGGGCAGGCAAGAATTGGATGAGTCACATTTGAATAATGAACGAATAACAAAGCTGTGGCAAAAGTTGTGGAATTCGCACTGCATATATTTCTCAACTTTCAAACAGTCAAAGGTTTCAAAAGTTCCCAGTCGATTCGAGAAGTTTGCAGTCGTCAACATGTGTTTCAAATACTTGTAGTAGTGCTATATACAATCTTTCGATTGTTCAACACTGCAGATAACGAGTATGGATACTGAGTAGTTATGGTTGTAAAACATTATGATATGAAAGAGTATCTAGCGTCATAAATGGTAGGTAGGTAGGTAAGTAGGTGATGTTCATTTTTGGCTTGAAGGAATTCGTAGATATATATACTTTTCTTTCTCGACGTCTGTATAAACGATCCAAGATAGCTATAAAACAGTTGGAAGCTCTAGACAGGTGCGTGAAAGGAGTACGGATACCCAAAGAATGCTAATTTCTAATGTCAATAACATGCAACCAGTTGAAAGGACTGCGTTTCTGATGTTGTATAAAGCATTGTCTTTCGTGTCTAACGTGGTCCTTTTCCATTACCCGTAAATTGCAACAGTTATATCAATGGAGCTTACCTCCAACAATGAATCGTCCGGATTATAGGTCGAATCCTTCAATAACGATAGAACAACAGGAAGCCAGTAAACACCCATAGTTTCAACACTGCTTGATGGAGAATCACGTCTTAGACAAATCGAAAGATTGCCGCTTCCCTTTCAAAATATAATTCTGAACCCTTGACAACCTGAACAATGACTTCTCCGGAAGGACCGAAAATCTAATGATGCCAAAACTTCTTAGCAAACTCATGATATAAGACTCAACAAGCTTTAGTTTTGTGGAGATTCGAATGAAGAGAAGTCTAGCGAACTAACTGGATCCGCAGATGTTCGTCGTATTATAATAAATCAGAATCAAAATCTTTGAACACATCACTAGATGAGTTCAACTTGATAGAGATCCTCTTTGTCAAAATTGTACATATTCATTGTTGCACCTCGCATTTGCAATCCAATTAGGATCAATAAAGCTTGAAAATTGTTGGTATTATGTATATCCAGACTTGGATATATATTTTCATTGAGGTTATCATTAGCTCATGCAAAAGAGAGGCGCAAGTTTGATAATCATTCCTAGTAAAGATTCGGTGTTACCTTGGTTGTTAATTAATTCTTCCAAAAAGCTAGAAGTATCACTCACGCCTCTATAGGAAATGCATTTGATATGTACTACCTGCATAAATGACATGTAAGTATATGGATACCGAGCATAGTATTGTTCGAATAGAAGGAGGACCATGAACCTATTCCCAGCTAATTATACGTAATCAGAAAATCCTAAACCTCGGTAAAAATACGGCCAATCATTTAGCCACCTGTACGTAAAAAAAAGATCTTGTGTTACTTCGTAATCTGACCAAACAAATCTTTAGAAGTTTGGATGAAACCTGGAAATAAGATGAGGCGTCATTATGAAATCTGTGCTCCGAATGTACGATAGAGGATCTCGGATAGGTACCGTACAAACCTTACTGGATGAAGTACGCGAGCACGTTGAGGGTATTTAGGATTCGGAGATGGAACCAAACGAAATCCTCAACGAGATGCAATTCATATCAATAATGGAAGGTAAGCTCATGGGTCAAATACAATCATGGTAACTTTTCCGAAGTCCGACAAGAAATACCAATCTTGAAGTGTCGAATGCATAGCTAGATCAGATGCTTGGAATTCGATTCTTGAACATAAATATAAGCACCTTAACTTCAACCCCTTCATTCGTAAGGGAAGCATTCCACCAAAATCAAGGATTATTTTTCCCGCATGATCACATTCATTAATTCGTTATTAGACGAATTGAAACAGTTAGTAGTATTCACTATCCGTATGGATTCACGAATCGCCATTGCCAAAGATATACGAATGTAGATATCTTGTACAGTGGGTCCAACAAGAAGGAAGAAGTTCATAGCTTTCATCCACTTTACAACGTACCAAATTCAAAATCCTTTCAAGCCCTGATATTGTTCCTGAGCTACAAAAGCCTTTGCCATTCAGCTGTCAAGGTGTCAGCCTCCATTCATTACACATGTTGATTCAAAATTACAATCTTTAAAAATCAATAACTGTCTTCAAATCTCAATCATTTCTGTGCCAAATTCTCCGATCATCGCCATTCTCCAATTCCTCTCTCTTTTTTCAACCAATGGCCTACTACCATGGCCTCCTCTTCATCGTCATTTCTTTCATTTGGCTCGCAACTCGAGTGTCAAAATATATCTCCGTGAGACGGTTTAAAAAGTTGCACGGCTGCAAACCACCACACTTAGTACCTCAAAGAGAACGTATCATCGGTTGGGATGTATACGAATTCCAGAAGGCTATTGTAAAGGAGAAAAGGCGATTAAGTTCTGCATACATACGTTACAAAGAAAATGGCAATACTTTTGTATTGAGCATGTTAGGATTCGATTTTTACAATACAATAGAGCCGGAAAACATCAAAACTGTACTTGCAATCAAGTTCAAAGATTTCAACTTGAGTACAAGAGCTGTTGCTTTCGAACCTCTACTTGGTCACGGGATCTTCACTACAGGTTTGTCATGTGATAGTCAAATTTCCTGTTCTAAAGTTAATTGTTGCGAATAGATGGAGCACAGTGGGAGCATTCAAGAGTATGATATATATCAGTCCCGTGAAGTAGTGGTGCTAATTTCATCGCAGACTCTGGTCCGACCAAACTTCACCAGATCCCAAGTGTCTGATCTTTACATTTTCGAAAAACATGTCCAGATCCTTTTGTCGCAAATCCCTCGAGATGGTTCGACAATCGATCTGCAAGCTCTTTTCTTTAAGCTGACACTTGATTCGGCCACCGAATTTCTATTTGGAGAGTCCGTTCATTCTCTCACAAGCATTGAAGGGTCGGAACAACAGCGATTTGGCACAGCTTTTGACCAAGCTCAGAAGAAACTTGAAAGAAGGTTCAATTCGGGTAAATTGGCCAGGTTCATTCGTGATGCTGAATTCGACCAAGCTTGTAAGACAGTGCACGAATTTGTCGACAAAATTGTCTACGATGCATTAAACAAAATCGATACCAAAGATGCTGAGAAGGCTGTCGATGGTGATGGTCAACCCGACCGATATATCTTCTTGACTGAAATGGCAAAATCGACTCAAAATCCCAAACAACTTCGCGACGAGCTACTCAATATATTACTTGCTGGACGAGATACCACTGCCAGTTTACTCAGCAATACATTCCATGTTCTCGCTCGACGACCTGATATTTGGAAGAAGTTGCAAGCAGAAATAGCAGAGTTACATGGCGAGACGCCGGATTATGAAACACTCAAAGGCTTAAAGTATATGAGATATGTTTTGAATGAATGTGAGTCTTACATTTTTTCCCCATGGCATTGGTAATCAAAACAAACTAACTCTACGCCAGCCCTTCGACTCTACCCCGTCGTTCCAACCAACGCAAGATTCGCGTCTCGCGACACCGTTCTCCCTGTTGGTGGTGGACCCGATGGTCAATCACCCATCTATATTCCCAAAGGATCAGCAGTAGTCTGGTCAACCTACACCATGCATCGAAGACAAGATATATACGGAGCCGATGCTGATGAATTTAAACCCGAGCGATGGGAGCCCGAAGCCGGATTACGTCCCGGCTGGGGATATCTACCTTTTAATGGTGGGCCGAGGATATGTGTGGGACAACAATTTGCGCTTACGGAAGCTAGTTATACTATTGTGAGACTTTTACAGGAGTTTGAGGGGATAGTGGATAGAGATGGTTCGGATTGGGTGGAGCAGTTTGCTTTGACTATTTGTAGTGCGAAGGGAGTTATGGTGGGGATGATTCCTAGATAGATGGCGGTGGGTGGCTATGGCGTTTGGAATGATGAAACTGGATAGTTGTACCTTACTTCTATATATTATAAATAAGGGAATGGCATTTTGCTAAAGCTCAGGAGCGGTGGTAATCACGAAGTAAACGTTAATAAACACAAGGACATCAACAAAACGATTGAAATCAATTCCATAAAATTCGCAAGGGATTAACTATAAAAGCTACCATAGGAGTTTCTATTCGCAACCCGGGTGTATTGAGAGACGGGACACATCAACGCGCCTAATGGAATCAATAAAGATGGGAGACATGTCCACTTGTTTGAATTCCCAGATTATAATGGCACTCAATTCATTATTCACGCCCTAGTATCAACCACAAACTCATATCTTATCGCCGACAACAAATACTCGCCTCAAATCTTCAACAACAACATCTCATATATACCCATCAACAACAAACGTCCAAATAAAGGCAAGCCAACCCTCGTCAAATCCCAATATTCCACTGTTGCAACTCTAGATCCAACTCACCACTTCAACCCAACAATCAAGATCCTACATACTATCAACAACTTCGGGAAAATGATCTAGATACGGCGTGTTGGTGCCATCGCAGTATGGTTTCTCGTAAAGTGGAAGTTCCCATTTAAGAGAAATATAGAAATTTTAAAGAAGAAATGGGGATAGAGGAAGTGTGAATTGGGAAAGGAGGGCTTTAAATATCATGGGGAGGGCTGGATTTTATATTAGGCGGTGAATATTAAGGGGTTTCTTCACTTATTATATGCATGACTAGCTCAATGAGAGGTCAGGGAATCTTAGGAAAGGTGAGAAATGTATAAATAGATTCAAATTTCTATTGATGAGAGGGTTTTTTACTAACAATAAGTAAGAGAGTGGCAATACAGTGATGAATCATGATACGTCTTCTTTTTTAGAGGAGCAATTTCTGTAGAGATGAAGATTTTTAACACGTAGAGTACGAGTCTTATCATCGTTTCGGATGGGTTGAATATCGGGTTTGCTATGAATAGAGAACTTGAGAAGTGACGGTGATTACAAATACTATATACTAACAACATCCAAGATTACAACCTCTATTAACTACGTTAATTTTGTTTCAGGAAATTATCCTAGCTCCTCTTCGAATCGCTCTATGTACCTACGCCTCTTGTTCAATTCATCTAGTAGTAAAAGTTGCAGTCTATAGGTCCGGAGGTCATTTTCAGCCCCTTTCTTAAGAAGTAGCCACCGCATTAGCTGATTATAGGATCTGGTGTTCCTTTTTTCGAAGACTGTCTGATGACTTTCCAGTTAATATTTCGACAACAGCATTTGCACGACTTTTTAATCGCTTTCATTCTATGACGCACAAGAAGAATTCCCATCAAGTGTGCCTATATCTACCTTTCGTTTCTTGACCAACAACTTCATCACTTCTTTTCTATATTTCGTGTTGAATGCAACGACTGTCAGCACGGCTTTTGTAATTGACAAACTCCCTCCTCTTATTTAACAGTAGCATTACCACTTCATTACCAAAATTGCCTAAGATTGCGGTTTTCGCCTCTTTCGTTATGATTGCGTCTGCTCCTAGTTTGTCAAGTAATGATATCATTGCTTCCTTTGCCTTGCCGTCAGCATCCAGCATCACTGCATATATTATATTCTCAATAATCATCACCCCATCTTTTCGCTCCGTAAATAGCTTCATTTCTAATTCGGTATCAGACTGCGCTGCCATTGCGTCTACCACATTGTTTCTGAGTAATATTTTCTCATCGAACGTTTTAAGTGATACACTCAACAGTTCTTTCCCAAATGTTGCGTTCAATATTGCGGCCATTATTACATCTTCTGGAATTATCACGTTCTCCACTCATTTCTCGAGCAGCATTGTAAGCATTTCCTTCCCATTCTTCTCATTCTGAGTACAATGCAGGTTTCCCTGGCGACTGAATCTTGCGATGCGTCTCAGCAGTTAAGAGTTTATCGGCAGTTTTGCCAGTGATTGAGTTTCATTTGTCTTTATATAGCAGCTGTAATGGCAGTGTGGCTTTGCTTACTGTTTCTTTACAAATTCATCACGGATTGGGTTTATGCCATCGGTGAGCATTGGAGAACGCGAGGTTGTTCTAGATTTTGATCCATGAGGTAAAATATTTGAGCATTCAGCAAGGTTAGGGAGGCGAAATGACCGTCGATTCAAGTTTTACCGTCAATTCATGTCTGTCATTTTGAGTTTTTTGTCTGCCGATATGTTTAAGTAAATCCTAGATCATAACATAAATCTTTTCAATTTTCAAAATTTTCAAAATACCTCAAATGTCTTCAGAACTGCCTTTTCAATTCAAAAAATTATTCTATGCATATGATGTGATATTAGGTCGCAGTCAGTTCAAGACTTCAAGTTACCGTCTATTCAATCTGGTCAGTGACAAAATCCACGTGCATACCGTCTGCCAGATCGAGGTATCCAAAGTTTTAAAATGATCTCACACGCAGCTTATAAGTTGATGAATTATATACTAGTAAACCATTAGTCGAATTTGCTACATCATTTGATAATAGCCAGTCACATGTATACTACCAGTCAGTAATGGAAGACCTTCCAAGCTTTTTGTCTTTTCGTGAAATGGGAACCTCGACTAGATTATTTATATCACGAACTTAGTTCAACTTTTGCTTCTAATCTCAGCCAGGTATCACCGGAGGTTTCACAGACAACCCATGCGTTTGAAACCATGTGTTGTATTTACCACGGCCAATTAAAGTTATGCTTTGGAGTAGGATAAAACCCACATCTTGCCGTGAGATCTAAGTGAGATCGTGACAACTTGAGATAATTTTGACAACAATAAATGATAATGACAGTGAGTATGGAACTAGATTATGGCAACAAGTTCTAATAAATCTCTCGGCGCAACGACTGCATCTGGGTTATAAGATTTGGAAACGCGCATCGTTGTCAAGAATACTCTCGTGCGATTGTTATGCTTCTTTCTTCGCTTTTTCTGTTGATAAAGAAAAAGGATAGATCCTCAACTGAAGAAGCATATTTATAGTTCATTGACAGATCTCAGATATGTTCAGTGATAAGCAAACACCCAAAATAGTCTTTTGCGAGATGAGTGAATACTATGCGATTTTCTTCCCAGCAAAGGTTATTCACAAGTTCACAAGTTTCCAGGATCTAATGAATCCCCACTACCAAGGTAGCTTGCCAAATGAACGAGCATAATAAATTATAGTAGACAACCTTAGAAACTAGGTTTCAATGCCCAACCACTAAATGTGTTATTCTATTAAAAAGTCCTGAAGAGACTATGTATTAGTATATTGAGTGCGATTTAATTCCACCAGGCATCGATAGACGAATGAAATTCAAGTTCTTAAGTGGGAAATCGGTCAAACAATGCGCATGGAAAATTAAGCATCAGTCGAGATTTTAAGAGGTTGATAAGTCGAAACTATAGGAAAGGTAAACACCAACTTCAATCTACATTACAAAACTTTGACAATATAAGATTGTTGATAACAATAATTAGGCGAGTAAGGACACTGACCATGTCAATGCAGACAACAACCTAAACTTCCAATTTTGACGACAAAGATTTCGTTATTGAGCAAATGATGAGTTGCTTTTATTTCACCCGTCCAATATCAAGCTTCAATACCCCAGCGACTATATACTCATATAAAATCCAAAGGTGTAATACCACAGCTAATCCTGCTACTCTTCTTCATCATTTTGAATTTCGTCATGGACTCGCAGACTAGTAGATAGAATTTCTTGCTAAGATATTTATATCGTCCACCCTAAAAAACCTATTCCAGCGCGGGATGATGAACAAACAGAAAGTGGACAACAATATACTGTAATGAGTATTAGATACCAGATAGACAAATATCCACACTAGTAGATCAACTCCTTACGGATAATTCGCCTCGTGATCTTCGTTTAGCCTGAGACTAGCTGATAGACGAAGTAAATTAGTAAGCTATCAGTACCGACTCGGAGTTACCGAAACTAATACTATAAATACCATCAAAAGGATCTTTATGCAATATTTTGTATCCATGGATATGACTACAAGATAACACGAAATATCATGGAGATTTTGATAGGTAGTTAAGAGTATATGGGATTTGGATTTGTGATTGGAGGGGATTGGAAAGACATATTGTACACGATTTTATTTCGGGGGGTTTAATACTAGTATAATAATATTTAGTACTCCACCTCTATGACAACAACAATAATATCAAGTATACAATAACAATAACAATAACAATAACAATCATAATCAGCATATCTTGAAATATTGTCTACAATCGTCACGGTCATTAATAATCCTAGTTATAACCATGAGATTACCTACCAAAATATAACCCTTCCTGCCAGTGAGTCCTGCATTTTCGAATTACCAAGCAAGTACATATACAACTATAATGCTCATTCTAACTCGCATCATAAGTCTAATTCAAATAGATTCGTTAGAGACCCATGAATATCAAACGGTTCAATACGAAGAGCAACTTATATACGCTTAGATCTCCTTACGCATCGCTCCTTTCCCAACCCCACTACCATCTAACCCACTAACCAACTAGCCGAGCAAATAATATTCTTACTACTCAATCCTGAGTCCAAGGGCATGCAGATGAGAAATAGCTGGCTAGATATAAACCCCCATCTTCAATTCCCGAGAATCTACTTCAAGTTCTTTACGATATTCAATTTGACAAGAAGTCAACGACCATCAGTATGATACCTGTGAATATACTATGTGACTTTTTGTTTTCATTACAAGGAGGACATTCGCAAGCCGGTTGAACGTAAAGAAAATACCGTTCAAGTTAAAATTAAAATTCTATATGATAATCGTGAAGGGTGAGAATGACAATATGGATGGATGGATATATTGTCATTTTTTCAACCAATCTTCATTATATCATATAATCCAAACACACTAGCACTAGCCTGAGAGCAAAAACGTCAGTACATTAATACTAGTATGAATTTATATATTTATATATTTATATCATTCCCTTCTCTCTCCGAATCATTATTTTCAATTACCAATCCCAGCAAATCCGCGTCGAAACACCGTGACATTTAAAGAGGTTTCTTGTGAAATCTAGCTTCATTATAAAAAGGTCGGTCTAGATTGAATGGGGGGGGGGTTTATATATATATATATTACTCTCAAATCCCTAATCCGCATTTCTGGGCTATGACTAATCTATCTCTATCTCTATCCATTAGCACACTACTATCATCATCACCATCATCATCACCGCCCAAACCGCAACCCATATACCCAATCCCAGAAAAACAGAGATAGTGAATAATAACCCGATATATAGATGCTTTCAGCATCTATAAAACCCATAACTCTCAGGCTTACTCTTTTGATCTATCACAATACTTCACCTAGTACACGAACTTCCCCGTGGGGATTTTTTTCATGTCCTATTAGTAAAGATGGTCTGGCAATGGGAAAATTGGATAGATGGTATATAGTATATAGTACTAGTATATATCTTTATTATATACCTTTAATATATATAAATTATATAATTCATATATCATCACATCTACTAATATCCCAACCATCATGATCCAATGCAATCCAATCCAATGCATCATGATCTAAACACATATCAAACCCAAACCCAAACTCAAACATAAACTCGAATCATTTATGAGTTAGATAAAATACCAATACCAATACTAACAATAATAATAGTACTCGAGTAGTAACATTCACATCCACAACACCAATAAAACCAACCAATCAATTACTTACTACATTGAAAAACCAATCGTAGTGAATGAAAATATGATACTAGTAGAAGATTGAAGAAATAACATCTCAAATCTCATAACACAACATAACATAATCACCATCATCATCATCATCATCATCATCATTCCCTAGCACGAAAGAATATCTTACTAGTAATATCACATTATTCATTAACCCCCCCCCCCCCCCCTTCCTTCAATCAGATCAACATCACTCATGCCCTAAAACTAAAAGTCTAAATACCAAATCAATCAACTTGAAGCATCATGTCCACCCCGATCTATGAATCTATCTATGTATAAAACAACATCCCTCAATCCACTCACACCAAAAATGGCCACCAAAAATGATCCTCCCAAAATGATCCTCCCAAAATCCTTCTCAATATGATAAGATCAAAAAAGTCCAAAAAGAATCTCCAGCCCGAAGCATACAAGAAGATACCCCCACCATCATCTTAAAACCCACAAAAAATGTCCAAATCGAAGCTTTTGATTGTCGAAAAAAGAAGGAAGAAGCTCGTCATGATATAGAATTTCCCCACAAGCTGACGTCCTGAGTATAGTATGATATTGGGGCCAGCCATATCATATTATCCACGTAACAATACAACTTCAAACCGTACTTTCTCAAATTATGTGCAACAAGGAAAGAGCAGGTATGGTATGGCAAGATTGGGGGAAATGTAGCATATGCCCATTGGGCAGTGAAAGAAGAAAGAATGAAGATGGGAAGGAAAGGAAGAAATTTCCCAAACAGAAAATATCTAAAAGAGAATCAACCCCAATCCAAACATCATCATAAGCGCTACCACACTCCCCCCTTCAAATCTACTTGCACCACTCTTCTTACTACTAGTAGCCGAAGCAGCAGCACTAGTACCGGAAGCTGTTGAGGAAGAAGAAGTCGTAGTAGCATTCGTACCGGTCGTTTCACCCGATGGGGTATTACTCTGATCATTCGAAAGCGGCTTAATAGCAAGGTCAGAAATAGCAATGTTGTTGACATCTGTTACTTTCTGTGTAACCTTTGTGCTTGAAACCGTGACGATTTTCCCATTATTTGGGTTGGAGATACCATTTTTGATGAGGTCTTCTGCGCCGGCTGGGACGTCAGGGATGGTGAAGTTACTTGCGAATTTAGAGCTGCTGATTAGGGAGGATGAACAGCTTGGGGCTTTGACGGTAGTATTTTTTGCTTTTACCCCTTCGATTAATGTAACGTTTAGTTTGTTGAATTGGTTTTGAAGAGTGTTGTAATCGGCGAGGAGTTGGGCTGATCCATCATCATTGACTGTTACTAAACCGTAGTTGGAAGTTTCTTGAGAATATTCGTAAACCATTCCTCCGGAAAGAACTGCGGTCATTTCTGAACCGTAGAGAGCCTGAACTTCAGTGAAGACACGAGGGGCTGGGACGTTGCAACCATATTCGGAGAAGAAAACTGGAACAGTGGTGTTGCTGAAATCCTCAACAAGAACATCGTATCCGGAAGTCTTGTATGAGGAATCACCACACCATGAGTAACTGTTAAGAGCAAAAACATCGACTCTTGATGGATCAGTGTCATCATCTGTGGTAGTACATTGAAGATAATTCCATGTATCAAGAAGAATATCGCGAACATCAGCGGCACTGTAACCAACTGGAATTTTTCTTTCCGAGTTGTTTGCGATATAGTTTTTGAGATCACGAGTAACAGCCTAGTGGGGTTAGATTGAGATATAGACAAAGGGGTTGGAATATCATACCCTCATGTATGGAGGAACAGTTGAACCAGTAGCATCATCATTGATAACCTCATTTCCAGCAAAGAATAACAAAGTATTTGGATAATTCTTGAACGCCTCCACCACAGCAAATGTTCTGCTCAAGTATGATGCAGTATAACTACCGGCCGGGGCACTTCGATCGATACTTTCACCGGAAAATGGAGAGTTGACATCAATCAACATGTAAATACCGACCTCATTAAAGATACTGGCACATTCATCATGATTAAGATTTCCATCCACATTGTAAACACGAATAGCATTAACACCCAATTGTTGCATCAGCGCCGCATCTCTCAAGCAGACACTTCCATCACTTAGAGGATCAACACCACTGCTGGGATCATATCCTGACGATCCACCTGGTTGGTATGCGACACCCACAAGTTGAAATCGATCACCGGTGACAGAATTAACTAAGTCGGAACCTTGTATTTCGATCGTTTGAACGGCGAGTGTAACGGTTGCGCAAAGCGCAAGAACGGTTGATGGGATCTGAAGGTTACGCGCATTAGTATATGTGCTGTGGGTATTTTACACAACAGAAGAGTACAAGTTGATCATTAATGAGATTGTGTCTCTGAAAAATGTAAATCACAAAGCCATTGATCTGCAAGCGCATTTTCTTGCATTGAATCTTCGAGCGCAAGGGAGGTTGAGAATCAAACAACATACCAAAGAAGTAAACATGATTGTTTATTTACTTATTTTCCTCAACCCAATTTTTTTGAAGTATCAAACGAATATGTTTCTCCACAGATAGAAAAATTGAAAAGAACGAAAGAAAATGGGAATACGCAAAAGAAGAAGAAGGAGAAGAAGTAGCAGGGTAAGTAAGAAGTTATCAGCAAAATGGAGTATGAAGTTCGAGAGAAGAAACGAAAACAATTATTATTTCGAATCCTTATTATTATTATGTCAGGAAAATGAGACCTTATCAAACGAGAGTGAAGGTTTGAGATTTCTTTACAAACAAGATGAAGCAAAGTAATGATAAGTAACGTTGTATGAAATCAATTAATTAATCAATTTATCCCCTGAAGGTTTTGATGTTATATTTCGAAGGATGAGGAAGAGAGGAAGAAAGGAAGAGAGGAAGAAAGGAAGAGGGTAAGAAGAAGAGGAGGAGGAGTACCGTAAGTGAGAGAATGATGAGATAGAGTAGCATTGACACCAAAAAAAAAATAAAGAAAAGGTTCACGATACTGATAATTGGTACACTCCACCACTTCACTCCACTCCACTTCACTTCACTTCACCCCACTCCCATTCCTCAAATAACCTGGTATAAAGTCAATTAATTCAATCAATTAATTCAATCAATTAATTCCCCTCCTTCAACTAACCAACCAACCAACCAACCAACCAAAAGATCCATCAAAAAGATCCATCAAAAAGATCCATCCAATCCTAAATACATTACTAATCACAATAAACCTTGCTAGATTAATCAAAATAGGAATTAATTTTTATATACTCCATACTAACATGGGAAACTAAACTATGATAAGTAAAGTTGAAATTAAATTTTAAGATGAATAATATCATAATCCCATATGATAGGTTTGAGATGAGTAAATTTCAGATGAAGAATAGTTAGTTCTACTGTTGTTTCATATTAAAGTAATGAAAAATTACATCACCATGCTTCAATCTGAATCCTAATCTTCAGACATCAGACATCAGACATCAGACATTTCAGATACTAAGGATTTGGGAGGATTGATTGATGAGGCGCCGGGACGAGAAAGTCAAGCCTCAGAGCCTCAAAGGATCGAACTGAAAGAGTGCTCAAGCCTCACTGTTGATTGTGCTCGGTCCTTTAAATGATCCGGTATGCTCCCGTTCTTTGATATCAAGGATGCCGATAACCGCTGATTAGACGCTCTTACGTTGGTGTTGTATTACACATTGGCCATGCCATGGGATGGCAACGAGATTACGGCCGTACATGTATTCTAACGATATGTCATATTTCCATCAACGATATTGACAAATGTCGGCGATAAATCAAATCAAATCAATAATAAATAATCATTAGGAGAGTTTAAAATCAATAGCCCAGTAATGAGTTTGTGAATTATCAATTACAAAAATACCTACCTACTAGTACTATGTATTTATTTATTTATTTATTTCTTACGGCCCGATCCTTAATTTAACCCAAATAAGCCCGCTTACACCAAGAGTATTGTCGTCATTATATCTTGATCGATCGCGATGCATGCATGTATGCTAGAAATTATATAAAGATGCAAGATAGATACAACGAACCAGAAATCCCATATAAAACACAACAGACACCGTGACATTACCTCCATCTACAACGTCACAAATCCCACTTATTTTATCTCATCCTCAGACCCTTGGAGTTGAACTGAATAATAACTTAGAATGTTATAATATAGGAAAATTACTAATGTTTTAGTACGAAAATAGCTTATTTTTTAACCAAAACAAATTCAACACTATAAAGGTTTAAAGCACTTTAAGCGTTTTTTTAATAAAAATTGATTTTGTTTAATAAAAGCATTTCAATTTTATATTTTTATCTTTTAATTATAACTTATTTAAAAAAGAATTATATCATTTAAAAACTTTTATTTATTAATATTTATATAATTAATGTTAAATATTTAAATTATATAATTGATTTAAAATTTTATTTTTAAAAATTTTATATAAATAAAATTTGTTTTAAATTTTAATTTATTTAATTTTTTTATCTTCAATATTTACATATTAATAATAATTTTAAACTTAATCGAATTATTATCTCAAATTGAATATTTTGCAGATTTATAAATTGCATTAACAGCATTATTATTATATTGAAAAGTAATCAAAATGATTAAATTTGAAATTGAATTTTAAAATAAAATGCTTTAAATTTAAAATATTTCTTCAAATCATTATTAATATCTATTCTTTTAAAAATCAATAATTACAACTCTTTTTAAAGAATTTTTTTATATAACAAAAATTAAATCAATTAAAAGATTTTTAATATATTATTAGATTTATTTAAAAGAATTATAATTATTGATTTTTAAAAAAATAAATATTAATAATAATTCAAAAATATTTATATTTAAAAATATACATTTTTTTTTTAAATATATAATTATATCTCAATATCTTAAACTATAATAATATAATATATATAATTATAATTAAAAAATCCATTTTTATTTATATAATCAGCTTTAATAAATAATAATTATTAATTAATTTATTATTATTATTTAAAAAGTTAATAATACATTGATTTATTTATATTTATACTAAAACTAGAACTATATACTTTTAAACCTTTCAATGCATCTCAAGTAAAAAATTAAAGATTATTATTAGTCAAAAAAATTTTATGTGAGGCAATATATCGAAGGGTCTGAGGATGAGATAACACTTATTGATCTTGTTGATCAGGCATTAATAACTCACCGGCACCATAAGATTCTGCAAATACTAATCTCGAGTTGCAATTGCCTAGCCCTAACAAATCCACTACGCGTACCACTACGCGTACCACTACGCGTACCACTAAGCGCAAGACGAGAGCTATATCGATCACGATCGCTAGCTTGCACGGTGCGCTTTATAGCATGGCTGAGGTCTGTTTTGTTAGTAAGCATTTACTCATACTACTCATATATTTACCGTACATATATATATATATATATATATATATACATAGCATAGCATAGCAGCAATCTTGATGACCGGCTGAATTCCATATGTTCTTGCATTTCAACATATATATACTTGCATTTCAACAAACATATATATATATATACTCATACTTACATACCAAAATCGCCCGGACATTTCCACACAAAAGCTCCAACCATGGATCTAGAGAAACTTGTACCGTACCGCCATTGGCTACGGCACGGGCAGACCGGTTTGGGTCGGGCTTCCATCGCGATATATTTATTAGCATAGCTAGTGATGCTTAGAGGACGGGAGAGATATGTTACTTACTTCTTACTTCTGGGTGGCCATCTTATCCATGTTATCCATCGTACCTCACAAGAAATAATATTCCCCGCCACCCCGGCAACAAAACCAGAACCAGAACTATAGGATCATTCACGATGGATGGGATGGGATGAGAGGAGAGGAGGAGGATTGATTATATCCTGATTTCGCAGTTTAGAAAAAGAAGAAGAAGAAGAAAAAGAAGGAGGAGGAGGGGACTTTACGATAGGAGAATAAAGATCATAGGAGGTAAAGAGAGGAATCGGGGAGTAAAAGGAAAAGACTTCGATATTTTCCCTCGACTCAACTACATGATATTGAGAGGGACTGAGAAATACAGATACCGTGGAATAGCAAGGTAGATGAACAGAGAACTAATATGCTCTGTGATTTCCCGCGCGAAACCAGTCATTTGATATATATGGAGAGATTTACCGAGCGGATATATAATCCACGTATCCCGGCCATCCGCTTCCAGGAAACTTATAAATCGGCGCTGTGAAGCGCAGGATCTAGAATATGGGGGGGAGGGGGGTATGTATGGGAGAGGCGTGTGTAGATAGTTAGAGCCAGAGGGGCGTGGGGGATATATATGTGGGGATGGCTCGTTGATTGATGATATGTTTATTTGTTGGAGGTTGTGGGTATATATATCATACATTAGGTCTCCCTAGTAGTTGTATTTTGTATGTACTAATATGGACATGTATACGAGGAACTTCTCTCCCGCCTTTATGGGAAGATTACTTCGACTTTTGGAGGTTGAGGGTGCTTTTTCGGTTTTCTCTTATGATTCATTCCCCTTTGTCAAATTGGTATGATTCGGAATTCGAGATGGTATGAGCCGCATGATCGGTAGTGAAAAACAAGGACTCCTTCCTTCATCAAGATCTATATCTATGCAAATAACTCAAATACACCCTTTCAGCTCAATCTAATTTCTTATAAAAACTAATTATTACTGCTAGAAGAATGAAGATCGCATGGACCAATTTCACATTACCGGCGTTGCAAAGGCAAGGATGAAAAGTATGATTATCTGCGACGCTGAACGAAAAAAAAAAAAAAAAAAAAAAAAAAAAAAAAAAAAACAAGCTTCACCAGATCGAAGAAAACACATGAGAAACCCAACTCAAGCAATTGGTTAAGCGATCGGATAGAGTGAGAAGAGAATTTTGCAGAAAATACTATTTTGTGACGCTACTTACGAAAGCTATGTTTACACCCATAGTCCTGTCCTATACGTATGAAATCCACCACCGGGCGATTTTCCAATCCATGGTCCATCAATGAATGAATGGCCTTGCTCTTCTTATAATCTCGGTTGATCGAGTCGTCGATTATACCTTCCTTGTTGCAACTTATTATGCATCGAACGATCATATCATTCAGCCGGATATCAACGGGCTAAGGTCTTTAATGGTATACTAGTTGCAGCGTGAATTCAACGATACCGTATTTACTGAAATGAAAGATTTGGACCCGGGGAGAGCGTGATGATGAAAAGATTGTTTGGATTGGTTTATTCCCTGAAGCAGGTTCTTTGTTTATATATGGATTTACATTCAAACGGGTAGAATGTTGATCTATCTTGGTCTGATCAGGTTGGAAGGAGAGCCTCTATTCAACCTCGTTCATGGAATAATAGATTAGGACTGTTTTTTTTTTAAAAAAAAATATATAAATATAAATAAAGCGGGCTTGGTATCATAAATAGTTCTTGTATTTTGTTTAGTACAACATTTAGCTAAATTTATATGCTAGGTAGACAAGTTTTCTTTGGGTCTCCGAGCAAGGAAGAGAGCAGAGAATGTATTGGTGATAGCTGCCCATTGAATGCTTTATTCATGATCATCTCCCTATATTCAGGATTCTCGTTGTTTTTGGAGTGGAAATTTATTCTTAGGAAGAGCTGGTTGGTTTCACTGGTGATGTGTTGATATTTATAGTTTTGTTGCATACTAGTATCTAAGTTTTCGTCATGGTCATTGTCAAGATCATTGTCAAGATCTATGACTTTTATTTTGAACAGAAAGATTCACCTTTTTCTCAACCGTTGAATCCTCTTGTTTTCGTTTCTTGAGATGATTGCAGTGTTTATTGCAAATCTTAGTTCGAGATGACGTTTCTGAATATCTGGTTTCTGATTGTGGCGAGGATACTCATCTTGATAAATTTCTTGTTGTATATTTGTGCAATGCTTTTGTCAATGCTGGTCTCGAGTAAGTTTATTCGAGATTTTCTTGCATATCTAAATCTTTTTTTTTTCTGCGATTTATGTTCGGCGAAGAGATGTTATCAACTAAGTGGTGCTATTTTGATAGATAGGTGATCTTTCTATTCCAATTTGTTGTTTGTAACAACTTGCGCTATCCAATTCCTCAACATAGTTCGAGACTTCAAACATATTTCCATTACTGCATCTAATTTGAAGTATAATGGAACTTGTTGGTCCGTCTAAGTGGAATCGTTTTGACTATTAGTGTTTGTAGATTTCTGAAGGGGAAGAGTAGCCAAGTTCATACTCCATTTTTGGCCCCCCAGCGGTCCATATATATACAACTGTCACAGATTCCGATTTTCTCAGATTGCAGACGACCTTTTGATTTGATGATGTTTTCACTTTGTGTCAAACCAAATCCTTCCGTATATCGCTCGATGATCTTTGAAACCGCAACTGTGCCTCCTCCGGAAATCTTTTGTCACTGCGCTACTGATTGTAACTGTTTAATATGGCTATTCCTAGATCATTCATCATGCAATAAATCTACGTGTGTAAGTCGTGAAAGTATTCTTGGTATTTCATATAACACAGCACAACAATTTGGGATCTACAGACATTTGGTATGGTGATCAATTTTAAGTCCACGCAGTACTTCGGCACCTTTCCCTCGCCCCCATTTTCCCTTGCTAACATCCTCATCATAAAATTAGCCGAGAAACTGCTGGTGCATCAATCATCCCTGATTACCCATACCATCATAAGTAGAGTAGTGTTGGGACACTCCCAGGAAATCTACTGCCTCAAGGCTGTGTTCATCGACCGCATCAATAGATCATATCCGCTACAATGCAATTGGCCATTCTTCCCATCCAAAACTACTTTACTTGTTTGAAAATACCCAACTGTGCGAATAATAGCTGTTAAAGGCAATATGTAACGACACATACGCCAGTTTGAGCTCGTGATACCACACGTTGTGCAAAGAAAATTCTTCCACGTCCGAAAAGAGAACTGATTTCCCGTGATTGAAGCTCATGAGTCAATGCAATCTCGAATTCGTTAAGTTTCATGTGCCAGAGAGCAATCTAATGTGTTGTATTGCCCCTTTCTGAGATGCGAAACTGTCCGTATTCGGATAGCTAATCATGCATTTTTTGCATCAAACTTATCAAAACCGTTATTCAACTCCAATGGCACTAAGCTGGCACCCTATTTCAAAAGCTATATTGACAGAGTGGATATTATATGATATTTAATCAGGACGGTTCCCATGATGAGCTTTCCGAATCTCCAATAACCTCAATGACAAACATTTTTGCTTTTCTTCATCTGCCTAATTACGATTCTTGAGTAGTTCTCCATCTATTTTCCGCTAGGCGGTACGATACCTCATTAGTTCGTGTGAACACTCCGGATCCTACAATATACTCATATTGCACTAGATCCAGTTATTGCATGAGCAGAACTCAACAGTCTCAGCTCTTTACCTTCCAGCCAAAAATTTGGCTCTTCCACCATAAGAGTCCAACCAATGTTTGCTCGCCTGAGTAAAATCCTCTACAGGTTGGGAGTATCCAACTTGAAAGCAGTGAAACTACCAAGATTGAAGGTCCCAAACAAATTGGCAAGCTTCAAAGAAAAGTCTCCGAGGTTCCGAACTGTTCATCATCCCCATCACATTGCTGGCCCCAATGAACCTTCCAAATACGTCCTCGATAACAGAGTTAAATTGGTTTTATTAGACCTGCTGTCGCACTTAGCCCCCGTTGCAATCACCGCTGTATTAGTCTATCTAAATGTACAATCCATATATTGGAGCGATGTGCAAGCCGATGGTAAATGGCAGAACACGATCTTGAATAGCCTCCAGTTTGCAGCGAAAGCACACGAACTATGGATAGGGTTTTCGATATCCGCTATAGTCTCTCACTTTGTGGTATCAGCTTTTGTATTACACAAAGGCCTGCCCTTTGGTTTGATGGGGGCTGGAATCCAAGTTGGGAACCTTAGATTCTTGACCGAGAAATCATTCTGGTCGATATTTGGGTGCGGGTTCAAAAGTCGAGGAGTTAAGGTTTTGGTCTTTGCAACATTTCTCGTATCGTGTGCTATCTTGAATGCTCTTTCTGGGCCGGCTTCTGCAATTGTAGCTCGGCCGAATCTCGATTGGTGGTTGGTGCCGAATCACACTTTGGGATTCCAATTCGCAACTCAATATGATCTGTGGACGACGAATCTCGTTCTTCCCCAAGACATGTCCGATTTTTACTCGAATTGCTCCAATTATTACTATGTATTAGCGGATAGCGGCTCTGCGTGTCCATCGAGTGGGATTTCAGATATCAATTCATGGGTAACCAGCTTGGATTCTACAATGCCACCATTAGCAAAATCCGTGAACCTTACATTCTTTGACGGACACACCAACTCCCGCCGAATACTCTCGTCATCTGTACTATCGGGCGGTCACTCTTATTCATCTTCATTATCATTGATTCCTCATCTAGCAATGGCCACATTGTTTGAAACGCCCAGTTCCGGGGAATCCTACATATCTCGACCGAAGTTTGTTTCGGACCCGACAACAATCATTCAGCAGCCAATGGTACAGGTAAACTGTAATGCATATTCTCAAGCTAACATCTTGAATTCCACGACGACCAAAATCGAGAATCAACCCCTCTTTCCACACATCGCAAGCCTCACTATACCATCACCAAATCGACGCTCACCGTCGGGATTCCCTGTCCCAGAGAGTATATGGAATAACACGCAAGATCCCGCATTCGCCAAACTAACATGGGTTGATCTATATACCGATTATAACCAATCCGCATCGCTAGGGGCGGTTTTCCTACTCCCCAATTCGTTGAATCAATCAGATGGTACGAATCCCGTACAAGATCGATGGGTCGTTCCATGCACCATTGACACGAGGTGGATGCAAGCTCCAATCAGCTACGATCCCACCGTTAGCGACGTTGTGAATAGCAAATTCAGCAACACGGAAGCATTTTCCGAACTGGGAGAAATGATCTCAATGCTCGATACGAGAAAATCGTCGCAAAGTAGGTCCTCCATCTTCAGGGACCTCATCAATATCAATCCCCAGTGGGCCGAATATCTGAATATCGCCACACCCCTCCCACATACCTATTACAATATCACCAACGTAACTTGGAACAGTACTGCCATTCTAGGCGCTCCATATATGGACGGCTCGCCCAACGCGACCTTGATCGAAAGCCAGCTTGAGCAATACTCCCTCTCTGATACCAACGATACCGTGAGACTGGATTGGATGATTACCACACACGGGAAGTTCTACTATCCTACGACGGCGGACATCCAATCCCTCATATTGGTATTCTGCGGAATTTTCATGACCGATGGGCTCGCGAGGTATGGGGATATCGGGGTATTTAGTAGCATTGATAAAGTTTAGGATGGGAAGATTGGAACACTGAGGATTAAATTCAATGTGATATATCGTACTGATATCTATGGCACACAAAGTGCCACTGTAACTATCGTTAAAGAAAGAGGAAAAGAGAGAATATCTGAAATCGGCTAGGTACAGTAACGCAAACGCAGCAAGACTATAAAGATAGAATGGATATAACTAAGCCGAGTCGGCAGAAGCCAGCCAACCAACCAACTACTCAGTCAGTAATCAGGGACTGCGAAACACAGATTTAAATAGAGATACAGATACAGTACAGTACGATGCAATATACGGAAGAGCTGTACTAGAACCAAACTGGCTCTGAAAATCAATCAAGCAAGCAATCAAAAGAACAAAAATGAATGTCCGTTTTTGATATAATCCGATTAGGGGAGGGGGTTACGTAAGATGAACGGGAAACGGAAAAAATATATATTTTCCGGTGGGGAAAGTTAATTCAATAACGTCGGACGGACGCGCAATACAATAAATAGGCTAGGTACCCATGGATGGATTTTGTTATTTACCGCGGTGGAATTTTGAAGTAGGGCTTAGTAATTGATACGAATGAGGCTTTTCACTAGAATTACGGAATACTGTAAATAATGTCTTCTTTTGTGTATACATATGTGCACACAATAAGCCATAGTAAGCCATAGTAAGCCTCCTAAAAGAAAAGAAGGAATCCACTGGCAGATCCAAATCGAGTGTAGTTTACTCGGTTAAATTAAAATTCAAGTTGAAGCACGCGCAAATTGTGGAATAACTTGAACCTCAAAATCAAAATTATAATAGTATTTGGTATTTATAAGGATTATATAGATCGGATCTTTTTATTAAGAATTTTATTATATTAGTATATTTCAAGTTTTTATATATTGAAATATATTTTTATTATTTTTCAATAGGATAACAATTTATTTACTAGTACTAGTAATTTAAATTAAATTAAAATTATAAAATACTAATATTAATAGTAACTTGAATACTAGTAATTTATATGATTTTTATTTTGTATTTATTCAAGAGATATTATTAGAATGATTATAAATTTAGAAAATTTCGTTTAATTTTTTAATTATTAATAATAAATATTTAAATATAAAAATAATTTACGTTGAACCTGAATATTTTAAATAATTTCATAAATAATTAATCGACCTATTTAGTACTACCGTACATCATCGCAAAAGATGAATTTTTCAAAATCGTCGATCTTGACGTTATTCGGCAATTTAGCGCGTGCATCAATTTTAATTTAGCCGAGTAACCGCAACCCCCAATTGTTGGATACTTACAGCGACTTCCAAGCACAACAATTCCACACACCGTGACAGTATAATCAAAATGGACTCTGGCATACGGTAATAAAACAGTAGGTAGAGATAAGTATTTTCTAAGATTGAATAAATTATGCCGACCTCTTCTCTTAGATGATTTGATTTGATTTGACTGGGGCATTTTCTGATCTTGGCTTGGCTCCAGCTTATTTTTTACTTTTACTTTACTTGGCTGTACTATAGTAAAACTAATAAAAAAGGTAGTTCCTTTTCTATCTCTCTCACTCATTCACTCACTCTCTCTCTCACTTACTCGCTCATTCACTCATTCACTCATTCACTCATTCGCACTTGAATGTTGAATATTCTATCTACTTTATTTTACTTTACTCTAGCTTTCTCTACCAATTAACTCTATACACTTTTAATTTTACCGTTTATTCATTCCATTCATCATTGTATGTTATTCCTACTCACGTGAGTGTTTGTTGAAGTTACATCATATATTATATTACATTACATATATACTTTCATCCGATATTCATTTCTTCGCCTCAATATCACTTTTACTCCTTTTAATTTTTTTCTCTTTTTTTTCTTATTTTTGTGGCTCTCTCCATCGTCTTCTTTTCTTAAATTCTTTCTTGTATACAGTTGTTAACAATATATTTATTCTGTTCATTCTTTCCTTTTTGAATCAATCATGGGGGGCGTGTGCCGCGCATGCGGACGCTTTTTCCTGCATATTTATAGGACTTTGCTTAATAGGTGAGCTTTCTTTTTTTGGTTTTGAGGGGTTGAAGAAAATTGAGTGGAATTGGATGATCGATTTTGTTGTTTGCGCCTATGAAAAAGATGTAGTAACTGATATTAAGTTTCTTAATTCTATAGACATTCTTTTATTGGTTTGCTGAAACATATTATCTGGAATATGACATTTATCCTGATATGGATAACTACTTTTAAAAATGGTCAGTGAGATGCTAGATTCCAACACCATTCTCATATTTCAACAAAAAGCTAACCTATATCCTCTTCTCCCCAAAAAGCATATAGGATATCCCCCTCAATCAGACCGTCAATCGACGTAAATTACCTCGAAACACTCGATCAAAAAATGTTCGGTTTCTCCTTCGCCGGCATCGCCATGCAGTTCACCTGTTCAATCATCGGCGCCATGTGGGTGTACGCTCTAACCCGACGCACCAAACTCGCCATTCTGGCCACTCTTCCCCCTCTCCTCCTCAACATCCTCTACTCGCTCTCGCACAATCTCTGCGAAGCCCTCGATGTATTCGCATGGTTATCCTACGGCGTCTTGCACTTCGCATCGCCCTTCCTCGCCGCATTCTGGCTCTGGCTTTTTGCAGTCCCCGGCGCCGTCTCCATGTTTGCGTGGAGTTTCGGTATCCAGAATTGTTTGGGTATCATTACCCATCTTTGTTTTCCGACGGCGGCTCCTTGGTATGGCGATCAATATGGATATCCTCTCCCGCCCGGGAACTACAGCATGCCCGGATCCGCCGCCGGACTCGTACGAGTTGATAAAGTTCTCGGGACGCATATCTACGCCAATGCGTTTAAAGCCTCTCCACTCGTATTTGGAGCGTTCCCTTCTCTGCATGGAGCTTTTAGTTGCTGTTGTTTCTACTTCATAGGCCGATATTCGCGAAAAGGTACTTATCTCCTCGGATTCTACGTCCTATGGCAATGGTTCTCAACCATGTATTTGCGACATCATTGGAGGATTGATCTACTCGGTGGCCTGGCCTATTCCTCATTTGCCTACACGATGTTCTACCGCAGCCTGCAACGAATCGATCGCGCGTACGCGAGCGGTGTGAGTGGTGGGAATGGATGGCAGAGATTGTGGGAGGGGACGAGACTGCAGAATCTTTTTGATAGGAGGCCGGAGCAGAGGGGGTATGCGGCTCTTTTGCAAGACCAGTCATGGTCGGACGAGGATGAGAGGAAGGATTATTCGAATGTGGAGGAGAGGGGGAGATCGAGGGAGAATAGGGAGAATGGGAGGTCCTCATCCTCGAATTCGTCGGATAATGGGTGGATTAAGGATGAGGGCGTGGTGTGGAGTGTTAAGGATCCGGATCGTGAGGATTAGTTTGTTGGGTTCCTGCTTTCTGCATTCTGGGCTCACTTTGGCGCAGACGAATTGAGTTGAATTGAGTTGGATATGATGGATATGATGGATATATTACGATTGAGATGAGAAGAGATCAAATAAGATAAAATGTGCATATATATGTGTATATGTGTAATTGTGCTTCTCTTTACTAGTAATTGAAGCATATACGATGGATAGAAACGAACGGACAAATCAACCAACGAACGAACGAATGAATGAACGAGGGAACGACCAAATTGTACCTACCTATCTATCTTATTGTATATATCACACCATATATATCACACCATATATATATATATATATACATAATTGGATAGATATACGTTCAGAACTGCTATGCTATGCTATGCCATGCCATGCTATGTAGTGACTAACGAGTACAACCAGAGAGGGGTCTAGCGTGGTATATGTACGTACGTAAGGTTAGCTAGTGCTAGTTCTAGTGGCTAGCGACTAGTGGATAGTGGATAGTGGATAGTGGATGTATTTATAGATACGGGAGCACTTGCTAGGATGGTTATCTAATCTCATCATAGCTGATTTCTCTTAATGGATAGATGGATAGATGGATATGGATAGATGGATATGGATAGATGGATAAGGGGAGGGGAGGGGAATGGGAAGTGCGATTGAGAGATGGGAGATTGGTGTGTGTGTGTGTGTGTGTGTGTGTGTGTGTGTGTGTGTGTGTGTGTGTGTGTGTGTGTGTGTGTGTGTGTGTGTGTGTGTGTGTGTGATTAATGTGGTATGAATATAGATTAGATATAGATTAGATATATAGATGGAAAAAAATGAAAAGCAAAGGAAAAGATAAAATGAGATAAAATAGAATAGAATAATAGGATAGAATAAAATAAAATAGGATAAAATAGAATAGGTTAGAATAGGTTAGAATAAAATAGGATAGGATAGGATAGGGAAGAAAGTATTTATAATATTTAAATCAAGAGATCAATTAAAGTTTGAAGTTTGAAAATGAATGAATAAATGAATAATAAAGGTTTGGTGTTTGAAATATATTTCTAATCTTTTGTTTGAGATATTTCATTCCCCTTTTCTACTTTAACAGGTGTTAAAGGGGTCATTTTGTTAAGCTATCTCGATGAGATGGGATGAGGATTAATTGAATGATTTATTATATGATTTATTGTATTTTATTTTCTTATTTATACCCTTTTTTATATGCACCTAGTGATTGATCGATCAATTAGTTATAAGATGTGAAATGTGAAATGTAAAATCCATGGCCGGAAGACAAAAGGAAGAGAGAAGAAACAAATAATTTTGACAAAAATAAAACGTCTTTCTGTAAGTAAAAGTAATCCAATCGATCAATTCATCCGTCCATCCATGTTGATTGGAACCAAAATTGTGTATGTGAGAATATACAACTCCATCTCTCCTTACAACGGACCAACCAGACCGATAAACTCCAGAACTCCCCCTATTATAAACTAAACTATGTGCAAAACCAAGCTCTCTCTATCCCTCCCAACGAACGTTTTATCAACGCCCTCTCAACTCTTCAAAGCCTCCAATCTCCCTCTCATCTGATCCAACATCGCCTCATCTTCCTCCTCATCCTCCTCCTCCTCCACAACCTTAACCTCCTCCCTCTGTACAGGCGTACTCGGCAAACTTGCACCAACAGCCGTCCTCTTCTCCCCCTCCCTATCCTTAAGTATCTCCCCCAACACCCTATCAACCTCCTCCTCCGCCTCCTCCTCCTCCTCCTCCATCTCCCCCGGCAACATATCCCCCACCATCTCCTCAATAATGCCCGCCTTCACCAGCTCCTGTCCCAGCTCCCTCATCGTGCCCATCAACTCCGGTAATCTAACCAAACTATTCACATCTTTCATAATGCCCACACTGGCCTTAATACTGCCCTCGATCTTGCGCACCGCAAACGCCTCGTTGACTTGCATCGCCACGCTATTCAACTGTGCTTTGGAGGTTACGAGACGACGCGAGGTGTTGCGGGTGCGGATGAGCTCGCGCGCGAAGATGCGGGTTTCCTTGAGGGCTTGTGCGGATTGGGAGGGGTTTTTTTGGGCGCGCTTGGAGGAACTGAGGATTAGGGAGCGGGTTTTGGATTCGATGGTTTTTAGGGAGGCGATGTCGCGGTCGAGTTTGCGGACATTTTGACGGATGAGTTGGTTGCATTTTCGGACCTGGGGATCGGGGGGGGGGAGGGTTAGTTGGTTGGATTAGGTTAAGAAGGTGGGTGGGAGGGGGGGTGGATGGATTAATGGTGATGGAAATATTGGGAGGGGAAGGTAATGAAATTGGGTTAGATTGATAGATAGATAGTAAGATAGATAAGTTTGATTATACTAACCTGTGCTTGAGGATCAGGTTTGAAGAAAACAGCTCGTATTGATTCCATGATGGAAAGTGGGAAGTTGGTTCCAAAATATTGATTGTGATGTTCTCGGGATTATTGTAGATTCCTTCCAGATTCTATTTATTTAATTGAAGTCTTCGGTAATAGTCTAATAAAATAAAAGGACAATTCGATTTATTTAATAGACAGATGTTGAACTGAAATCGTAGTTGTTATTATCGTGGGAAATACGTTGATGGTGGTGGTGGTGGTGGTGGTGGTGGTGTTAATGTTGAATGTTTGAGGTTTAAGGCCAAAGCTCATTCAATCCCATCCATCAATCCTATCAATCCATAGTGACGTTGGCTTGCACTTACTTTTTTGGAGCCGCAACCGCAATTAATTTTGATTATAGTCACCACCAAAATATAATCTACGTGGGGTAAAATAAATTCAAGAATTGCCCGCAAATTATAACTTTTTGATCATTTTTCGATGATATTTACGTATTTACGTATTTACGTATTGAATTAATTGATTTATAATTCATATAAATAAATTTATATCCTCAAGCAATAATATAATTAATTTTTATATCAATTTTTATTTGTGGTTGATTTATTGATGATTTAATTCTCAAGATTTTATCATTATCCATACCTCAATCTCTCTATCTCTCTCTCATTTTCTTCAACCTTCTCGGAGATTCCATTCAAATCCAAATCCAGCTCCAGCCTCGTTTGCGTCCAGAAAGCAGCAACGAATAGAAACCTCGCCAATCCTTTCTCTTTCGTTTTTCCATCTCAATTTATTTCTTACTCAAAATTCCACAACAAGAACAATACAACCTTTGCTTGATTTCTTAATTAAATTTCTTCACGATTTACGAATCCCTTTTCAATTATTCGAAACTCCTTTCTCACAATGTCTGAAGCTACAGCAACCCCAGAAGGTAAGCAAGCTCTCTCTTTCTTCCTATGACAAATGGGGGGGAGGGTGGTTTATAAATTACATATCTATTTCACCTTACCATGATCAGCAACGCTGTTTGGCTATTTGACTTTCATGCTGTGCAAACCAGATTGCACTTTAGTCTGAAACTCAGACGTCATTATTATTACAACCAAGAGCCATCGAGTGTTGACAAAATTCACTAAATTTTTGATCAACGCGGGGCATCGAATACTAAAGTCCACCACCAAACAACCAGCAATGGCCTTCAAGTGTTCAACCACAATGAAATCAACAATGGATATTTCACACAGAAAGCTAACCATCTAAAAATCTAGTCCTCTGGGCCCAAAGATCCAGCAAAACCGAAGCTGAGAAGAACTTCATCTACCTAACCATCACCGTCCCCGATGTTCAACCCTCCAAACTCAAGATCGATATTAAGTCCCAATCCCTCACATTCTCTGGATACTCCGAGTCACTCAAACGTGCGTACGCACTTACCTTGGAGTTTTTCGCCGAGATCGACGAGGGTGCTTCCAAGATTAACCACACGATGAAGAATATTCAGTTTAAGTTGCAAAAGAAGGAGTTGAAGGAAGAGTTTTGGCCGAGATTGTTGAAGGATAACAAGAAGGTTCATTTCTTGAAGACGGATTTCGATAAGTGGGTTGATGAGGATGAGCAAGATGAGGCACCAGAGGATGATATTGGTATGGGTGGAATGGGTAAGTTTCCTTCTCTTATTTCTGAATTTTGAACCTTCAAGTTCGAGTCAAAGGAAGAAATTAATTAATGGTATCTTAGGTGGCATGCCAGGTATGGGTGATATGATGGGAGGCGCAGGTGGAGATTTCGGCGGTATTGATTTCTCAAAGCTCGGTGGAGCAGGAATGGAAGGATTGGGTGGTGAAGAGGACGAAGGCGATGAGGAAGACGACGAGGAGATGCCAGCACTTGAGGGAGAAGAAGAAGCCGGAGAGGCCAAGGCCAAGATCACTGAAGTCTCTTAGATGATTTATTTTCCTTCTTGTTATTGGAAAGGGGTGGGGTGGGTGCAGCAGACTTCCTTCCTTCCTACCTTCGAGGAGACTCTTCAAACTTCATATCAATCGGATAATGGATAGTTCGAGTGCTTACTTATATATGGATATGAATATTCTCGATCCTTTGATCTGATCACAATGATGATGATAATGATGATGATGATTCGAGGACTTGAGATTATTATTCAGGTGGTTTATTTGTACCCCCCGTTCTATTCATTGTGGATATAGATGGGATATGATATCGATATCTTATCTTCGAAGAAAGTTGGGAATGGGAAATGGGACGAAAGAATGGGGTTATGAAAAAGCAAAAGTAACAATTGATATCACCTTCTGTTCTCTGGTTTTTGAGTGTTACATGTTTGAATATGTGAGGTTTTAAGTATGGTTTCTTGTGAGTGATTGTTTTCTCTGCGGATGGTATTTATTACTTCCTTAATGGGTCTTTCGAAAGCTTGGAATTTATGCTGCACTTGGGATATGGATTCTTGGGTATCGTATTGATTGATTGTACGTTACTGGTTCCGTTGAGTTATCGCTTTTGAAATCATCTCTCTTGTGTGCTTTTCTAGGGATGATTATTCTTCACTTCACTTCACATCACATCACGTCAAGAAGTCCTCAACATCTGCCTAGGGGACGTATGCATATACAGGCATAAGTAGTGCTTGGTAGGGGGCGAGCAGGGATACAGTTGGTATCTCCAATCTACGAACGAGGACTTATATTATTGAGGAGTTTCTAATTTTCTGGCATCTACGAGTTTACTTATGGAATGGAACAAATGGGTCATGGATGTGCCAAGTAGCTCAGCTGGATATTATGTCTGAACTGAATGAATAGTTTGCTGTGTCTCAAGGAGATGGATAGTATAAGATCATTTTCTGAAGTTTTTGTGCGATGGTTGTTGTTATTGACATCGGCATCTGTATCGGTATCGGTATCGGTATCGATGGGATTGATGTTGTTGTTGTTGTTGTTGTTGTTAAACTCAGAGGACTTATAAAGGAGAAAGTAAAGGGGCGGATGGGGGGATAGAAAAAATATGGTAGGTACATACATACCTAGGTAGATAGTCTATTCAAAGTAGAATGAAGAAGAAATGATATCGTGGATTCACCTATATATCTATCATCCATATCAGATGAAGAAAGCCATCTCGTGCTACTCATGAGGTCCAATAATAAATTACACTCACTATTTACTCATTGACGATACTACTGGTTATGAAATAACTTTAATATGTCGTTCATTTATTCATCAGATAAGACGTCCTTTTCGTAAGTAATCATGATAATAATAACATAACATAACATAACATAATATAGATATTTTAACCTGAGTTGGTTTATTATAATTTTAACTATATCATGAAACTGATATCTCATCCATCATCTAATCAGATTATTCATTAACATGCTCTTTATCCTCCTCAGTTTATTGAGTGAGTTGTATTAAACAGGACATCATCTTTGATTCACATTTCTACAAGTTGATATTAGTCACAGTCGGGAAATTTCAAACATATCTATCCTTTTGTTTGAACTACGAGGATAGCCTGACTTATTTATATAATATATATATATCTATTTGTTTGTATGACTCCGGGGGTATGGAACTATACAATACGGGTATTCTCTTATATTGTATTAATGTGTTCAAGGAGTTCAAGAAGGGTGTTGTACGCCGTCGAGAGTATATATCTCCTCAACGGGCACGTGACGTAAGGTCACGTGTTGACTATACAGACACTATTTGAGAACTAAGATATATCTTATTTCAAAACAGAAAAGAAGAATGTCATCGATGATTCCTGAAACCTTCTTCTGATTTGTTTTACGAAGTATCTAAGAAAAGAGCAATATAATCAATGTGATCAACTGAGTTACCCAATATATCAACCAAGAAAAGCTAATCAATATGTCGATATTTTGTAGGTCATCGTGATTATGTTATCTAAATAAGTATATTTTCATATTTTCATATTTTGTTTTGTTTTGTTTGATTTATTTTGCTATCCATTGACCAGACCATATCATATCAACTCATATCAACTGATCTCATCTCATCTCATCTCCCATATGTGCATCATAATCAAAGAAAAGAAAAGAAAAGGGAAACAAAACACAGAAAAGCAAAAGAAAATTAACCTAGCACAAACTAGTCAAAAGAGAAAAGAGAGATAAGATATGAGATATGAAAGATTTGGTATCGTGTCGATGTCTTTTTTGAGACTGAGAATGAATGCATATCCATATCCATATTTACTCCTGTATCGTGTAGACAGATTCTTCCATGATATTTCCAATATCATGTTCAATGCACCACTTAAAGGTGTGTTTGATGCTCATTTCATCCTTTCTCTTATCCACCCATCCCGTCCTATCTATCCATCCATCCATCCATCCATCCATCCATACATTCCTAGAGCCAAATTGAAAATATGAAGGCTACTAAATAGTAGAGAAAATAGAAGAAGAGCATGTTTTGGGTTTTCTGGATCTAGAAAGAGGAACAGAGTAAAGAGAAATGAGAAACGAGAAGGAAAGGAACTGAGGAGGAAATGAAGAATGGGAAGAGAGAAAACAAGGTAATTAAGAAGTAGGAAGCTGAGAAGCAAGAATGAGGAAGGGGTGAGAAGAAAAAAAGCAAAAGAAACACCACCATCCATCCATCCATCCATCCACCCATCCAATAATCAAAGAAAGAAGGAAAGAAAGAAAGAAAGAAAGAAGACGTAGAAAGAAGACGCAGAAAGAAGACGCAGAAAGAAGAAGCAGAAAGAAGAAGCAGAAAGAAGAAGCAGAAAGAAGGAGCAGAAAGAAGAAGCAGAAAGAAAAAAGACTTCAATCAAAGTAATTGCAACTCCTCCGAAAAATATCCCTGCTCCTGCACCATGGCCCTCATAAAATCTGCCTCGTTCACATCTCCCCACCACCCCCTCTCAATAATCTCCTTCTTTCTCTGAAATATCTCCCCCGCAACCCCCTTCACCTGTCCAAACGCCCTCCCCGCACTAGGCCAAACCTGCCACAATGTCTTCAACGCCCCCGTATTCAACTTCAACTGCTGTTTGAGATCGTCGTCGTTGAGCGTGGAGAAGAGAACGGACCAGCATGAAAGATGGACGACCGATGCGAGCGTTACCACGCAGGTGAAGAAGTGCGTGTGTTTTATTAGTGGCACGGGGAGCGTGATTAGTTTGGAGATTGATTGTGCGGCGGTGACGGTTTTTTGTGCATGTAGGTTGAAGGTTGAGCCCGGGATGATGGGTTTGTGCGGCGCACAGGATGTGATGGGGGTTGTGATATTGCTGTCTAGTTCGGAGAGTTCGCGGTGGAGGACGATGGTTGCGCTGGAGTGGGTTAGTTTAGTTGACATGATTTGATTGTGGATTAATAACTGGAATGGAAGTGAGGAATTTAAATGTAACTTACGCTTCGGTGATCATGTTTCCTTGGAAAAGCATCTCATCGAGTTTCCCATCACTGCTGATCATTTGTTTCTTGTTGTCAGGGAGGTGTAGGCGCCAGTTAACGAGATATGCATCCATACGGTGCACAGTTTCGCTATCTGGATGGGGGTTTATTACTCGACCGGTGATCATACGACCTAGATTACGAATCGCGGAAATGCGGTACGTGAAGGAAGAATAACTAAAGTCACGGTGTTCGAAATCTTCGTCGTCAAAATCGGAAAGGTAGTGAGGTTGTGGAATATTCTGTGGAGTTAATTAGTTGGGTGGGTTTTCAAAAATAGAAGAGGGGGGGTGGGGGGGTTAGACTTACTCCGCCTATGTACTCATACTCCTCGCATGGGAGACCAACTTCTGCTGGGATGTCTTTCATGGGGAAGAAACTTTTTTGATGAACACCAGCAATCATTCCATCAACAACGTACATCTCCCACCAAGTTCGGCGCCAGCTCTCTTCCAAGCTCGACCAACCATTCCCATGTATAGACGCGAAATCTCGTTCATTCATCCCTAACTCCATCGCCAAATCCTGGGTATCGCAAAGTACCTGCAAAGCTTTTTCCTGATAGGTAAATCCATCAAGTCCAATGCAAAGAATAAGCATCGCTTGGACCTTGAATCCATCCTTGGGGCAATCCGGCCGATAGATGGATCTTTCGGCTTCAAGACACAGTGCGTGGGTCGGTGCTTGGTCTATGTAGAACGACCCCACATAGCGCATAGCAGCCTCTAAATGCTCGAGAGGTTTTTCCTTCAACAATCTGAGAAGATTATCTCTTGGTAGCACAAAAGGATGCGCGGGCCAAAAACGAAAGAAAAATGCTTCCATACATTTTTGGCGAAAATCCAACCCGACAAGTTGTTGTGGTTGTTTGTTAACCTCCAAGACCGTCAATCCCCGATTACTACTGCTACCATAAGACGGATGATCTGCCGGTCCGAACGGTAATGTCTGTAATCGATTATCGGGGGGAGTAGCCAATCCACTGGGAATGTTGACCGAATTACCGGCGGTGGTGGTGAGAGTTGATGATGATGCTGCCCCTGGTCGAACTAGTGGGCACGCTGTTCTGGGGTTTGTTGCGGAGGTCGTCGACACGGTAGTTTTGCCCTGAGCTCCATTTCCATTTCTTCGAGGTCCTTTGAACCCTCGTCGACTTCGAACATAGATGCATTCATAATCATTTGTGGAGCATCTTGAACATGGATTGAGCCCATCGCATTTGAGATGCTTGGAGCGACACGCAACGCAGGCCGATGGAACTGTTATTCGATCCTTTTGATGATCTGGAGCTGATATTTGCCTCTCGCCTTGTTTGTCAGGCAAATGATCGGAGCTGGGGGATAGAGACGACGCATTACTTGTTGAAGGCGTTTGAATAGTATAGATTGGAGATATCGAATCCATAGTTCTAGTGGTCGGATGTTGATGATGTGGATGTGGGATGTATTGCTCGCCGACCAAAATATTATGAGGCACAGAAATAGAAAGAAGTCCTCAACACATACCCATGCATAGAATATCGAATGAGTGTTCAGCTCTTCACCCTTGTACAACAAAATCGGAGTGAATTTTGCTGACCACCGTAGTATTGTAGTACGTAACGAGGTCCCCGATGAGCCCGATCTTATGAAATTGATAACAAGTGCTGACAATGAAGCTTGTAGCCCCAAAACCTTATATAAGAGATGGGGAAAGATCCACAAGAAGTCTGGGAAAAGTTGGAGACTTTGAGAAATAAACGATAAAGTAGAAATCAAGGAAGGACAAGACGCCTCAATATATTACTTGGACACAATATTACTAGGACGATATAATGTATTTTATTGATCAAATACGGAGCGGTTGATCCGTTCATCAATTTTCTATCCCACCTACAGTTCTTTTATGCGTAACTTATGCGTTACTCATGCGTTACTTCTGATAATGCTCGTGAGCTATGAAGTTATCACGAACCCAAATATTTTATTGGTCGGAACATCCTAGTACAATATTCACGTGACATTGATATCCGTAATTCGCGAAGGTGATGTGGAGGATCACTGGGGTTATAATTAGTTCGGATTTCCCCTCTCTCCCCGATACGAGAGAAAAATTGTCTCTTTTCTTATATGCATCATTATATCTCCTGCAATATGCATATAAAACTCAGATGAGTGAAAATTCGAGAGGCGGGAACTTTCGGTCTCTAATGGCGGTGAAAGCATGTATTTTTCAGAGCATGGGCTCCGATTGAAATCGCATCATTGGATTCGGTAATGGTTTGGCTACACAAAGCGCAATACGCGCACTGCCACATCTTTTGATCCCCTGTCCGAAAGAAGGAAGTTCAATTCATTTGGTTGAGGCGGCTCGCTGAAAATCTCCTTCCGATTTATCTGAACAACGGTTTGACCATATCCGATTGCGTCGGTTTATTTATTCTGAATCTCCCGAAGCCTAGTCGATAGGGATATACGCCCGTATTGATGCCGACCTTCGCATTCGGCTTATACAGTGACCTTGGAGTGTCGACGTAACCTCTTGTTTCTTGGCGTTCAAAATTAACTGAGACATTCGAAAACCTTCTACTACCTGTCACTGTCTTCCACACCTTGACAATATGGATCCCTTGAGCGCACTGGGGATTGCGCTGAGTGTTGCCTCATTAGCAGGCCAAGTTTTCACCGGATGCATTCAAGGTACACTCTGGTCCCCATGAGGAACGTATTTTCAAAATGTTGATATTTCAAAATGTTGATATACTTATCCAGGTATTCAATTCATCATCACCGCGATGAATGTTCCCGAGGAGTCAAAATATTACAATTTGAGACTTCGAATGGAACAGCAAAGGCTGTTCGCATGGAGTGAGACATCAGGTTTACTAGATCTTGATGACCAAAAAATCCGCGAGTCTAATACATTTGTTATCCATCGAACTACCATCTTAGATCTTCTTGTACAAATTCAGTGTTTATTCAAAGAATTTGAAAGGGCTCAAATCAAGAATAAACATCTAAGGATTGCCCCAGAATCAGCTGCAGTTGAAGATGAAAATGAGGACCCAGCTAAAGACTCCTCGAGTGCTCATGTCCCCTTACCAGAATCAAGACGAAGATTCATTATTAAGGCCATGAGATCTCTCAAGGCGAATACTACAGATCAACTTGCTGAAGGACGAAGACGTCTTTGGTGGGCGACATTCGATAAGGCGGCTTTTGAGGTTCTTCTTCAACGATTTTCTACATTAAATGATAATATGACAAATATTTTGGATGCTCGATTGCAAACAGAAATTCATCGCACCACACAAGATACTAATCGAGGAGTATTACAACTTCACAAAGATCTATCATCGCTACACCGCTTAGTAATGGCTTTGAATATTAAAATGGAATCCCGTACCTATTATACTCCAACGATTCCACACGAGTATGCAGAAGATAACAATTCTGGTTTAAAACTACTGGAACAACTCGCTAAATTTAAAGCCTTCAACGAAGCGATTAATCCATCGACTGAGGACTCTACCCCTTGGGATGAAGCGACCGGTGAGGCTCTTTCCCTAGGGAGACCTAACGATGAGAAGGTGGGTCTCGAGATTGATAAATCCAATATAAAATTCATATCTCCTCTAATGGCAGACCATGCTATTCGTTGCGAAGCGACCTATATGCATGATGGGATTGAAGAGAATGTTTGGATTGAATGGAAAGAATACGATCATACTCTTGGAACCACTTTTCCACCAGCTCTGATCGTAGATCGGGTCCAAAAGCTAGCAGCACTACTTCATCATGAACCCAAACCAGAAGCTTTTCGAGTCCCTCAATGCTTAGGGTATTTTAACAATCTCGCACCATCTCCCTCTTCTCCACTTTCACTCGATTCAGAATCGGAGGAAGACCCCCCTGAAACTTGTATCGGACTTGTTTTCCGTAAACCGCCTGGAACTATCACTTCACCCGTTTCTCTTTTTCAACTATTTAGCACATACCAAAAGCCAAGAATCACGGATCGGATTAAACTTGCTCATTCCCTTTCTAATTGTTTACTGTATCTACATTCAGTCAATTGGCTTCACAAGGGATTTCGATCACATAATATAGTATTCTTTCCATCTACAACCGATGCAAGGAAACACAATCAAATAAGTTGGGAACAAGTATATCTGAGTGGGTTTGACTTTGCACGGCCAGCGAGAAAAGACGAAATGACGGAAATACCTGGGGATGGTGAGGAGTATAATATGTATCGACATCCAGGTACTCAGGGAGTAGGGTGGGGACCTAGAGAGAGTTAGTACTTTTCCGACTTTCTGAGAGAGGGAGCAATACTAACAGTATTCATAGGTTATAGGAAAAGTTTTGATATATACAGTTTTGGCGTGGTTCTAGTTGAACTTTGTTTTTGGAAATCAATATCTGATATTATGTTCGAAATTGGACGGAATATCAACCTAACGAATTCGTCTTCGAGGAGAAAGATTGCCGCAAAAGATGTACGAGAAGTTCTTATGAGTAAAGACATGCTGTCAAGAATAGGAGGAGAGATGGGAGAGGTAGTCGAGGAAGTTGTGAAAAGGTGTATAGCGGGTGGCAAAGAATTAGGTGTAGGCGAAGGGGAGGATGAGATGGGCGATGAACGTGTCGCTTCGAGATTAGGCATGAGATTTTTTGAGACGGTTGTTAAGAGATTAGGTGATGTCAAAGTTTGAAAAAGTCAGAATGAAATAATAATAAGGTGTGATGTATCTTTTCGTATCGATACAAACGAAACTTAATTGAAACATTATGCCGAATTATCCAAATATGGAATGAAACAATTATCTTGGAAACGGCACGGCACGGCACAATCTGTAAACTACTTGCATATGTATTCAAGAACCCATGTCAATACCCTCATTGCGATATATCTCCAACTTTCAGAGACATAACCAATCCTAAAATGTAGTGACTGACAGGGCTTACGGTATGCACACGCCACATTTCAATTTATATCCCGTTCGTCTATAGTTGCCGTTCCACTATTTAATGTCGTCAGCAATAACGCTTCCTCAAACCAGTGGCGATATTGTACTTATTACATATGAATATCGATATTGAAAACGGCATGAATGAATGCACGTATAACCGTTAGGTAATGAACGATATTCACGCATATATGTACGCCACTATATCATATTATATCAATCACATCATGAAGAAAGAAAATTGTCTAGATATCTGATTGTCCAGAATGTTCACATCACGGCATATATAATGGATGTAACCAGCCTCATAGCCACCACATTACACACGACAGTAAATAGAGTCAAGGGATATAGCCTTATCTCTTATCACATATAGGATGTAGATCCAACACCATAACAGTAACACCACATCCTCAATACCAGTACCATACTACCATCAGTCTGCAAGTAAGCAAAGTGAGACCTCTCGTTTCGACTGCATCAACACCATGCATGTCATTCCTCCACCGTGACCCAACCAATCTCACAACTCAAACCGGTACAAAGCAATACAACTCGCATCTCCAAATATCACAACATAAACATCCATGAAAATAAACATAAACAGGCATAAAATAACCTTTGCATCAAAAGTGCTCGAGCCTTAACCAAACAAATACACGTACAACATAACGCAAGTACGCACGGTGACATGAATTTTCTTCCGAGTGACAATGTGATACGAAGGATTGATTGGATGTTGACTCTAGGTTGCATGAACCGCGTTTAAGTACGAACTTGGGAGAGAAAATAGTATAAGACAGGCGATATAAAAAACTGTATTGTGAGAGTCTAGAGCAGAAGTCGTATGATTTTTAGACAAGGGATGAATTTTCCCGCAGACTGCCGATGGTAGTACCGGGTTTGGGGGTCATAGGGTTATAGGGTTACGACTGTGATACGAATGATTGATATATCGACGAAGAGTAGATACTCATATATGTGTATCAATTGACTAACACTTTGTGATTTGAGGACGCGGGAGGAGCTGGATGATTTTTTTTTCGCCTGACTTGAAGCCTCGCATAATTAGAATAATTCATCGATAAAATGACTCGCAATATTGTTTACTAAATGGGTATGTGATACAACGCAAGCAGATAAGGAGGTAAATAGCCTTGTGATGAATATCAAAATACTACCAAACTCCCATCGTATCTACTAGCTCCTCCCCTAATCGCAACATCTCGTATAATTAATTAGTATAGCGTATCCAAGTTATAGAGTATTTGTATTTAATAAATACTAGATAAATATTTTATATTAAATAAATTATAATTTTTGAATTCAAGTTTGATAAATTTAAATTTTAATAACTTGAATTTTATTAGTATTATATCATTATAATTATTTAATTAAGATGACTAGGATATAAGTTGAATATTATTAAAACTTGAAGTTGAAATAAAAAATTCAAAAAATATAATTATAAGCTTCAAACAATCAGAATTTAATGCTTGTTTTAATGATTAAAAATATTTTAGCGTTTGAGCTTTGTAATATACACTATAATTGTCGAGTCGACCGAATTAGCGAACGGGGTAGTACAGATCTTCTTCTCAGCACTCAATATATTTGTATGCGGCCAGCCGTCTCGCATGCATAAAAATAAACTCAAGTGACGCCAGCCTCCCATGTCATTCCAAAAATCAAACCATCACACATTCAAGCCTCGTCCTCGACACCCTGTTTCTCAACTCCTACTTCCTGAAATGCAGAGCCATCAATCCTAATACTCTGTATCCAACGATAATCGCCAGCAAAATACCAACCCACAAGCCCGTTTTTCCTGTTTCGTACCCACTATTCATTTATTAGTGTCAATTAGGCGAGGCAATCAAGAGACTATGGTATCTCCCTGCGATCTTGGAATAGATAATGTAGAACTTACTAATGATTCAAAACCCCTTTTCCACTGATCTTACATTCAGGCGCCAACTCCGTAACATACATGCATTGACAACTACTACCACAAGTATAATTCCTTCCCGAGAATTCATTGACCATCATACCCTGAAACACATATGTCTGTTCCGAGTGAAAAACTTGTTAGCAATGGTCCTTTTGATGTAGTGACAACCTTATAGCTTCAAATATCTATCCTAGATGAAAAAGTCCATACCTGATAATCAATATAATGAAAAGCATATTTCCAAAAAGCATTTAAAATATTCTGGGGTACCAAGAATCCACCAACACTCATCCATAATCCATTTGCAAATGCGGTTAGTGCAAGCGAGATGACGAATGTCGGAAAGAGAGAACTGATAAAAACGACAAGAGATTCAGCAGCAAGTAGGTCGAGGAATAACCACATAATCCAAGTGAAGAAAGCGGTCGTAGTGGGACGAAAATTGTTCAAAAAATATGTTGTTAGCGAGAAGAGAACGGTAATAAGAACTACATCACAATTAGTACGATGGATTGAAGAATACTCTAGGGGATGAAAAATACATAGATATGGAAGTCCAATGATAAAGTTTGAGAGCATGAATGCTGTAGCGCCGTATAAACCATTAGCTCGCTCTTTGATAAATGTAGAGCGATCTTCGAGAAAGGAGGGGATGTATGCTACAGCCATGAAGGACATGAATGCTGAGCCGAAGAACTAGAATTCATTTTGTCAACGATGTGTTCTCTTACCGATATGTTGTTGGTATGAGCTTACAATTGCGTTGATAAATGGTTGGATATCAACTTGATCAGTCTTCAGACGTAGCCAAACTGTAGCCATCATCAATGCAAGTCCTACATACATAGCAATTCGAATACCGTATGCGACAACATCTCGATAGCTCTTGATGAAAGATCGATGAACCAAGGTCATTAAAATATTGAGGAATCCTCCATGCGATGACGTTGATAGTGGTAAGGAGGTAGTATTTTCAAGTGCATGTCCAACACTATCAATCATTTGTTGACAAGCAAGCGATCCACGCCAGCAATGCTGAATGAAATCAAGTCTCTGTTGAGCCTGGGCTTGATTACTAGCGAAATCAATATTCATGAGATCGAGAAGATATTCTGCAGCGTTCATGTGAACTGGAATTGGGAGTCCTATAGAGTCAAAATGCCGATTCACTTCTGAGACTTTTCCGAAATAGTGAGATTTCCCTCCTGAAAGAAGAAGTAGTTTATCGAACAATTGGAACGTGGAGGTAGACGGCTGATGTATACTTGCAATGACGATTAACTAAAATGTGAATGTTAGTATTACCCAAAATACTAAGGCAAGGAAAAGCATACATTGTTTCGTCTAGCGAACTTTTTCACAAACGACATAACCTCCCAACTTGCGGCCGAGTCTAGCCCTGAAGTTGGCTCATCTAGAAATAAGATCTTTGGCCCCGTGATGAGTTGACTTGCAACACTGACCCTTCTCTTCTGACCACCACTGATACCTTTTCGAATCGGCGTACCAATAATTGTGTGTGCTTGATTTCTCAACCCAAAAGATTCCAATAATCCATTTATCCGTGCTAAGCGCTCCATTTTCTCCAAAGAACTACAAGTGGGATGTCAGCGTATCATGTTAGCGGAAGGATAATATCCGTACCTCTTATGCGCGAGGCGTGCGGCAAAATTCATCGTTTCCTGCACGGTTAAAGAACCGATGAGTGCATCTTCTTGTTCAACATAAGAACTCATTTGCCTAAATTCGCTATTGCTTGGATTTGTGCCATTGATTAACGTTGATCCTGTTACGGTTGCTTGGGATGCTGCATTTCTGCGTGAAAGAACATTTAACAGCGTAGTTTTTCCACAACCACTAGGGCCCATCAGTGCGCATATCTCTCCTGCAATTTCAATATTGATCAGCTGTTACTCCCGGCCACTCAAATTCAACAACATTACTCACCAGCCTCAACTATACCACTAACACCATGTAAGATCGCTCTTGGTTGTTCAGTCTCATTGTCGTCCACAGTAACTGTGACTTCTCGCCAGAGCAAATTCTGAACTATGGAATTCCTTAAATGTGTCTCGTTGGCGGCAGAATACTCAACATCTGTATTGAAAGATGTATGGAGTTTGAGTTCGTATTGCATCTCAACTTTGCCTGAGTCTTGTGAATGAGCGCTGGATACCGTTGTGTCTGTCATCCTGATATTATTTTGCCGGAGCTCAGTTCTTTATCTTCCACAAGATATCTTTACACCAGGAGGATACTAGTTAATCTTAGATTTAAAAGAATTCGGTCGATGAAAATTTGTTGGAGGTTTGTCCCGAGCCTTGTGAGTTCGAATATCTCGAGGATCTTTGACCGTCGAAAGTGGAGAATTGAAAGCACGAACTGAAGTTGAAGTAGGAGAATCGAAATGTGAAGTAAGAGGGTTTGTAGTAATTGGAGACGTTTTTGATTGATAACGCAGTTGACTCAAGGAAATATTTGAAACTTTATTGTCATACTTTGAAGTTCAATTATGAGGTTGTAAATCGAACCATACTTCATCTGTAGCCTCACCATATTGAAACCTTGCTTCAACATAGGGAGTACAATCTTTATATTCCATGTTTCGCTTTGATGGTAGTAGCCATATAATAATCAATGAACCTTATACGTATGTCATACAAGAAAAGGATAAAGTTCCAGACTTAATTGGTCTTACTCAGCTTTGTCTCACCACAGTAAGCAGCTGATGTACAAATAACATCCAAATATCAAAAGATTTATCAAGAGAGCGGACCAAACGTTCGTTTTCACATAATCGGTGGATAATTTCAATGCTGATGCTAATGCAATGATGTTATATTATGGGTAAGACTTCTACTAAGAATGAATAAATCGCTGAACGGAGAATATGAAGTCATTTGCGGGAGCAGCGATATTCCCGCCTGACACTTCATAGAGAAAACAATTGTTAGACGATTAATTAAAATCATTTATTCAATAAAAACAGATTATACTTCCATTCATTTGGGCAACTATACCCAAGGTATTAAAAAATGGTACTTGCCCCACTAAACAGGCAGTGCGAGGCAGTGGAAGGTCGTTGCCGCGGTGTAATGTGGATATAAAGTAGAGTAACGAGCAGAACTCAAACTGAAACTTACATAACACAAATGCAGGTCCCCGAACAACCTCGAGGGAAACAGAACAAAACGGAGAACCCGTGGGAACGCAATAAGCGCCATGCTTTAGTGGGCCTAACGAACATGCATTGAAGATCCGGCGCCTCATTTCTGGTTACTAGGGCTGAGCGAGGTCCCCGAAATAAGCGATAAATATTGTACTACTCCCCAAATGGTGCTTAGTACTAAACTGTAAGATAACTTCGCCGACACGGCATATACTAAGCATGTACCTAAGTGGAAACCAAAGTATCATCACAATAAAACGACAACATATCATACTGTACATACTTTCAAATATTAGATAGAAAATATAGGAGGATCCCTGATTGTAGTATAATTCTGAAGAATGCGAATAGAAGGGTCGTTTATCCTATATTGGTTTAACAGGTTACTCACCCTTCGATTCATCTTGGATTCATCTTGAACGCTAGAACTCTTTAAGTAATGCGAATGAAAACACCAATGTTTGAATCAGACTATAAATCCATTTTCCTACGGTATACAAAGGCAGTCGGTTTGATACACACTGTGTTGGTAGTAAAGTAGTCTGGAACGTGTCTTGGTTTAGTGCATGTGTACGTTGAGACGTTGAGGAAGTACATAAGGTCAAATACCAGTTCAATTAGTTCGTTGGTGTAAGTGTCGGAATCTTTACAGTTGAACACTAAAACTTATATTTCCCAGCTAAAGAGCTGAAGACATCCTTTAGCAAGGTTCTGAAATATACCTTGCAGGTCGTACTTCTTACTTGATGTTTTCATCCTCTGAAAATTATTTGCTCCATATCCCGCAAATGGATTTTGCTTTTATCCAGCATAGTTAGAGGTAGATGAAAGAATTGTTGACCTCCAGCCTCTCTTCAACAGCCACGATCTCATCAAGTGTTTCGTAGCTTGCGTCAGTGAACTTCCTATCGTCTGAAGATTTGTTCCAGGCAATATAGAAGAGAAAAAGTATAAAGTTCCCTTGACTTCGATCGACGCCAATGATATTACCACCTGAAGCTTGCGAATACTCACTGGCGATGTTTAGGATCGACTAGAAAAGGAGCGACCCAAACAAAACCTGTGATGCTTCTGAATAGTTCCAAGTGCTTATTCGAAATGTTTACAACTGCTCCATAGACATGCTGTTCTCGAAGGTTGCAGTAACAAAAAAATACCGATCATTGGTAACAGATTCAGTAGAGAGTTCATCCAACAACGCACCGAGGTTTTTTATGCGGATAGCACTACTCATGAAACCTGGAATTGCCAAGGCATCAGTATAGATACTGGCTGCTTCGACAGGACGACGTATTCAATGATATTCACTACCAAGGATGTGTCCGATGTTTGCTGGTACGATCAGATGTTAAGAAAACTGGCCCTGGGATCGGAGGACACATGGTTTGATGAAGGTTGAGAAGACCTCAACCTGGGCCTTTACTTTGCTGGTTGGTTGGATAGGCCATGAAACCTCCCCACACCCTCTCGAAGGGAAATGCTTTCATATCATAGTGAGTAACTATACCGAAATTATTACCGCACCTTTCGGCTCAACAAATAATCCCTAGTTTCAGATTGCGTTGACATCGATAGTATATCACCAGTTCCCGTGACGGCTTCGAAATTGGGCACAGTATCGGCGGTCAAGCCCATCTGTGGTACAAACCACGAGTAATCACCTGTATTGAAGATTTGAATCATCCATATATATAGAACAACATCGATATTAAGCTTACCTCCAATAACCAATCCAGTAATGCCAACATTTGAATCGCGACCAGATACCACCGTACCTTGGATTTCGAGGTAGTCGTATATTGAAACTCACTCCAAACCAGAACCAACGTATGCCACACCCTTACCTTTATCATTCGTAAGGATTCCATCACTGCCGGGTATATCAACTGTGATGCCATGGTCAATGGATGCGGCTCCAGCAAAAGTAGTATGAACTCCGCTTTTGACAGAACTGGCATCGACCTCGTGCAGAAACTTAACAGCAAACGCAACATCTGCTGCATTTGTTTTCTCGACTACACAGGCTGGCCTATCATCGCGCGCTTGACTAGACCAACAACCAAACACACTCTTATTATATGTTGCGGTACCTGAAGGACCCTGGATATCTGCTAGCTTGCCCGACGCTAATCAGAGTGAGCACACAAATAATTACATAACCTCCAGACCCAATAGAGGAACCTTATCTAACTTACATAAACATTTTCAGCAGCTGTTCTCGCGACAGATACTATGCTTGTAATGAACACGATTTGCGATAACACTGTGGAGAAGTTGCTCCCGCAGCTGGATATTCTTCACAGACACGCGTTGTGACGACTTCAGTCTACCTTGGTATATACAACTCATCCCTAAGCATACCAGTAGCCATTGATGTGTGAATCGTGTATAGACAATTGATCAAATTTTTCGCAGTCCTAATATAATTTTATGTAAGATCTTACAATTTTTCGATTTGAGAAGGTACGAGGTCATTTATATACGCTAGTCTCAATTGGATCGGTAAAGCCTGGCAGAATTATTTCACTTGGAGAATCATCAGAACTGTTCCATCGACAATTTCAGTGGACATAGATCACCAATACTAATACCCACAAGATGCCAAATAACTGACAGATCATACTGGCTTGGTCACCATATAAAGAATAGAACTTCACTTCCCATAGCCCGACGCACTGAAACTTGCTTATCTCCTTCCGAATGCGAGTTAGAGGCTGCTCTTCGAGAAGCACAGTCTTCGAGCGTTACCACTTGCATAATATCATGAAATATTGGATTGAAAGAGCTCACTCAAGAGTTGACAGCTATGTACTTCCAATGCGGGAAAAATCACGCACAACGGGGTTTGATACAGATGTACCCATTCATGTTATCTATTATTAAGATAGGCTGTCCGTCCTCAGCATGTTCCTGACGTCCTTCCAATCCTAGTTTATAGTATATTCTAATGCTTTCAAAAATTCCAATCCTTCACTCTTGATGTCCACCATCACCTTGATATTCGCATTAAGATTTGTGTTGACGGGACGCAGCTGCTAGGTTCAGTTCTCAATCTGAACTCAATTCTGCTAGTTCTATTCTTGAGAGTTGATGGTGATTAGCTGGCCCAAGTTGTTTCTCGATTATTTCCTACTATTTTATCAAGTCTGTGTCCGCAGTGACAAGCACTTTTTCTGCTTTTGTTGCGATTCTCAGTTATGATATTTCTTTCTGGTTACCATTTGCCTTCTAATTTGAATGCTCCTGGCTGCCAATCGTATTCGCTTCTGTGTCGTGGAAAGTAGCAATAGAGATGTTTGTTGACTTGAGCTTCTGTTGATTTGTATTGGATGATGTAGTGGTTGATTGAGATAGAGGGGCTTCTTGGGTCGCGACGACTGCTAGCTTAGCTTGCAACGGAAGATGCTCTATATTCTGAATTTCGCTGGTGTTATTTGAGAATTCGATAGAGGCTGCACATGTGCAATGGAGGAGCGACCTTGTTAGTTTTCATGCACGCGTTTAGCCAGATTAGCTGTTTGAAATAGAGTCCTGTCGGCCTGTGCAAGTTGCACAGCAGTAACATCTCGAATGCAAGACATTTATTATATTCGTGGTTAGATTGAAGGCATATACAACGCAGAAGCTAGTGATAAAACCTATGAAGTCTTTGTATGGTAATTTTGTAGATATATTCTGAGAAAGATCAACATTCCTCAAGCGTAACATATCAAGGCGGGTAACCAAAGCTCAAGGATCGATTGATAGATATGCAACAGAATCTGAGCTTTTTGCTTCAACAACAACAACAACAACAACTTCGTCGTTATCCATCGCAGATATGCAACAAATCTAAAACCCCATAGTAATATTGGTCCAAATCGACCAGGTCAATCTGTTAGATATGCAACAAAACCTCAAAACCTGCTAGAATTCTAGGTCCTAAACGACAACGTCGTTCGGCGATCTCAGACATACAAAAAAAACCCAAAGAACCTGAGCCCTTAACGACAACGTTGCGTGTGCAGGTCTCAGATATGCAACAAAACGTAAAGAACTCGAGCCTTTGACGACAGAGTCCTAGGAGGATTTCCAGATGTGCAACAAAACTCCCAAACACTCCAGACCATAGCAACTAAGTTTTCCAGATACGTAATAAAATTATTTATACCCAACCAACTTGGGCATTCGAAGAAAACAAACGAAGTAAACTCCGCCCATCCCTATGGATGTGACTTTACCTCCTCCAATCCAACTTGTATCTGAATAATCCAGTGATCTCACTTCATAAACATCCATTCCATAATTAGGAAATATAAGTTAGATAGGCAAATGTGTAATAGATTCGTAACCATATATACAGAATCAAGATTTCTAAACGCACTTTCGCCCCTATCGCAGTCTCCCCCTCCCGGCCTTCCTCCTCCATATCTATCCAGACTAATCCCAAACAACACCATCAAACAATCATAGCTTCATAATTCCCATCACACTTCCATACCATATACACCACACCCCTAAAATATCTCCACAGAAAAATTTGCAAAAAATGAGTTGAGATAAGAAGAATATTAACTAGTCGTTGCGGAGGGGAGAAAATGATCAACAAATAAATCAAAATAACTTCCAAACGCACTTCGTAACCTAGACCTGAAATTGTTCATATGTGATGAGATAGATGTTAAGGGAGTGTAGCAGCATCCTCAGAGGTTGCAGGAACCATGATGCTTGGGTTTATTGGGTCGAGTTTGGGTGTTTATGAGTTTGATTGATTGTCGGTGGGATCTTTGGGTGGATTTGATGCTGTGTTGGCCGATACCTCCTTTTCTTCGGATGGTAGTTGTGGAATATCTTTATCCACAGATGGTGTATTAGTGGTAATGGGTGAGTCTTGTGATGCTGCCGTTTCCTCATTCGCTGTTTTTTCTTCTGTTGGGGAAGTCCGAGCAACATTTTCGACGGCGATTTCTTTCTTAATTTCTTCCTTCTTCACCTGCTTCTTCTTCTTTTCAGACTCCCCATCATCCACCGCATCCTCAATATCCCCATCAGTCCCCTCCTCATTTTCTTCCTCCAATCCACCTTCCTCATCGTTAGTATTCTTATCCCCCACCTCATCCCCAATATACTCATCCAAAACCCTAACCACCAACCCCTCATCCTTACTATAAACCCGAAAGCCCACAATACAAACCGCATTCCACGGATCCGGCTGATCCTCCCCATCATCACTCTCCCTGTCCCTCGATTTCCCAGGTTCCCCAGGACCTTGATTTGGTCCCGGTCCTCGAGGTTTGAGCGATGGATCGTCATCACTATACATATCATAGTCGGAGATTGGACTCGCGCTGGATTCGCCTTCAGATGTGATGTATCCCGGGTGTCCTGGAGGCGGAGGACCAAAACGTCGATTGCCTGATCCTCGACGTCCGTGTGACATACCGGGAGGTGGAGGGGGAGGGGGAGGGAGAGGAGAATGATGATGGTGGTGAGGTGGGCCGTGGATAGGTATAATAACGTATGGGTATCGAGGAGACTCAGGCGAGCTGACGCCGCTTTTTGGGGTTATGGGAGTTGCTTGAGATTCGTTGCATGAAGGTGAAACTTCTTCGGTCTGCACGGCTTTATCTCTTTCGTTTATGGATGTTTGCGTTTGCGTGTCTATTGCTAGCTTTGCTGTTTCCTGGAGCGGATCTTCGGTTTGCATAGACTTATCTTGTTTCTCGATCTGTGTTTCTACAACATCTTCGGTCTGAACTCCACGATCTTTTGGTTGGCGCTCTTTGGTTTGTTCTTCTGCTCTGGCGTTCTTTGCTTCTTTTTCTGCACGTTTCTCTCGATTCTTCTTCTCTTGCTTTCTCACTATGTCTCGCGTACTATGTCTCTTTTCCCAAAGAACTTTTCTCTGAGCTATACGTGACTCTTTTGCCTTGGCCTTATCATGGATTCCTCGAGCCTTAGCTCTTGCTTCCATGTGAGATGACCCTTTGATATGGGCCATATCGTAAGCAGCACCGACCATGGCCAGCTTTTCGTTATCTTCCTTGCGTCGCAATTCCTCTTTTACCACATCCTCCACACTCATTTGGCCTGTATCTCTATCAGCGATAACCATCATAAATACCGAGTAAGTTCCCGCTGGTAGGCTCTTTAGTTCAGTGACCACACTTCGACTCATGAGATAATTTCCATGACTTCGTACTATATAGTCCTCCTCGTCAGGCGAATCAATCTCGTGAAGTCGAAACTGTAATCTGAAATAGTATTGGCCATGCAAACCTTGATAGTACCTATCATCTAGCTGGCTCATAACCAGCACTACTGGGGATTCCTTTTTCAGCGTGATAGTGAGCTTTTGTTCAAACTCTGATCTCCATGGAACATCCACGCTAATCCATTTTTGAGTCAGTCGCCATTCGGGGCAATCCATGAATAATCGCGTTCTATCGAAGTGTTGGTATTTGCGTAGCAAGTCTTGATATGATATCCAGAATACACTGTCGTTTCCAAATTTGTGGTTGAGTTCTTTCTGGGCATCGGGCGTGAATTCTTTGCTTCCATCCGACCAAGGCCCCTCCCAATTGCCCTTTTTGCCTTTGCCCCAAGGATTGCTTCAAATAGAGTAATTAGTGATATTTTGGCGTGAACATGAAAGTGAACTTACCGTAATTTGAGAAGACGCTCTCCTGTGGATAATTCTCTGGCCTCCATGATGACATAGGCGTGCCCTTCTGTGATACCATTTCTATTGCCATATCCATGTTCAAGATGGCCTGTAGAGCAGCCAAAGAGAAATTCCTTGTTAACCTTGAGGATCTCATTCTCCCAAAATTCATCCGTATCCAGAATATCAGAAGTAAGTAGTTCGGTAGTCACGCCACCTGTAAGATCCTCCAGCCCTTCGCTATGTCTTGTCAGCCAACGTCGATTAATAACCTGAAGAAATACTTACCCAATCCATCCACCCTCTATAGAAGCAAAGTCCCCATGTGCTTTAGCATATGCTTTCTCGAGAAGAGGAAGCCAGGTTTCGTTTTGATCTTTGCATTTTGCAAAATATAATGCCTCAGAGCCGGTTTGATAAGTTTTTCGATACTCGCTTTCGACATCCTCACGATCTGTCTGCTCGAACAGATGTCTATGCACCGATGGTGAGTCCCACTAGACATCGAGATGTTAGCAATCACTCAATACGCAAGCATCCGACAAAGAATCAATCTGGTTACAGGACTAAAGACTTAAGTGTGCTTACATCAGGGGATTTTAGGTAGAGCTTGTCATCAATAATAGATATGATCCATTCGCCATCTGACCCTAACTGTTAGTAAATGCTTTATAATCTCGAAAGACTAAACCTACCCCGATGAAAGACGAAACCATAAATTCCAATTTCTGAAAACTTAAAATTAGTCTCCAAATCACAAAAGCGGGCTACAAACACTAACTCGTATCGTATTCAACACATATCCTCTGAACCCCAACCTCCATATTTGCCAAAGCTGTCAAACTCGCCATCAGCCAACAATTCCCAAGATTTCCCTGCTTAACATCCGCAGGATTTATCTTATCCTTCAAAAACATAGGTTTATCAAATATTTCATGAACCCTCTTAACAGCCTTTGGACCAATCGAGTTTGGATTCAAGAGGAGATGTTTATAGACTTCAAATTTGCCCCCACCAAGCGAATTCAGACAATTCCCTTTCTCCCATTTTAAATCCCAATCGATATCGAAACTCGGATCGCGATATCTCATATTAACTCTTCGACACTCCTTTATACGTTTTCTGACCTTGGTCCTGCATTCCTGGACCGCTCTTTCGAAGCCTTCAGAAACGAGTTGGTTCTGCGGACCAGGAGGGGGAATTATTACTGTTTTCGCCGAAATTCCCTTCGCAAAAGGTGGTGCATTGGGTATAATTTTCATCGCCTTGCAAGATTTGGAGATAGAAAATCGTGCCCAGAGCTTATTGATTGTCTCTTGAGGGGGTACGTATTTCTTCTTCTTTTTGGGCTTGTTTTGCTTGCCCCATGGTGGAGGTCGGGGTGGATTTCGTCGGCGTCTCCTACTACTATTAGAATCGCTTGAATCGGACCTAGAGGACATCATCGTCTTGATATAATGCCTTTTGACGAACAAATGTAGTACTTGGATAGAAACAAGTAAAAGAAAAAGTGTTTGAAAATTGAACGATTTTTAAATAGGGCTGGCAATGGGCGATTATATTTACGATCGCTAGAGAGGTACGTATAACAGCCTTGCGATTTGTTACCTTCAGCTTACCGTGTACAATATAAGCAGATGCTGGTCCGGAAAATTCTTACTCTCCAGCCTTGAAGGAGACCTCCTGACGAACCATTTTGTTCGGAAGTTAAGAGGTGCATACGTTGGTACCTGTTATCTCACCAGGGTATTTTTTTCAGCCGCAAATGTTAAAAAGAGCATCAAATACCATTCAGTATATTGATGTATCAGCACAAATCAGTTTATCTCTTAAATTGGCTTGAAATTGAAAGAGATAACTTGAAAATGATAAAGATTTATATCATGTTTTTGTTGTGTGCTGAGATGTTGTTCTTCTTAAACTCAAAGTATCAAAAAAGAGAAGTCGGGTCTGGGCTTAGTCTATCCAAAAACGCACGGGATCTTGCTCCCTCATTTTCCGGAGGAAAAGATGACAAGTTGAGCGGGTGATTATAAAACTCATTTCACACAACAATAGCACAAATAAGTAGAAGATCATTTGTTATAGAAACATATAACCTCAGGGCTTGGTTAAAAAAGCTCGCGGGTATCTACCAACTAGACTCGATTCCCCATCTAACGTATCATGGAATCCCTTGCATACTATACATGCAAGCAAGCATCCATCTATGCAAATCGCTTTCTACAATGATCATCCGATAACATCCAACCTTCCTCATTCACTTAATTACTTACAACTTCGAGTCCAAATCCTCAAACTCGCTGATATGTTTTACGGGTTGCGGACCTGCACTAACCTGCAACATACTCTTGTATTGTCTTACATCTGTAATGACAACTGGAACCGTACCATTTCCTTCGACTTTGACGGCAATAGCTTCTCCATCTTCTGCATCTTTACGGTCTTTGTTGATGGCAAGTGAAGCTTGCGCAGCGGGCTTTTCCTCGGGTAAAGATGTTCCCTGTGCAATGAGGTGGATGGCAAGTTTAGAACGAAGTGGAGAAGAAGGGAGGATGAATCGATTGAAGAACTTAATCATGTCTTCTTTAGTAAGTGCTTTGATATGAGCAGCATCGTGGTGAACTTTTGGGAAAATTAGTCAAATATTTTTCATGTAATATGGAACATTGTTGCTTACCGAGCTCAAAATCAAAGTACTCATAATCGATGTGTGACCACAAACGACCGGATTCCTGATCCAAATTCTTCAACTTCTCCAATCGCTTGGTGATCAAACTTCGCTTGTGCCCCTCAAACTCAGAATCTGACATGTTCTTGAGCGTCTCGGCAAATCTATGGAGGAAGGAATCGATTCGTCCCTCAAGGTATTGTGGGTTCTTCTCACTTTGTATGATAAATCGGTAAGCAATAGTCGTGGCAGTTGTAGAACATCCACTAAAGACAACATATCCCAGTTGCTCTTTTGTTCTCAATTGATCAAATGCCGGTTCGTGTGTCATTTGATCTAGAAGGAGGGTCTTGGCCCGTTGAGGACGTACAGCCTTATCTCCAATAGAAAGAATATACTCTATACAGTGGTTGACGTTCGCTGGATCCTTCAAAGTCTTATGATAGACGAAATTGGCTCCAGGTGGAAACACTAAGACTCGACCTATTGGCCATTGAGTTTGTGGTAGTACTCTTGGCTTCAAAATGTTTTCAGTGAGGTCGCTTAGCTTAAGAGCATCTTCTTTATAGAGATTCCCATGTACGAAGATCTCGATATGCATCTGCCTTAACAGGTGTGGGTAAAATTGTTGAATGTCGGCAGCAGTGAGATGGGGTAACTCTGCAAGAATTTGCTCATTTATGTACCCATTTTGATTGCTGAGCCATCTTTCAAAATCGCCAACTTGATTATATGGCTGTTGGAAATCCCAGTTCTTCAATCCTCTTAAAATTCTCTCCTTGATGATTTCAAATCGATCCTCTTTAACTTCAAGGTCTCTCATGGTGACCAAAACCTTCTCCAAGAGCACAGGCAATTTGTCGTTGTAACCTGAAAGTGCGATTTCCAGACCCATCGAGTGACTAGAAACAGAATACTCAAGCCCAGCAAGCTCCGCATCGTAAGCATATTCCCCCAATGCATCATGCACCAAATTGGTGTACATTCTGGTTTTGAGGGTATTTTCTGCAGTTGCGTTTGGCAGAGAATTTCTACATTGTATAAAGAAATTGGCCTTCGGCACCCAGAAAGTGTCATCTGAGATTATTAATATAAATTTGGCACAATTCAGGGAGGAACTCTACTAACCTTTCTTGAACCATGTCCTCACAGAGTCATCGTTTCTGATCAACTTAGGAGCAATGGCTGGGGTCCGGACATCCTTCTTCTCAACATCAAAATTAACTGGGATAAATTGATTCACATGGGGTAAGTGTAACTCCGAGCTTCGTTCTTCCTTAGTACTGGAAGCAGCTTTCTTGATCTCCTCCAAGAAATCTGCCGGAATCTTTTCATATTTATATTCCGTACCATACCACTTCTCTTTCGAATCCCAATCACCAGGGAAGTTTTGCGAAGCAATAGCCATTCGAAAGTTATCTGCCCTTAAACAATTCAGTCCTTCGGATATCTTTTCCGCATCAAACTTTCGGAGCCTACTGTGGCCACTAAGAAGCCATTCCCGAGGTAAAGGTGTCTGCATAACTGCGCTGATTTTGCTGGTAAATCGGCTTGCTGGTGTTTTTTGCTTGAATTTGAATTCAACATCGGCCAAGAGTTTTTGTTCTTCGAAAATCCATTCCTGTGGTGGTGAATCTTTGAGTAGTGAAATATACTCGAAGATAGCCTTCACAACTTCCTTGTAATTCTTCAATCCATCTTCAGTCAGGCGTATTGATACACTGAATATACTGGGTGTTCCCGGGCATATTGGATAAGCTCCTGCGCTCAAGTAATTTGCCCAACCCTTTGCTTTGATATAAGCCATAACACTGCCAGGTCCTTCATGACCAATAAGGTGGGACAAATATCGACTCGGCTGTGATTCGAAGAGGAACTCTTCATCAATGAAAGGGAAGGAAATGTCCAATGATCGAGAATCCATGACCGGTTTCGCGAAACATTGAGTAGAAAGCTCATTTTCTCCATATGGTACCTCATCCTCCCAGCGATTTTGTGGTAGATTTTTATCTCGTACTCCAGCAAAAAGATCGGCGGCCCAAGACTCTAATGTATCCAATGGTTCTCTTCCCAATATCACAAGTTTCATGCGGTTTGCCGAATAATGCTTTTCGTGATACTCCATGAACTTTTCTCTAATATTTATACCGCGGGCTTCAGGCTGTGTTTTTAAAACATCATAATTTCCTGTTGAGAAATGGCAGAAGGGATGTTTTGGATTCGATAATGACTTGTCCAATTGATGCAACCTCCAATTATCACTTTGTAAGTTCTTCTTGTTCTCCGAGTCGACAGCTTTCAATTCTCGTTCTAGTGTTGAGTCGAGGAACAGAGGGTCTATGAAAAATTGCGCGAATCGATCCAATGCACCATATAAAGGCGAAGGGCTTGCATCTCCATCCTCCCCAGATTTTGCCGCAACCTCGAAATAATAATTTGTTGAAGTGGCACCGGTATATGCATTGGAACTTCCAGAATGTGAGGACAGATATTGGGAGTAGTCGTTTTCAACAGGATACTATGGCAACTTGTTAGCCAATTCCATGCAAATCTGATAATATTGTGCAGTTTGTAGGAAAGGATTTGGAAATACCTTTTTTGTTCCCATGAACAAAAGATGCTCCACAGCGTGGCTTATTCCCTCCCAGCCCTCGGGGTCACTGAAGTTCCCTACATTGACGTCCATTGCGGCCGAAGCCTTATCCGTCTCGACATCGTGAACTAATAAGACCTCCAATTGATTGGGCAACTTTATAACCCTATAAGAACGATCATCGAGACTGGGAGTTTCGAGACGGTCTGTGAGCCTCTCGACGAGTCTATGATGTACCCTTTGCTCTGCAGGAGTCTGTGGTTGCGATAAAGTTGACATGGTTAAGCAAAGCGTCGAACAAGACCGTGAAGAATTCGGTTGGGGATTTGGGGGTCGCGGAGAGAACAGAGTAGTATTTCGTGGTTTTGACTGGGCTGCGTGCTTATATTTCGATAGTTGAACCCCGCCTAGCAGATCGAATTTAGATTTGGATACAGTGAATAATCCGAATGGGTCCACAGTCTGTGCGAGAGTTAATTGTCTGAGGAGATATCGTACTTTCGGATCGATATACTTTTCCGCAAGTTGGTTTCGTACTTTGAATCGAGGTTAGATATATATATATATTGAATGAATTGGAAGAGACTGTTGGTCTTTTTCAGAGAGGACAAACAGTGGGTGTGTTGTCTACAATAGACTAGAGATTTGTTGGCGGTTGCCAAAGGATTAATTAATGATCTCTGAGCGGCCCAAGAACAGGTCATGCAGCCCAATCGAGGTACGACGCGAGGTATCCAACTTTCAAGGTTATCCTTGGAGAACTAGTTGGAGGGGAAGAGGAGACAGTTGAGCAGAATTTAAGAAATTGAGAAAGCCAAAATCTCAGAGATGAGATACGATGCGATGGCACCCTCTGAGATATAAGAATGGGGATATAAGGGAGAGGAGTAGTCGGGGTGATAAAGAATAGCGCTACTCTATTAGTCAATTAACAATAATTCTTAATTGGTAGTGTGCGGTGTAAGGTCGAAAGTTGTACCTGTAATGCGTATGTGCTGTGGTGGTATAAGGAAAGAGGAAACCACGGTGAACCCGATAGAAGATTAATAAGAAGGTATTGAATTTGATGATTTGATAATTGGTATTGATCTCGATATTTATATTGTTGTTGTGTTATGTAATATGAGTAATAAGAAATGAATGAGTATCAATATAATACTTCAATGAATGAGTGATGATGCTATCCAAGATTCTTTGGTATACTTTTTTTTTTATTCTAGAACTGAAGAATTCTCGAGAGAGGAAGAGAGGGAGAGAGGAAGAGAGGGAGAGGGGGAGAGAGGGAGAGAGGGAGAGAAAGAAAGAGGATGAAAACAATTCCAACTTCTCAACAAAGATCCACGTATTTCACTCCACATTTATATATATATGCTAGCCATTATTTTCTGTAAGGTACAGAACAGTTAGAACCAGAAACAGAACCAACAGGATACCATGTATGAACAACAGGAACAATAAGGTTAGATATCGATAAAGTGCTGATGACGATACCTTCAGTAAATTACTGATACTCATACTCATACTCATACTCCTACTCCTACTCCTACTTCATTCCATTCCGTACATGTACAGAAGTTCTAGATTCAACCCCCAAAATAATGGGGTGGTGGTATGTGGTATGTGGTATGTGGTATGTGGTATGTGGTATGTGGTATACATATGAGTATGTACTTATGAGTACTGATTCAATATATGATGATGGTTGATACAATATTTCTAGATTTATTCTGGAAAGTGATAGGCGATCTTGGTAGTTGTTCTACTCTCTTTCTATGGATTCTTGTGTCCCAGTTACACATACTCCCGTTACACATACTCGCGACTGTACCCAATGATACAACAACAATAATGGCGATCATTTTTCTGAATTGAAACCATCTAGAATCTGAGGGAGTACAAGAACGTCAGCATCTCGAGTCCATCATTTATCGTCATCATTTGTGATCAGAAATGAGAAATCAAAATTATATGTCTCGCTATTGCTATCACCATCAACATCACTTCCACCATTCAACAGATATCACAAAAGATTAGATGGCGGTGACAGCGGTGAGTGAGACGAGAATCTTATCGGAATTTAATTCCAAAGGCGCTGTCACTATTATTCTGCAGACCCCCCCCCCCTTCATCCAACCCCTCATCCATAATAGGATCAAACATCCGATAATGGAATGCTGTCCTCAGCATTGGATTTGGAGGGGGACCGCGGGGTATCAGATTAAAAAAGCCCCTTGGAATGATGAACCCATGGATACTTTGAAAGATCGACCAAGGCAAACTTTATGTGCGACGATGTCCCGATGTCTTAAACATATGGATGGAAACACCAAAACATAAAACCCACCAACCTGGTCCATCGTCATCTCATTATCAACCTTCCCAACTTTTACTTCCTCATTTCTCGAACTTCTTGGACTGTGTAACCATACAACCATCCCCCTCCACATCTGCACCAAGCCTAGTTTTTTTATAAGCAACTTGCATGCATTGCATATACTACAGTACTATTTTGGCGAATTCCGCACATGGTAAGCATTTTAATAGGTCCATCTTACAAGTGAAGAAGTGCATAACAAAACGCAACTACATATCTAACCAATCTGCCGGTTAATTGGAGATATTAGGATATTAGGATCTTGATAAATGAAAAAATATCTAAACCCTTCAACACTTCTCCAAATATTCCCGTTAGTCTTCAACGCAATATCCCAATATCTATTGATTAAGAAAATAACATTGAAGAACGAGCCATCCAACCTAGGAAGGTCATGGACTATGAAGGGACATAGATTATTAGCACAAACAAATGCCAAGTGAACATTTCTCCTTTCCCAGATATCACCAGCTCTTCAGACAAAATACCTCATACGTTTCTAATTTGGTCACCCTCATTATTCGAGAATCTCTTGTGCAAGCCTAATACAAGATTTCCAAATAAGATAGCAAGTGCTCCCAACATCTTAAAAAATGATCTGATATGACAAGTAACTACATGAGTACTGGGTACTAAGATTTCTTCCGTTGGGTACGAAAGATCTCTATAGGGCTATTTTTATGCGCATCAGATATTCTTTTACTCATGGTTTGTAATGACATCTCCTGATTTTTACTTGATCTTTTGTATTTATTTATTCGAGAATCATATATCGAGATGAACATTAATAACAAATGTTTTACAACTAAAATAGAACTTTAAATTGTTTAATTGATTTATCTAGTGATATAAAATAAATCACCACTTTATCTCAATCTGGAATGTCAAAATGAAATGGGCCTCCCCACTACGTTTTCATACACAAGCCAGAGATAAATAAATAAACAATGAAATTATTTGCATCATCCAGGCTGATCAGACTTTAAGCAAACGATATCCTGCGGTGAGGCTGGTGCTATTCACAGCTGAAAAGCATGTTTCCAATCGCGCGCACTCCCTAAGATTCCTTACCTCGAAGATAACACTTCCCCAAGAATTTCCATTCTTTGTACCAGACATCTGCCTAAGTCCCAAACGTTTTGACATCATCCAACTCTATATCTGCAAAATCTGTGCCCAAACAAGTCAAACACTTCCAGGTTTCTTTCTACCCTTTATCATATCTCCTCCCCAAGAATTAACAGTCTCCTTCAGATCAACCACACCACCAAAGTTGGGTAAGTTCCACCAGTACTACTAGTATATATAGTTCAGAGGAAATTCTCGAATCCTCACCATCCACAACATATCCTCCACAAGATGTTCTCCTTCCGTTTACATCAAACCTCGCCACCATACTGGCAATATTCGTCATATCCTTCATTCTCTGCAAATCAAACTCTATTTCTCGGTATAATGTTTGCACGAGACTGCGCGTGTAATACCGAAACAGCAAAACCAAATCGATGTCTAAACCAAAAATACACCATAACCGTTCAATGCATAACACTAATATCCGGTGAATAAACCATGAGCATGCATGTCGAGCGAACACTTGGGACAACATGCTTTTATTTCCAGCCCAGGAAGGAAATTGGAGAATAGAAATTTATATCTCAGCAGGCTGATCGCACCTTAAGTGATCTATCTGTATTGTATTCAATTTTCACCTTATGTTCATCACATATCCCTCCCTAGAGCATTGGCAATGTTGTGTTTAGAGTGAAGAAAACTTGGTGGAGAGGAGCGAGGTGCGAGATGGTGGGAAGATGACTTTGATGATTTTTAGAGGTAGGAGGGAGATATCAAGGTACGGGGTGTATGGTTTTAAGAAGTAGGAGATAGAGGACGGTGTAAAGATGAGGTTTTTAGTTTTGAGGGATGCAAGGTAAGAGGTGAGAGGAAAGAGGTGGTATATCTTTGATAGGTGGGGAGGTGGGAGGTGGGAGGTGGGAGATTGTGTGAAGATGAACTTTTAATTTAAAAAGCTAGAGGAGGGAGGTTGTAAGGTAAGAGGTTGTAAGGTGGATGGTAGTAAAGTAAGAGGCTGTGAGATGGGAGGTTATATAGTTTCATAAGGTTTGAGGTAGGTGATGAGAGAAATCACTATAGTGATCAATAAATGAATGAACATCATTAACTGCACGAATTTAAAACCAGGTATTCGTATTTGAACGACCTTTGCTGATCGTGAGAGGTGGTTGAAGGGCGAGAGAAAGATGGCTGCACCTTCGATGTTGAGGGGTGAGTAGTGCGATATGAGAGGGTGGAATAGCCAAAGTTAGTTGGATGTGATTATTAGAGGTGAGAAGAGGAGAGCAGAAGAGCAGAGAAGTCATAAAATAAACTTATTCATCTCCTCCATCCAAATAGTGAAATAAACAAGACAGATTCCACAAACATGCTTGCGCGTCCAAAACTACATTTCATAAATCCCATCTCATCTCATCCCATCCCATCTCATCTCATCCCATCTCATCTCATCCCATCCCATCTCATCCCATCTCATCTCATCCCATCTCATCTCATCTCATCTCATCTCATCTCATCTCATCTCTATATACCAACAAAAAAGTACATATAAACTAGCACCCCTCTCCCGGCTCTCAGTTGGATATACATGCCCCCATCTCAAGCGAAAAGTCTCAAGTTATCCATACCAGTGCTTTCTAATGGAAAACTTTCGCATGGTTAGATTTCAGAGTCCCTTCTACTTGCCTCTAATATTTTCCCCCTGGATATGGAGTCAAGGCGTAAAGATTGGAGTGTGGTGAAGTGAGGAAGTGAGATAGTGATGAAGTGGTTTTGAATTTTTTTCACATCATTAATCGAACCTGCTCTGATCTAATTCCATCTACTTTAATATTTGATCATTACTAACCCCCATACTAGTACGTTACATCTGCTTGTGAATATCTATACACGACTTTCCTATACCAATTCATGCCATTTCCATATTTCCCCTCTCCTTTCTTCTCCCCGCCCATCTACCACCCATCCACCCATCCTCCCCTCCCCATCACCAAGAAATCGGTACCATCGCCGCCGCCACACTCCCCACCCCCCTCTCCGTCGCCAACAAATTAAACTGCGCCGCCGCATTCCTCGTATCTGCAATCTCGATCTGTATCCCCAACGCATGAATAGCCGCTCTTGTTTTCGGAGATATCGGTCGCATTTCTTTGCCTAGTCCTAGGATTAGGAGATCTATTTGCGGTCAGTGATTTGCTTCTTTCATATGTGAATAGCAGAGAAAGAAGATGAAGAGAATGAAGAGAACGTGGTTATAGAACTAGAAATCAATAGAAAAAGTGAAATAAAAAACCCACCAGGCTTAGGCCAAATCGCCCCCAAAACCCCCCAAGCCTCATCCCCACACTCCCACTGCCCCTTCCTATTAACTAATCCCTTTCCCTCCCCCCCATTTCCCTCCTTATTCCCCTCCCCCTCCGGCACCCAAGCAAAAGCCTCCCCCCCAACCAACAACACCCCTCTTCCCCCTATAACCTTAACCCCACTGTCCAAATGAAACCCATCGCTCAAACAAGTATCAATAGACGTACTAGGCCTCGTCACGTTCCCGAGCACATCAAGCGCTGAGAAATCCGTCTGTGTTGTTTCTGAGGAGAGGGGGCCGCGGTCGGTGGTTTTGGGCGGGTGGGAGTGGGTGTGTGAGTGGCGGAGGGGGAGGTATGGAGATGGTGATGAGGATGGGGAGTGGGAGGTTAGGGATCGGGGTGTATGTGTGTATGCGGCATGATTGTGAGAGCGAGGCCGTAATTTTTGGTGTCGGATACAGGTTGACATTGAGCGGATATGCTGCTGATGATAGGATTGAGGAGCAGGAGAGAGAATCGAGGAGGCGATCTCGCGGATCGTAGGGCGTAGGAATGGTTTGCGGAGATGAGACATTATTGTGGTATTGTGGTATTGTGTCGTTCAATATGCACAGTAATCCCTGAGAAGTTGTATATAAATCGCTTGTGAAGTTACAATTGAACTTTGAACTGGAATGAATTATATTGAATTGTGCGGCAGATGAAGACGTGGATGGCAATGTCTAACGTTAATATTTGAAGCTTTGAGAGCTCTGGAAAAAATGCGGGATGAGAAAGAGCTTGGGCCATCATTGAATCGGATCGGATCAAGAACGTCATCACACCAAAAAAAGCTTATAGATGCATCAATGCATCTATATTGATATAAATGTTTGACCTCGTCAATCCTTCATACAAAGTCACAAACAAACAAAACTTTTTACATTCACAATTTTAATTCAATAGACTATTGGTATTCATCCCAAGTTCATAGACTAAAATCCATCATTCATTCAACGTTTAGAAGATGTAAAATTGCTTGTCTTATCTAATCTCCGCATACCATTCTTCACCCCATCCATCTAATAAAACCCCTCATCACGATATCTAAGAAATCTACCAAAAGCACCCCTCTATCCCCCACCCGTTTTCCGAATCCCCCAATACCGTCTCAAAACAAATCCGTCATGGCTCCATGAGAAGCATCACCAACCAGTCTAGCATATTTCGCCAATACACCTCTATTAACCACACTTTTCGGTGCTTTCCAAGCCTTTCGTCTCTGTTCAATTTCTTCTTGTGATACATCCATACTTAGAGTATTTGTTTCGGCGGAAATTGTAACCATATCACCATTCTTTACAAGACCGATCGGACCACCAACTGCGGCTTCGGGGACAACGCTAGATTGTGTTAGTACTTTGATTTCACTGATGGGGTTTAAATATGGGAGGAACTAATTTAGTTCATGTTGTGTGAGACTTACTGTCCAACGATGAATCCGTGACTATAAATTGTTAGCATATGACATGGGCTAGATAAAGTAATTAGACAAACCTTGCACCAGAATAACGACCATCAGTAACAAGGGCTACGTTTGTAAGCCCAGCACCCATAATGGCGGCACTGGCTTTCAGTTGTTCTGGCATACCACTATGAAACTGTTAGCATTAACCGGTATACAATGTACCATTGAAGAATATTTGATTTGCCAAATATAAAATATAGCTCACGGTCCACCTTTAGGTCCTTCATATCGCACAATCAAAACAAGATTTTCCCCGCGTGGAATTTCTCCCTTATTTAAGGCCGCATCAAGTTGATGTTCCTTATCGAAGACCATTGCTTTTCCAGTAAACACCAGACCTTCCTTTCCAGTGATTTTTGCAACTGCTCCACCAGGTGCAAGATTACCCCGAAGGATCTGCAGATGGCCAGTTTCTTTAATTGGATTATTGAGCGGTCTGATCAGCACCTGATCTTGTGGTAACGATGGCCAACTCTCGATGTTCTCCCTCAATGTCTTTCCAGTAACAGTTGGAATGTCACCGTTCATCAACCCAGATGCTACTAACAATTTGAGTACTGATGGTGTTCCACCAATATTGTAAAGGTCCTCCATGAAAAACTTTCCGGAAGGTGCAAGATCTGCAAGGAATGGGATCTTGTTGCTCACTCTTTGAACATCATCAATAGACAAGGGAACCTCAGCAGTGCCAGCCATTGCAAGAAAGTGCAATACAGCATTTGTACTACCACCCAATGCCATTGTCATCACAAGTGCATTTTCAAATGATTCCTTTGTTAGAAGATCTCGTGGTCGAATATTTTTCTCCATGCAAACCTTGATAGCATCCGCAGCCTTCACACATTCTCTCATCTTAGCTGGACTTTCAGCTGGGCTGGATGATGAACCTGGAAGACACAAACCCATGGCTTCAATTGCAGTTGACATCGTATTTGCAGTATACATACCACCGCATGCTCCTGCTCCTGGGCAAGCATGTCGCTCTAAATCTTCCTAAAATAAGATCAATACTAATCCATGATTTTTACATGTTCTTATTAGTCTTACCATAACATCACTAGGTGTTGAATCCCCAGATGCTGCCTGAAGTTTGTTATATATGAAAGCACCACTGCAGGATACCATGAGTGAAAATTTCCTATTTGTAAAGATTTACATACCTCGCTTCATAGCAAGTACTAATATTGACGTCCTTATTCAACAGCTTGGAGAACCCCTTTTTGATTGTACCTAAAGTACGATTAGCTTTATTTAAAAACTAGTAACAATAATCATACCTCCATAAATCATAAGGAAAGGTCGATTATGACGAGCAGCAGCCATGATGACCTATAAATTTATTAACTCCGCATTCTAGAATTGAGGTTGCTTGCCATGCCCATAGAGGTAGACATTGCACGGTGTCGGCTGTAACAAGTATTCATCGACCCCTCCAGATAGTCCAAACTCACCCCTGGCATATTTTTATCACAACCTGGAATTGAGATATTAGCATCGTGATGCTGAGCACAAGTAACAGTCTCAATAGAATCCGCAATAATCTCTCGAGTTTGAAGAGAAAACCTCATTCCTAAGACATGTCAATCAAAATACTGTGACAGGTATGTAACGTTGTGCAAACCTTCTCCGCCCATTGTAATTGCATCACTAACTCCAACTGTATTAAACTGCCAACCTAGCATACCCTTCTTTTGTACTGAATCTTTCACAATCTTTCCGAGGTCGTGTACTACCGCAATTTCGTCAGGATATGTATCCGCCGCAGTTGTCTTATCTTGTATCACTTACAATGCATACTACAAACGTATATTAGAAGCTGTAATAGAAGTTGTATTCGAGATATAGGAAGGAGACTTACTTGCATGGATTTCCCTCCCACCAAACAGTAGAAATTCCAACATGAGGAGCAGTCTTCATAGTTTCTCTATCTGGCACTCCTGCGGCGTAAAGCATTGCCTAATAGTTGAGTCAATAAACCAGTCTGCCATAAACATTCATGAGCTCTCACTTGAGCTCCTGGAAAGTCATGTCCTCTTGTGATTGTTGAAGACCATCGATTCAATGCTTGCTTTCCATCCACCACAGTCCCTGGCTCGAGATGTGGAAAGTCGATGTATCTTGGTTTTTCCGGTATGTTCTCATAATTTGCTGGCTCCATGATGAAGTATGAATCAATTGGTGATATCTGTGAAGTTGGTATGTAGTAAAAATGGCTGTTGACATCAACTTGTAGTTGCTGTTGAACCTAACTTTAGAGGAAAATCAAGAGTGGAAGTCTTTGGGTATGATATAGTTCTCAAGTTCCTAGTATCTGAAGAAAACAGATGAGATGAGAATATAGATCGGCAGATGAGAATAAAAAGATGAAAGTAAAGAGACAAGAGAAAGAAAGGGAAGATCTAATACTATATTGCGAAGTAGCTCTAGTTAATTTGTGGGGAGCTACTAGAACGTCTGATATTTCCAATTTAAGGCTCTATTGTTTGGTGAGTTCGGTGAGATAAATCACTTTACCTGGTACACACATGCAAGGCATAGTATATGCAATATATGCAGTATATGATGCGGTATATGCAGTATATGCAGTATATGTAGTATATGTAGTATATGCATAGTAGTCAGTATCGTCAGTATCTACTTAAGATTGTTAATTCCGCAATTTTGTAGGTTTGTTGAAGTACAATGATGCATATAATTATATTATTAGTAAATATCAGTATGTACGAAGTAGGTAGTGTCATAAAATGAATGGGCCAATGTATCACCATCATTTCATAATTGAAGCAATGACAGCTCATTGTACTGATGTAAAGAGCTCCGGGATCGGCTTAAATGAGAGGTTTTGATTGTTTGGAAAAAGTATCATATCAAAGGCTCATATCAACGGCTGCAACTAGAATGCAAGGAGAGAGAGTTCAAATTCCTTGTGATTATTTCAAATTTATAATAATAATAATACAGTCGTATTATTCAACATATACAGATGGATCATCAGATAGATCATCAGATGGATATCAAAATATTTTGGTTTCTCAAAAAACTTATGTAACCCCGCCTCGCCCACCATTTCAACCGAATTACCGAGTCCAAGCTTCTATCATATCTACGTAAGGCTTACAAATTAGATGTGTTGATTGGTCTATAGCAAGCTGATCTGATGTGTATATGGATCTTGTGGAATATCTTTCATCCGATCATTTAGATATCATACTCGGGTATTTATTATTTATGAAATAGTATTACAGAACACTGGTGGAGAGTATGTATTGATTCTAGCTTCAAGCAAAATAAAGTTACTCGTTATGTTCTAATCATTTCATTCGATTATGAGCTATGAATAGTGGCTAATATGTATGTACCGAATCAAACTATGATATGCTGTGCTGAACAATTCCATTTGGACATTCAATCATTCATTCGTATGCCTTCTTCCCGCCTTCCCTCCCTTGTCCTACCGTACCCAATATTCATCTCTCATGTTGATGAAAGTACGTGTGCCAGAACCCGTCGCATCGCATTGTACATAAATTGTAAATTGCAGTAAAGCAAAATAAAGTGAAGCAAAACAACGCAACCAGGACAGAACAATATGTTGTAATAAAAGCATAATGTAATACTTGCATATCGGTACTTATTGAGGATGACCAAATGAGTGAATAACGATCCCTCTCCAATCAGCCAATCAGTTATCTTATCAATTGGGAGAAATTAGACTAATTGGACCGAAGACATCAAATCTCTATCGTTTCACCGAGCCCTTCGCCGTTCCTATTCGTTTGTCTTTCAATGCCCATTCCCATTCATATCATTAGCACATATTGACGTAAACACCCAATCAATCACCTGCCGCCTCTATCACTACTACCTTCAAACTCCTCAAACTCCAGCTCCCACTTATCAACCTCCTGGAACTTTCTCGCTGCCGTTTTCAGTTCCTTGCCCACCCTCTTCTCCAATTCCTGACTGTTTTCACTATGAGGTACTCCTTCTTCTTCTTCCTGGGGTGCTAAACTGTCACCTTCATCCTCATTGTTATTTTCATTTTCTTTGTCAGATGCGGTGGGTTTGGATCTCCCGTAGGTCCTCCGCGTTGATTTGGCTTTGCCTTTTGCAGTAGTGGAGGTAGCAGATTTTGAATTCTGAGTTCCTTTAGATGATGAGGCATTTAAGGTACGTTGACGGCGAGTGGTTGGTCGAGCAGAAATATGTAATTCATCATCGTCTTCTCCAAGGCCAGTGACATCGACGTCATTGTCGGATTCGATGTCGAAAGTAGTGCGGTGACGTTGACGACGACGGGGAAGAAGTGCTTGTAGTGCGGCGGTAGAAAGATTTGCGGGTTGGGGAGGTGGTGGCTGAGTCGGTCTACGGGATTTAGAACGAGTGGGTATATCAGGCGAGTGTGTTAAAGATGGAGGTGAAGATATTGGTGACGATTGGTCGAAGCGAGGTGGAGTGCGGGGGTTTATTATACGACGAGGTCGAGCAGTAGTTGGGTTATTTCGAATAGTAGCGGGGAGAGGGGGCGATGGGGGTAACGATAAAGAGGAACTGCTACTTCGAGGGGGTGCCATAGTTTCGCTCATTGGCTCTGGTGTCACAGGACGTTCGATGGAAGGAAGGGGCGCATCATCAGGTGATAATTCTTCTTCTTCTTCTTCTTCTACTTCAGATTGTGCTTCTTCCACTTCTTCTGGTTGATTTCCCTCTTCCTCGTCACTTTGAAGTGTCGCTGGTATAGCATCCTCTTCGAGTTGGGAATCGTTCACCTGTAATCTCGAACGAGTGGTACGAGTGATTGGTGTTTCTTGAGATTGGGGAACCTGAACACTAGATAATTTTCGCTTTCTTGAGCTTGACGTAGATCCTAAAGATGAAGGAACAACCCTCGCCTTCCCTAAATTTAAAGGCGTTGACTCATCCTCGGGCATAAAGTCATCTGAGTCTGAATCTGAATCAAACTCTGGTCTTGGCTGTTGTGGTTTTCGCGCCGTTCCCAAAATGCTTGGCTCTCTTGCTCTTCTCTTAAATGTACCAATCTTCAATACGGATTGAGCAGGGCCAGGTGTTGGTCTATCCATGCCAAATGCTGGGCTACTAGGTCTCACAGATCCAGGGCGACCTCTTGTAACGCTAGTTTGTCTCATGCGCCTACTTGAAGCTTCCATTCCCAATACAGAATTATTAATTCTGCCAACACTGGTAAGACCACTCCCCTCTGCCAAGTCTGAATCAATACTACTCGATCGATCTCGCGCAATTCTTCCTCCCAAAATGCTTGGTTCGCGTGCTCTCCTCCTAAAGTTTCCAATTGCTAGTACAGAATTGTCTACAGCTGGTGTTCTCCTTCCCCTTCCCCTTCGTCCAGTTTCAACATGTGGGCTGCTAGATATGCGCATATCTTCATCATTTAAATCCAGCTCTAGGGATGCGCTCCTTCGATGCGCCGTACCCACAGCTTCTCTGCGCTCCGTATCCTCAATGTCGCGTGAAACCCCGCTCGTCCGCGTCGCCACCACAGCTTTTTCCTTCCCACTTTTCGCACTCCGCGCACTTCTTGTAGCCTTTTCCTGATCACTAACATCGTACAGATCATCGAATGATTGCGGTTTTGGTGTCAATTTGGCTGCTTGGACTGGTTTCGTAGCTTTCTGAATTCGAGAAGCAGATGGCGCAACCTTTGTTCTTTTCGGACGTGGCATTTTGGAAATTTTTATTCGATAGTCTAATGTTATATTCTTCTAAATCGATTTCGATTCCCAAGTCTAACAAAAGTTTTCTTATCTCATTTCGTGGTAGAATCCTTGTACAGTAATGAAGAGAGATATTGATGTTTTTGTCTATTCTACGCGTCGCGCGTCGCACGAGCTTTAAGGTAGAACGGTTATTGAATCTAAAAGTGAAATAACTTATGTAAGCACGACTACAATACCACTAATACTAGCGTTTTAAAACTTTTCTCAGACGACCATCGCTCAATTTTTGGAGCCTTTTACCAAATATCTCCCTTAGATCAAAGTCTTACTCCTTGGATATAGAGTCTAAAGATTGAGAATCGAAACGCCCTTTTGGCCTCGAAATTTCAAGCGTATTCGATAATTTTTGATGAGCGTTGTGGTGGTTAACCAATTTATGCTAACTATATCTACTAGCTCTAACGGCGAAGTAGCTTATGTAAGCGATACTACTACTCAGTCATCTATTATCTACTAGTATCAGCCAACCAGCCTTGGGCAGCACAACAACGAATAATGTAAGGGTAAGGAATCAGTCACGAGAAGCACTAAATACATAGCTACAAAAAATGCCCATATCTTTAGACCATCATGCCGTCAGAAGAGCTATATATACAAGTGCAGTATGATCACCAATATTCGGACTCCGAGCATGAGACACTAAATAATGATGTTCGATCTTCAAATCTGAGAGACCATTAGTACACTATTACTCTTCTATTCTCTCTTTGCTTTTGGCAAATCTATCCATCCACTCAACAACCACCATATACCACCACAAAATGCCCCTCATCCTCAAAACTCAGAAACTTACTCTCCACCCCTCTCATCTGTGCCATCGCAAAAGCCCTCAAACCCATACTATGTGGGCATCTTCTATCCAGCTCACCGTGTGTAACCAGTGTCGGAATCTCCCATGAATGCGCATATTGAACTGGATCCTATTTCTCAAATGAATGGCGTGTTTTCTCTGGATCGATATCATGTCCTCCGAAGAGAACTTTCCAGATATCGGGGACATCGGTTGCATAGAGAGAAGGGAGTTTAACCATTCCAGCATGGGTGACAAGGGCTTTAAACTTTCGAGCAAGTGGCTGTCCTACAAGCCAGAAGATAAGATAACCCCCATAACGACATTATTCGTATCCGCAATTGGAATATGTCCATCAATATGCTCCATGCAGTTCGAAAGATCATGGTATGGATTGCCACCCATGGCTTCAATCGCGGACTCTTTGAATGCCTCATTGTATCTTACAGAGCCTAGGTTATACCGTCAGCTAATGTGTAAGTGGGAGAGTAGATAACGTAAATACATACCAGTAATATCCGGTAAGACTACAATATAACCTTGCTCGGCAAACAATGCGGCATTCGAGCGAAGACTCCAGATATCTTACCAAGACGAGAGCGGACCGCCGTCAATAAGAAGAGCGCGGGGATAGTTCTCCTCTTCTTCAAAGTACGAAGGTATAACAAGCCAGCTATGTACCTGATAATCCCCGTGGCCTTGATACCAGAACTCGGAGATCTGGTTTCTTTTAAGACCAAGTTTCTCAATATCTTGCGTCGCTGATAGAATAGAGTGGGATTTCATGGAAAAGTTCACGTTTAGGTATACACTACTTCCGACAAAATTTGTTTTGCTGACAAGTAACCGATGATCGGATGGCGAATTGGAATAACGATTGAAGCTTGATATGGAACCATACCCAACATCAATTGGTATAGGTATGTTTTTAGTATTCTGTTCTCCCATAATATTGATCTCAAATATTTTCTGGTGCCCTGCATCTGCAGCCGAGATAAATAGTTTAGTTGAATCATTACTCCATGTCAACGTTTCTGGATTTAGAGGCCACTGTTCTTCTGTTTCAGAATCAGTGTGCAGCTTAATCTCTGATGTAAAAGCATCGCCCTCCAAGCTGGTAACGAAAATATGGTTTCTACTGGTAATTCTCTGTTTGTCCTCATTCTTCAAAAACGACAAACCTGTTATCCAAAGAGAAAACGGGTAGGGAAGCAACACCCGAGAAAGTATCAGCTACGATATTTCGAGGAACAATAGGTATGTCCTCTGCTTTATCACCACGGTTTTCGGAGTCCATCAATTGCTCGTGCGAGATGAAAACATCTGAAGTCCAAACTTGGCCACCACTATATCGAAGCCGTGAGTGCTCTTTGGTCCGGGCTACAAACACCAGGCCAGCACTAGAAATGTCACAATTCGTAGGTTCCCTAGGAACAATACCAGGATATGGAACGAAGTCCAACTCAGTCACTGAGTCTTTTAAGATGTCTATAATCTTTCTAGATAGACGAAATTGAGAATGAGTCTCATCTTTCTCAAACCTCAAATACCCCAACACTCGAGTTTCTGGTGGACCAGGAAAAAAACTGCGCACTGGTAGGGAAGTATACCCTTTGCCAGTAGAGTAAGATCGAGGTACAGTTTTGGTATCTTTTGAACCAAGAGCAATCATCCCAAACGCATCATCTGCTACTCGTGAAACCTTCAGAATCGAAACGCTGCCTTCGACATGACCTGCAAGATACGATCTTGAATCAAACTGATCAGCCATCTTATACAATTACTGATTATTATTCTACATTAGAGGTACCTTTCCCTAGAAGCAAGAACATCTCCAACCCAGAATTCCGTTTCACCATCGACATCTTTCCGCCATACAGCACTATTATCAAATCCCGTCCAAGTAAGATCTTTAACATGAGTGTCTTTGAATACAAGTCAAGATTCACCATTATCAAGATCTAGAACATAACTTCCTGCTTGGTTGGAGTGGGTTTGAAATGAATAGGTGAAAGATTATACAGAGCATGCGTTCCAGCTGGGTTAGGAACTGCCGCCGAACGGCGTGGTATTTCTAGGAATTCGCTACATCATCATCTAATTAGGTATGATACAAGAAGACTTTTGTAGGGGGCTTCACTTACGCAATATTAGATTTGTGAGCCATGCTCGGCATTCCGTTCATGATTCGATGCTAGACTTTACAATAGCATCTTTTACATATATTATCATCTATCACAAAGATTCGGAGTTATATATATACCTCACGGTCTGTGCCGCATTGTGTATTTTCGAGTTTTTTCCGAATTCCAACAAATTGGTAGATCCCAAATTGTTGCTCTAAATCCAATGTCATTCAAGTAAGCAGGCCATTTATCGCGAAAGATCCAATTGAATTGCGAAATCACCACTATGCAGAGATATCCATGTAACCATGCCTTCTTTCATGTATACATGTCTTGGACTGTAGTTCTCAGACGTATAAACTCCTGTCTGGTATGCTACCCCATTTAATCTTATTGCTCGCACAAATTGCCACCATAATCATGTTGATACTGAAGCCAAATAGTGAGGCCGTCAAACCTTTGATCAACGCTTTTCCTACGTTTGCCAGAATATACGCTTTTGTTTTCCTTTCTACTCAATAATTTTGCAAATGCCGCAATCTTTGATAGCTTAGATAAATGACCTCATTGAATGATGTAGCAATAGTGTCTAGCTTGGTAGAGTATAAATACAGGAGTACTCTACTTGTTACTGGCAATATGAGGGTTGATAAGATGCAGATTATTGTCTTTCATATGTATTTTTAAGGTCACTCACTTAAGTGAGGTAGTTTTGTTTGTGAGCGGAACAGACTCGTTTTCCATGTACATAAGTATTGGAACGGGGTGTTATTTTGAAATAGATGTTGGGTTTTTAGTCTCTATGTGCCAAGTACTTCTCTAGTTCTTACTTGGAGGCCCTTCCAAGAAATATCTCAACCAAAATAACACAATGAAGACGTTGCAATGATCCATGAGCAATTTGGGCTGTCTAACTCACGACCATTAGAATAAGCAACAGTGATGTATATAATAAAGTTTAAAACCCTTTGGTAAAGATAGCCGGAATCATGGAATATGTCGCTGCTCAACTTGTAGATGCATGTTGATTTGAGGACTTCCTCAGACAGCATTTATAAATATTGGAAGCTGGCAACCAAGCGCAGACAGTCACGCATAATCAAAGAAATGATGATTTAGAATATGAATTTGAGCCCATGTCAGGCCACTGCTTTGATTTACTCAAACTATACAATATGTACTACTGTTATCGTAAAACCAGCACCCTTATCATCTTAGCCAAATGACCCATCACGGCAATACATAAGATGATTAGGGTATCAAAGCCGATGTCTGGAGTTGATAGGATTCCAAAATTCGAGGATTTCCCAACCCCGAATCTGATCGGCACGGCCGTGCAATCCTTAAGAATATTTTTTAATCAATCGTCGGTGTCTGCACCATTGCGCTTAAGATGAAACACATTACTCCATCGCTTCGCTTCTTTTTTTATCTGGTTCTCTGCGCTTTCCTCGGTGGCCCATCATCTCCTTGATGCCTTCGTTTCCTGGGGCAATCCCTCTGAAGATGGCTTCCTCCACAAGTATAACAAGATTTATCCGGTTTAGCGCCGCCGCCACCAGACCCAGACAAGGATGTCAAACCATTTAGGGAGACATCAGGGGCATTATTCAAAGAGATGTTTTTCTTCTTCCTTTTCTTGGCCATTTCTAACGAAGCAGCCTTTTCGGCTTTCTTTTTGGCTTTGCGCTCTTCCTTAAGTTTCTTTGTAGCTTCATGTCGAGAAGCTTTGATTAATGCATCCGCGCCGGTTGGGTCGTCGTCACTATCCTCCAGATCACTTTCCTCGGAGGATTCTTCTTTGTCGCTTTCCTCTTCTGAAGATGAAGAGCTTTCCAAATCAGGGTTCTGTTGTTTCTGCTTAGATTTTAGCAAGTGATAGATAGTCCACCAGTTAAAAAGGTGCTACGTACCTCCAACACCTTATTAAATTTGCCAAAACTCCTCCGTCCTACCATACTAGGCTTGTCTTCTCCAAAAACGACTTCGTCCTCCAAATGCGACTGCTTTGGTGAAGGTAAATCTAAGTTCGCAAATCCAGCTTGGACTACTCGCAAGCTGTTCGTTGGTTTATCGAAATGTTTCCTATCCTCAAAACTCAATACCCATCGTGTATCGCCTGCCTCTGCGGCTGCTTTGTCTAACGCAGCTTGCCTTTTTGCCTCCTCCTCCTCTATCGCCGCTCGAATCGCCCTATTATCCGCCAAAGTGTCAACGTTAAACTTCGTGGGTGTACTTTGTGTAGTCTTTTGTCGTTTAGGTGATGGCTCCTCTAATGTAGAAGTCGATGGACTAGTAGGAGACGAAGCAGCAGCTCTTTGCATGAACTTCATCGTCAAAAGTCTTGAAGACATTGCCTTCGGCGCACTTGTTGGTGTACTGGCCGACATGTTGTAAATTATTGATATTCCAACCAAAGTCGCAAAGCTGAATGGATAAGATTGATATTAACAATGAAGCTCTAGGAAAGCCTGTCCAACAAAGTAAAACTGTTGAATATTAGAACACAACCTTCCACAATTCATATAGTGTCGAAGTACAAGAGGTCGCACGGTAAAAGGAACTCGAAAGCATCTCAAGCTCACGTCGGGGGGACTTTTTCCGGTTTCAATAAATAAAGATTAAACTTCGGGGTAAATTACGTAAGCATTGGTCTTCGAGACGATAAGCCGACAACGACAATAATAGCATCTTTTGGCTTTTTTTTTCTTGGAAGCAATTGAAACATCAGCACAAAATGTTGTCCACTGCTAGATCAAGAGCCGTATGGCAAGTCTCTCGTCGATTTCAAATTGCAGCGAGAAGAACATACGCCTTTTCCGCAAACGATAAACAAGAGATCAACGATTCGAATTCCCCAAAGAAAGTCCCCAATGTCTCAAAAACCAACGAGCTTCCAATGGAGACACCACATAGCGATGCTTCATTACAGGAGAGTGTCCAGACTGGGGAGAAATTTAGAGTGATGCAGGCACCAAATAGGGAATCGAAATGGTCGAGGAGCCAAAATCCTAGAGAGAAAGCTATGACAGGACCTAGGTTCGAGCAAACTATCATGGAAGCTCAAGTATGTCATTCCGGGACTACCTCCCATCGAAGGGCCATTTTGTTTTGATTTTAGAATTACGGGCAGGTATATCTGAAAAGAGATACTGACTTCTCTACAGCCAGCTCCCCAAGCAGCCATCTCCTTGATTCACAAGCAACCCGTTCGATGGACTCATGACCGTATTGTTGAATGCGATGGAGGTGGAGGACCATTGGGACATCCAAGAATTTTTATCAATACCGACAAACCTCAGATTTGCGCATGCACATACTGCGGGCTACCATTTGTGAGCAGTTGTTCTCCTACATGTTACGTTGTAATCATACTAATTCGCATATCATAGGCCAATGAACACCACCGCGCACACCTCGAATCCCTTCCCGAAACTGCATATCCCCTTGAAGCACAAGGCCATCAGGCTGAGATCCCCGAATCACAACGTATCACAAATGAGGCTCTTGGCCAACGATAAACTACTATAGATGGACTTTGGTGGTTTGGCTGTTATCGTATAATGTACATATCCACAATAAGATTTTTCAGCAACGACCGTTTTATGCATCCGGATCGAACTTTCTTCATAATATGATTCGGTGGTTCAAGGCAATTTGGGATATATATTATTTGTGATTTCATTCAGCAGAAGTGCAGCTATGCCGTGCCTCTAATAACAAGCTCTCAAATAACAAGCTCTCACATCTTCTCCCCTTGAATAGTAGCTACCACCTTCCTAGAATGCTTACTAGCTCTAAACTCAAGATACCATATTCCCTGCCAAGTACCCATGTTCAACTTCCCATTCGTAATTGGAATCGTGACGCTTGCGCCAACAAGCGCAGATTTGATATGTGCCTAAAATCGTCAACATACCATCCCAAAGTAAAGGTTATTGTCCCAAGCCAGCTCCAATGCACAGGAAGTAATTGTAGATAGAAAGAGGGAAACAAACCGGCATATCATCCAACCCTTCCGCACTATGTCTATACAACTCTCCTTTCTTATCCTCCGGCGCAATGCGATCCAAAGCATCACTCATGTCAGCCCTAACATCCTCATCCCAATTCTCATTCAAACTCAGCGCACAACTCGTATGCTGAATAAATAGATTTAACAACCCGACTTTGTAATTCTTGATCTCAGGGAGAGAGGAAACGATATGATCGGTGATGAGATAGGAGCCGCGAGATTTCGACGGCATAGATATGGTCTTTTGAGAGAACGACATTATGGCAGGGTGGGAACGGACAGTTGGGGATAGACTGGAGTGGTAAGTTGAGGGGAGGAGAAGTTTGAGTGGGAAGGTCCAGAGGGTGTGGAAGAGAGGGGGGAAGAGTGCGATTACGAAGATTAGGACGAAGAGGAGTATGTAGAGTGGTGATGTGGATGTGTTCGGTAAGTCAACCGAATGAGAATTTCTATCGTCATTCGTTGTACGGGATGAGGGAGAGGGAGACATTCGGGTTTTTTTGGCTTTACTAATGGTGCTGGTGGTGTAGATTTGTGGTGGGGTCGGACGTCATAATAAATTGGCAGGGATCAGAAGGTGATCACAAAGTGAACTTCAAAGAGATACTTTTTATTATCACTAAAAGAGCTCTAAAATATCGTATTAATTCCGACAATTATACAGAAAAGCTTTTTGATATCTCCAGAGCACGTTGAAACCCCCATATATCATCAACCCATCCTTTAGATATCCCAAGCTGTGCAATTCTTTATCCTCTAAACGCCGTTGCCATGCCACCCCGTAACTGTAGTTTATTGAACACCATTTTCTTCCTTGATACCAGCTTCCTCCATAGTCTCGTCGCCCCCAGCTAAGATCTTGGTCTTGGGTACATCGCCATCTTCAGGTCCACCACCTGGAGTAACAGCTACTACCTGGCCTTGCTCATCAATAAACTCAAAATTATATCTCGACAATAAATGTGGAATAGCTGATAGTTGAGGACCGTATCTTGCTGTGTTATCGTAGAGTTCGAAAAGTGGTACTGCGAGTAATTTCATGTTCTTTGGGACACTCAATACTTCTGTTCAAATGTTAGTATGATGTAGTATACCTATATGTAATATAGTAAGCAAAAGAAGATACGTACTCTGTCTTGGAAGCTGGATAAAGTACAACTTCTTGCATTCTTTCGGCCTCGTAACATGCGCTGGAATGAACGGATACATGAAAGTTTCGAAATTCGGTCTCCACCACTGAGCCAATGTATCACCGATCTCCCACTCCTCATTTACACCCTCCCCGCTGAATTGGGTACCAACAGGCGCCAGTCGCTCATTTAATCTCTGTTTAAAACCTTCAACTTCTTCATCTTCGGGCTTGAGATAATCTCCTGGTAACTTAAAGAAAGCGTTTGCGATTTGAAGCATCAGGATGTGAGGATGATTGTGTTCATGGCAGACCAAAATTCCTTCACAGGTTCTTCGCATACCATGCGCGACATAATGTTCCTCGAGGCGCTTCAGACGTGCGAGAACAGAGGGATCTTCCTCGGGTTGGGTTTCTTTGGTGCCAAAGGTATAATTTGATAGAGGGTAGAGGCGGATTGTTTTTGGTTGATTTGCGTTGAAAGAATTGGGGAGATGGGGAGGATATGAGGTTTGGAGAGCGGTAGTAGTTATGGTAGACATTTTAGTAATGTTAGTATTATTGCATGTAGAGGAGATGTAATTCGTTCGAAGTTGTAAAAGAGTAAATAATGAGCAACGGCCCGACGACGCACGCAGGGGTGAGCTCAAGGCGGTGTAATTTTAACCTCGTTTGTCTGGAAGGCTTTGGCTCGACTCAAAATTCAATTCTTACTGTTACTTTCCAAAGAACGACTAAAGAATTAAAGATACTTGGGAACATTTCACCATTATATCTATTGTATTATTTCATGAATTTCATCATTACTGTACATTTTTTTAAGGTGAAGCAAGCTAGCCGGTAGAGCAACGTTTCCCTATAGAGACATTTACCATCATCGCAATCCCATGAAGCAAATTTATGCGCAAAAAATCCCAATCATACTCCTCAGTTCAGTTATCATGCAAAAGTGCAAAAAGCTACAAGATCATTTTGTAAAAGCCCCCCTTGTGCCACTATCCCACCCACATCATAATCGCACAATGTAAATAGTAAACGAATAGTTCTTTCTATCATGTGGGTTTGGCACCAGGAAGAGAAATCGCGAATCCTTTTACCAACCACTCTTTCTTGACTTTGCACCATGGTTGCTTGCCCGTCCAGAAAACCAGCTTCCAGCCAAAGAGGCAGCAGTATGCTCTTTTTTGCCGGTCTGATAGCCAGTATATTCCCAGCCTGGAGCCCCGTATCCTCCTCCAGTTTCTACATGGTTCATCGAATTCAATGCACCGTGAACGCCATCTTTCCAATCTGCAAGAATTTCGTTGCTAGTGTGCGGATCATAGCGCCCAATGCCACTTCCATTATTCGAGTTCGCTCCATCAGCACCCCACTGGCTTCCCTGGCCTCGCGAATGCCGACTTCCAGATCCTCCCGAGGCATTTCTATTGTTGTTGTGTTGACCATTGGTAGAAGAACGACCGGAATGCTTTCTGTTCTCCTTCTTGTCGTTCCAACCTGGACCCTTCGTACTTTGAGCTGCAGCCCATGTAGCGGGTGGCGCTCCCCAACTGTCATCGTTCTGATTTGTGCGAATTCCTGCTGGGTCGTTGAATCGTTTCTTCGAATTGTTATGCGAACTACTTGAACCCTTTCTCTGCCTGTTGCTGCTATTGTTGTTCGAATTCCAGCCAGAATTGTTATCGTGTGAATTCGAGTTATCATTGGCTTTCCCGCCACCCCATGCGTCGCCATTACTATCATTCTGAGGAGTGCCAGAATCCCATCCCCCAGAATTCCCATTGTTTTGCTGATCACCAGAGTCTCCCCATCCTCCAGATGTGTTGTTGTTTTGCTCTCCCGAGTTATTGTTATTCGATCGGTCGTTCGAATCATTATTGCCCCATCCCGAGGATTGGTTGTTCACATCATCAGACGTGTTCCGATCACCATTTCCCCAACCGGAATCTTGATTATTTTCATTTGAATCCTGATTATTATCATTTCCCCATCCAGAATCTTGGTTGTCCTGATTGTTATCGTTGCCCCGTCTAGAATCTTGGTTATTATCATTTGAATCCTGATTATCGTTGCCCCAGCCAGAGTCTTGGTTGTTCGAATTGTCATTTCCGGTTTGATCCTGATCGTTATTACCCCAGCCTGAGTTCTGGTTCACATCGTCGTGGTTGTTGTCTCCGCCCGAGTTGCCAGAATTGTTATTCAACTGCTTATTGGATTGTTTTCCGTTTGGCTTGTTCTTATTCTTGTTCTTGCCTCCCTTTGACCCAAATTTGTTATTCTGGTTATTGTTGTTGTTGCTGTCCCCCCAAGCAGAACCCGAATTTTCATTGTTGCCAGAGTTACCATTATCCCATGCCGTGCCAGAATCTTGATTATTATTATTATCATCAACATCAACCCAGCTTCCTGGCATATCATGATTCTGGTGGTCATTGTTCATTGACTGATTTTGATTGAATGAATTATGCTGGTTTTGATAATATTGTAGATGCGGCGGCGAGGACATTCCGAATTGGTTAGTGTTTGGACGAAAAGTACCAATAGGTATTCTGGTTTGTGGGACGGCAGAAGCGAAAGGATTTCCATAGACTGATCCGTGATAAACACGAAGAGAACCAGTTTTAAGATCGAAAAATGCATTTGGCCGTGGATCGGAGGCATTCTCAATTACATCTTCTCGCATAACCACGACAGCTTCTTCAGCGCGGAGAATACGGGGGTTAATTTTTTCCATATTCGGATTATCTGAACGATTTTTATCTGTTGAATTGCTTCGGTTCATGGGTCGTTGAGTTTGTCGAAGCTGATCTTTTGGAGGTTGGCATTCTCGGCGATTCTGACTTTGTTTTTTCGTCTGATATTCACTATCGTCACTTTCGTCACTTTCCGAATCCTCGGTACTGGTTTTGTTCTTCTGACGGACGCACTCGTGCTTATGCCTTTTATTATCTTGCTGGCTAGGTTTTGATTCCTTGTTGGTGGAGTTTTTGATTGCAGGTTTCAACTTTTCTGGAGTCTCAAATTGCACTTTCTTATCAACTTTGGCTGGTTTGGCCTCCTCAACAGATTCTTTGGGTTTCTTTACTTGCTTAGGAGGGTGACTTTCATCTTCAGAAGATACAGGAGAGCTAATATCAGAAGATTCTACCACGACTACCACGCGACGACCGTAAGGGGAGCGTGTTCTGTTTTGTCGTCGTTGAACAATAGGTGGATGCTGTCGGGTTTCGAAAGTCTCTTGAGGCGGAGGCAGCACTTTGTAGTAGTTACGCCCAACCACCCATTCTGAGAAGCTATTAGGTCGTGTACGTCGCGGGTATGTTGTAAGATACATTTTAGAGGGCCAAAAAGTGGTCGATACTTAAACACAAGGAAAGAAGGCAAACAAGAATCACTGTTTGGTACGAAAACCTAATACAAGGAGAGTAACAATATAGAACTAGTAAAGACTATCTATAACATGTTAACAGTCATATCATAAGAGATGCAGAGGAATATTCCAGGATTAAAATACCTACCCAAACACCAGACATAGGGAGACTGGTGCTTTCAGAACCGGTATTGGGAGTATGATTGATGAACTTCAAGGATCTGAACCTGGCACAATCTGCGCCAGGTTGGAAAATATGAGGAAAGATAGGTGAATAGTTTTTGTTTCTGATCCTTCAGCTACTTATTTGATTGCAGCTACTCATTTGATTGCTACTCTATAGTAAAGATTGATTGTGAACATGAGGATGTATAAATGATATGGAAAACACCACTCAAATAGATGAATGTACTTTACACACAATTAAAACAAACAAATTGTTTGATGTATGCATTTTCTTTGGGGAGTTATTGGAAAAATTGAAGAAGGTTCGAAATGAGAGATCATCATGGATGGGAACTTTCATGTTCTCTAAACCGACTAGTCTAGTCAACTTTTTGGGAAGGACAGTCCCTATGAAAGTATGAAAGTAGTTCATAGGAAACAACTACTCTCAAATTCTCAATCGATTGATAACATATTATAATTATGCGTGAATTTACTTGAGGAATTATTGATACAATAAATGTACTCCTTTAATGGTTCGAAGATAGCATCTTGAATTGAAATTTATTGTATGATAGGTAGAACTTGAGATGTAAATAGAAACATATAATTACCCTCCGCAGTCTTTCATGTGAATTGCTACATTTCTGAATCATTGTTTTGTTCTAATACCATAATAAACCAATTCTATAACTATGCAGAATAGTGGTCCAGTATACCTATAATTGAGAATAAAATCTTCATGTCATTATTCTGCCAGACGGTGATTTGAGATATAGCTGTATTGTAAGGGAATAAAAATGGTCGGATGGATACTCTCGGGCTAGCCATCGTCATGTAGAATAGAAATTGGATCTGTACTACTGACAGATGACAACATGGCATGGCCTTTCGTTACCTTTTGATGTTGTTCCCATTGCAAGTGGCCACATGAATGACACCAATGCTCATGTTATCATGGTCACGAAAAACATCTCCTCCATGTCTATAGACAGTGTTGCATCAATTCCGCCATATTGAGCAATAAATCAACGTAGATTTGTCTGTGATGAAAGCTTTGGTACCGGGATCGTTTAAAGTTTGGCTTTTGCTTGCAGCTCTTGTTTCTTCCACTCTTTATTGATCGTAATGTTTCTCCAATACGTCCAAATACCAGCCAGTCCAGCCAGCGGTGGGCACAACAGTACTAGCCATGCCCACCATTGAGGGTTTCTTTTGTTTAATGTCTCCATGACCTTGGAGAGTTCCAACTTTAATTCATCTTTCCCATTATCGTTCCAAACCACAATACCTCTTCCTTCCCCTCTAGCCTCGCACCTTTTTGCTTTCTCTCGCACATCACCTTGACTCTTAACTCTATTTTCGGCATCTTCCTGTGTAAGGTGGGAATCTCTTTCTCTTAATCTTTGCATTTGGGTCTTAGGGTCTGTCACAGCAACCACAAGAACTGTGCCACAAATGACATCAATGCCACTCTCAAATAGCAATGGCACATCGAGAACAACTGCCCAACAGCCTCTTAAGTAGCATCCAAGCAATTGCTTGTACATCTCTTTCCTAACTGCCGGGTGCACAATCCCATTCAGAACCCCCCGGTCTCTTTTCCTTTCCTCACTATCTCCAAAAACTCTTCGTCCCAAAGCGGGTCTATTCAGCGGCGCACCTTTCGAATTATCATGATCGGGAGAAGAAGGAAGTAGGAGATCGGGGGTAGTGGATGAGAAATGTGCGACGATTTTATTATAGCCTGCAGTTCCGGGTTCGACAACTTTACGCGCAAGGAGATCGGCATCGATTATTGGGAGGGAATATGGAGGCTGAGATAATATTGATGAAACAGTGGATTTTCCGGTGGCAATGGAGCCGGTGAGGCCAATAAGAAGCATTTTATGTATGTAGTTAGGTAGATGGTGGTGAAAAACAAAACAATAGGAGGTTGAGTGAGGTTTGAATAGCGAGCTGAGGTTCAAGCTTATGATAATAATGCGGGGATGAGTTTGCCGAGCCGAGGCGGCCGCCTCCCAGTAACGCATTCCTTGTTCCTGCAATGTGAATACCCTTCTTTCACCTCCATGTTCCTATATCACAACACGACAATGCAAGCTTGTTTAAGTAACCAGTTTTTCAGAAATTCTCGGTTTTATTATCTATGTGTTTTGAGTTTAGATTGGGCACTGATATATTATCCAATGGCAAAACACTGTTTCTCGGGTGATGACTAACCGATGACCAATTCCAAGACAAAGGATAGTTGTAACCACCACCACCACCACCACCACTACCACCACATGCTGATTTGACCTGTCTCCTAGTGGAGATATACAATACATAGGCCGAAGAATTTTTTCATTGATTCTACCTATTCTATAATCACTGAATCTTAAGTATAACGTGGAAGATTCACTTGTAGGATACCTGTATTTGCATCTAGCTGAGCGAGGAGTGACAAGTGTCTTCAACTCAACTAGTTCGTAAACAACACCTGTGGCATTCTTCTATAAAAGAACGCAAACCATGCTGTTGTCTTAGTATGCATGATAAGTGCTTAATTAAATCAGATCAAATAAAACAATCGTCACTTTTTCCTTAGTAGCTTTGAGCATTTCAAGTTAGAAATCATAAATGTCGTGAACAGTAAAGCGTGTTTGTAGTGCGTTACTAAATTGAAGTTGCGACTCCTATGATGTTGTACTACAGTGTCCAAACTCCTGCTATCCAGTTATTCACTTAAAAAACCAACGCATGTTCATTGCCCACCACATTGCCAATATCCATTGCTTCTAGCATTCCATCATTACATCCCTCCATACATCACACCACGAAAAAAAGAGAAAATTCTTTGAATTTACTACGCTCCACCATAACACCCAATGTTTGAAGTATGATCAAAAGGATGTTGAATCAATGTGTTGAAAGTGCGACACAAAAAATCCGCATTGAGTTGTGGATGTCGATTAACACCATTGGTCGGTATGCCAGGTATGATCATTCTCCTGTATGACAGTTAGCAAGAATACGTGAAATCATTGATTTGCTCAATCGCATATGGGATATTCATGTATGAAAGTCTTCTATACGCACCCATACAAGTGAAAAAGCCTGACTTTGGTATCCCGTATAACCACTATAGCAAACATCCTATTAGCATATTGCATGTAAGAAAAGGAACGTTAGTCTCGTTTAATACATACTATAAGCCTTCCCCTCCGATTTTAATTGTGAGAAAAGGGTGATTGTCAAAATTAGTACAACTGTAACTAACGAACCCCGACTCGCAATTGGTGGCGGTTGACGTCTCGCACATCACATTGCCATTGTCTTCTATGCGTGCGTAAGCTGTTTTGCAATCTTTTGTAAAAGTTCCGTGGGCATGCATGCATGCTTGGATGAGCGTGGAAGTGACTGCTAGAGTAACGAGGCATCTTATGACTTTGAATTGCATAGTGACTGAGTCAGGATTTAATAGCTGGCGATAAGCCTAGATTTCAGTATGAAGAATGAGGTATGAGATAGAAGGTGAACTGAGCGTAAGCTTGGTAAAAAATGTGATACCAGATTAACTTTTTGTTAAAGAGAGGTGTTGACGTGATTTGGAAAAAGATGTAGAGTTAAGAAGGAAAAGGGTGTAGAGGAAGAACTGGGGGTATATATCTACATACCATCTTTCTTCTAATGACTCAGCCTCCCATTTCTATCTCTTTGTGTCTTAATTCAGCTCATGAAATTCATCGCTTACAGAGTTTTGATACGTTGTACCGTCCCATAATCGTTCACGCCGCAAGAGCGTTGGTAAGCGTTGGTTGTCGACTCACTGTGTTTAATTTAAGAAACCAAAATACTATGTTTAGTATATGATCTGATCTTAAACAGCTCGCGAAACTTTCATTTAAAATGGACAACTTGACAACTCACCGAGTGAATTCATAGCCCTTAACATAGCCCCAAAAGAAATAGTATCTATCTGCGCATCAGAATATGTAATTAATGCATCCAATCTTGAACCGAACGGTAAATATCATATTATGATGTACTTAACTAACTTCAATTGTAACTTTTGGATCTATCATCACTACCAACACAGTTCAAATTTCGAACTAAACATGGGAGGTAAGTACACCTATCTATGTAGCTAGGTATGTAGAATTCAAAATATCTACTTGCAATTCCGAGTAGCATTCCACGTATTGCCATTTCATACGTCAATAATTAATGACTCATGGAATCATTATAAAACTAATCATATAAGAAGTATCCTCAAATAAATCATATACTATACGTACCGATTTGAGCTTATTAGTTTATTTTGATACATACCAGAAGCCAGCTTCATTATACTTGTTATCGGGAGAAAAATGGGCAATATTGAACCAGAAGTCCGGGCCACAAAGGGAAGTAACAATTTGTTCTTTTGATTGAATAACGAGTATCGTGCGATTCATGCGGAACGCAAGAGCTCCGTTCTTTTGGGCGTCCAAGTAGTAGGATTATTCACTAGATCCTTCAGGTTTGCCGACGTAGCTATAAGCGATCATGCATGCTTAATAAATGAGGCTGTAGGTGGCGGTAAGAGGCACGACTCCACGAGGGATATGGGGAACTGGATGGTCATTGAATGAAAAGTTAGTAGTTGAAAATAGGCTGATACACGAAGAGTAAATTGTAGGGTTGATTTTGTTGAAGGCAGATTGTGTTAGATGAGGATCAAGATCAATCTCTTGCTGAAGAGGAAGAACGGATATCGGGTCAACTCCAAAAGCGAGTTAGAGTTAAAAAGTAAAGCAGCAATGAGACATGAAGGAGAAGCTTTAGAGGCATCTATATCTCCATCCCCCCACCCCACCCCTTAACATTAGCCTAAATTTATAACACTCATTGTTTAACAGTCAACTTTCTATAGGCTGTATCATCAGTTTCAATCAGGGAAGGCATATGTCCCAGTTTAATGTACAGACTACAGTATAGCAAAACAAAGGAGAGCTGTTGTAATTTCAAATTGATATCAAAATATAGATACTCAATTTTTATATGCAAAAGAAAACCTTCTTATATGCAATTTTGTATTTAATAACAAGTTCCCAAAGTTGATATGGTATACTGTGCCAAGAGGGTGTCTAATCTAATAATACCACTAATCGACTCATTGCCGTTCATAAGGTAGGTCAAAGTGCTTTAGTTATCATCTAATATGAAATGAATGAATTAAAACACGTTTCTTTCATAATATACCCATGTATAAGAATAATTTTATACCCGGAAATGGGTCGATATGGAGAAACTCCATGGGAAGTAATAATTTATCAAATAATACATACGGAGTTTTTCCTTCTAAGGTAGGTCTTTAACCTCCTATATCTATCTAGGGTTTTTATGGATTCCATTTTCCCGTTCACTAGAGCTATGGATAGATGTCAAGAATTGCGTAGGTAAACTTAATTGTTATCGCCGATAACCGGTTGATTGGGTATTTGATTAACTACTCGATTGAAATAATAATGTTTGACTACCAATACATAGATAAATACTAGCGTGTAGGAAGAGATGACAATCATAAAGAAGTTAAACGCATAACAGCACCTTACAGCCTTCGCCAGCCACAAAGAACTCTTACTATAGGTACTAGTACAAGTACTTAACTTCCGTCCAAAAGCGATCAAAAACCGTTTTAAGATCTAAAGCTACTTTGGTCTCTGCTATTTCAGTTCACTCAAAACGCAACTAATGATACAGTTTTTCACTAAAATCATATAGCTCATGTGGTTAGATATGTTCTAGGCTCCTGTTGCGGGGCATAGCCTCCCATCCAATTCTTCTTTCCAGCGATCGCTTCCTACACCTGTCTTCACATAAAATATACCCTGAGGGTCATACTGTTGTTTGATTCTAAGAAGTCTCTCATAATGAACTCCATAGAAAACGGATTGGAAATTTGGTTGCTGAAAATCAGCTTCATTCATGTATGCTCCCCCTTGTGGTGTCAAGGCTTCTAGGGGTCGGAGGAAGTCGTTTGTTATTGCATCTTGGCCGGCTATATTGGCCGGCCAATCTGTGTAGTTAATTGGGACACCCAGGAAGACATTGAACAGTGATTCACGGAAATAGGGGTTCACAGCAACTTCGTCTGGCGATGGCACGGCATTCTTCACGTTGAAGCTAACGCCGGAGAAGAGTGTTTTAGACCCGATATGTCGAATAGCTTCCACTAAGCTATTGGTATTGTTTTTGACTAAACTTCGATGAATGAGTCTTCCCCCTGTGTTGTAATCTGAAACGTTCCAGCTTGATGTGAGTGATTGATACTCTGATAGAAATGTAGGACTCTCCGAAGAGGAGTATTGATACTCTAGTTTGAGATCAGACATAGCCTTGAGTGCCGGTTGCAAGATACTATCTAACTCAGCTTTATGCACGCCGGGCACAAAGGCAGGCATCAAGAAAAACCCAGTCGGATTAACTATCCACAGTGCATACACGCCAGCATCAACAATGTTCGGTAAGACTGTCAAAAATATTCCGATAGCCTTGTAAATAGCATCCGTATTATTCCCGTTATCCAAAACCGTAAAGTACGCGCTGGAAGCATAGGTGTCCGGGTAGGCAATTACGGTCATAGACACTACAACGCCATACGTACCAGGACCACCTCCACGCAATGCCCAGAACAAATCGGGATGATGGGTACTGTTTGCTATGACTAGCTTGCCATCAGCTGTGATGACTTCCCACTCTAGTACTTGATCTGCACCTAATCCGTACGAGGAAACTAGAGGCCCATGCCCTCCACCTTGTGTATAGCCGCCAGCAATACCAACAGTTGGACAGTTACCACCAACGACTACAAGACCGTGATGATTTGCAAAACTATAGGCCTCTTCGACAAGCACTCCAGCCCCTATTTTGATTGCTGCTCCTGTATGGTTTCCGCTCCTAGACTCTACAAGCTCAAGAGATTTCAGGTTATGAGTCCATAGGGCAAGAGCATGGGCACCAGTAGATCTGCCAAGATAGTCATGTCCTGTATTGCGAATGACTAATCGTATATTATTGTCTTTTGCAAATCTGATTCCTTGCTGGAGATCGCTTGGACTGGTTGCATTGATTGCATACACAACGTGATCACCGATGGTGCAAGGTGTATCTGGTTCTAGCCAAGGATTGCAACTATCATTCGAGAAGGAGTAGGCCATTGGAGACGAAGACGAAGGAAGATGGGTTTCAGGCAGAAACCAGACATTTCGTAGTGCCTTACACTTTTCTTCGTCATACGTGGAAATATTAGTAGATTTTGAAGCGAATTGGTGGTGACAGGGAGATCCAATCGGGATAGTAGCGATCAGCCTCCCGCCAACAGTTTGGTTCAATGAACTCCATTGAGCAAGATTGGGCCATGAGGCATCCCCTGGAATTGATCGGCACTCGCTAGATGAGTTTCTAGGATGTATCACATAACTATCCACAACTGTTGCCAAGAGAGAAAGATAGAGGTGGAGGGATACGCGTGCGTTGTAAAGAATCATTATGTATTCGCCGGCGATAACCAATTAACAACGTCTGTTAGATAGACAGGAACTCAAGTGATGGTTGAAGTTAGCCTCACAGCAAGATGACTTTGTTGAATCAATATCATCAACTACCGGGTGCATACTCGGTCATGCAAAATCATAACTCTAGAGGCAAGTGAAGTTGTATATTAGTGTCGGATCCCTATCCCTTCCATATATCATTAGTACTTCACTTAACCACAACTACATGACGTTTTTGCATTACACAATGCCTGATCAAAATAGCAAACATAGGAAAAGGGGGGATTACGCCCAGCGGTTACGAGTAGTTTCGGCGACGGTGATCATCCCAGATAGAGAAACTTACGAAATGAATGATAATAGAGTCATGTTATTAAATGCCGCATTACACCGCATATAAATTCCCTCGCCAGTCTTAATTTTTTCTCCGGTGTGTTCAATAGCTGATTGATGTCAAGATACTTCTATTCTATGTTTCAATGTCATACAACTTTCGTTGTAACATGTGGCGGTTCGGTATTTAGTACTCTATTCGTCACCATCAGTCATGGCAGTTATGTCATGGTAAATTGAAAGTCCGAAATATCAGCTGGCAAGGTTATCCGATATTAAGCTGACGAGGTAAAATGAGCCATATGCAGGCATCTACCCGCGTTTGGTCGATGTACCTGAACGTGAACATTCTGAAAGGTTTTCAATAGCTAACAGATAGATTATTATATTGATATTTCGACAGTTATTAAGCTAGTTACGTTGCTATCTTACATCAACCTAGCCTTCAAAAGTGCCAGGTTGTGTAGTACAATTCGTAATTATGGCTGAGAATATGTACGGCACGAGTTTCAAGAGCTACTAAGCATTTTTGATATTGCTATCTCTGCGATATTCATTGCTTACCACTCTATAGAGCTTACTTGATATGAGATAAATGATGTTCATATCCGAGATGGAAGTTTCTTCGATTTCATGCCTTGCAAAGTCGACCGTCTGCGTCAGGCGCCCATGCTTCGCTTCCTACAGCTGTTGGACCCCAAAAGATATTGTTTGGATCATATTTATTCTTGATAGACAGGAGTTCTGGATAATTTGTGCCATAGAAGGCCTGCTGCCAATCTGGCTGGTTGAAATCGGCTTCGTTAAGGTAACACGCGGTTTCAGGTATCAAGGCATGTAAAGCTGGGTTCAGAACATTTGTAACGAATTTTTGGTCGACAAGGTTTGCGGTCATATTCGACCGGTTGTACATACTAATTTCTAAAATCAGCAGGTCTTCTTATGTGATTTCTTATAGAGCTGAGAGTTACATACGTTCCAAGGAATGCCAGAAATAATGAGTTGCGCCAATCGGGGTGAACGGCGTTAGGAAAAGTAGGTGGTTGGCTGACATCCATTGACACACCAGCCAGAATTCCACCATTACTTGATACGGACTTGATAGCATTGACAAGAGCGGTGGCGGAGTCACTGGATGCCACAAGAGAACGCGGGACAATACTCCCCCCAAGGTTAAACTCTGTAATTCCCATGTCGGGGTTTAGGGCCGAGAAAGAGTCTTGGAACGTGGGGAAGTCCTGAGTTGAAAAGTCTGCAAAATTAGTGTTAGTTGACTCGTTCCACTCAGATGACTTGGGTACCTCGTGCTCATTTGATCATTGAGTAACATTTAGAGTGAGAATTTGGCGAAAAAAAAAGAGTAATATACTATGCTTACCATAAGAAATATTGCTTTGGTTGAGTATCCTCAACGTGGGCTGCAACAATAGTCTCAAGTCCTCAGCGGTTCCGTTTGGCAAGTAGGATTGCGGCATGAAAAACATATTTCCTGGAATAACTTGCCAGAAAAGAGTAGCCCCTGCCTTCAATACCGCTGGCATATTTACTAGGAAGGTCTGCAGAACATCCCAGTAAGCATCTGTTGGTTCTGTAAAGGATAGTGTAGCACCAGCAGTCGGCATATTTTTATGCAGTTTGACTGTCATAGAAAGTACAACGCCATAAGTGCCGCCGCCACCACCAGCAAGAGCCCAGTACAAATCCGAGTTTTCACTTGGTGTTGCTGTAACAAGGTCCCCTGATCCTGTAACCACCTCCCATTCCAAAACCTGGTCAGCTGCAAGGCCGAATTTAGATGCTAGCGGGCTTGTTCCCCCTCCCTGGGTGTAACCACCGGCGATTCCTACAGTTGGACAATCGCCCTCCACGACAACATAACCTTCAGCATTGGCCATTACCTGAGCTTCCGAGGCTTGTACTCCAGCGCCTATTTTCATCGCTTTGCCCGAGTAAGCTTCAGACTGATAGTCCAGAATGGATCTATCTTTAATATGGTGGGTCCATAGGGCTAGTGCACCAGCTCCTGTTGATTTGCCCATATAATCGTGGCCCGTGTTTCTGATAACTAAACGAATGTTGTTCTTGGTTGCAAAAACTATAGTTGCTTGATAATCTGCGGCGCACGAAGCGTTGACAGCATAAGGCACATAGGTACCTACGATACATTGAGAATTGCGGGGAGTGAATGGATCGCAGCTCATGTTGGCAAAAAAGGGGGCCATAGTTGAATGGGTAGTCTCGTCATGCAATTCTGGCTGCAGCCAATTTGTTTGAATTTCGGCGCATCTATCACCATCGAAGTTCACGCCCGGAAAAGTATCGTGGCAGGGACTAGCGATTGGAATCGTGGCTATCAATTTCCCCCCGATAGTTTCGTTGAACAAATCCCATCTAACAGAAGATGGCCAGCATGTGTCACCAGGAAAGCAGCGACATTGAACCTGGTTTGAAGATGATTGCGAAGCTGCAAACCATACTGCTCCTAAAAGAACGGCGATAGAGATCCAAGCCACAACTCTAGTCTTGAATCTAGTTATTCCTTTATCCGGCATTGTATGTGAACGAGTATTATGAAACTGAGGAGATAATCATGGAAGATTTTGTCAAGCAAAAAAAATCACCTCGTACTGATACTTAAATGAGTTATTTGACAGAGTTGGGATTATTGATTATTTGATGGCCAAGAAAGGTCCCATCACACAGAGGAAGCCACATCGTACTGATATATAAGAGAAATGGGTGTATTAATAAATCAGGGTGTTGACATATTGACGGATCGTAGTGGTACTTACAAGAGTTCCAAGCTTACGAGTGAATAACTTTCCAGAAAGGTGGGGGCTAAGCCTACAACGCATGTCAGCCGCATACAGTAAGTGATACAAACGGAGTTATTCATACTGACTGGAAGATACTTGCGAGCACAAGCTACTTAGGTATCTAGGCACTTAGAATTGCATTTTTTTATATGCGGGTGGCCGAACGCTTGGGACTATACCGGCCTGTCAGGATTTCCCTACGCCATAATTCACAGTTCTACACCAACTCGAAAATCATAGCAACTTAAAAAGCCACAGTGGATTTAAATTGAAGTACTCAAGTATTGTACAACTAACTGTAGTTAGGAAATTTAATTTTGGAAAAACAGCGTTGGAAGGCGCACGGCTAGGAAAATGGGAAGATGGCCTAGGGCTATAAATTGATGTCTAAACGTGGCGTAGAAGCTCCAGTACCGATCGGTACCTACTGATGTATCCCTGGCAGTGGTGGGTTACCTAAATGCAACCACGGATATATAAATATCGTTCCGTTCTATTAAGCCTACCCGTTGATCCTACTAGATACGCATTAGCACTCTTAACCATATCGGGTCAGGTCCCCTAACACGCCGTCTCTTCTCTGATCTTTTATCAGGTATTGATTCATATCATATTACTAGCACTCACGTGATAAGAACAATAGATCAAGATAAAATCCAGTATTTACTGGATTCTAGTCAATAAACTATTTCAAGAATGTGCCAAGATTCTTCTAAGACATTAGCATAATAAACCTTGTTTCAGGACAAAAACGAGAATTGAGTAGACTCGCAATAAAACCTCTCTCTTTGTACCACTCTTTGTTCCACTCTTTGTACCAAAGGGAACAGAGAAGAGGCACTCCTCTCTTTGTACCAAAGAGAAAAGGCAAATTCATTACTGCTTTCGCAAAAGAGACTACGTATATTTGAGGATGAGCTCATTCATTTAGTACTGGATTCGAATTTCTAGGCAATATGTTGTGGCCGAATTCAAACCATGGCTTCCGACCCCATAATTCGCTGATAGGATGTCAGACGGGATGAAGTGCCATATATAGTAGTCTTCTTTTGCAGGAAGGGATCCGAATGTATCTTGCTGACTGCATTTTAAATCACTGCAAAGTCATCCAGAGATCTCAGTGTGAAATCACGATCGTCGACCATTTGATCACTACAATGAATTCTTGAACCCTAGATCGAAAGTCAAACAAAAGGGAACGACTTCACGGTATCTAGACTGATTGATATACCCATGTCGTCGCCCACTCAAGGAGCTATCAACCTCCTCATCTGGACGGTTGTTTTTACTGTTCTCGATGTTTTGTTTGTGCTTCTCCGATTCCTGGCTGCGCGCTTGATTAATCGGAGACTGTATGCTGACGATTACCTCATTGTCTTCTCTCTGGTTAGTGCTTTGTTATTCCGTGTAAGCTCGAGATAATGGTAATGTGGATCTGATTATTTCCCCAGATAAATACTTTCGCTCTTGGAGCTGTCGTAATTTGGGCTATCTTTAGTAGTGGAATGGGCCATTATACGACCGAATTGACTCCAACACAAGTTCAAAATGCCCTGAAATTAATTCCAGCCGCTTATGTTACCTGGACGTTAGGAACCACCGCTTTCAAACTTTCAGTTCTCTTCCTGTATATTCGCATCTTCTCCACGAGTATCAATGCGTTCAGATACTTGTCGTACTGTTTGATGGGTCTAACCGTGGCATATTGCGTATCATTCTTGGCTGTTTTCCTCACGACATGCACACCTGATATATCTCAATTGTGGAATCCAAGGCCCGATGGCCATTGTCGCGATCTAAATATCGGCCAGCTAGGATCCGTCAGTACCAACTTGGGACTTGACTGCCTTATTCTTATACTGCCCATGCCCTTTTTGTGGAAACTGCAGCTGCGATTGCGTACCAAAATTATGGTAACTATCGTTTTTAGTTTCAGCTTTCTGTATGCAACCTAACATAGTAACCTACTCCTACTTGCTGGCGCTTGCTAACAATTCCAAGTACCATAGGAATCATGATATGGAGAATTTACGATCTCGTAACGAAAGCCAATAAGGACTTCATTCACAACATGCCCACTCTTGCTCTTACAACAACACTAGAGTTGTGGCTGTGCATAATTATTGCATGCATTCCAACTCTAGCTCCAGTATTTAAGACCTACATAGCACCTATTGTGACAAAGCTTTCAGGATCTCGAAGCTCGGTCGGTTCTCGTTCCAATCCCCTACACGTCGTAACTTTTGGGAGACTGGGTGGGCCACGCCGAAATGATTACACAACTATGTTTGATGGAAGTCAAGACCGCATTAACGATAATATTGAGGCCGACAGACCGAGCCAAAGGGAAGATGCGAATGCATATCGGGGGAACGCGCTCACGACAACCCATGTTACCACTGGGTCTCAAACAAATGATGTAGAGCTTGGATCGATTCCGGTCAACAATGCTATACTTGTTCAACAAGTTATCGATACCAAATCTTCGGAGTAATTTTTATGGTGATTCGTGGGGCCAGTGGATATTTGCTTGTTTCTCCGGGGGGAGGTGGTGGGGGAATTTGTACAAAATATATTTTCTTTGATCTCACACAGCTACTGTTTACCGATGTAATGTTAAATTAGCTTGACCCACAATTTGCACTAAAAATCCTTTGTCAGCCATATGTCAAGGGGTGCACTAATCCATTCTAGAACAAATACATAAAATGTTAAATATTGAATATAAAATTATAAAGATTCAATGTTTCATACCACGATAGATATGGGGCACCAACATGGGCAAATTTGGAGTATATTGCTTGCGTGAAATTTAGTTTTCAGCACAGGAATGAACAATACTTAAAGATATCAGAAATCTCTCTTTGAGTTCTCTGACAACTCTCTTAAAACATAAGAATTACAGCCATTCCATGTTCGTTTCGCCAAATTCCTTCCAGAAGTCACCACGAGTTTTGAAAATCAAGTACGGATCCTCATGAGTCACCACAAAACAGTCATACAATTGAAACTCGCCTTGGCGTTTTCTTCCTTCTTCGAAACTCGGATTCCCTCCTCTAAGTTTACCGAGCTCTCCTATTGCCGGCTCAAATTCAAAGTGCCATAACATCTTAGCCAATGTGAAACTAGTCTCTAGATATGCCATTGCTTTTCCCGCACATCCCCTTGGTCCAATTGAAAATGGAGCGAAAGCATTCCGCATGATCTTCAATGTCTCGGCCGGGGAATCTAGCCATCGATCCAGGTTATACATAAAAGGATTTTGAAAGTATTCTTGATTCTGGTGAACCGAGTACGTATTTATACCGACGATAGTGCCACCTGGGATGGCATGATCATCAACTAGAAATGGCATGTCACTTTCTCATTGGTCCTGGGATAATTCTCTCCAAAGAATACCAGGAGACGGTGGGGAGAGACGTAGAGCTTCATCAATACAAGCTCGAAGATACAGGCAGTTTGATACCCCGGAACCATATATTTCGCTGCCACTGTTAAACTTGGAGCGTATCTCATTGGCAAGTGTCTGGTAACAGTCTGGATTTTGTGAAAGATAGAAAAATGTAGCGCTCAGTGCAGTTTTTACGATTTCTTCGCCTATTTTGCCGCACCCATTCAGTAGTGTTTTCATATATGTAGAAAGTGATACAATTTTACCACTGACCTGCTGATAAGAATAGATTTGCTTCAGATCAAAGGTCACTTTGTCAAAGATCACCACCTGCTGTATTTAGGGCTTCGGCCACAAATGAAAAGAAAGTCATGCTTAGCATCTCTACTTTGGGACATACGAGAAGTAACCATTGTTTCCATTAAACATAGGTACTTTTCTCGTAGATCTCTTATTGACCAATTCATTAGGAAGCGAAGTCCAAGCAGCCGAAGTCTCCTGGCGGATGGATAATGTAAGAAAACATTACTACCCAAACTCCCACGATCTAGAACGGCAAGTATAAATCGACTTTTCTCCCTGCTTTGAAGTTCTAAGTCATAACCAAAGCTAAGAAGACCTGCAATATTGAGTCCAACTAGTCTGGCTTTCTGGGTCATATCCACAGGGTTAGCTCTATGGCAATCGCTCAACAGATTTCGAGCAAACATGTTGACTTGCTCTATCATAGTAGGTTTAAATACACGCATGGAGCGTTCCGTAATGGCTTGTCCGACTAACTGCCGTCTAACTAGATGTAGATGAATATAATTGGCTGTAATAACACTGTACTTAGTAAGACGAGGACCTAAGGCTATGTAAGATTTGGGTTTCGTTGTCTGGTTGTTTTTGTGGAAATCTATTCCCTCTCCAATTAGAAGAACTTTCGTCTAAGTAAAGCTTGTGAAATTACCTCGGAGAGCTGTGGCAGTGCTGAACACAAGCTTATTAGGTCCTTGTCTTACAACAGAGCCTAAATTTGATTAACTTCTGACGACTATCGGTCTTAGCTTAAAACGCACCATATTTGAGATGGTTACTCCATGTGGTCAAATGGAGACGCTTCTTGAATGAAGAGAAGCCGTTATAGATGTCTGAAAACTAGGCAATCGATGGGCTTGGGTACTTGCTGAATACTAGTACTAGTATTCAAGTTATATAAAAAAGAAACTTTTATAACTTAAACTTCAAATATACTAGTAATCTGGCATGATTGATTGATTTATTTAGAGAAAAACAAAATTCTTTTTATATATATTATACTAATATGATCATCGTGTTAAAAATATAAAGCATTTTAGATCATATTTATATGATCATTTTAGAATGATTATATAATCAAATGATTATGTGATCATTTGATCTATTTTTTTGTGACATTTCTACTATTATATGTCATACTTACTTAAGACAAAGTGATCGAAACAGTGTAGCTGATTATGATGGAAGATGTCATGATAAAATATCAGTGAACTTCTGGTAACACGAGTAGGTAGGAAGCAGATTATCGAAAATTCGAAATCATTTACATAAATGTTGGTAGACCTCGAATATTCCTCCAGATTTAGCAAGATCAAGGCATGCGGAATAATTCATATTTATATGGCGACGAGACCAAGTTGTTTTAACTCTAATTCGGGTTCCAGAAAAAGATGCTGCGGAATTACTGAGCCCACTTCTCGCATAGTATTCGCATTTGTGGCGTAGTCAATACATGCTGACCTTCTAAATCTGCATGTAATCAAGACATTTATCAGTCGTGATAAACTGTATTGACCCTTGATTTGTAGCTAACATTTGCGGGGTTGGAATCCACTGTATAAAATCTTGCGTTTACAAACTGTTTGTGCGGCGTAGCTACTTGGAAGCCAGTAATATTCATAAGATAAACATTTTCAGTTCTACTAAAACATCTGCGGAATACCGAAACTTGGACCATTCCTCATGAAATCAATTGCTAAAGTAAAGCAATACATTATAATTGAAGTGTGGCCATATCAACCAGCCTATTTCTCTAAAGCCATTTTTCCAGATTAGCAAGTCTTCTTCTTTCGCCTCTACCTCCACATGGTCAAAATGGTCACCGACTCCACATCTTCTTCCCCAGGTTCAGACCAAGTACAACACTACCTGGCCGAATCCAAAGAAAATGCAAGCATCAGCCGATTCCTTTATCGTCAATTGTTCTTGACTCCCAACTTACCACAAAATATCAATCTCGAAGGCAAAACCCCCATCGTCACCGGATCCAATACTGGGATTGGCCTAGAAACTTCCCGCCAACTCTTAGATATGGGATTAAGCAAACTTATAATTGCTGTGCGCAATGAACCCAACGGTCAACAAGCTTGCGAAGAATTGTTGTCGAGTCATGCCAACAGCACTATTCAGGTTTGGAAATTGGACATGTCATCCTATGATTCAATTACCACATTCGTAAAGAGGACTCAAACACTAGATCGTTTGGACATTGCTGTTCTCAACGCTGGAGTTATGAAGCAGACCTACGATATTGTTTCATCCACCGGTCATGAAGAAACTATCTAGGTGAACCTTCTATCGACAGCTTTAATAGCCATCTTGCTTCTTCCCATTCTTAAAGTCGAGCAAGGTCATCTTGTATGGGTTCAATCCGAGATGGCTCCCTGGGCCAAGTTCAATGAGAGAGATAGCATACCTTTGCTTCCAGCTTTTGATAAGTCCGAGAATTTTAATTTTCCAGATCGCTATAGTGTCTCTAAGCTACTTGGTCAACTCTTTGTGACTGAATTGGTAAAACGAGTTCCATCATCAGTTGCGATTATTACCATGCCTACTCCAGGTTGATGTCACAGTACAAGTCTAGGAACCGTCCCTGGATTGCATGTCGGGCAGGCTATTGTGAACCTCTTCAAACGCGTTCTTGGACGTTCAGTGGCTGTTGGAGCTCGAGCAGTTACCGATGGAGCAGTTCATGGCTCCGATGCGCATGGGCAATATTTACAAGAGTGTAGCATACAAGTGTAAGTGATTCTTTTCCGAGTTACGAAACTCAACATGCTAATAGAACATCATAAAGAAAAGCGCCTTTCGTTTACAAAGATGAAGATGGTCGTATTGCTCAACTTGTATGGAGAGAGACGATGGCCGAGTTATCTTTTGCAGGAGTGGAGAATATCCTGCGGAAACTAAGCATATGATGGTTGTTGAAATAAGCAATGTGTCGATAATATTTTGGCCCATATCGAAAGGCACTCATGGAGACTAAAATGTTTTGACATCGTTTAATGGAAAAATATCAACAAAACGTTCTTGCAATTTACCCCACATAGTGGAGTGTAAAGTCTGTCGATTTCAGATCTGTGCAGCTCTTTTACCGAGCAGTAGGACTAGCGACGCTACTGCCGAATAGTCGGCCTCCACGGCGGTGGTCCCCGAAGGGCCAAGTGGAGCGTCATAAAAGGTACAAGTAGTAGTAGTAGTAGTAGCAACCATCGAACATTCCTCTCGCTTACGCTCGAGGAAGCTTGATGGTTTAAAGGATGACGGGAAAAGTCCATTATGAGTCTGGCACTCGGGTACATCTTGGAACACGTAAGTCGGTGATGAACACAAAACATCCATGTTTATAAAGCATCGATCATTTATGAAATTTCTTCCAGTTTGCGAACTTTAATGTTATCTACGACACCTTTAGACATTGCCCCCTTACTTTAGTACCCTGCGTTCGCCACAACTAGCGTTTAGAAACAACTTGCCGCTTTCAACATCTAAACAACCTCAAAAAAATCACGACAACACTTTCTCTTGTCTACTAAGTACAATATCGAACTTCAACATGATTTGTAATCAAACCTCTTTGATCTCATCATATGTATGGATATTGGTCGTCTGTTACACCTGTGTAGATGTCCTGGTCTATCTATATTCCTGTTGAACTCCTCAAGATCTCGTTATCAAAACCGGCAATGCGTAGAGTGAAGCATGCCAAAAGCACCAAAGTCTCCATGTTCGAGCATCCCCTTTTGGAGAGCGAATGAAAAGCACGCGCGTTGCTACAACAATAGCACCTATCGCAGTGACCGAAATAGCTATCGGTCCCAGACCCCAGAAATACTCGCAAACAAACGACCAGAAGCATACGAAGAAAGCTATAGACACTCGAGAAAATCTTTCCCCGAGGAAGAGAGCGATTGTTTTCCGGCCACGAATTCGATCACCCTTCTGATCCTTGAGATCCTGTACTTGCATTGTTGTTAGGATCACACCACTCGCAATGGCAGTCCAGACAATGCCGAGTACGTTCATAGAACAATTGGGGCCAACCGCAACCGTCAGCGAACCGTTATTGAAGCACCCGTATGCAACAGCGATAGTTATCTCTCGTATAAACGCCTCATCACCACCACCGAGGTCATTATAAAACCATGTAAGTATGTGTATAAGTACACCTTGTTGCCATGCACCGAGAACATAGTTGAGCACCAGAACTGCAGGAATGACAATCAACATGAGACGCCGTGTCTGCTCGGAAGTGATCTTGCCCTGTGGGATTGGCCGCCAGGGCTTATTGATACGATCTTCGGATACTGAGATCGGAGAACGCTGGTTGGCAAGGTCGAAAACTAGCAGATTTCCAACATTGAAAGCTAGAACCCAAGGAAGACGTTGTAGAATCTGCGTTGCATGAAGACTTGTTGTGGTCTTATTGTCGACCAAGATCGATGAAGCGAAAGCACCAAAAACCCCGAATGCAGTATTGGGGACTGCAAATGTGGCAAAGTCGCTCTCTATGAAATCCCAATTCATACGTAGGAAAGATAACGTTTTCTTTATGAGTCGCGGCATGTTCTCACTAACTAGTGGTCTTTTGATGAATAACAGTTATGATGGTTTTGTGATGCTGCTAGAACTGATTCAATGACAGTTTTCTAAAATTACTTTGAATATCAATATCGTGAAGTGCCATGAGTCTTTCTTATCAGGCTGGTGATCTTATAGATTTCAGTATTCGTCGCTCAAAGCATTTTCAGGATAAGGTCGAGAATTTTACATTAGGGGTTGAGAAATAAAATGAGATTATTGGCTAGATAGTTGTTGTGGCCTGGTTTTGGGTCTGAGGTAAGATTTTCTTCTTCATTAATGAGCTGTGACTATTATAGTATGGTATGATTTGTTAAATGATTGTGGTTCCTCAATCTAGAGTGCCGAGAACACTTTACGATCCTATGTTTTATGGATACCACGAAAGGTTTCTAGATTCTCAGGCTGTAAAATACCAAGTAAGCATGCTTAAAACTTCAAATCATAAACAACTATCATCCGAATTAGTTACTTTTTTCTCTCATCTCTACGCCATGTCGTCACACTCAGTGTCTTCACGTAATATTTAGTCTCCGGATTTCAGCCTTATTCATGCTAACTATTTAGAAACTTCGTTCATTGATCACTTAACCTAGTCGACATCACTATAAGTGAGACATAGGACTTACTGCTGTTTTTTATAAAGATCCACAGCCCAGGAGTTGTACAACGCCACTTTCGATTCCCCCGTAGATGAATTCCTACAGATAACTACTTTGATGGTACAAATTTAGATATAACCATGTCATAAATCATGTGGAAAAGCTAATGTAATCTTGATATATATATACGACGATGCAGATAGCAATATCGAGTTATGCATATATAACCCCAAATTCAATACGTATACACCATTCAATAGATATTATACCTTGAAATATAGGTGGAAAGTGTCCCTTGAAGACGGAGGTCGATTCCGTTCAAGAGTGTGATGACGAGAAGAAATACAGCCAGTAGAAAGATCCAAAAGACAGGACTGAAGGGAGCTAAAACACTTTCTAAGATTTGCAGGGAAGGAAAACATGCAGTCTCAGCTATAGATCTGCGTAGGTTCATCTGTATAACAATGCATAGAGAAGCTCGGTACCAAGTCTTAAAGTCCGTTAAAACTTGTCAAACTCGTCAACTTAGATGGGGGCGGTCTCTTCCCCGAGCATCCGAAAGGTCCTACTGTATATCCCAAAAGTCTTCTGAATTGATAGTTTCACAACATATGCAGAATGGTAAAATATTCCACTTTGCCATATCTAACCATGCATGATACGCTCCAGGATCAGGGGATAAAGGAAACTAATCAATCTTCCGAAATGCCACTCATACGTCCGTTCTTGGCCAAACCGGTAGTCAGCTGGTGCAGTGGGGTAAATTATTGGGTAAGCTCGACGTAAGCAACCACTAGAACCATGACGCAAATGGGGTTTTCTTGGTGCATGGCCAAGCTTCATATATCAGCCTGGAGTTGGGGTCTAGTGGGTAACTTCCATTCAGTTAATAAGCACTACCTGTGTGTAGAATGGATCTTAATTGACCTTGTAGATTTGATCCTGATACGTTAACAAACACCAGATGATACCAGATTTCACACGTAAGCCACAAGTAAAGCACTACCTACGCCTCTGGCGCGCCTCAGGTGGCTAACTTCTGATGCACGGACTCTTGATATCTCTTATAGCCGAGTTTATGCGGTAATATGTAAGTAAGCTTGTAGGGATATCTACCACCAGGTACTGTAAAGTCCCCAAGTATCGGTACTTGCGGTAACACTGCATAATACTGCATTATCATGCATGACAGTAACACAAAGAAAAGTGATGGAAGTCGCAGAAAGTGATACAAAACGCCCGAATTCTATGTTTACGAGACACTTGTAATTTATTGGGCGCGATGAGTGAATACCTTCCTTCCCCACCTTTGAAAGCCACAGAAAATATGAAGGAAGGAACTAGCTATAAACTTCAGATTGGTACCTCCTACCTACCAGCAACGTGAAATCCCCATCTTGGTTTTATCATCTATTTCACGTACATTTCAACCCCTAATATCAGCACCGTTTAAAGCTCTAAAATCTTGCGAGATGCAACCACCATTCCCCTGTCCAACTACCACATGGCACAATGATACTTACGAGAGCATTTCACCCTCGCGTCCGGAACTAAGCGTCGCTGGCAAGACTATCGTTATTATCGGAGGAGTAAGTATATTCCACCATTCAGAATCAATACACCTTCGACTCCTTCCAACATTCATTGTTGTTATCTTTCATCGTTCAGATAGGTTTGGTCTCAAAGTAGAGCAAGCATACATTCCAGAACTAGCTAGTAGCAAGAGAGAATAAAGTTTACAGTTATGATCAAATGCTAATCAGTTGACCTTCAAGGGAAGCGGTATCGGACGAGAAACAGCCTTGACATTTGCCACTGCTGGAGCTACTCATATCGCTCTCTTAGGGCGAACAGAGACTACGCTTAGAGAGACGGCAGCATCTATCCCATCCGTGGGCAAAACCTCATGCTCAGTTCATGTCGCAGATTTGACCAAAGCTGAGACCTTGGAAGTGAGCATAATCTCCTTGAACTTCTGCATCCTGATACCAGACTTCATTCTGCTATTTCGTCTTCGATATTATCCCTAACTTTTAATATGTCTTGCTTTCCCTCTTAAACAACCAATAATATTCTAATACCCTGATAGGATGTAGCTGCTGCAATTGGCAAGTGGAATGTACTCATATTGTGTTCCGGCTACTGTTCAGCACCATCGAAGATCTCAAGCTCAGAAGGAGCAGAGTGGTGGAAAAGCTTCGAGGTGCGTATCATCATTTCTTGTTTGATCATCCATGCTTCTACATACACTAACACACTTACCCTGATAGACAAACGTTCAAGGAACTTTCCTAGCAACAAAAGCCTTCCTGCCAACCGCCGCTCCATCACAAGCCGCTATACTCGGTATCGTTAGTGATACTTCACTTGTTCCTACTGCATACTTACCAGGACTTTCATCCTACATTTCATCGAAACTTGCACAGGCCAAGATCTTTGAGTTTATCGCTGCAGAGAATCCTAATATTTTCGTCGCAACCATGCATCCTGGAATGGTTGAGACGGATACATTTTTTGCATCAGGAGCTACGCCAGAGAAATTGCCCATGAGTAAAGGTATGACTATCCATAAATTCTTTTTCGTTACCAATATATTTCACTTTTGTGTTACATCTTGTAAGGTATTTACTAACAATTCATAATACATTCAGTTCAACTTCCGGCTCATTTTCTTTTATGGATGGCAAGTCCCGAAGCAGAATTCTTGAGAGGTCGCTGTACTTGGGCAAATTGGGATGTAGATGAGCTCAAAGCTCAAAAGTCCATGATTCTCGAGGGACTCTTCATGACAGCTGGTTTCAAGGGATTGCCAAAGGCATGAGTTAATGTGACCATAACAGTTGTCTGCTGCTTCGTTGATTTTCCATTTCGACTCTAGTTTAATAGCATGATATTATGAATTGAGCCTTTTTTGTGGCTATAACGTTTAAGTCTAGACTATGCATACCAGTAGCCAACGCGGGGAGGTCTTGCCCCTGAAAGTTAGGTTCCTAAACATTTGAGACAATGCTATACGTCGTAAAATTCTCGATGGACAAGCAAACAAACGTCACGCATCCAAACTATGATGTGACACCGAACACCCCCTAGACCCGCGTGGATCATCTAACTGAGAACCAGATGTGCAACTCGAACCGCCCAGCTACCCGTTCTTGGTACGAGCAAGTAGGAGCGCCACAAAAAACCTCCATAAGCTGACTTTATGGATCCATCCACGATGAATCAGCTAGAGCTGTGTGGCGCTCGGTTCGGCACTGTGCTCCTCTTCCTTTTAATTAAAGATTATGTCGAATGATATGATATGATATATGATATTAGCCTTACGGTAGGGAATAGTCTACTTTCATGAAGCGTTGTAGGGCGAGATAAATGTTCAGGTGTGTCAACACATACTAGACTATTCATCTTTGCTCCTTGGATTTAGATGGAAACAGGGTTGTTGGCATAAACAGTGGTGGAATCGTGATGCAATTCCTATATCCGGGAATCGGAATCATGATGGGTGTCTTGTGGGATTTTCCCTCCCTCTCCTCTCAGCTGGATAGTCGGTCGGTGGGTCAGTCATCTCTTGTCTTCCTCATCTGTTATCTTCCATTCGCTTTCAGTACAACCATCCCATCATCGATACATCATCTCCACTCTTCTTCACGTTAAGTATCTCGCGTTGTTTCCCTCAAATCTCCAACAAGCACGTCAAGAATCCATCATCTTTCTCCCATCATATTTCCCAACAAGAACATCAAGAAACCATCTATCTCCTCTCCTATCATATCCCCCACAAATCAAACTGATCATGTCTATCTTCCTCATCCCAGCATCCCAAGCCCCCTCCCAACCCGCCGCAACCGCTATCCTAACCGGCCTCTTCCTCGGCCTCCTCGTCCACCACTGTCTCTTCATCCACGGCGAATGGCACATCCACGCCCCCCCAATCTTCCTCTTCCACCTCTCCCTCTACACATTTCTATCTCTCGGTGTATTCCTCTCTCAAAATCCCAACATAAGAGAACTCTGTACTGCAGCTCTCATCACTAGTATCGTCTATCTTGCTACATTACTCTTTAGTATATCCCTCTACCGCATCTTCTTCCATCGCTTAACAAAAGCTGGATTTAAAGGCCCCTTTTACATGCGTGTTTCTAAGATTTTCCACGTATGGATCTGTCGGAATTCGCAAAATCATCTTTTTCTCGACGGATTGTGGAAGGAGTATGGGGATTTTATCAGAACAGGTTTATTTTACCCTTCAATACTGCGTCTGTATTGTATGTCTTTTTGCTAACGAATGCTTTCATTCAAGGGCCGTCTGAAATAACCGTTTTTCATCCGGATGTATTCATCGCAACCGATGGACCGAGAACTGAATGTGTGAAGTCGGAATGGTATGACTTGTTATGGCCCGAAAGCTCTCTGCTCACGACGAGGGCGCGTGATATTCATGATGCGCGGCGGAAAGATTGGAAGGAATGTTTTAGTCCGCAAGGTACCTCTCAATATCTATCTCAAAAAAAAGAATTAAACACTCAACTAATACACCCCCTTCACCAGCACTAACCCACCACACAACCAAAACCCTCAAACACGTCGGCACCCTCACCACTCTAATAACCACCCAGATCTCCACCTCCCCCTCCCGCCCTCTCCAAATGCGCGACCTCTTCTACTTTCTCGGCTTCGACTTAATGGGCGACTTCGTCTTCTCCACCACCTTCAACATGCTCACCTCCCGTACATGGCACCCGCTAGTCCTCCGCCTGCAACGGGCTCTCTCGCTGCTCGGACCCGCGAGTCCGGCCCCCTGGCTCATTCAGATTGCGTTTCGGGTGGCGCCGAGAGTGGGGGTTATTGGCGATTGGTTTGAGATGACGGGGTGGACGCATAGGGTTGTTGGGGGACGGTTGAGTGAGGGGGGGAGGGGGAAGAGGGATTTGGTGCACTATTTGCTTGAGAAGGGGGAGGTGGAGAGGGAGAGGGAGAGGGAGAGGTCGGTGGAGGAGGTGAGGAGGATGAGAGGGGATAGCTTGAATGCTATTGTTGCTGGGAGGTTCGTTATTATTATTATTATTAGTTTTTTTTTCGATACCTACCTCCCACACTGGATGGAGAAAGAGATTCTAACATCCCATCTACTAACCGCCAAAACACAGCGAACCCATTCCCGTAGTCCTCCTCGGCCTCTTCGCCGAACTAGCCAAGCAACCCCAGCACATCGAAACCGCCTACCTCGAGCTCGCCTCCACAGATATAACCTCCCCCAAAGCCCTCAGCTCGCTTCCCTTCCTCAACGCCATTATCCAAGAGGCTTTGCGTCTGTACCCCGTACTCCCAACCGCGGGGTCGCGAAAAACGGGGAGGAATGGTGTTACGAT